>CM042811.1:18881620-19519120 GCA_009982885.2 Hyles vespertilio
CATTGAACAGGGACATCGAATTGTTAGTGCAATCAACAATGCATTTGAACACAAAAAATATTGCTCAGCTGCTTTTCTCGATATATCACAAGCCTTTGACAGGGTATGGCATGAAGGTCTACTATATAAAATACTTAAAACTCTTCCTCCGTGTTATCACTTACTAATTCGATCCTATTTGCATCAGCGCCACTTCTATGTGAAACATGGTAATGAAAGATCCGCCTTACAAGTTATAAAAGCAGGAGTCCCCCAAGGAAGCGTTTTGGGACCAGTATTGTACCTCTTATTCACATATGATCTCCCAATAACAGAAAACGTTCTCATTGGCACTTTTGCAGACGATACAGCTGTAATAGGTATCCATGAAAACTTAGAATCTGCCTCGGCAATGCTACAAAAAAGCCTGAACCAAATATCCAACTGGCTGCGCGATTGGCGCATCAGAGCAAATGAGGCCAATCAGTACACGTAACCTTTACACTTAGGCACGGCACATGCCCTCCAGTCGAATTAAATGGAATTCAAATACCTCATCAAAACGAAGTGCGGTATCTGGGAATTTACTTAGACAGAAGACTTACTTGGAAAAAACATATTTTTACTAAAAGAAAAGCACTAAGTTTACAACTCAGGAAGATGTATTGGCTTATGTCTCGAAAATCTTCTCTTTCGCTGGAGAATAAACTTCTTATTTACAAATGTACAATGAAGCCCATATGGTCATCATCGTCATGCCCACACCGTATGTGTTGAGTTGTGGGGAACTGCTGCAAACTCAAATCTTGAAATACTTCAGCGTTTCCAGTCGAAAATGCTGCGCATAATAACTGACGCACCATGGTATATAACAAATAAGCAACTACACCATGACCTGATGATACCAATGGTGACTCAGGTCATAAAGGATAAACTCTAATCTTATGCTAAGCGTATTAAGACTCATCCAAATATACTCGCTTGTAATCTGATGGACAAAACTACCTGCACTTTCCATCGATTGAAAAGAAAAGCTCCGCAAGACCTCTTATGATGCCTACAATATGCAATATTATACATTAATGGAATAGTCGCTGGACTATTGCCATGCAAGACATTTCTGCAATATAGTTCTAAATCTAGCCAAATGCCTAAATAGGCAGATAGCCAGAAATAGAAAGAAAGGATAAAAAAAAAATTTGGTTGATAAATACATTTTTTCCTAAAATAATAGTGTATACCCTTTTATTTATAAATAATCCGAGGTATAAAAGTGTTCAAATTATTATTTTAGCAAATACTATGGATTTACCACCGAAAAATGACGATATTTAAAAAATCATATAAATAATTGTCGCGATTCTTTGCGAAATTTTTAGTTGCAATGTGTTTGTAGTCACTAAAACTACTACCCGGCTTCGTTTTCGGTAGCAGTCTTGAGATACCTAGTATACAGGGTATATAAATTGTGTCTGAAGTTGCTTAAACTACCACCCGGCTTCGTTTTCGGTAGCAGTCTTGATATACTCTGTATATTATAATATTATATACTATAACGGTCTTATTAATAAACATTTATGCATCGTGTATAACAGCGTTATAGCGAAATCATTACTAATAAACGATGTATAGGGATTTTTAACTTATACGCCCGTTATAACAGTTGTATAAGTGTATGCCATTTTATACAATCCTTATGCAGTCGGTTGACCTTGTTTAGAGTGTATATAGCCTACAAATTATAAATTATTGTCAGGTCTCATCTCGCGACGTATTTTAATTTAGTGTTAAATTTGGATTTATGCATTATTTCGACTATTTTGATATACTTGAGGTGGACGATGAGGAGCGGCAATCCTAAAGATCCCGTTTCCCTGGAAGAAGATGAATTTAGAGGTATATACAGATTTACTAAAAGGTATGTCAAAGAAGTGGTGGACTTGATCCGAGAAGATAAAGAACCGACAAAGAAGGGTAGTGGCTTCTTTGAGGAGCTTCAAGTTTGTACAACTCTCATGGTATAATATATAATGATTGTGCGTGGTGGCCTGTTGGTAAACGGACTAGACGCGACTGCCAACATGTTCACGATGGTCGCGGTTTCGAATCCCAGGGCACACCTCTGACTTTTCCGAGTAATGTGTGTATTGATAGTCAATCACCACGCACTAAAACGGTAACGGAAAACATCGCGAGGAAACCTGCATACCATAGCGATTTATAAAAATTTATATGGTATGTAAGTCCGCCAACCCGCACTAGGCCAGCGTGGTGGACTATATGGCCTAACCACTCTCAGTCGTACTGTCGATTGTAGAGGAGGCCCGTGCCCTGCAGTGGGACGTATATGGGCTGATACAGAAGACGTACAAGACGATTCAGTTGACATACATGGCATGAGCCAACAATCAATCACTATTGTTTGTCGCCGCGTTGCCATCGCCTTAGCAAGTAAAACAGCGCTATTTATCTATATACCACGAACACTCGAGGAAGAAGAAAAAGTGAAGGCTAGATTCCTTAGTATTTGTGGGTTTGGACATGTGATAGGTGCAATTGCACACGTATTAAAATGTAAAAAGTTGGCGGAGACAATGCCCAGTATTAGACGATCTGACTAAAGCTGCAGGAAGTCGCTGGATGCAGGCCGCTTCCAACAGGTCATTGTGGAGATCCTTGGGGGTGGCCTATGTTCAGCAGTGGACTTCCTGTGGCTGATACGATGATGATGATGATTTAGAGAATCACGTATGCGATAGATGTTCGGCAATGGACACTTCCATAGACGCTTACTCGGAAATGCTGGTTATGGGCTCAGTAGCTATTTGTTTGCACCTGACAAAATCAATAATAAAATGCATACGAATCATAGACGTAGTATCAATAGACTTGACATGCATTTGACATATATAGTCCATCTCACTTAGACTTATGCATAAACCTTAAAAAATGAAGTGACAAAACACAATTTGCGGTCCTTGTCATAGTTTCACATTATTTTGTAGGGCAACACTGCGTGTACCCAAACAAATAAGACGTGCGGTTTATTATAAACTTGAATTACTGAGTATTTTACGAATATTTGCGGTCAAAAATGTATGTAAAAGAGTGTTGAAACTGATTATAAGACAAAAGGTATGGTGTGCTGCTTTATTATTGGCTGTGATAGCCGATCTAAACGATAATATGAAAATATAACCTCTCATTGGTAAGTGCATTTTATTTAGTATATTGGTAAAAATAAATGTAGACGTTCATTATTACTAACATCTGCAATTAGTATTTCATAGAATACATTGAAAAATAGGATTATATTTGCATAAAAAATAAAAATGCTTTTTTTTTTACTTTATGTCTGTCCCTTACGGTGGAACTCGAATATCGAGTCCATTTGATACTACGTCCATGATACGAATTAAATATACGAAAAACAACGGTTTGTTTTTAACTTTTTACATTTCTTGCGCAAAATGACAGTTGACGTTTCAATGCGCGTTCAAAACGTGTTCTCTATTTTTCGAGGACAATTTACAGAATGGGAAATAAATAAACAATTTTGAAACCTGTATTTTTTAAACTGAAAATATTTTTTGATAAAAAGGAATTGTCGTTGCGCTATTTCTCAAGCCATAGGTAAATAAAATCATGTAAATATAAAAATAAAATCAAAAATAAATAAATGGTGTATTCAACATTTTAAGGTTTCGGAACGGTTCCCAAAATGTTACCAGCAGTTTGTGTCATAACAAATAAATAGTTATACAAGGCTTATACACTGTTTATTAGTAAAGATTGTATAAGTAGCTTTTCACACCCTATCTATTGAATAAGTATATAAACGTTAAACAATTGTATAATATATTTTTATTAGTAAGATTGTAAATATCATTCAACTATCAACTGATGGTTTGAAACAAGCAAGGTTTTGCATTACGTGCCTAAGGTTTGCGTAACATCGTATCTCGTTTCAGATCACATCTTAATATTATTTGCACTACTTTCTTTTATTGTGCAATCAATATGGAGATTGCTTTATTTTATTTGGACAATATTAATGGTACAGATGGCTGTGTTTTTTTTATCGCACTGAATGTCGAGACGAGCGTGCCGTGCGCCTGATGGTAAGCGATACGATCGCTCATAAACAGTAGGAAAACCAAACACCTTGAATTATAAAGCAATGCTTGGCATTTCAATGCGCTCGCCATCCTGAGATATAAGACGTTAAGTCTCAATATGTCCTGTAGTTACTATGGCTATATTGTCCTTCAATCCAAAACACAACAGCGTGCATTTACACTGCTGTTTGGCGGAAGAAATCGACATTGCGGTGGTACCTATCCCGGCGGCTTCTCACATATGAGAAACCTCCCACCAGGGTGAAGAGGTGTAATGAGAGGGTTCTATTTCCGCACCGAGATTAATGATTATATGATCTACTACAAGTAAAATTTGTTTAAAGGCAAGTTAGATATTCCCGAAGACTCGAAGAGCTTCAATGCTCGGTGTCACTACATTGCATGTCACTGTTGATCCTGGCTTATAGGAGTTGCAATAGTGGGTAGTATCCAGAGTAAAATTTGTTTCGATGTGAGACTCAAACCCGCGCCTTTTACGTTCAACTTTTAATCAGCTCCGCTACCAAGGCTGTTGAAAGTATCATTCTACCGTGGGATGGAACAAATAAGGCGAAACGTTGTTGTCTTGTGAGCGCCTCTGCCTACCCGTTCTGGAAAAAAGGATTGTAACTAAACTAAAGACTTAACAATTTACACCACTAAAGCACAAGACGAACATGGGAGTAAAATAAAAATAAAACCAACATTATTTAAAGAAGCCAAAAATAAGATAATTATGTCCACATAACTGTACCAATCAAATTTTATGGACTCAACTGGACTTAAACAACCCACGCAATCAAACAACGTATTGTTTGAAGTCGTAAAATAATAATTAAATGTAAAACCATCAAGAGAGGTCCCTACTGAGGGTTATTAATTAAAATTCAGCGAAACGTATGCAGTAGGTATTTAAATAAAGCGTTCTGAGCGATGTTCTCTCGTTATGTCATTTACTTTCGTAATGAAATTTATCTTTGGTAGATATTCCTTTCAGTCTTATCCATAGACAGTTTCAAAACACTTGGTTACTAAAATAGGTTTTAAAATTATTTATGAATAAGGCTGTTTATGAACAGAATAATTTGGAGAAGGAACTAGGTGCTAACACCTAGCATTAACATTTTTTTTTTATTGCGTAGAACTATGTAGGTCGCATTATACTGATGGTATGTTTACTGCCCTTTAAAGAGACTATCGAGCATCGCGTAGTGGAAGAGAGTGTCTCCCCCTAACAATATTGAAAGACGAAGAAACATGTAGACCAACTGTTCCAAAGCTTGCTAGTATATGATACGATCAAAAGAAATAAAGAGATATATCATATTCAAATCCTAGGGCGCACCTCTCACTTTTCGGAGTCATGTGTGTTTTGATAGCCAATCACCACGCACTGTAACATCGTGAGGAAACCTGTATACCATGGCGATTCAAAGGAATTTATATGATATGGAAAAGTCCGTCAACCCACACTTGGCCAGCGTGGTGGACTATACGGCCTAATCCCTCTCATGCGAACTCTCAAATGTAGAGGAGGCCCGTGCCCTTCAATGGGACATATTTGGGTTGATACAGAATACAGAATCTTATCTAAGTGATTATTACTACTTCAATTATCATTATAATTAATTATTTTTATTATAAAAGCAGGATGACACATCTCGGTAACCTACTGAACAATTTCGATGTATTTATCGCATATTTTGTTATCACTTTATATCTTTCCATTTCTTATTACCTACTCTATAATCTATTATCTCAAGATAAACTCGATATGGAATCGGCTGAATTATTAACGGTGTCAAAATAACAATGTATTTATATATTTTTAGATTAAAATATTGGTCTAGTTAAGGCCAGAGGTCATAAGGAGACGGTAGATTATTTTTATTCTATATATCACCAAGATTTTTCTTGTTGTAAAGGACGTTTAATTTTTTCAAGCTAAACGTTACTGGACAATTACAAAACTAAGTTGTATGTTAAAAATTACATTATAATAATCACCATCGCATCACTAAATACGTAATGCTAGATTTAGTATTCATTCATATTATAAGCGACCTTAATATTATGAAATATATACAATAGTATTGCAATAAGATAGCACAAGATAGCACATTGAAAGATACGACTCGCGAATTTTATTTGGTTACACATAACACTCTGATTTAAAACACTTGTAACCTTTGTAATCATTACTAAATCATAAACTGGTTTTGAAAAGAGCAACATTAGAGTTTCTTGCCCATTCGTCTCTAGTGAAAAACGCCTTCCGAACCGGGTGGTAGATAAAAAAATTACTTAATCTAAATGATGTAGAACATCTTAATGGGTTCAATAAATTATTTGCATTTAATTTCAATTAAATCATTACTAAATGTAAATTTTATGAACAAAGTCTTACTCATCAACAATTTAATTGATTTTAAACGTCTCGGAGTTCGGCGGTTAGAATCTATTGAAAAGTGAGCCTTTAAAGGTTAAATTAATTCTTATTCCCTTTGAAATCATGTTATGATCGAATGCCTCGTGTTTACATGTCACTGATGAATTTACAAATGCAAAGCAATTGCACGATCAGGAATAAACTCAAACGTTGGCGGGCATTAATTAAAATCAATTGATTGTCATACGAGACTATGAAGCTGAGTTTTATTATTGAGTGTCTCCAGCCGATTTGAGATAAATATATGCAAACTCTTATACAGGTGATAACAAACTCTGTCTGATCGATAAAGGTGTTATTTAAGCATCATTAATGTGTTCTATTTCGAAGATCAGTTTCTAATAATGTGATAAAAATATATTAGATCTCGTAACCGTCTTAATCCGTTAAATATTATATTCTACATATATAATAATATTATATTGCTGCTAGGCGATTTTAATGCCAGAGTTGGCCGGGACTATGAGGCTTGGCCTGGAGTTCTGGGTAGACACGGAGTCGGCAACATGAATAGCAATGGTCAGTTGCTGCTCAGTCTTTGTGCTCAATACGACCTTGCGATATCGAACACTATGTTCCGGTTTGCCGCCAAGCACAAGACAACGTGGATGCACCCGCGGTCTAAACACTGGCATTTGATAGACTACGCCATCATACGACAACAAGACATCAGTCAAGTGCAAGTCACCCGCGTTATGCGCGGTGCACACTGTTGGACTGACCATCGACTCATTGTCACTAAGTTAAGACTCCGCCTCCGCCGGCCTCGAAGATCCATAGATAAAAAGCCTGCGTGTGTAAACGTGGATAGGCTAAAGTACTGCGAGGCTAGAAAGGAATATGCTGAAGCCATATCGGGAAAGCTGTGGCCTACAAATGAGGCGGATGATGTCGGTGCTGCTTGGGGAACTCTGTCTAGTCACATTATGGAAACCGCTTCAGCTACATTGGGTACTAAATATCGACGTAACGAAGACTGGTTCGATGACAACAATGAGGCTCTCAGAGCAGCATTCAACAAACATCGAGAGCTTTTGCGACAGCACAGTAGAAGAGGCGGAAGCACTGCGTTGGTCAAAGCGAGTGACCAAGAATTGCGCAAGCTGTCTCGTCAGATAAAGATAAGTGGTGGCAGGACAAAGCTTGCCAAATGCAGTGGCTTGCTGACACTAAACAGCTTGGGGAGTTATACTGCGAAAGCTGATTGGTATTTCCTACCGAGCAAAAGTACCCCTGAGGTCTTTAGATAGTTCACACCTCCTCACTAGCAAGAAGGAAGTACTAGCACGTTGGGCTGAACACTTTAACACTTTGCTCAACGTGGATCGATTAGCCGATCTGCAAAACATCAGCTTAATGCGTCAACTCCCATTCAAGGAGGAGGAGCGAGTACCAGTCGATTTTAAATTGTCTCGTATTAGTGCTCTCTATAAGAACAGGGGTGACCGATCCGACTGTAACTCATATCGCGGTATTTCACTTCTATCAGCTCCTGGAAAGGTCTTTGCAAGAGTTCTATTGAACCGCCTAAGGGACCTATCAGAAAGGATCCTGCCTGAAACCCAGTTTGGCTTCCGACCTAACCGAGGCACATGTGAAGCTATTTTCTCGGTGCGTCAACTTCAGGAGAAAAGTAGAGAGCAGGGACGTCAGCTGTACCTCTGCTTTGTTGACTTGGAGAAAGCATTCGCAGAAAAGTTGTGAGACTTCTGCGACTCCTGCATGACGATATGCAGTGCTGCGTCTCCATAGACGGCGAACAGTCCGACTTTTTCCCCGTTACCTGTGGGGTTAAGCAAGGATGCGTACTAGCACCCACACTGTTCGCTCTATACTTTGCAGTAGTAGTCAAGGACGTCCTACAAACTGTTTCTGAAGGGGTTCGCATTCGCTTTCGCACCGATGGCAGTCTTTTCAACTTGGCCAGACTTAAGGCGCACACCAAAGTCTCGTATGCATTGATCACAGAGATCATGTATGCTGATGACCTGTGTTTCTTGGCAAAATCCCCAGACGGCCTGCAACAGCTAATGTCCACTTTCCACCAAGCATGCTGCAAATTTGGCCTAAAGATCAGTGTCAAAAAGACGGAAGTGATGTCCCTAGACATCCATGGTCGTGAGACACTGACCATTTAGCTTGGTGAAGACGTGCTGAAACAGGTCGATAAATTTCGTTATCTGAGATCAACAGCAGAATAAGTGCTGCAGCTGCAGCATTTGGAAAGCTGTGTTCTAAGGTCTTCTGCTCGCATGACCTTAAGCTGGCTACTAAGATCTCGGTTTACATGGCGATTGTACTGTCAAACCTTCTCTATTCTTCCGAGACCTGGTGTGTGTATCGTCACCATATACGCACTCTCGATCGATTCCACCTAAAATGCCTGCGCCATCATGAAGATCAGATGGTCCGATCGGGTGCGTAATACCGAAGTTTTAAGACGCGCTAATGTTGGTGGCATTAAGGCATATTTGATGCGTCGGCAACTACGGTGGTGCGGTCACGTATCACGGATGGCGGAGGAGAGAGTGGCGAAGCGCATATTTTACTCTGAGCTAGAGGAGGGCAAGCGAAAGCATGGCGGACAACTCCTCAGATATAAGGATGTTCAGAAACGTCACATGAAAAGATGCAATATAGAGCCCTCTCGCTGGGACAGTTTGGCAACACAACGACCGGAGTGGCGCGAGATAGTGAAGAAGCGAATTCGCGTATTTGAGGAACAGCGTTTAGCTGACCTCGACGCCAAGCGCGATGAGCTTAAAGCCCGTCCGCTCGCCGCTATTCACTTCAATTATGAAAGCGGTAAGCTCACATGCCCACTTTGTGCAAGGGAGTTTGTTGCGAAAATCGGCTATATAAGCCATCTCCGGGCGCATCAGCGCCAAGCCCTATAAGGGGTCGAAGTGGTCGCCATGGCCGTAATCGGTCGGATTTACATATTTTTTTTTACATATTATATTCTACACAACGTGCTGGCTGAAAGTCTCAATAAAGAGCCTTTAGTTCTCCTAACGCAGTGAACATATTAATAATTAAATAAATAAATAAATTACACCTAACAGTCACATACATAGTCCTGACCCACACTAAGATCGAGTCTTGTGTCGTGGGTATCAGGAAGTACGAGAGATTTTTCAATCCCACAAACACCCAGACCCGAAACAAATATTTGTGAACCGCACAAACATTTCTTCCGGTGCGGGGATCGAACCTGCGGCCTCTAGTTTCACGGGCGGCGTCTAACCGACTGCGCCACGGAGGATGTCATTAATTACACACGTTTATAGTAAGTTCGTATTATTGTTTTAAAGTTTTCTTTCAGATGTAAACTTCACTGAAAGGCGAAACCAACAATTGAAAAAACTAAAATTCGTAAGTCAACGTTGCATTATCGTATTAGTATCATACCTCAGATAATATCAATGCATGCTTAGAAATTAGGAATAATAAAATGAGTAAATAGTTACAATAGTTTTATATAATTCACGTCTATACTAAGGCTGGTATGTATCTCCCGCTAATCTGGATTAAAAATATGATAGTCATACATTTTTATGATTTGCTATTTATCGCCCTAAATACATTATCACTTTCCTTGTCGATGAATCATATTGGTTTCAAAACGACATTTCGTTTCTATACAAATATCTTAACATCATATGTCTCACGATGGCGAGCGCAGTGGAATGCCAAGCATTGCTTGTAATTTGAGATGTGTTTTGGATTTTGCTACTTTTTATGAGAGGTGGTATCACTTACCATCAGGCGGGCGGCATGCTCGTCTTGCCATTCAGTGCGAGAAAAAAATCTCTATCAGTTCAATTCACATTTATTTATTTAACACTAGGGACCTGGCACCGTTCCGCCCGGGTGCTGATGTACTTTATTGAAAATACTATCGCATCAAAAACATCCTGTAAAAAAATTCCAAGTCTCGCAGCTCAGTTTTTCTACCGCAAAAAGTTGTGAGATCCATGAAATACCAAGTCGATTAATTTATTTAGTCCTTGATTAAGGGACGTTCTGTATAAAGTTATTACGTAAGTTATTATTATATCAATATTAAAAATTCTTTACGTTGTAAATAAATAGATCGACTTGGCCATCGCATGAAAACATAATGTATCGTACAATTTATGCATAATGCTACTGGCCAAGTCGATCTATTTATTTAAAACGTAAAGAATTTTTAATATTAATATGATAATATCTTACGTAATAACTTTATACAGAACGTCTCTTAATGAAGGACTAAATAATTAATCGACTTGGTATTTCATGGATCTCACAACTTTTTGCGGTAGAAAAACTGAGCTGCGAGACTTGGATTTTTTTTACAGGATGTTTTTGATGGTATCTCACGTCTTTTTGTAGAGTCCTACTTTATTCTTTTTCGGTACTTTTTATTTCTAGAATATATAATGATTTTTCTTAAAGCCTCTGTCTTATGGTATTTTATTATTTTTGTAGGTATCAATTTATCACAAATATAGCGGATTTGGTTATTAGTGTTCTTTCTTTCATGGTGATTGTTTTCGAGCTATTTAGTCTATTATTTGCAAGGTTATCTTTGTCATGTTTTTCTAGAAGAATGTTGTACAGTTTAATGGGCTGAATACACCCTTTCCCTCTTTATACCCCCCTTCTGTTATGCTCATATATAATATATATAGATACCAATCTACAACTATTATTCCATTATATACGGGTACAACGAATCATTAACTGCAAACGTATCTTTGTAATCCTATACATTTATATGAGATTACAAAGTTATTCACGCAGTTGGTGTATCTAGAAAACTAGACAGAAATTATGAAATGTTTGATTTTTTCCTTACTTTAGACACTAAACACTAATTATATTCTAAATTTGAAGGTTCTATGTCTGCTAGAAGTGCCTTAGACTTTTGATGATCGGTCAGTCAGTCAGTGAGTGACAAAATTGCGAAAGTTTGACAAGTTATAATTCTTAAACTACTGGTTCAAATTGAATGAAATTTGAAATATACCGTGTTTACGCAATGCCTAATTAGAAAATTCAGGCTTCTTGCTTTAACCACAACGAAGTTATGGGGGGTTGAAAATGGTCTGAATTGCTTCGAGAAAAGGATAGTACGGCTGTGCCGCTTTTTAGCTCGACTTGGAGGGGGCACTGCCGTGCCCCCAGATATCGCCTATGTTAATAATTTTTTTACACTGGCCCACCATAGTCGCTACACTGCGCCTGATGATAAGCGTAAATGCTGTCCAGGCCGAGCATCGAATGCCATCAGATGACAGTTCTAAGATATTCGAGACAATTATGCCGGCCTGCTGAGATGCCTCTTCACACTACGGCGGAAGGACCCGCTTGATGGTGCGGCATATAAAAGAATTTGCGAATATTTTGGTCCGTGCTGAGTTGGTTTGGACCATCAAGCTATGGCTATCATTAAGGATATTGTAAGATTTTTTAAATTGGTCAATTAGTTTCAAAGTCTTTTCAATGCAATTAAACAATCAAATCTTTCCTCTTTTTATCTATATATATAAAAATTAATGTTTTTCTGTATGTCATCGATGAACTCAAAAACTACTGGACCGATTTGGCTTATTTTGGTCTTGAAATATTCGTGAGTCCTGGGAAGGTTTCAGGAGTGAGAAAAGTTGGAAAATTTCTAAGGAAGATACTAAAAACCTTTTTTTTTTGGGTATCGTTCAAGCGTGATGTGTCCAGCCAATAGAGAGAAAGAAAGAAAGAAAGAAAACACCTTTATTTGTCGCTTATCACAACGCACACACTCATATAACATAAATTTGTATACACCATACAAAAATATAAAAATAAAAATAAAAAAAAGTTTGTACGTCGCAAAAAAGTGACACGTAGGTGACCACTCAGCTTAATGTTGCACTGCGGCGCGAGCCACAGCGCAACGCTGGTTTTCAGTGGTCACCTTGAGTGACATGCGAACGTCAGCCGACATATTAATATTATTTTAAAAATATTGTAGATATTATTAACGCATAAATAAATAAAAAAGAAGAAACAATGACTACAACAATAATAACAAAAAAAAATGACATAAATCTTCCTTAACTACACCTAAAGTAACCAACATAATTATACAAATAAAATAAAAAAAAAGTTTATACAAATTAATAACAATAACAACAAATAACAAGCCTTTGCACAGTTCTCTGTCCCGCTTCGACACGCCAAGCACACCAGGTTAGTTGCGCGCCTCGCCGCCCGCGCCCGCGCGAGCCCTAGCATTGCACAATATACAGAAAATGCACTCTGCAGTCGCCCGACGACAGGGACGTGAGAGGACGTTCATTATCAACTATAATAAGTAAGTCTCGAAGCGTGCGGCTAGTGCGATGCGTCGCAAACATGGAGTTTTGGTGGCATGGCTATACCGTGTTGGGAAGTAAAAAGTAATGTATACTTCTAAATGATTGTCTCGGGTAAGTACGACTTGCATAATATTGTTTATAGAACAATATAATATAATAGGTATATTGTTAATATAATATAATATATAGGTGCAAATATTGAGTAGTACCTATGTTATCCCAGCAATTATCTCGAGGGAAAGAATAAAATAAAATAAATACAAACAATAATATTCATGACATAATTCTAACACTTATTTTAAAGGCGAATCCAACGTGAACTATTCTAACTAAGCTAACTATCCGTCTTGGAGGAACGCTGTCACCCGCCGCGTGGCTTCATATCACGCCTCGCCGATGATTCATTAACTTTAGGTAAATATAGATACTTATCATTATTACCATATTTTATGAGCTTAGTTTTATTGGGGATTCTTTTGCTCGTATAATAAGTATTTTTTAATGTGTAGGTAATTTAAAAGTATTTTTTGTTTTTAAGAATCTCATTGGCGGCAGAAGATCGTTCCAGCAGCGGGTGGCCGCAAATTTGAAACATCCCCTGAAGGCGGCAGTTTTAAAGCGTGGCATCGAGAGCGGGTTCGACGTAGAACGAGTGGGATAGTTGCAATGCTCCTGTCAATATAGGATGATCTTTGTTTATTTGACGGGAGACCTAAAAGATGGTCAAGCTTCAACTACCATCCAACGTAAAATGATCTATCTTTCCATTGTCTTTCATTGACGGCTGACGAAATAGAACAAAATTCAAAAAATGTGTACATCGTGTAGGGTAAACCAGACTGTGATTGCCCACCGATAATGATTGCCCGCATTAAGCAAAACCTTGTCTGTTGTCGATTTTGTGTCATCCTAGTTGGATTAAAGATTATCAGATGGTGATTTAATCAATTTATGGTTAATACAAATTATACAACTGGAAACATTAAAGAAAAAACATAGCAGTAATGACGGATTTTGTAAAGACCGGTGAAAGTGTTTCATAAACAGAAATAATCGAACAATTTTGTTAAGAATATACTTGTTTAAATGTTCATTTTTATTGTGTTTGTTTCATTTTTTGGGCGTTATTACCTACTTATGATGAAATTAATAGTATTTTCTTAGTTTTAAATGGATATGTTTGTGCAAAAATAGTTTTTTAACCATTTTTTTTGGCTGTGGGCATTACTGAACTGAAATCTGTGTGATTGCCATATGTCAATGTCCATAGTTATTGTCATATGGCAATGACTGTCATTATTTTTTTCGGTTAAAAAGTTTCATCACCTGTACTTATAAGTTAATTGTTTATTATTTCCTAATTTGTATGTATAAACGATATTAATTGGTAATTATCGTTGTATTAACAGAATGCCGAAGGCACCTAAAGTCCAATAAGTAACCACTCTCAATAGTACTTTTGATTGTAGACGAGGCCCGTGCCCTGCAATGGGAAGTATATGGGCTGATACAGTTGTTTCAAAATTGATGATTTTGTTTCTGGTGATTCTGACTCTTCAGCATCAGCACAAAATATATTTGATGCTTTTAAGAAAGCTAAACGAAATTTATTTTGATATTTTACTATTTTATTCGATTTAGGTTTAATTGTTTGTTTTTAATATTTATTTGGGTTTATGTTTAATTTATAGGTTCAAGAGACTGGGCAATTACTGTGCTGTGATGTTGGCAATTACTATAAACTGTGGGCAATTACTGTAGTTTTAAGACTATGTTTATTTAACTGCAATATTTAATAAGTAATGTTATTTATAGCTAAAAACTGTTAACACTCTACAAAAGAGTTTATTAGGTTATAATAAAATGGTATTAAAAAGTTGGTAGCTACAATACTTTTGGTGTTTTTAATGTCAATGTGTAACAAACTCTTAAGTGGGCAATAGCTATCTGGTTTACCCCTATATAATATTATCTAGATACGGCGTCTTGCGCGTAATTTTGTTAAATGTAAAATAAAATGATATCCATATCTAACAAAATAGCCCATTGTTTATTGAGATTGCAATAATCTATTACAATTTTAAACAAGGTATACTCTATCGAAGCGTTTTGCCGGAGTACACCAAAATATATCTAATTATAATTTTTCGTATTCATAAACGACATTGTTTTTTGAATTGATACTTTTAGATGTGCTGGGGGACAAATTTAAATTCCGCATTAGTATTGTTTTCAGACTCAAGAATAAATAAAATATTGGTACGTTGATGCCGTATCTAGACATTATAATGAAACGATATGCAGTTTTATATTTTTAAATACTTGTTTTATTACTTACGTCACCTGGTAAGGCAGTATGAAGGTTATGGTAACGTACTAGACGCGACTGCTAACAAGTTTACGATGGTCAGGGGTTCAAATCCCAGGGCACAACTCTGACTTTTCGGATTAATTTCTACTTGAAATAAACTCCGCCAACCCGCACTAAGCCAGCGGGGTGGACTATCTGGGGGCACGGCAGTGCCCCCTCCAAGTCGAGCTAAAAAGCGGCACAGCCGTACTATCCTTTTCTCGAAGCAATTCAGACCATTTTCAACCCCCCATAACTTCGTTGTGGTTAAAGCAAGAAGCCTGAATTTTCAGTTACTAATTAGGCATTGTGTAAACACGGTATATTTAAAATTTCATTCAATTTGAACCAGCAGTTTAAGAATTATAACTTGTCAAACTTTCGCAATTTTGTCACTCACTGACTGACTGACCGATCATCAAAAGTCTAAGGCACTTCTAGCAGACATAGAACCTTCAAATTTAGAATATAATTAGTGTTTAGTGTCTAAAGTAAAGAAAAATTCAAACATTTCATAATTTCTGTCTAGCTTTCTAGATACACCAACTGCGTGAATAACTTTGTAATCTCATATAAATGTATAGGATTACAAAGATACATTTGCAGTTAATGATTCGTTGTACCCGTATATAAGTGGAATAATAGTTGTAGATTGGTATCTATATATATTATATATGAGGCATAACAGGAGGGGGATATAAAGAGGGAAAGGGTGTATTCAGCCCTTTAAACTGTACAACATTCCTCTAGAAAAACATGACAAAGATAACCTTGCAAATAAATAGACTAAATAGCTCGAAAACAATCACCATGAAAGAAAGAACACTAATAATCAAATCCGCTATATTTGTAATAAATTGATACCTACAAAAATGAGAAAAAACCATAAGACAGAGGCTTTAAGAAAAATTATTATATATATTCTAGAAATAAAAAGTACCGAAAAGGAAAAAAGTAGGACTCTACAAAAAGACGTGAGATCCCATCAAAAACATCCTGTAAAAAAATTCTAAGTCTCGCAGCTCAGTTTATCTACCGCAAAAAGTTGTGAGATCCATGTAATACCAAGTCGATTAATTTATTTAGTCCTTGATTAAGGGACGTTCTGTATAAAGTTATTACGTAAGTTATTATCATATCAATATAAATAATTCTTTACGTTTTAAATAAATAGATCGACTTGGCCAGTAGCATTATGCATAAATTGTACGATACATTATGTTTTCATGCGATGGCCAAGTCGATCTATTTATTTACAACGTAAAGAATTTTTAATATTGATATGATAATAACTTACGTAATAACTTTATACAGAACGTCCCTTAATCAAGGACTAAATAAATTAATCGACTTGGTATTACATGGATCTCACAACTTTTTGCGGTAGATAAACTGAGCTGCGAGACTTGGAATTTTTTTACAGGATGTTTTTGATGGGATATCTTCTTCTATAATATAAAAATGAATCGCAAAATGTGTTGGTAAGCGTATAACTCAACAACGCCTGGACCAATTTAGCCATTTCTTTTTTTTAATGTTTATTATTACTTTATTACTAACAAAAAGCGTAATGGCGTGCAATATTATTTGGAAAAACAGCATTTTGGTGCTGAAATAAGGGAAGGAATATTGGATGGACAATAAAAAACGCTAAAGTTTTTAATGACAAAATTTCATAAGGCAATCTTTATATGTACATGTATATGGAGAGACGGGATATAATAGAGTGGAAGGTACGGGAGAGGGCTGGAATAGCTGACAGATTTGATAGGACGAAATGTAAATGCACGTTATAAGACGGGATGGATAATAAAGAGAAAGAACGGGACGGATCGGGAAGAGACTGAACAGACGGATGAGACGGGATTGAGCCAGACAGTAGGACAGCTACGTCAAGTTTAGGTATACAAGAGTTTATACGAAAAATAACATGTATTTGGTGTGGATTGGAATCAAAAAATATATGCACCCAGGCGCACCTGGGCCGGGCCGCTTGTTTTAGTATAAATTTACGAACAAGTCATAGTTTCTATTTTGGTTTTTTTTTGTTTATTTTATTAATTTATTTATATTTATTCATAAACAGTTTATTTTATTTATCAAATGTTTTGTCTTCTTCCCTCAAACAGAATTCAAAAGGAGTTTCGAATGGCGATTAACGTGTTAGAGAAGATTTAAGATAGGCAATTAGATAATTGTTCTTTTTCTATTTGAATAAATTTTTCAATTATTTCCAGAACCATATTCATGTGTAACGTGTAAAAAATCGCAACGCACTTGATTATCTGCGGAAGATTATGGGTTCGATCCACACAAATGTACATTAGCTTTTCGTTGACAAACAAATATTTTTACTGCTTAATAATCACCTATCAAAGATTAATTTAAATAAACCATGAAATGTAAGCCGAGACAATTGTCGTCATAAAAATTATCGCAAAAATTAGATAATAATTCTTACAAATAGTAATAATGCCGTTTTATCGATATAATTACGCAAGTTAAATTGTGAGTTGATAAAAGTTCCAAGATTATCAACAGGATTTCTTAAAGAACTAGGTAAAATATTCATAAAAAACTGGTTTAGTGTCCCAAAGATGTTTCGGATTCTTCCATTCGATGTAACATTAAGTTTTTACATTAATGTGATTGTTCCCTTTATTATTTCGTTCTAATAATATATTAATCTAAGCGGGCATTTATCTGTCTACTTTAAAATATTTTAGTGAAAATTTCATATGATATTAAATTATTAATTACCTACAACCACTTAGATCACCTTATTAATATTCTAAAATCTAACTGATAACGATGTTACCTGTAGATTATTCTCCTTTAAATGTTTATTTCAAAAGTTACGAGTCAAATGGTGATTATACCAATTATATAAAAAAGATTCTCCAAATTCTTTCGATAAAGAGTAGTAATAAATAGATATTCCACTAAATTTTGAAAACATAGATAATATCTACTTACGTTTTATCCGCTGGTGGACGAAGG
This sequence comes from Hyles vespertilio, assembly GCA_009982885.2. Lineage (NCBI taxonomy): Eukaryota > Metazoa > Arthropoda > Insecta > Lepidoptera > Sphingidae > Hyles > Hyles vespertilio. The sequence goes on from CM042811.1 coordinate 18,899,861, forward strand.
AGAGATTGTTCTCCAGATTTCTCAACAACTTGGACATTATCTTGAGCCGAGCTCTCCGCCACATTGACTGAATCTTGCTGCGTCATCTTAAACGGCCGTCACTACCTAAACAACGATTTTAAAACAAAATAATTTGTCTCTTAGCATTTAAAATAATGCCAACAAACAATTTATTTCTTTATTTTAATTAATCACGCGCGGATTTTTAAATTTAGAACGTTTAAAGACACTTCACTTTTTTATTTATTAACACACAGATAATAAAATTACTATTAATAATTTATTTTATTTGAAATAAAACCTACACTTAGTGACGTGGCGAGATTTTCTAACAAGGATCTGATGCCAAGTGGACGAATACATAAAACTTATCAGATATAAAGTGAAGTAATCCCTTTATCATATCAACGCTTAATTGCTCGATTGTTTATTATAAGCAAGGCGCATTCTTGATCGATTTATAATATCGTGATATGTAACTACCTACCAAGTACCTACTTCAGGAGACTTTAGTCGTAATCAAGATTGAAAAATACTCTACTTACCTGATTTAGGAAATTCCAGAGGTACTGCAATGGACAAACTTACTTCATAATGTGTTTATTATTAAAGGAAAAAAAATCTTAGTTATATCACGGGTTATATTTACAGATTTATTAGATCAACGCCAACTTAAATTTTTCTTTTACTTATGAAGGTATTTTGAATTCAAAAAATATAAACGCATTGTTGTAATGTCACACTACGTCATGAATATCAATCTTAGATAGTGTTCACAGATGGCGCTTTATAGTATTATAATTTATTTTATGTTAGACCACATAATGATGGTTATTGTATCTAGTAAGCAAAAAAGACAAAAAATATTTTTACAGAAAATTGTCTTTATTGGTACAATCTGGATTTATATTATAAAATATTGTATCGTACTTGTGTTTAGAAGACCTTGGAAAAATATAAAGCATTATCTTTATGATTAGTATCCGAGCAATTGTTATCGGCTCCCACCGATAGATGTCATTGTTATCATTAAAATTTAATAGACCGTAAATTATCTAATCCGTAATTTTCAATAAATAATTGTAATTTATATACTGTTTGTTTACAAAAATATCACCATATTTTTGTAATTTAGTTATGTTACGTGACATTGCGATACCAGCTCTAATAGACTGGTCCATAATACAACCTGCTATTGGGCATATCCTGACTCTTATTTAAAATCTTTTGTCGAGGGTATCAGAAACTATGAGATAATCTTTGGACTTCAGAGATACAACCACGAAAAGAATATTTTTAAGTCACATGTCTCATAAATATTTTGTTATACATTTGTCTTTGATATTGAATCCGTAGCCGTTTTGAGCTGGCTTTTCAACAGCACACGAAGTTCTCTCATCGATTTGTGCTTGCGGCGGCGTCGTGTGCCGAGTTGGTCACTTCCCTGTAAAATGGTTGAGGAGGCCGATGGCTGGCACATGCGTCATACTCATGAACAGGTGTTGTTTGCGTGGATGTCTGTCCGATTTGCTTACATTATATATTATTGATTGATAACTTTAGGCTTTCATAAGAAGCAGAGGATACTGATTCTTCATTCGTTTGACTTCCCTTCACTCAGTAGTATTAATATAATGTAAACATATTCGTATTTTTAAATGTTGTAACAAATTATTAATGAACTCTTGTTTAAACTAATTGTATTATCATAACCACTGAATTGTAACCTGGTTTTGAAAAGAGCAACACTAGAGTTTCTTGCCCGTTCTTCTATAGTGAAACCGCTTTCCGAACCGGGTGGTAGATAAAAAACGAACTGAATCTATATATTATGTGTAATGTAGAACATCTAAATAAGTACAATAAATATTTTCATTTTCATTACACCAAAGCCTTACTCATTATATTGCTTGGAGATTATTTAGCTTTGATATTAAATACCCTTTTAGCGCCATTAAAAATCCATAATCGGGTTCATTACAAACGCCTACACATTTTCGGACCTTTTCAAAAGATATATTCAAATGCATTACTATTTGATATTTGTATTGTAATTACTATTTTCATTACGTCCCAATAGCAAGGCCGTCTTAACCCATGATGGGGCCCTGGGCACTCAAGAATTTGAAGCCCTTTTGAAAAGTAAAGAAAGCGATTTAACCTAACATTTATTTATTGTAATCATTTTATATCGAAGTTATCGGAATAGTCTCAAACGAATGTAGAAAAGTCCGCGATAGCATTTGTCTATGTTTTTTAGGTTGGCTTTTGTACTCGTACATAGGCTCATTAATCGTTATAATCTTTTGATTATTGACTAGCTTTTGCCAGTTACTTTGTCTGCGTGATTAATTGTATTTACTATATATTTTATATCTTAAAAATCGATACATACTTCCCTAAATAAGATATTACGTTCCCATTTCTCATCTAAAAATGAGAAAATTCTAAATCTCCGAATTACGTCACTATTTATTTGTGAGTATCCCGTTGGTAAAATTATGTGGCTTATTACTTACTTTATCAACAATGATTTCCCGCCTTATCTCCACTTAAAACTCAAAAATCCAAAACCTTATAATTTGTCATTATTTATCTATATTAAGTAGACACTATCAAACATAATAATTTTCTACCTCTAAAATGTCTAATCCCAATCATTTGCGACTACATTCATAACAAACAAACTGTTAGATGTAGATTTGAGGCTATCTTTAAAGTGCCGGTTATTATTTTAGTTATTGCGTGTTATGCTTTGAAAAATGCCGGGTCCTAAAAGAAAATCTTTAGTTTGGGATGTATTCGAATCGTCATCAGTGAGTGGACGTGTTACGTGTAAACAGTGTTCAGATTCATTCAAATATACTGGAAATACGACCACATTATTAGACCACATTAAAAAGAAGCATCCTACCAATTTTGCCATCGAGGAATGTCCGAGTTTATCATCAACAAATGAAAGTAATACGAGTACTTCAGTCGATGCATCGTCATCGCAGTTACTGGAATCGACAACCACATTGAATGTTGAGCCTGAGCCTTCTCAAAAAAGGTTAAGGCACACGCAGACCCGTGCCAAAAAAATAACACAAAATTCTGGTGATAACGCTTTAATTAATCTGACAGTTTAAGATTTGCAGCCATTTCAGATAGTGGAAAATTCAGGTTTCCAAGAATACTCGGAAGCATTGAATGCTGATTATCAACAACCGAATAGAAAACAATTCGCTTTGATGGTAGATGAAAAATATAAATTGGTGTCCGAATCTATAAAAAATGAGTTACACGATATATCTTATTCAGCATTAACATCTGATATTTGGACATCAGACAGTAATAAAAGTATAACTAATAAATAATTTAACCAACTAAACTAAAGGAAAAGAATTCTTTGTGATACTAATTATATAATTTTCTTGAAAATATTGTGATTACTGATTATAAAACAATGAAACAATTATTATGAGCCTGTAAATGTACCTATGTAGGTACATACCTGTATCATAATGTTAGTCTGATTTTATTTTAAAAAGACTGATATATAATTTCATAGTTTAATTGATGGAAAATATTATTTTACTTAAAATTCGACCAAAAATACTTAAATAAATGATTCGATTTCAAACAATAACTTTTTTGTTTCTTTAGTTAGTAGGTTTAACTCGCCCAATACATTATAAATAAATAATATAAAAAATAAAGAATTGAAACAGATAAAAATAGAATTTGTCTGTTCCAATTTTTTAAAGTATTTATGCAAATCAGAGGGAATAATTTGTTAAAAACTCAAAAAAATATTTTATTTGTCCATCCAGTTAACTCGAGTTACGTAATTCGAGTTAACTCCGAGTTACGTGGATTTTAACTCGAGTTAAATCGAGTTCTATTTTTTCCGAGTTGGCCCATCACTAGTATGTAAGTCCGCCAACCCGCACTAGGCCAGGATGGTGGACTATACAGGGTATATCAAGACTGCTACCGAAAACGAAGCCGGGTGGTAGTTTAAGCGGCTTCAGACACAATGCAATTAAAAAAGTTGCAAAAAAAAGCTACAATTTTTATTTTTTTCCTATTACCATATTTGGGTGGTAAATCCATTTTGTCCTAAAATAATAGTGTATATCCTTTTATTTATAAATAATCTAAGGTATAAAAGTGTTTAAATTATTATTTTAGCAAAAACTACGGATTTAACACCCAAAAATGACGATATTTAAAAAATCATAAAAAATTATTGTCGCGTTTCTTTGCGAAATTTTTAGTTGCATTGTGTTTGTACTCACTAAAACTACCACCCGGTTTCGTTTTCGGTAGCAGTCTTGAGATACCCGGTATGAACTAACCACTCTCAATCGTACTCTCGATTTTATAGTAGGCCCGAGCTCTACTGTGTGACGTATATATACAGATGATAAAGATACTGTAATTTATTTTGACTTTTCCCGTCAACCCGACAGCGAAATTTCTTAAGTTACAATATAATTAAAGAATACAACGTAAGTGATATACGATTGCAGAATAATGCCGATAATACAGATCTTTTAATTTATTAATGGATTAAATATATTTTAGAGCTCGTTAAAATACAAGGTGAGCTCCTTAATCGGTATCTCATTTCCGCGCATAAAATTGCCCGTCGAGTGAGGACACGAACTATATAAGATATAGATTATTCCAAGGGACATTCATATCAGTGGACCAAATAGGCATAACTATTCGAATACATTACAAATACCAAATATGTAGAAAGGATGTAGTTGCAATTGATTTCAGTATTTTATTGTTAATCATATTATGTTGTTGGTTAATAACTCAAAATATGTGTGTTGTATGTGTGTTTTGAAACAGTGGATAGTATTTAGACCCCATTTCTTAATATAAATTACTTAATAGACTATTCGAACCCATTGTTATTGAAGACTAAAATAACGATATTAGTTATAAAAATTTTAGTTTCGCATATCCAAAACGACACTTCAATTTTATTTATATGTATTGATGATTACCATTAAACTGGTTAATCAGATTTCTTCTAAAATTATGTATTATTGGCGTTTGGTTTTTTATCCATATGGTATTAATCCTTATTCAAATAATTACGTTATCATTAATTTATCATTTGATTTCAATGAATATTTCACGAGATATCTGTTGAAATTCTCCGCAGCCACATAATGATACAAGTATCGTGTGCATATCGTGTGCGTTTTTTTGTAATGCGGAATTATAAGATGGGACAGGAAGGGGTGCCACGGACGGGATTTGCTTATCCATTAAATCTGGCAAACGAACAAACAGGTCACCTGATAGTAAATGATCACTGCCGCCCAAGAAGATTCGCAACGCTTGGATCAATAGATGTGAAATCAAACACGTCTATAGCTGTGGCGGGCGAATATAATGTTTTTCCAAATGTGAAAAGTCTTTTTGTCTTGGATAGTCCTTTTACTGAGGAAAAAGAGAACTTAAGGATACTTTATTATAGCTGAAAAGTTTCTTTGTTTGTACTCAGTAACCTCTGGAACTGTATATCCGATTTTAAAATTCTTTTACCGTCACAATGATATAACATCTCTGAGTAACATAGGCTGTATTCTAAAAGAGTTGAAATTAGGATTTATATATTTTATAGAAAATGTGAACCACTAGAAGTAGCCTCCTATTTCTATGGAACTAAAATTTGCGAAAAACAGCATTGTGGGGAGCAGCATCAACCAGGGATGATAATATATTTTATGAAAAATTAAAATCACTAGTTTTTGATGTAATTGATAAGGCACAATATTCGGGTGTAGATTTGGGAACCATAGGCTGTTTAAAGCACAAAAGATATGTGAATAATTTTTAATTGTAAAAGCATCTATGAACTAACACAACATAGCACTGAAAGTCTCGCTTTAATTGGATATCCCTTATGTGACAAAAAACGTTACAGCCCATGTAACGGGTTTTACATTATTATTTTCTTCATTCTCTAGGCGCTAGAAGTATATGCCATGGAAGGGTCAGGTTTATTCTTGATCAGCAGAAGATCACAATATGAGAGTTCGTATAAATAAAACGCAACATTGTGTAAGGCATCACTTTAATTATAAAACTTACATACACATTATTCAATTACGTTTATCACAACGAATGACAGCTAACTATGATGATGTGAATGATGATGATGATGAAAAATGCCTGGTAATCGTTAATCATCTAAGCACCTGTGTTTAATAGTGCCTCGGCTATCTTGTTGCATCGTGGGACGATCTGTCGTGGACGTCAACATTTTAACAAACTATTTAAAAGATGTTGAAAACTCATTACGACGCCATTTTGATTATAATATTTGTACTAACCTATTATGAATCCGTTTATATCTAAATAATCTACTCATTGTTTTATCTTATGAAACATTCATATTGATGATTGATTTCCGGTATTAGCCAGTTTGGAAACCGCCATTTAATCTACTTCTACTATATTAGGTACCTAAATATTCTACGCTGTTCTACGCTAACTGTCATAGCCATTTACGTTCTATTTTTAAATCTATAAAAATGCATTAGTACAGGCAACGAAGCAACGGGTTACTCTTGTCCGCAATGCATAATTTGCCAGGAGTTTTTTGTTTTCATGAAGAGGTGGCATATGACCCCACTAAGTTAAAAACCCAAAATACTTACAAAAATGGCGTCCGCTAGAGCCGCCATTTTGGAAAACGTGTTTGAAGCCATATCTCCGGAACCGTCCACTTTAGGCCCATCATGCTAAGGACCTTTCTTGTAGATAATTAAATTTCCCATCTTTTTTGTTCAATAATTTTTTTTTGTACCATTAACTGTTCGCGATTTACAATGTTATTAATTTTCATTTTATACCTTTTTTACAATAAATTTTACATGGATTTTTAACAAAATTTACTATTTCCTCATTGTTTTGTTCCCTTATGCCATCAGTATTTAATTAATTACGTGATACGTTTTTAACTTAGTGGGGTCATATGCCACCTCTTCATGAAAACAAAAAACTCCTGGCAAATTATGCAGGAAAAAATGCTTCGTTGCCTGTACTACATGGCATGTTATGAAGTGACACTTTTCTCGGTAGATCCATTTGTATTTTCAGTCACCGGTTCATCTTCCCTTTGGAATAAATAGTTAGTTTCGGGAGTGGTGCTTTGGCTCGACTGTCCATAACTGGATTGGTAAGTGCTTGGCTGCCTGCTTTGTCCGTAAATGCTGGATTGTGTGTAAATCGGTTGGCTGTTGGTTTGTCCGTAAAGAGTTTGTTGGCGATTGCTCTGTGGGTAGGTGTTCTGATTGTGAGCTGGAATGCTGTCTTTTTCATCTAGCTTCAAGACGCCACTGAAATTAATATACATCTATTTAAAAATAGTTCTAAACAAAATATTTTAAGTGTTCCAACAAAATGAAAAATATGATTATTAAAACATTAATAAATAAAGGAGAGTTAGATAAATGAAATAACTTATAATCGCATTCAATATTATCACCATACCTCTGATCTCTATACGGCCTTCTTTCTCCCACACTTTGCCAGCCACTGGCCTGTCCATAGCCTAGATCTTGTCTATAACCAGTGTTTTGTCCATAGCCACTTTGGCCATAGCCAGCAGACTGTCCATAACCGGCTCCTTGACTATACCCTCCAGTTTGTCCGTAAGCTCCACCCTGGCCGTATGATCCGCCGAATGATCCTCGATAGCCTACGGGATCACTGTAGCCGCCATAGCCAGAGGTCTGCCAGCCGTCTACTTGTGGTCTGCAACGATATACGTTAGAAGATTAATATTGACGCTATTTAGTTATTTCTTTTACATAGTAGTCATTGATCTGTTCATAGATTTTCTTTTTTGTCTTTATTTTAAAAATGGTTGCTTAAACGTATATTTTTAAGATGCACGTCATTAGAACATATTTATTGTAAAAATGTTGAATTTTCAAATAAAAACTAAATAAACATTGATAAATAAATAATAAATAAATAAATAAATAACACCCAACAGTCACATACATAGTCCTGACCCCACACTAAGATCGAGTCTTGTGTCGTGGGTATCAGGAACTACGAGAGACTTTTCGGTCTCACAAACACCCAGACCCGGAAGAAATATTTGTAGGCCACACAAACATTTCTCTCGGTGCGGGGATCGAACCCGCGGCCTCTCGTTTCACAGGCGGCGTCTAACCGTCAGCGCCACGGAGGCTGTCATAAAGGTGCAAGTACTTCCCAATTTTATACATCAATTATGTAGTGACGCGGGACTTTTAAAGGAAAAGATTTAAAATGTTGTCGAGGGTATAGACATTCGAACACTATATCCGTAAATCGTACTACCACTTTCGAAAAAACATAAGCTGGGGCGCACCGACAAAAAACACTAAGTCATTGATAGATTTAATAACCAACATTTGGACAGAAACACAGCCATTGTTGAAGAAAAGATTTCTAATCAAACAAGTGTTTCAAAATGTTTTATAGAAGAAAGGGACTATCTAATCTGGGGGCACGGCAGTGCTCCCTCCAAGTCGAGCTAAAAAGCGGCACAGTCGTACCATCTTTTCTCGAAGCAATTCAGAGCATTTTCAACCCCCCATAACTTCGTTGTGGTTAAAGCAAGAAGCCTGAATTTTCAGTTACTAAGTAGGCATTGTGTAAACACGGTATATTTCAAATTTCATTCAATTTGAACCAGTAGTTTAAGAATTATAACTTGTCAAACTTTCGTAATTTTGTCACTCACTGACTGACTGACCGATCATCAAAAGTCTAATGCACTTCTAGCAGACATAAAACCTTCAAATTTAGAATATAATTAGTATTTAGTGTCTAAATGAAGGAAACATTTAAACATTTCATAATTTCTGTCTAGTTTTCTAGATACACCAACTACGTGAAAAACTTTGTTTACATTTGCAGTTAATGATTCGTTGTCCCGTATATAATGGAATACTAGTTGTAGATAGGTATCTATATATATTATATATGAGGCATAACAGGAGGGGGGTATAGAGAGGGAAAAGGTGTATTGAACCCATGAAACTGTACAACATTCCTCTAGAAAAACATGGCGAAGATAAACTTGAAAATAAATAGACTAAATAGCTCGAAAATATCAATTACCATGAAAGAAAGAACACTAATAATCAAATCCGCTATATTTGTAATAAATTGATACCTACAAAAATAAGAAAAAACCATAAGACAGAGGCTTTAAGAAAAATCGTTAGTAATATTCTAGAAGTAAAAAGTACCGAAATGGAAAAAGTAGGACTCTACAAAAAGACGTGAGATCCCATCAAAAACATCCTGTAAAAAAATTCCAAGTCTCGCAGCTCAGTTTTTCTACCGCAAAAAGTTGTGAGACTAGGCCAGTAGCATTATGTATAAATTGTACGATACATTATGTTTTCATGCGATGGCCAAGCCAATCTATTTATTTACAACGTAAAGAATTTTTAATATTGATATGATAATAACTTACGTAATAACTTTATACAGAACGTCCCTTAAGCAAGGACTAAATAAATTAATCGACTTGGTATTACATGGATCCCACAACTTTTTGCGGTAGAAAAACTAAGCTGCGAGACTTTGAATTTTTTACAGGATGTTTTTGATGGGATCTTTATATTTACCTAGAATAGTCGGGGCGACCCCAAGCCGGTGCGGGAGCAGGGTCTGGTCTGCCAGAAGCGAAATAATATCCTCGACCGCCAGCGTCCCAGCCTGAGAGACCACGGTACGTCTCATCCCAGGGTCTGAAACTGGAAGATCATCATCAGATGAGAAGCAATAATTTTTAATATTAAAGACCAAGGATTTGCTTATTACATTGGTGACATGAAAGTTGTGTATGCAGCGAAAGAAGACAATTTAAGCATAGGCAGCTATCGAGAGAATTGTTATCAGACAGAGTTTCCAATGTATTAAATGTGTCTATAGCAAAAATACTAGACAGTAAAAGCTCACCATGTAGGGTGCTAGGGACATAACTGCAATCGAAAACATATAAAGAATGGAGAATATGCATGATTTTGACGTGACAACGTCTTAAATTAGGTTGCGGCTGGGAGTCACTTATGAAAAAGTGTAACGCCCGGTAACGTTACGATGAGTCACCGAACGAGAGAGAGGCCCGCCGAATGCCTTGCGTCTCTCTCCCACTCAATTTAATTATATTTTTTTTCAGTTTCACCCACTTTTTCCAAAATTGTCCCATAGCCCCCCCCCTGCCTTCCCCCACCCTTATTCCGAAATAGTGCCTATTAGCCTCCCCACGAAACCTACCCCCCCCCCCCTCCCCTACCCCCACCCCGAAAATTTACCTCACCCCCCCCAATCCTATCTCGGCCAACATAGGTCGTAGACCCACCGAGTTTGGTATCCTCGGAACCGTCTTGGTGAGGGCTACAAATTGACCCCGCCAGAAATCCCAAATTACGCAAAAAATTACCCCCCCAAAAAAAAATATTTTACCTCCAAAACAATTAATTTAAGTTAGCCTCCCCACGAAACCTTCCTCCCCCCCCTCCCTTACCCCCACCCCGAAAATTTACCTCACCCCCCCAATCCTATCTCGGCCAATATAGATCGTAGACCCACCGAGTTTGGTATCCTCGGAACCGTCTTGGTGAGGGCTACAAATTGACCCCGCCAGAAATCCCAAATTACGCAAAAAATTACCCCCCCAAAAAAAAATATTTTACCTCCAAAAAATTTATTGACGTGACAACGTCTTAAATTAGGTTGCGGCTGGGAGTCACTTATGAAAAAGTGTAACGCCCGGTAACGTTACGATGAGTCACCGAACGAGAGAGAGGCCCGCCGAATGCCTTGCGTCTCTCTCCCACTCAACTATGATCGGTCTGCCGCGCGCGCAGCACTAGAGAATTAGGCGCATTGAATCGGCGCATGCTTGTGTCTCTGTCTTTGTCTTTCTCGAACGTTCTTGGCGTTGGAAAAACAAGAAAGCGTCACAATACAAGTTCACACGTGTGGTTAAAGTATCGTCAGCTGTGTCTGTAGTGAAAATATGGAGTGCTTAGATTCGTCATTACATGTACAATGTTTTAGTAAACAAAATATATTTCTATAGTTAAAATTTGTGCAATTCTTATTTTCATTCAATTCCTTGTTCCTATTGTGCAATTTAATTATATTCATATCAATAAATATTCTACCGAGAAAAAGACGTTGTCACGTAAAATCTTCGCCCGTAAAACCGACTTTTTTTTTATTTTTTTATTCGATTCTACTAGTCATCACATTACCAAACATACTAATAACACGAAAAACGAAAAATAAATATAAACTATTATGCATAAAAATAAATATTAAAATCGCTATTAATATTGGGCGATCTAAACGCCGCCATTTTGGCGCGCTTGTTCGTGATGCACGATTACACAAGTTCGATGTCAACCAGCAGTGTTTGGTTCAAAAAATTACCAAAAAATAAAGAAAGTGACTGAATATCGCCTTAATTACCGTGGAAAACCACAAAAAACCATATTACAAATATTGTGTCGAGCCTATGTGCCCAAATAACATAAAAATTGCACCTGACAAAGTATATTTACTGTACTGGTGGTAGGTCTCTCATATATGAGAGGCTGCCTGGGTGGGTACCACCGCAATGTCTATTTCTCCCGTCAAACAGCAGTTTAAATGCACTGTTGTGTTTCGGATTGAAGGACATTGTAGCCAGAGTAACTACTGGACATATTGAGACTAAACATCTTATGTCTCAGGATGGCGAGCGCAGTGGAATACCAAGCATTGCTTTGTAATTCAAGGTGTTTGGTTTTGCTACTGTTCATGAGCGGTTGCATCGCTTACCATCAGGCGAACGGCATGCTCGTCTCGTCATTCACAGCAATAAAAAAAAATCTATAAGCCGAAAGTTGTAAATCTAAGGATAAAGTGGTGCAAGGCGATGAGAAGAGACAGTGTATCGTGTTCGAACTGTTTATATTGTTGTGAAGACCATTTCGATGTAAGTAAGGATATTAAAATTATGTAAAATACATATACAAATCATTCTTACGTTTACCTACCTACTTGTTTTGTTTTCGAACCTCTACAAAATCATAACCTAGTTTACGAAAAGTTCTAAATGTATTATTAAGAATTCTTATTCAATATTCTAAATTTATCCTCATGTATGTATGAGTATACTATTACTGATAATTAAAAACATCTAAATTATTAGAGTAAGAGGCTAGTGGGAGACTAGTTTTATTAATCTTTCTATTATTTCTTGGTTTCAGATTGAAGAGGATACAGAAAATTATATTAAATACAAAATAATGGCATTAGAAAACGGACAAAAAAAGAAGTTACGACTGAAAAAATAAGAAGTGCCACATATATTCCAGTACCAGAAAAAAGAGAAGTCGAAGAGAAATAAGTGGCCATCATAAACACGTCGATTTTCGGAAGATTATCCGACTGCGCTTTTACGAAAACGGTTTCAGTCATTTTCTTCACAATTAATGAATACTGGGAACACATAAAACTATTAACTTAAAATAAAACAGCGACACAATACAATAACAATCATTCCTCAGAAAAGAAACCATACAAACAGCTTGTTGACAGCAGACCTCTCGTGTAAAAGTGACGTCACGTTTTCATCCACCAATAGTGTTGCGTTTCGGAAATTTGCGCGGAAATTTTAAAACAGCCCCTTTGTGATGATTAAATTTCACTATTAAATTAAAATAAATTTTAAAAATTATTGTATGGTGTGTTTTCAGTAGCAATAAAGATTACAAAAAACAATATTTTGTCCATATTTAAGTCACGTGCATGTTCCCCATTGCTTCAGCAGATAAATTAAAATTATCTAATTCTAATCAATAGTATCATCAGTGGATATTTGTTTACTACAGTGATTATTATGAAATCTAGATTATTTTTCCATTGAGTTTCTTTGGATATATCGATTTATTATTTTTGATATTTCACCGAATATACAGTACCTAATATAATAGTATATAGTAAGTATTTTTATAGATTCATAGTGTTGTAATCCAATATTATCATGTAAAACCGTAGTTTAGTGATATCTGAGGATAGAAAATTGAACAGTAAATAAGTAGGGAAAAAACCAGGTATAATTCTTACTTAAAAATATAAATGCAGAAATAATAAGCGTATAATTTTGGGAATTATATTAGACACGGAAATAAGATTCATAGCCGACACAAACATTGAATCTTCTTAAAAAACTAATCGTAATTGCATAATCATTTCAACATAACCTCATCAGCGCTTGTTATGATCACAATCAAATAAATATTACGCATAGAAGTATCTAGTAATAAGTCAACTCATATTCATTAAATGTTATTTGATAAGCGTCCAAGAAGCCTACACTCGACATTTTATTTTACCTAAACGTGCAAGGGATTGTTCGTAGAATTTCTTTGCTAATCTAGTGGAGCCGCTCCATTTGTAGTGCATTCACAGAGTATTATTTTATTAAACAGGCGGGATAGAAAACCCGTCTTTAAAAGATTAAATATAAGAATATTTTCTGTTTATTTGGTTAAATATTCGTGTCTTGCTGGTTGTCGACTACCACAGACGATAGTTGAAAACTCATAATAGTGACACATGGATGCGTGTCGAATCATTGTTTAAATTGTGTACATTTTGCTGGGCCGCCATTATGGTGTCGACGTGTGGATCTGATCTGAGCAGGTTTGTTGCACATTGAAGTCAATTTCTGATGCCAATATAAAACAGAATATTATGAATCAGTGAGTACAGTTCGAATTCACAATATCTAAATCAATTGGCTTCGCTAATAACTGGCTATCATTACAAAAAGTTCAACAAACGAGACAAAGTTAACAATGGCGCGAAATCCACATACAGTTATTGCTCCAATTCGGCAATATCAATAGCGTTTGTGTGAAAGCGTTCACGGGTAGCATCGTAATGCATTATTAAAGTTGCGGTCAACACATATTATGTGTGAATGAACTTTGCAACTTTATAGGATGATGAATCACATTTGATCAAGCGTCAATGTGGAACCAATTTATTTTATTCAATTTTAATTGATATCACCAACATTTCGCTAAGTTTGATTGCCGTCCCAAATGTAATATAGGTTGGGTCTAATGCCAAACCGTGCACAAATTTCAGTCTTGTACAAGAGCTATGAGATTGAGAATAAAGAAAATTCACACTTTCCGAAAATCTAAAATTAATCGTGAATATTATAATGAATATTGACGCAAACGCCATTATGATTTACGAGTCAAAATACGTTAAAAAACCAAATTAATATCGATCAGCGGTATGCGCTTTTCAAAAATAACACCTGAATTGACTTAAGATTTGAAGACAAAACCTCGTGTTAGAACTACTATAAGTATCATAAATACTTATGTAATACCATAATATCTTCGTGGAATTTGATAATGACTCTTACGTTCTAACTATGTTTCCGAGCTATTTACAGCTCTTTTCAATTTGTAATTATTAAGAGCTTAAATGATAAAGGCACATTTATCAAGTATGGTAATTTACCAATTAATGAAGATACACGCGACAATAACAAATAAAATGCAAGGATGTGAATTGATTTTCATTATTCATCATCATGGATTTAATAGACTAACCGCTCATCTAAAACGGACTTTCTGTTGTAGAGGAGGCTCGTGTTAAACTGTAATCTGAAATGAAATTCGAATATTCCGAAGAAAGTTATAAGTTTTCCACTTCTAAAAATCAATACATTTCTCTATGATACTTATCATGCACTCCGAACTTAGTCTATGGTTATGACGAACGATGGAGGTTAAGTATATTCTGTGGAGTACCTAGGCACATTGTTACAGGTTTACTTACAACATTTGAACACTCGAGTTTACTTTCGGATAGTGGAGTAACCACCCAGAACAGAGTCATCTTTAGTCAAAAGAAGTCCATTGTAGAATACAGGCCTTACACCGAGATTTCTAAAGCGACCTGTTGCATCCAGTGCATTTTTGATGTAAATAAATGACAATAGTCTTCATCTAGAAACTTTTCTAGATGAAGACTGTTGTCATTAATAGGTCACTAGCGGCCCGGCCCAGCTTCGCCCAGGTACAAATAGGTTTCTGTACAATAATATGTACGTACTATACATATAAACCTTTCTCTTGAATCACTCTATCTATTAAAAAAAACGCATCAAAATCCGTTGCGTAGTTTTAAAGATTTTAGCATACAAAGGGACATAGGGACATAGGGACAGAGAAAGCGACTTTGTTTTATACTACGTACTATGTAGTGATAAAGAACCTATCATGTTTGGTGTCCATTAAAATAGTCGCACCTCGCTATATAACATCTAAGTTAAATATAAAATCATCTTAACTTACCTGCCATGAGGTCCTCGACCATCACTGGGACCGTACCCTCCGTACACATCATCATATCTATCATAAGGTCTTCTTTGTCCAGAATATCCATAGTCGTATCTTCCAGCATAGTCATCATATCTATCAGGATATCTATCATACACAGGCCTTCTCTCTCTGTAGTAGTCATCATAGTACGGCCGATCATAATCACGTTCTCTGTAGGGATCGCGCAAGAACCTATCATAGTAATCAGGCCTGTATCTATCACGGTCGTCGTACCTATGCCTATCACGATCACGATCCCTGTCGCGATCGCGACGTCCTCCACTAGGCCTATCACTCTTCTTATCACCATTATCATCATCAGTCCCGTTTTTATTCTTCTTATCATCTATATGTCTATCATCATCGTCACCGTCGTATCTATTTCTGCTTTTACTACGAGGTCTTGATCTTCTGTCGTCATTCCTGTCTTTCCTATAGTCGTAGTCATCATCATCATCATCGTAACATCTTCCGCACCGGGATCTGTCGTAGTCTAGTCTATCGTATAAGGGCTTGGGGTACCGGTAGTCGTAGTAACTTCGACTCAGTCGGTTTAGCTCCTTCGGTGGGTTTGTTGGACTTAATACTGACGATAAGATGGTCTCTTCGGCTGATAGCGTTTGTATTGATGCTAGAGTGAGCGAGAGTATCTGAAAAAAAGATATATTTAATCTTTATTTACCTAGCGTAGACTACCTTCAATGCTTAATGATAAGTGGTGTTGGTCTTGTCCAATAATAAGCGTCACGCATACCTTCAAATATTCGTGAAAAATACTCTTACTAAATAATTAAATACTTCAAATACTCTGCTTATCATTCTTACTTAATAAAAAAATCTAACTATTTTTTGGAAAGGTGGTTAAGCAATTACTAGAATTACTGGCGGACAACGCCTCTATACTATATTCTTAGAGCGCTCATTGCTAAAATTAAAGCTACTTAACTAACTACGAGATAAAAAGACCCGATGAGAAGCCATCACAATGATTCTATGAACTACAGTGAATACTAGCTTTCCAAAGTTACAATACATTGCAAAACCTGAAAGCGCAAAAATGCGCGTACGCGTAATTTTGGCAACACGAATAACTAATGTAATTTGTCCATAAATGATTTCCTTCCTATAGGTATAAAACAATAGTCGGCCTTCAAAGTGCTCCACATTTATTGTATTTGCCATATCATTTGTCTAGTTGAGGTCATCTATGGGAATTTTGGGTCAAATATTTGTAACAAAACGTGTTTTGAATATTTTAACAGTTTCCTTGATGGAGTTGATGAGAAGCCGGATATCAGAGTTTGATCGCCGAACCGAGACAAATGTTTGTGTGATCGTAGTATCCAAGACATAAAGTGATGGCTTGAAAGTGCTTCTTACAATTTAAAACACCCACAAGACATATATCGTGATACTTCGTGTGATTGTAAAATGGGTGTACTTAAAATAGTTGTATTTCATCCTGTTGGGCACGGATCTCGTCCATGATGGAAAAGTTCACGTTTCGTACGACTTCAATTTCCTGGGGCATATTTGTGCCACCAATTTTGAAAGACAGCAGGTATGATGGATAATATTTTCTAGTTACGGAATCTGGAGGTTACCTCGCATATTATTTCCTTCGCCGCACGTAGTAAGTTAAAATTTGTATTTCTTAATACATTGTTAATGGGATCGTTAACAATTTATAATAACTTTTCTTTCCTCATTTTTTGACAGCCTCCGTGGCGCAGTTGGTTAGACGCCGCCTGTGAAACGAGAGGCCGCGGGTTCGATCCCCGCACCGAGAGAAATGTTTGTGCGGCCCACAAATATTTCTTCCGGGTCTGGGTGTTTGTGAGACCGAAAAGTCTCTCGTAGTTCCTGATACCCACGACACAAGACTCGATCTTAGTGTGGGGTCAGGACTATGTATGTGACTGTTGGGTGTTATTTATTTATTTATTTTCCAAACTTTGGGTCGATACTTTTTTTTATCATTAATGATTATAATCAGTTAAACCAAAGGAAACATTAATATTGACAGCGTCCGTGGCGCAGTTTTTAGACGCCAGCTGTAAAATCTGAGGCTGCGGGTTCGTTCTCTACATATCAGCGAGACTGAAAAGTCTTTCATAGTTCCTAATACCTACGACACAAGACCCAATCTTAGTGTGGGGTCAGGACTATACATGCGACTGTTGGATGTATTTTTATTTATTATGAATCCAATTTTCCAATACCAACATATCAGTAACTTATATCAATTATTATCATGTAACATAAGCAGCAGTTAGCGGACGTTACAAAACGAAATATTTTAGAAAAGCCGCCATAATTATAATATGTTCATTGAGTTTAGTAAAGTATTGTTTCGCCATTAACACATATCCGTTACGGGTCATAATCACTTTATAATTATGCGGTACGTACTGAACGTGGACAATTGCGTAAAGGTTACCGCATTGTTGTTCAAATTATGCCATCTTTTGTTTATTGAAGGATATTTTTTCGTTTTTTTGTTGTTGCTGATGATGTAATTTTTTTAGGTACTAGTCATCAGCATTATAAATAATGGGCGGAATCAAGAGCCTTTATACTTTATCTCTGTCTGTCTCTCTTTCTCTCAGCCACAGGAAGTCTAATGCTGAACATAGACCTGCCCCAAGGATCTCCACATTGACCTGTTGCAAGTTGCCTGCATCCAGTGACTTCCTGCAACCTTATCAGGGTTTTCCATCCACGTTGCAGCGGGCGTCCGACATTTCGTTTGCCTGCACGTGGCCTCCACTCCAGAACCTTTCTTCCCCAACGGCCATCAATTCTTCTCGCTATGTGCGTGGCTCAATTATACTCTATATAGAAGCATAATTAAATAAAAAAGTTACTAATTGTCACGCTTGTATCTCAATTTGCTCAGTCTTCATAAATATCTCTCATTGACTATTCTGTTCACGATATTTCTGATCTGATCCTTGCTAAGAATGAAATAACATCCACCCCAGTACGAGAAAAATATTAAAACCACACGTAATAGTATTGAGCAATGTTGATAATCTCAATTAATATTTTGTAGGTGCGTACGAATAACGCGCTGCGCCATCTTTGTTTTTAACCGACTTTAAAAAGGAGGAGGTCCTTAATTATACTGTTTATTTTGTTTTGTTTAAGTAATTTTATAATCTGTGGAAACTGTTGTGGATATTGTAATTAATCTTTAAATGATATTTTTTTTCTGCAGTTTTACAAATAAAATAATTCAAAATATAAATATGTAGGCCTCTGCCTACATATTTATATTTTGAATTATTTTAGAGCGTAAAGCACGTAAATTGTTCCGACGTAAGTGGTGCGCGCGCGTCCAGTACATCTCTAGTGGAGCGCTACTAAAAATAGCAACGATTTATTTGATTACAAAAGTTTAATAAAAATGAAAATAGTAATTTTTTTCACCGGTTAGGGGAAATCTATAAAATGAAGTTAATTTAATATTTATTTTAGCGCGAGTCCCATGGTCATTAAATTCCAAGTGTACTGAAAGGCCTATCTTTACTTTTTAAGTCAATGTAATAGATAATAGTTAAATGTACATTTTACTGACGCTGAAAATCTGACTATGTAGAAATTCTTTCAAACAGTATTGAGTATTCTCACGCAATGTTTATGTATGCAACTGATTAATTCAAACAAAGATTAAGCAAAATCTTATGACAAAATAAAATAATCTGCGAACTTAATTTGAAAATTTTCTTATTTTAATAAATCTGACTATTGTAAAATATACTTAATTTAAAAATAGCAAATTATTCTTACAGGTCATAATATATTCATAATTTAAAGATATACTAGGTGTCTTTAAAGTTCAACTTACCACAATAGTTAGCCGCGGCATCTTCGACGCGAAATAATTGATCCTTTGCAAACGACACTGACCGGTAAACCAGTTCGTGCTCATATGAACTCAAAAGTACATCACTGGTCCTTTGAGCGCAATTTAAAAATAATTTCTAATTATACTTTTTTCGTCCAGTCGAAATTGTTGGCGCGTGTGGAAGCCCAGCTTTAAAATATAATTCCAAATTACACTATATTGTCTTTGATTTAAACATAGAATTTATAAATATATTTTTGAATTTCGAGTCCGCTAAGTGCAGACTCGAACGCGCAACTGACCGTCAATGTAGGGAGCTACCGGTTAAAATAATGATAGTAAATTGTTGGCTTTTTTGTTTACCCATCCGTTTCAGAGCAAAATGTATGGAAAGGCTACATTGCGACTCATTACTCGTTTGATGTAATTAGTGAAACTGTTTTGGTTCGGGGTCATGAATAATTTATTCATTTTTATATGGGATTTGTTGCAAACTATTCTTGTTAAATATTTAAAAACAGTTGATGGCACAGTCCTTAAATATACTGAGAAATTTTATTAATGTATTTACGCAGTCATTTGATATTTTTGGCTTAGGTATAACCCAGAGTTTTAAGAGCAAAATAAATAGTGAATTTATGAATATCTATTTCGAAAAATAATACTTAACAGATTCCTACACAATATTTGTAGTTAGATGTTTAAGCCACGAAGTAACAGATTTTGATGTAAATTACCTAGATTGGATCTTCCTAATTGGAAACACATTAATTCTACACATAGAACATGACTGCTTTGATATCCTTACAATGTTTTGACTGTTTAGTTTGTATTCCGAGCTTAGAGTATATATTATATATAGAGGGAGCGCTGGTACTTCAAAAACGTAAATAAAAATGGTGGTGCCGGGCCACCTTTTTCTGCCCTCCTATTGGCAAATATTTGAACAGGTTGTCCAACATACATAAATTATTTGAAAAAAAAATTAAAAATAAGTAGTTTAGGTCTATTTAATTCCACTCAAACTCGTTTTAAAAGGATAATAGCTAAATATAATTTCGGCTATCAAAGGAATTTATAGCAATTTATTGCTAAATAATTAATTCAATTTTTACTAATATAGGAGCGCTACCAACATTGCGAACAAGAAAATATCTACGTTTTTCAAATTGCGAATGTATGACAGCGCTCCCTCTATACAGGGTATATCAAGACTGCTACCGAAAACGAAGCCGGGTGGTAGTTTAAGCGACTTCAGACACAATGCAACAGAAAAAGTTGCAAAAAAAAGCGACAATTTTTTTTTGTTATTTTTTCCAATGACCATATTTGGGTGGTAAATACATTTTTTTCCTAAAATAATAGTGTATATCCTTTTATTTATAAATACTCTAAGGTATAAAAGGGTTAAATTATTATTTTAGCAAGAACTATTGATTTACCAACCAAAAATGACGATATTTAAAAAATCATTAAAAATAATTGTCGCATTTCTTTGCAAAATTTTTAGTTGCATTGTGTTTGTAGTCACTAAAACCGGTATATAAATACTCTAAGATTCCGACAAAGTAATTTAAAAAATTCTAGTTGGCTGAAAACTCAGGAAAATGTTTGGATAAGTACAAGTTCCCAAAGGCCAGTAAAAATGTTTTCTCACTTGAGAGTCTTGAGGAAGCGAGCTTTGGCATCTTAAGGACAATTCTCGGCAAAAAGGAAGGTAGTTACAACCGTTTTGAAGAAACATTTGAAGAAACTTAACTATTTCAACAATTAATTGTGGAACCGGGAAGGTTCTTTATAATTTTAAAACAGTTAAATGAGAAAATACCATTAATATCCACTCCTTTATGGATAACGATGTGTGAATACCGCATTTTTGGAAACTAACATTACTTACATGGTAATTTGGACACATAGAAACATTGAATTTAAAGAAGAGACAAATTGTTATGAACTTAAATGAAGGAAGAGGAAGTCCTATTGTTTAACACGACGTTGTATGTTTGTTTCCATTGTTCTAAGTTAATAATTTATTGAAAATAAAACCGGCAAAGTCCGAGTCGGACTCATCAGCAGAGTCTTAGTAATAGAGTTCCGTTTTTACCTTGTATGGAATCCTAAAAACAAATAAAATATTGATTCCCGAAGTCATGTAAAATGTATTCATTATAAAATTCCCCATACCTACGCGAACGGTGAAGGAAAATATCGTGAGAAAACAAACATTCATCATCATCATCATATCAGCCACAGGAAGTCCATTGCTGAACATAGGCCTCCCCCAAGGATCTCCACAATGTCCTGTTGGAAGCGGCCTGCATCCAGCGACTTCCTGCAACCTTAGTCAGATCGTCCGTCCACCTTGTAGGCGGGCGTCCGACATTTCGCTTGCCTGTACGTGGCCTCCACTCGAGAACCTTTCGGCCTCAACGGCCAGCGGTTCTACGAGCTATGTGCCCGGCCCACTGCCACTTCAACTTCCAATCCTATGGGCAACGTCGGTAACCTTGGTTCTCCTACGGATCTCCTCATTTCTGATTCGACCTCGTAGGGAAACACCGAGCATAGCCCGCTCCATGGCTCGTTGAGTGACTTTGAGCCTTTTTAAACATACGTTCAATAATTAAGATTTGGAACATTGCAGAATGCCCTTGCATTCGTATAGAATCAATATGATTTATTTTGTACACATACATTTGTGAATAGTTCAAATACCATCACGAAAAATTAAACAGGAGATTAAAGTGCGTATTTTATGATAGAAATTTAAAAAGTATAATTGTTATGAATTAAAATTTTATGATTTAATCTTAGGTTATGATAGAAATAGGTATTCTTATGGATTTCGCAGATAGACCAACATAAGTTCCATCAAGCTGTGCCAGAGGTCCAGCACAATAAAGCCCTGCCAGACAAGAAAACCCGGGAAATTTATCCGCTCATGTAGGCTAATCGAAATTCCGTACCGTAACCAACAATGAAAACAATAAAACGTAATGTTGAATCAAAAATGGCGGCGCATCGAACCGCGACCCGCACGTCATTGTGCTCTCGCGTCCAGCGGACCGTATACACCCTGGTTGTGCCCTGGTATTGTACCACTGTAATGAGCAGTTCAATTGAATATGTGTGAAGATGGGGTGTTGTTTGTTACCGGTTTTGCTTAATCTGTTATGATGTCATGTTATATTTGGGTGGGAAACTCATTCTTGTTCATGTGAACTTTAACGGCACCAAAAGTATAATAACATAATCTAAAATTCTAAGGATAGTTATATGATGCAGGATTTGAAGTTAACTGAATATGACTCCTATAAAACTATTTACTGTTAGGTTAGGTTATAATATTTAAATTTTAACGTTTTATTGTGACATTAACATTTCTGGATAATATTAAGAACGGTTTCGTCAAAATGTTTTTCGAAATATAAGGCTGAGTCAATTTGTCTGCAACGCAATACGCACAACTCCTGCCATTAGAGTCCTCGCCCCGTAAGTCGCGAAAAAATTTGAACTAATGATGACGTCATGGAATGTTGCCGACTTAGTGGATTTACCCATAGAATGATCATTAATAATCAATATTTCATTTTTAATGCACTGTTACCGGGAAATGTATTCTAAAATTTACAGCATCTCTATTAAATTATGTACCATTCTTCGTTAATAAAAAATATTTTACACACGAACAACAATTAATAGTACATTTCGAAACGAAAAATTATGTTGCAAAAGTATTATAATTAATTCATTTTAAAATTTAATAATCTTAAAATATAAGCGTAATTAAATAAATGCCAATTATGCTATTCTCACTATGTTTTTTACAGATGTTTTTTCAATTTTGCGTCATTTAAAAAAGTACGTTTGTTTAACAGTTTATTGTAAAGTGTATACTACATTTGAAATGAAACTAAAACATATTAAACCTTTGCTAAAATATTTAAAACTTGGACATTAAAAAATGGTGACCCAAAGTAGCTCTTAAATCTCAATAACGAACTGCCACCTGAAATATATGAATGTTTGGCGTTTTATCAAAATTAGGTCATGAAACTATAACATTCCAAAACATTTTATCAATCCTTTAATATATGACTATACAAATCCACGTATTTAAAAAAAACTCACATATTGCTTATTGCGAAATAACAAAGTTACCTCAATTGACTATAGGTACCACCATTCCCATTTTATGTGGAGTTTTTAATTTATATGAGGCTTGCCACATTAACAGCGCCCTCCGTCGCGCGCACAGTTATCTGGCGAGGAGTATACGTGCCACTGAAATAATGTCTCCCTTTAAATACTATTGCACTACTATAGCGCCATCTATTAATCGAAACTAGACCAAAAATACCGGTACTCAAATTGCATTCCTTTTTTGAAATTCAAATGTAATTTGGAATAGTGCGAAGCGGCCGCGGTGTGTGACCTAGTTGTCCACAATAATTTGTTTTGATAAATCAACTGAACCACGCTGCCCTCAAAATTGACGGTCAATCGATAAAATTTAATCGTATAGCGATGAATTACATGACTGTGATAATATTTAGGCTAGTAGGACATGTGCAGGAAGTGTTTTAATAGCTCAGGCTTTTAAATATGGACTTATTCGAGAGCCGTAACGATTTGGAATCTTTTATCAATAGAGTGATATAGAACAGACCAATCGGTGTTTAGAGAGATAAAAAGAATTAAATTAATGAGTTGATGTGAGCTTATAACACTGGTCTACAAAATTTAACTTTTTGTTTATCTGTAAAATAAATGCTTTGTTATTTTACTAATTTGGGGTCACTGAATACGAAAATATAAACCAAATTTGAAAGTTAGCTCTTATTTTAAAATTATGGCTGGTATCGAAATATATGACGTAAGAGTAAAATTTCATAGAATATAAATCGATTCTTTTTTAAAAAAGACATGTTCTTTACTTTTTAATAAACTTTTTACATGAAACTGAGTATTTTAAAATATTTCCCAAGTATTTAACCTTTACTATTCAATAATTTCTCTTTTTTTCGTTTTCCTTTTGGAATCATCTTTACGAAAACCTTAAACCAAGTTCTAGCAGTAGTCCGCTAGCATAGACGCATTCTATCGGCCGTTGTATTTCTTTCCATTGTCAATAAGTCTTGGTGAAATCGTTCACCATGTTCGTCAGTCATATCACCGCAGTTAGGAGGAAAAAATCGAGGTGAGAATGAAGAAAGTGCATTTTTGGGGACATATTACGACCCATTTGTTGATACTTTTGCAGAAGATTGTTCACAAGCTCGTGGTAATTTTCAAATCTCCTATTGCCCAAAAAATCATGAACTACTACTGCTCTAAAAGATTCCCATGCCTCTTTTTCGATGCCCTGTGAAATCTGATCAAAGTTTTGGTCCTTAAGAATCTCTCATATTTGAGGTCCGACGAAAACTCCCCCTTTTATTTTGGCGCCGCATAGATGTCGAAATTCACTTCGCAAGTAATCAATTACTTGCAAAGTGGGTGCGAAAAAAGGTGGACCAACCTTCAAAGGTTGGTCAACCTTTGTTGAGAGGATTAACCGAGGTCTTCATTAATCCCAATTTCATATGCGATGGAGGGAGAAAAATTTTATGAGGATCGACTAGGGGAGGATATTTAACGCTATTTTCTCCAGGGCACAGACTTTGTCTTCAAGTCCAATCTTTTTTAAGGTAATGTAACGATCTAGCCCGACTATCCCACCCACACAAGAAGCACCAGCACTTGGTGTAGCCCATTTGCAGACCCAACAAACCGTAGTTTTTGCAAATTGTAGTTTTTGCAACAGAAATTTGTCGAAAATGAGAAATAACTTTTTAAATTTCGCGTTTTAACAAACAAATGAAACGCTAATACTATAAAACACATGAAACGACAGCATAATAATAAAATTAACGCGGATACTCTCTCAAAATTATTTGAAATCTCATAATATAAAGTGACATCCACCAAGTTACCCGGTATTATATTAAATATAGCATAAATTAATAATAAGAGCTAACTATTAATTTTAAGTTCTATATTTAGATTAAGGGGGTCGAATACTAAAGACGTATAGCGGTTTCAAGGAAAAGGCAATTTTCATGTTGACCAGTGTAATCGTCCCTCTGCTGCGCACAGGCTTCCTACATAGATATTATATTAACCAGACTGTGATGTCCACTTTAAGAATTAAAAGCATGAGTGGTGTGGTAACAAGGTCTCGTAAAAAACTAACGTGGGACTGTACATTTACGTCCCACATAACGGGCCCGCCATCCATTACGCTGGCCTAGTGCGGGTTGGCGGACTTTATATACCATAGAAATTCTTATAAATCGCTATATTACGCAGGTTTTCTCATGATGTTTTCCTTCGCCATTTTAGTGCGTAGTTACCACCAATGCACACATTACTCCGAAAAGTCAGAGGTGTACACTGGGATTTGAACACGCAACCACAGTGAACATGTTACAGACGAGTCTAGTCCGTTTTCTAACAGGCCACCAACCACTAATAATTAAAAAAAAAAATCATTCTTATTTTTCGTTCCAGTCAAACTTACAAACAGCCTGGGCGGTTAGTCTATAAAAACGATACGAACTTCGAATGTTAGGATGTTCGACGTAACGATATAAGATTTCCAAAAATCAATACCATTCTCCATTATACCTATCAGTTTTGCCGAACTTACTTTATGGTTGCGAGGCACGATAGAGGAATCCAACATTTTGTGGAGTATCTAGGCACATTAGTGAAGTTTTACGTACAGCGTCCGAACATTCGAAGTTCGTTTTTTTATAGAGTCCCCCCCCTGCACTGGGGTCAGTAACCGGCCACCCCTGACACCCTCGTAATCATCCGCCATTATTGGCTCATTATATATTCATTCCCTCATATTACGCATTACACATAATGCACGCCACTTCACTTCACTTTTATGTCTTAACTCTTATAAGGCTTTCATTTTTTATCTGTTGGATTTAGGCAAAGACAAATTCGTATTTTTGGCATGAATATTCTTTATAATAAATAAAAATTTAAAATTAAAAGCATTATATAGCACTGTAGAAAACTGCGCTTCACGATAGTCTGTCATAAAGAGCACGGTAGAATGTTAATATTTATTATTGTATTAACTTTATCTAGTAAAAACTTATTTTTTTGCTTTTGTTCTTTAAATTCAAATACTTAACATTACTCTTCTTTTTTTTCTTTCGCCTAATACTGTATGTTCATTATCTTGGTACCCCAAGATACAGGCTTTGCCTAGTTTGGGGACTCCTGTACAAATAGTTTGCAAGGCTGTTATTAAATAAAGATTATTATTATTATAATATTCACCGATATTTTGTGTCTCGAGTTCGAATCCCGAGTCGGGCAGTGATATTGGAAACCCAGAGCCAGGAATTTGTGGCCGATATGGCGATAGCCTAGCTTCCTATCATATCGTGGGACAGAACAAACAGAGCGAAACGTGGGTGTCCTGGAAGCACCTCTGTACCTTTAAGTAATAAGTATGTACTATGTTTCGCATAATCTATAATGCATTAGAATTTAGCTCACGACTGAGCACGGGATAACTGAATTCGGTATGTGGAGAATAGGAAGGGATGTCAGGAATATATATATCTTTGTTAAAATCAGAGATAGTTAACTAAGAATTCTATCTGTAAGTGTTTCATAATAATTTGTCCGCTTTCAACAGGTTGCCAAGGAAATTCTATGAAAGGCTGTGAATTGTAGTGGATTTCTCCCGGCTGAGGAAGGAAACTGTGGACGGAATGTTACAGAATATCTGCCTATGACTTTAAGATATGATCTTAAGTTCAACTTATTGTCTAACCCAAGCGGAAGCACACCAAATCGATTTCGCAGCCACTTTAATCTTGGTATTTATTTTCAACTGTGCATTATAATGAGGTAGACTTGCCATACTACCCTCTTTCGTGTCAAAATTACTTGGCTTACAATTTTACCACCAGCCGTCTGTCTAACATAAATTATTTCGGAAGTACGCGTTTTTAATACGCTTTTATTAACTTCGCCTGTCTGTATGTATGTAGATTGTAGGTATGTATGTATGTAAATATGTATGTATGTATATATATACGTACGAACGTATACGTACGGAATCTTTAAAGTCGATTTTCGAGCCCTTCAAATACTTTTGGTTGGCTCGAAATTTTGCATAGTTATCTAGGACCGATGACAATACAATAATTTCTACAATTTATGACATTATCTTATCCAGAATCATTAGATATTTTTTTAATTAAAATTTGTTTATTTGCGCGCAACTGTCTTCCTTTGATAAGATAGCCGTATTTAGGTGTTTTTAGTGCAATGAATTAAATTATAGTTTAAAAAAATACGCTTTCATAAAAGATGAAAAAAAAAATGATTGATAATGAGTTTAAGATTAAAAAATGGAGTAAAATACATAAATTTTCTTGCTAGAAAGTGTAGGGTGTTGGATTATAAGTAATTGTTGTAAGCACCCCAAGCTTTATTAGTCTAATACACGGATCTTTTGGATCGGTAATAATTTTAGGTTAAGGTGTATATAACATTGTTAATCAATAGGCTGAAGAATAATTAATAACGCCCTAATGACTTAATCATAGATATAATGATTACTTTTCTAAGACATTACTTCTCTCACTACTTTGAACATAATATTGTTTTTTTTAGATTTTGTGTTAGTTTTAGAGTTTGTGTTAGTGCTGGGCTATCTGGCCTAACCCCTCTCAATCGTACTTTCAATTGAAGAGAAGGCCAGTGTCTTGCAATGGGACGTATATTTACGAGCGGATACAGTAGTTGTTACCGAAGACATTGAATCGATCACTTGCCTCTAGGCATTTTAATTTCTAATTAATTTATTATTGATCACTTGGCAAGGAATTTGCTCGTCATGCCACAGTTGACTATAGCATCTTCACGTTTGATTTAAATTATTACATTATTGCTATAAGTATATTGTAACATAAAAATAATAGTAAAATGAAAAATAGTTCGTTTTAAAAATGGTTACGTGCAATGAACGGTATTTTGGTTTCATCTTAGGGTTTCTTAGTTCGGTTTTATTTTTATATTACCTAGCTATAAAGTATTGTGGAAATAGTAATTTTCTTGACACAATAAGAAAATGTAAGTGCACCGATGTATAGGTAATTAGAACTTCACAATACCTATGTATGTATACATATAATATTAGTTCAGTTTGTATTTTAATAATAAAACCATAAGCAGCTCCATACATGGCTACTACCACGAAGTTTTTAATACAAAATCATTATAATGATTAATACTAAATATAGGTTGTATATTCTGTATACACACGCCCGCAGGCAACAATTACGATAACAAACAAATATACTTTGAACCAAACCCTCACAATGAGTTACCATGGCTGAAAAGGCTTTCAGTCAGTGCCACGCGCTAGTCGATGACGATCGCCGCGCCACGTTAAAACATTTCCCGCCATTATTTACTATCGGCTGTCAAATAATGAATTTTGAAATTTATTTTTCAATCAATATCAGTTCAATTTTTCTACGCAATACATAGGGTTTTATTCAGTTTTTTATTGTATTAATTGAGTGATTTAAATATAATCGATTTTATAATGACAATTGTAAAAAAAAGAAAAGTGTGTGTTGACGCCATTCAACTATTTTATTATTCAGTTTAAAACGACTTTTAACCCGCATTACTATTGGATTTATCGAAAATAGAATTTTATTGTTATTTTACGAGGTGCATAGACAATTGGGAAGTTATGAAAATTTGTTTAGAAAGTGAAAATGCGATTTCGAATGAGAGATGGCGTTGAAGAATCTTCAATTGTTTCGTCCTATGAACAACGGTATGACTTACTATCACCGACAAGCTGTTCCTATGAAAGCACCACCAACGGCGCTTTCAAGAAGCATATCTAAATCCGCGGAGACTTTGATTGGCACTAATAAGTACGGTACGTTTACAATTTCCTCACACAGTTATCTTGCTTTTCTCTTCTTTTCAGTTAGAGTGGGTTCGGTTGACCGTCTGTCGTAACTTGTCTGCAGTTAAATGCAAAGACAACCTTTTTTATTTTCGTTTTAGCGATCAACGTCTGCCTTATGTCTATTTAACCGAACTGGCAATCGAACCCAAAACATTTAAACGGTTCAAGTACCAATACATTAATACTTAACCAGATGCACAACCCCCAGTACAGCTGAATATTAATATTCAATTATATTCAACTGTACTATGGCACTAACAATAATTTTGCTATCAGCTTTCATTAATTAATGGATTCATTGATTTATATTAATGTTGCTCATTGAAATGAAACTATTTTAACCGTATGCGTAAAAATTCGTAAAAAACCATAAAATGCATAATGATGTAAAAAAATATTTCATTTTATTCTTTATCTATAGGATATTATCATAGGATATCAACTTCTAAATAATAAGCGTTTCCCAAATACATATTATATACGTTATAAGTATCAACTATCAAATGAAATACACTTTCTTTTTACATGAGGAAAGCTGTTAATCTTTTATTTGGCTTTTATAACTCCTAGTAATAAAACGATTCGTAAATAGTCCTAAGACGGGCAGACATGTATAAAAAAAAGCAACATACAGTCGAATTGAGAACCTTCCTTTTTTTGAAGTCGGTTAAAAACGAAGTTTCTTTTCTTTCGCCATTAATGTTCTCAAATTTTTTGAATTTATCAACACACCAACTGCCAAGTATAACTACTTTGAATGATACTAAAATATATTATGGTCTAATGTTTTAAATATTGGAGGACTTTTATTCCAAAAAAAAATCTACCTAATTTATATCCTAAAATGTATAATCGATGCAGATACGTTTACTTCCCAATGCCGATAACTAGCCGATTGTATACAACTTAATATCTATATCAGCCTATATACGTCCCATTGCAGGGCACGGGCCTCCTCTACAATCGAGAGTACGATTGAGAGTGTTCAGGCCATATAGTCCATCACGCTAGTCTAGTGCGGGTTGGCGGACTTACATACCATAGAATTTTTTTATAAATCGCTATGATATGCAGGTTTTCTCACGATGTTTTCCTTCACCGTTTTTAGTGCGTGATGATTGACTATCAATACGCACATGAATCCGAAAAGTCCGAGGTGTGCCCTGGGATTCGAACCCGCGATCACCGTGAACATGTTGGCAGTCGCGTCTAGTAAGTTTACCAACAGGCCACCACGCACTTTCAACTTAATATGTAAGAAAGAAAAAAACTTTCATTTATAACCCCCTTTAACCGGTGTGTGACGCATTTTACAAGTATCTGATATAGTTAGGTGTCCCATACTTAATATTTCCTGAATACTCCCGACTGACTTACTTGTAAATATTTCTTTTACAAAATCTAAATCTTGTCCCCAGGAAAAGACTTGAAATCTCGCAAAACAAAAAGCACAGACCAGCCAAGCGAAGGGCTTGTCAAAGGCAACAGCTCGCTGGGTTTACCTGCCATCTCCAAGAACTGGGCCGGAAGAGATGACACCAGCATACGCAGTCGATCTAGGAATGGCAGGTAAGAAATAACTTATACTAAGTACAGGGTATATCAAGACTGCTACCGAAAACGAAGCCGGGTGGTAGTTTAAGCGACTTCAGACACAATGCAACAGAAAAAGTTGCAAAAAAAAGCGACCATATTTTTTTTGTTATTTTTTTCCTATGGCCATATTTGGGTGGTAAATAATTTTTTTCCTAAAATAATAGTGTATACCCTTTTATTTATAAATACTCCAAGGTATAAAAGAGTTTAAATTATTATTTTAGCAAAAACTATGGATTTACCACCCAAAAATGACGATATTTAAAAAATCATAAAAAAAAATTGTCGCGTTTCTAGGCGAAATTTTTAATTGCATTGTGTTTGTAGTCACTGAAACTACCACCCGGCTTCGTTTTCGGTAGCAGTCTTGAGATACCCGGTATATTTGACAGATGTGGATTGTGAAACAAGAGCCCGCGGTTTCGATCCACGCACCGAAAATAATGTTTGTGAGACTTACAATATTTCTATCAGGTCTGCGTGTTTGTTAGACCGGAAAGTCTCTCATAGTCTTTACCCATGACACAAGATTTGTATGTTTGCAGGACTATGTATGTGACTGTTATTTAAGTGTTGGGTGTATTTATTAGTATTTCACCTTTGGCTATCCCTATTCCTCTTTTGAGTAATACTTTAACCTCGTAGATTGCAGATTTATCCATTAGATACTTTAGTTACTACTAAAATATATAGAGCGCTGTAAAAATCAGGACATTTAAAAGGACACGATCGCTACATGTCACTAAATACTTTTAAATGCAAAAGTAATTGAAATCACATCGAGACGATTGATAAGTTGACGATTTCCGTAGTTCGTGGCGGAGTTAGTAAGAAAGCCTGCTGTGAAGTGACGCGGGTTCAATCCCCGTACTGAACTAATATCTGCTTCCAAAATTACTTTAAGCTTTGGTTGTGAGAGCAAAAGCTTGTTGTGATTTCTGATATCTACAACATGAGACTTAGTACCTTATGTAGGCTAAGAACTACGGAAAAGTTAAATATTTTCAACTGTTCTATATTTAGCAATATATGTTTATAATTCTTGTATTATTTTAAATATAATATATTTTAAAATATTTCTCCATCTTTAGTTTTGGATTTCACCATACTGTATTGTTCTCAATAATAATCAAGATTTGCTATAATTTGCATCATCTTATCCACGTCAATTAACAAACAAGACTTACTGAAAAGTTTAACGCGAGCGCTCACAACCTTTTACTAACAGTTCCTAATGTCAATTTATAATATTACTGCCCGACCCGGGATTTGAACCTGAACCTCAGCGTTGTAACCGTACCGTAATACCACCACGCCATCATGGCAGTCACCGAATATAAAGTGTAGGATTACACACTCTGGGCAGGGACCTATACTATCGACTACAAATAATAAAACCCATTCGATACTTACACTTTTCTCTTTTTTACATATCACTACATAGTATAAAACAAAGTCGCTTTCTCTGTCCCTATGTCCCTTTGTATGCTTAAATCTTTAAAACTACGCAAAGGATTTTGATGCAGTTTTTTTTTAATAGATAGAGTGATCCAATAGGAAGGTTTATACAATGATGTTTTAATAAAGATGACGCATATCCATATTGCGTGACGTTTAAAAACTGTACTGCTATGCATATACATACTCATTTGTTAATACTTTATGAAAATTTTAGTGAATGAAACAGATTATACAGAAAGTACGAGACGAAAAGAGACAGCATTGCGCTATCCAAACATAGAATCGAAGGGATAGAAACAGAAGGGTGACGATAAATAAAACTACCTATTTGGTTTTATAAGTATTTAATATATTAACTTTGAGGTTGCTACATGAATCTACGTGTGGTACGCCATCCTGAAACAAATATATTTTTATTTGCTTACAACCTTGATAAAATAAAAAAATAAATTGATTGCCGTTTTTTATATTAGTTTATGGTAAGCATGCACTAAAACGTGGTGGCCTGTTGGTAAACGGACTAGACGCGACTGCCAACATGTTCACGGTGGTCGCGGGTTCGAATCCCAGGGCACACCTCTGACTTTTCGAAGCCATGTGTGTATTGACAGTCAATCACCACGCACTATAACGGTGAAG
The DNA here is from genome assembly GCA_009982885.2 of Hyles vespertilio. Classification (NCBI taxonomy): domain Eukaryota; kingdom Metazoa; phylum Arthropoda; class Insecta; order Lepidoptera; family Sphingidae; genus Hyles; species Hyles vespertilio. The sequence goes on from CM042811.1 coordinate 18,932,838, forward strand.
GAAAAAATCGTGAGGAAACCTGCATACCATAGCGATTTATAAAAAAAATTCTATGTTATGTAAGTCCGCCAACCCGCACTAGGCCAGCGTGGTGGACTATATGGTCTAACCACTCTCAAACCCTGCAGTGGGACGTATATGGGCTGATACAGATGCACTAAAAAATCGATCTCTTATTAATTATTTTTTGTTGTTGTTGTAATGATGACAAGTAATACGACAGCTCGTGGACATAAGCTAAACCAAGACACCTTAAATTACAAAGCAATGCTTGGCATTCACTGCGCTCGCCATCCCGAGACATAAGATCAGCGATTACTCGGGAGAGAATGTCCTTTGAGCCGGAACATAACATGGCATTTAAACTGCCGTGTGGCGGGAAAAATAGACATTGCGGTGGTACCTACACATGGTGGTAACGTATGAGCGACCTGCCACTAGTAAACAACCGATACTACAACCGATGGTGCAGGGTTTTTAGGTGGATATATATATTGTCGATTGAGAGTGGTTAGGCCATATAGTCCACCACGCTGGCCTAGTGCGGGTTGGCGGACTTACATACCATAGAAATTCTTATGAATCCCTATGGTATGCAGGTTTCCTCACGATGTTTTCCTTCACCGTTTTAGTACTCACTCTCAATCGTATTCTCGATTGTAGAGTAGGCCCGTGCCCTGCAGTGGGACGTATATGGGCTGATACAGATACAGATATATTGTCGTAGTTGTATATTTTTAATCATAATTAAATGTTCTAAACCAATATTAATCAGTTTTAAAGGCGTCCAGTCACGATCCCCTCTTTTTGTGTTCGAGTGTCGAGCTGTGCTTAGTGCATATCCATTTACGTCTCAAAAGCTCATCACGTGGAAATCTGGAAACATTCAATGATATATATAAATATAGTTATTCAAAATATATGGGGAAGCTAATGTATTTTGTAATGTTCGTGGTTGGATTCAGTTATTTATTATGAAAATAATTCATAACAAATAACTTAATCCATTCAAACTTTCATCGTCAATTTTCTGTATGATCGGTTTCGCTTCTGACTTGTCAATCTATGACGTACGGTTTTTGTCCCTATTGCACTTCACAATCTTTGTATTAGGCGATCCTTTTTACACAATTGAAGGCGGTGTTTGTAATTTAAAATAAAATTAAATTTTGTGTAGTTTTTATATACTTACGTATGGTGTGTAGGTCCAATTTAGTTTCATATTTTTGCACCATTGTTTTAACACTTTTAAAACACACAATTCGACACTTTAGACAATATTTTCGAAATAAATTATGTTGACAGCATTGAGGTCTTCCCTCTGTCGCCGTTGCTATGCGACTAGATGAAATTACACCAATTGCCCGAATTTGAACGCCTCACTTTTGAAGTGCTAGTGCGATATCTACGTCGTATTTGTATAATATATCATTGGGTTTATATGTACAATACGTACATATTATTGTACAGAAATCTATTTGTACTCGGGCGAAGCTGGGCCGGGCCGCTAGTTTTCTATTATAATCCAGTTTATCACATTGAATGGAAGTAATTTAAACTTATATAGATATAATCTTACTACCATAATATAAATTATCTTAAATGGAAAACTAAATCCCTTTAATTACATTTATGCAACTCGACTTTTCCAAATCCGTAACCAAGTGTCAATTTCAAACAATCATTTTATAATATCTCAATCTATTTTGCGTGTGCCAGTACTTTTGCAAATATCTTTTGATTAAAACCTAACAAAAGTGAAAAATTTCCTTCTAAAATTAATTCTCACAAAAAATGAATTCGCATTCGTAAATATGCAATTTGTACACGTAACCCAATTAATATAAAATTCCTTATCGGTCAGCTACCCTGTAGTCGAAGAATTAGCTGTAAAGCTTCCGCGAACCCGCACGCAACTTTTTTCATTTGATTAATGACAGTAGAAGAAAAAATATATTGTGTTAACTGTTAATGCTGGCACCTAGGTTCTTACTTTTACATTTTATTTCTGAATGTATATTTTAATGTACCGCATATTTTGATCTCTATGATCGAAAATTGGGTAGATAGACTTTCTAGACCTTATTGCACCGCGCTGGCCTAGACATATTGGCCATATTGCAAGTTGTGGGAATTTTGTAAAGTTTTTAAATGCATGTAAAAACTAGGGATAGACACTTTAGTATATATGGAATTTAAAAAAGATAACCGTAAAAACCTCAAATTCTTCCCAAAACCAACAATCTCTTAAATAAATAATAAATTACTTAACTTAATTCAATAGATTTCGTATAAGAAAGTGATTCCCAAAATTGAGAATTATTTTACCACGATTGAACTTACGAGTAATGATCGAAACCGCTGTATTTTGCTGAGCAATATTTTGCAACACAATAATACTCAACCAAAATCTATAACTTTTGTTTGCTACTTGTTATTATATGATTTTTATTAAATAGCTTCTATAGCGCCTATAACAGAATACGACAAAATTGAACAAAGAGCAATAACATTCTCTCACAATGCTATGGACTGTTGACAAATGTATTCTTTTTTCAAAAGTTAGGCAACATTTGATAACACGGTAACATATTCTAACATTAAATATTTTTTGTTAATAGAAGTTGATGAGTAATATTTGAAAACGTTGCTCAACAAAAAAATACAGCCGTTCTGATGCACCTTAAAGAAAGAAATACCTCATTCGCACACAATGTTTTGACTAAAAAAGTGTTCATCCATTTAACAAACTTCCGAAATAAACAGAAACAAAACAAACTCTAGCCGTTCAGCAAACATTTTTAAACGCTTATTTGAAGGAAAAGTTTACATAGTTTCCGGAAAAGGTCTATCAAGAATATAAAATTCGTATAATTTAAAGACAAATAATTTTACAATATCTCCATCTACTAACAGGCAATAAAAAATTAACTATATTCCCTAGAGTACAGTGCTGTAAATAATAATAAAAAAATATAAATATATTTTTTAATTTTTCACATAAATTTTGAGGTTATGTGAAAAAAGTGTAAATACAAAAGTTTTAGGTCTTTTTATTACCTACAACTTTGCCATTTGACTTTTTTCGATAGGACTTTTAGTTTTGCCGGAAATCGAGAAAAACCGTTTTTACCCTTAAAAACTCACCCCCATCCCCCTCCCTACCTCAGATCGCCCTTAAATTATTTTTCCTTTCATTTTATAATATTCCCCTCCTTTTCTAATGGGTTTCATCCTACTATAATTTTTTTCACTTTTTATTATTTTTAAATGCTTCTACCCTGGTCTAATGGGGGTCTGTGAGACGGAAAAGTCTGTCGAAGTTCCTGATACCCACGACACAAAACACGATCTTAGTGTGAGGTCAGGACTATGTATGTATGTGTCAGTTGGGTGTTATTTATTTATTATATCTTTTCTCTGGCATTTATTTTCTAGGTATCTTTCCAAGATCATGAACATAATATACTTAGGTTTTATCATTTGACCTTTTTGCACAACTTATAACCTTGAATACATATAAATGATATTCACAGGATGCCTAAGAATGACTTCATGAAAATGGTAGTGATTTCAGTAGAAATGCTAAATCAAACGGATCACTTGGCACGCAATGCGGTCAGCGATACTTAGAACTTACAAGCTGTAACATGCGTTAGGAACCAGGGTTCACACTTTCTTGTGAATAATGTAATGGTGATTCATATTTTCACGTTGATTTAAGCAACAGTAAATTGTTGATAAGGGTTGAAATTATTTTCAAACGTGCTGATAAAATTGTAATGCTTTTTGTTGTAAGAAAAATGCATTGCACTTTATACAAACCTAATATGCTCTGATCTAATCTGCTCTCTCACACCCAATGACCTGCTATATTTTAAATTTAATTCCTACGTAAATGAGCTGATAAAGGGAATACTCCCACTCAAAGTTCGCTACTTTATGTCGCAGTGAGAAATGTAGTGTCCTATAAAAGCTAGTTTCGTAATGGATATTTTTATTCAAAACTTACATTGTGCACTGCAATCAAGTAGGAAGATTACATACCGAATATTATGGATTATAACTCAGATAAATTGCGTATTTCGAATGAAACTCTCATAGAGTTCTCGCAAGTGGTAGAGCCTTGCCGTAGGCCGCTAAAACTAAAGTAGAAATGAACCAGCTCTACCAATCTAGGTTATGACCTTATCTCACAGAAAAAAATAAGAAAAATAGATTTGCATCCAACAATACAATGCATACAACATAAAAATAATAAATCACTGTTATCCTAAGTTTTGTATGTAACAGCTTAGCTCTTGTTTTTCCTACGATGAGTAAAATTGCCTGGTAATCAAAAGCTGGTAACAGAATATTCTTTACGCCCGAATTGCAAAAACTGTAGTCGAAAATCTAATATCTCGGAGCGACGAGTGTAATGCAGTGCCATGCTTCTTCGCTTATTGACTATAACTTGAAAATTGAAAAGTGAAAGCTTTAGTTAATCATAAATCATGACTCAGTAATGAAAGGGCTGGCTCGTCCAGGGCGGTTCCGCTCTCTCACAAGAGATCAGAGATGACAGCTTTGCTGTCGCGTTTCAAATCAAATCAAATCAAAATATTCTTTATTCAAATAGTCTTTCACAAGACTGACGCGTCATGTAGTGATCATCGCCTGATAGTGTACGAGTTCTTACCCGGATTTATACGGGGTCCGCTTAACAACATCTCTGACTTTAGGTATAAATCTAAAGGGGCTAATTGGGAATTGTTTAGATCTGTTTTCGCGCGTTATACCGGAGATTTCACTCGCAATGATCTCTCAGCTGAAAACTGTGCTGAAATAATGTCTGACACCTTTACATACTGCGCGGATTTAACCATTGGTCGCAGTTCTATAACCAATACCCGCAGATGTGACTGGTGGAATAGTAAATTACTCCACCTTCGACAAAGATTTCGACGAGCGCGTAGGCGGTTTAATAGGCTTAAAAAACGAATCGTTCCTGAAGACATACTCACGCAGGGGCGTGCACTCCTTGTAGGCAGAAATGCTGTGCTTTACTTGCCATTCACAGATATTTTATTATAACGTTCGTACGTTTTAGATGACTTTAATTTATAGTAAATAAATGAATAAACAAAATATAATAACTTAAAAAATATAATAACTTAAAAAACGCCTAATATTTTATAAATAGCACCTATTTGCAATCACGCAAACATTATGTTTGCCACGCGAAAAGCAAGAGGCGCTGCAAAGCAAATTAATGTACCTAATCAACCAAGTCATGCCGCCGCGTCACGCATTACATTTGTTTGCATGTGTGTAGTAATTTTGGTGTCCGTGCACAGTCGCAAACGCACACACCCATGAACATTGAAAACCGCGACTCCTGCGGCAGGCCTCGGGAGTTCGGCAGTTGTCGGGAGTAATCGTAAATGTTCGTTGCCTATAATCCGAGTAAAATTAATAGGCTGGAATCTAATAAATCATCTATGCACATTATGCATTTTTGGTTAGTAAGGTTTTATTTGTTTAAATAGAACTGTTTTATGTTTCGCGGGGGCCATTTTGCTTTTTTTATGAGTTTTTGCATTGTTTACTATTTTATACTAGTATGTTTTTTTCTTAACGGATTTTTCATTTTAACATTTGAAAGTGTACATTTAACAGTTTATTACTAAGTTTCGATATTAATTGTAGTCATTTGCTTTTACTAGTGTGTTTGTTTATTTTTTTAAATGTTATTTGATTGCGAGGTTTGTGTTAAAAATCTTGCGTTTATTTACATCGGGATAGGTATAGCAATCTCAACTAACCGGAACCTTGAATATGTGAAAATTGAAAGCTGACTAGGTGAGTTTTTTTTATTTTACTTATTAGAATTTCTTCCGCCGCGACGATCGATCGCTGTTTTGTCTGCGTTGCCGTAGAAGATGGACATGAACAGTAGTACATCTAAGACTTGTTATATTGGCATGGTTTCCGACTTAGAGATCCGTCGCGTGGCTGTGGCTATGCTAAAAAACTATAAAAGAAAAAGTTTTTGTGACCGAGTACTCCGCCGCATACCCAGTGTCATAATCCTGTGCACGCCGCTGTACTCACGAGTGCTTTCATCACACTTAAAGTGGCCAGGTCTCACTATAGGGCCGCGGTAACAAAAGCTAAAGGTAACTTGCTGCGTAAAATAGTAGAACGCCTCGAGAGAGAGGGTCCCTGGTCTCCTCTTTACCACGAATTCAAAGCAAATAGGTCAATTAATTTGGCCTATATAGAAAACATTAAAGTAAATAACACCTATACTACTGGTATCGAGGAGACCACGGAAACTCTTTTGAATTCTCTTATACCTGACGATTGTGTAGATAATGACTCCGAATACCAAAAACAAATAAGACTCTGGGCCTCGGAGCTACCTTCTTCCCCAAAATCAGATCATCCATCTCTTAACGAATTTCTTAACATAGTAAACTCTTTGCCAATTAACAAAGCATCGGGAGAAGATAAAATATCGAATAAAATGATAAAGGAAGCGTGTAAGTCGTCGGGTGACACTATACTGAAAGTTTTTAATCGGTGTATTAATGAGGGCATTTTTCCCCGGGTTTGGCGTTGCGGTTTCATTCGTGTTATACCTAAAAGTGGAAATAAGCTCCCTGAAGACCCTAAGTCATATCGCCCAATTACATTATTAATAAGTAGGTAAATATATTAATTAGTAGGTAAATCTACTATGGACGCGGGTTTATCGGTTAGAAGAATTGTCGTCAACTCGGATCACAAGTACGTATTGGGAATTTTCTTGGACATCTCCGGCGCATTTGATAATGCCTGGTGGCCAATATTACTATTGAAATTAAAGATCCGAGGTTGCCCTAGGAATATATATTCTATGATATATTCCTATTTTTGTCATGGGTCAACCAAATTACAACTTGGCCACCATGCCGTATCGAAGGCGCTGACTATGGGCTGCCCTCAAGGCTCGGTTATCGGTCCATATCTATGGAATTTGGGGTTCGATGATATTTTCTCAATTCCTTTTCCGCCGGGTTGTTCTTTAACTGGATACGCAGATGACGGACTCCTACTTATACAATCCAATAGTAGAGCCGGACTCGAGAGTTCGGCTGACACGAGTCTGCGTTTAATTTTGAACTGGGGTGAACGAAATCGACTAACATTCGCACCTCAAAAAACTTTTCAAATGTTGTTAAAAGGGATTTTAAAAACACCCCCGCGTATTAAATTTAACAATGTACCAGTTAAAAGAAAGGAATCAGTTTGTTACCTCGGATTAATTTTAGAGAGAAATTTCTCATTTATTGAACACATTAGAACCGTCGGAGAAAAATCGAAAAATAACTTCTATGCTTTAACGAGAATATCAAGGGCAACGTGGGGATTATCATTTAATACTTTGAAAGTTATCTATGGAGCAACTTATTTGGGTTGTATCTGTTACGGTTCTCCAGTTTGGGCCGATAGATCTACTGTTGGCGCTGTTCGTAGGAAGTTGCTCCAGAGTCAACGCCTGGCCTTGATATTCTTGTGTAAGGCTTACAGAACCGTTAGTACAGAGGCTTTGCCGGTTCTCGCGGGTGTGCTTCCGGTCGATCTGGAGGTGCAAAGACGCGCCGCATTATATTATTCAAATAGAGAGACAATAGACACTAACTTTATTGCATCCCGAGACTTTTTAAAGATTAGCAGATTATTTAAACCGTGTTCTGCTGCGTACACTGAATTAATTGATGAATGGCAGAACCGGTGGGATATATCCTCAAAGGGGCGTCACTTATATCAATACTTTCCGTCCGTTCGCGATCGCTTAAGAAAATCGTGGCTAGAAATTGATCACTGTGTATCACAGTTCCTAACTGGACATGGCAACTTTAAGAGCAAACTATTCACTTTTAAGCTGGTTGAATCGCCTGCGTGTCAATGCTCTACACCTGACTGTGAGTACGAACAAACTGCACATCATATACTTTGGGAGTGTGATCGCTGGTCCGATGAACGCGGCATAATGTTGAACAATATGCAAATAACTTCTGGTGTTGCATACTATACGGACCTCGTGGAATCTAGGAGGAACTTCCGTGCTTTCCGGCGCTTTTGCCATACCTATTATTGGACCCAAATTTAGCAGCTCAAACTATAGGACCCATGTAATTTGTTTATCCCGTGGTGCTTAAATACATCTGGCTTCTCCAGTTGTATATCTTTATATAAGAGGATACATACCTCTCGACTCAATATTTTTTGTCACCCGCTTTGCTGCGGAGGGAAGTGAATAACTATTTGTTTCCAACTCCTCCTTTTGTTTTTTCTTTCTGATTAATTTCGATGCGGGTTAAAGACAAACTAGTGTCCCTGAGAGACTCGCCGAGCTCCGGAGCTCGGTGTCATATCTTTGTGTGCCACTGTTGATCCTGGCTGACAGGAGTTGCAGTGGCGGGTGTGAGGGCGGGAAAGTCTCTTAAAGTCTTTCACAAGATCTTTTGAATCGTCCTTTTCTGCTACCACCGCTTCGGAACGTGTTGTAGCTGTGAAGAAGAAGCGGCGCAAGAAACGAACACGAACTCTTCTTTTTTTCTTTCTTTTTCTTTTGTTTTTTTTTTATATCGCCATTTACAAATAAAATGATTCATGTCACAAGTTACAATAATGTAAATTTGATGCAAAACATGATAAATTTATTCCCAAGCAGTTTTATCTTCCACATAATCTGAAATTCTATAATATGCTTTTATACACAGCTTAGCTTTATTACTTTTTAAACTTATTAATTGGAAGTTCTCTTAAACTGTTGGGAAGCTTGTTAAAGAAGCGTACACTTTGACCCATAAAAGAATTATTTATCTTGTGGAGACGAGTAACGTGTGAGGCAAGATTATGTTTATTCCTAGTGTTCTTACTATGCATGTCACAATTACGCTTAAATTGAGTTATATTTTTACGAACATACTGGGTATCTCAAGACTGCTACCGAAAACGAAGCCAGATGGTAGTTTTAGTGGCTACAAACACAATGCAACTAAAAATTTCGTATAGAAACGCGACAATTATTTTTTATGATTTTTTAAATATCGTCATTTTGGAGTGTCATATCCATAGTTTTTGCTAAAATAATAATTTAAACTTTTTTATACCTTAGAGTATTTGTAAATAAAAGGGTATACACTATTATTTTAGGAAAAAATGTATTTACCACCAAAATATGGCCACAGGAAAAAAAATAACAAAAAAAATTGTCGCTTTTTTTTGCAACTTTTTCTTTTGCATTGTGTCTGAAGTCGCTTAAACTACCACCCAGCTTCGTTTTCGGTAGCAGTCTTGATATACCCTGTATAATAAATTTTCATAAATATATTGAGATGCAACAGTAAGAATATCTACTTCTTTAAACTTTTCTCTCAATGAAACTCTTGGACCAAGTTGATAAATGGCCCTAACAGCTCTTTTTTGTAAAATAAAAATACTATTAATATCCGCAGCATTTCCCCAGAGAAGAATTCCATAAGACATTATACTATGAAAATAGCTGAAGTAGACAATTCTTGCCTCATCCGTTAAACGCCTAATGGTTTTAACTGCATATGCCGCTGAACTTAATCTACCAGATAGTTTATTGATATGCGGCCCCCACTAGAGTTTAGCGTCGACCGTAATGCCCAGAAACGTAGTAGACGCAACAGGATCCAATTCTTCACCGTTAATTTGTACAGTGGTAGATAATTGCCTAACATTGGGCAGTTTCATTTGGTGAGTGAGATTGTCGGATGACCAATACCTCCTTCTCCTTTCTATCCTTTTTCCTTCCTTTCTTGCTTTCTATATGATTACTCACAACATATCTATGATCCAAGGGCTGTGGATATTTATGGGCGACAGTGATAACTATCCATCAGGTGACCTGTTTGCTCGTATGCCAGACCTATTATACAAAAAAGTTCTGAGTAGTTTTGCTGCTGTTAATATTCATCAGGTGATCAATTATCATATCTATCGAATTATTAAATTGAATTTACTCTGAGTGAAATACATGAATAAGCCCATGTTGGATAAAACACCTCCCAATTCTCAAAGGCTGCCGTAATGATACCCGCCCAATCATTACCCATTCTACACTCATATTGATATCTAATACAGACTATCAATATCTAGGCAAAGGTCATCCAAAAATTCACCCACACTGTTTGAATAGAGCTTATATATATAACCTTGATCTAATTAAAGGTTGCTTTAGCTTCAGGTAAATTTTGTAATTTTTTTTTATTTATTTTTTTGTTGCCTAGTATGCAGACGAGCTAGCGACCCGCCTGATGGTAAGCGGCTACCGCTGCTCATGGACCTCCGTAGTGCCAGGGGACCAGCACAACAAAGTCGCTGCCTACCTCAAGGATAGTACTCTCCTTAAACCTCGTTTGAAGAAGGTCAGGTCATAGCGCTGAGGAAACACCGATGCAGGGAGTTCATTCCAGAGCTTGCACGTACGTGGTAGAAAAGAACGCTGGAAACGTACCGTTCGGAAGCGGTACGCCTCCAGATGGTAGGAATGAACTCTACTGCGGAAACGTGTGGTGCGATGGTACATAGGCGACGGTGGTACCATCTCAAACAACTCTTCGGAGCACTCCCCATGGAACAAACGATAGAACACACAGAGAGATCCGAAGTCTCTCCGCAGTCCTAACGGTTCCAATTTGTCCGTGAGATCGGGATCATTGACAATTCGACAAGCTCGTCGCTGCAAGGAGTCAAGTGGGTCGAGCTGGTATTTTGGGGCACCTGCCCAGAGGTAGGAGCAGTACTCCACGTGGGGCCGGATTTGCGCTTTGTAAAGCGTCAATCTATGACCCGACGTAAAGTACCGCTTGGCTCTGTTCAGGATTCCCAACTTCTTGCTCGCCAGTTTGGCTTTGTCCTCCAAATGACTCCTAAACTCGACCTTGCTTGATATTTCGATGCCAAGGATTCCAATACTCTCGAATCCTTGGAGAGTAACTCCTTGGAATTGCGGCGCCATGACAAAGGGGTCCTTCTTAGCAGTGAACACGCAAACTTGTGTCTTCGAAGGGTTAAATTGAACTAGGTTCGATTCACCCCATTCGGAGGCCCGCCCCAGAGAGCTCTCGACTTCAGACACAAGTTGAAACCGTCTTTCCATTATGGAATCCCGAGAGTGGCTCCGTTGGCCGATGTACCGCGCGTCACTCGTACTATCATCTGCTTAACAATGCATGCCATCAATAGACAACATGTCATTGATATGCAGGATAAAGAGTGTCGGCGATAGCACCGAGCCTTGTGGAACACCAGCATTAATGGTCTTGGTCTCGGAGCAACAGCCGTCCACTACGACTTTTATGCTCCGACCATCCAAAAAGCTGGCGATCCATTTGCAGAGCCCCTCAGGAATTCCATACGCAGGTAGCTTCGCCAGAAGGGCGCGATGCCACACTCGGTCGAACGCCTTCGCAATGTCAAGGCAATCGCCTCATCCCCACTCTCCAAAGCTTCCGCCCAACGGTGCGTGAGGTACACGGACGGAAACCGTACTGGCGGTCACTAATCAACTGGCGATCCTCAAGATACCTCAGGAGCTGAGTGTTGATAACTCGCTCCAAAACCTTGGAGAGTAGGGATGTGACAGCAATCGGCCTGTAACTCGAAGGGTCCGAACGGTCACCCTTTTTGGGGACAGGGTGTACATTGGCGACCTTCCACGAAGCCGGAACCCGGTTGGCTTTATAGGAAAGACGGTAAAGGCGCGTGAACACGGGTGTCAACTCAGGGTCAACTTCAGGTAAATAACGATTAATTAGTTGTGAAAAGGCTTTATTTATTAATTTCAACGGGCGAATCCTTGAACTTTGTTTTCAGTGACATTGAATTGAAGTCCTGTGTGTAATGAATGAAAATCTCAAAAAGTAAATTTTAATAATGGTATGTCTCGGGATGAGCCTCTATATCAAATTTTTAGAAGACCAGAAAAATCCGTCGAACAGCAAAAGGATATTTACCATCTCTTATTCACAGATTCTATTTGGAATTCACTACATTCGTTCTCAGATGCAATATAATGAAATTGAGTTCCGTATTCAAAAGATAAAATATTACGATGTTAATGTATTTTATTTGACGGCGCATTTGACAAGATGGGTAAACGTCGGAAGCTGTCACCGTCGTTTTACTCTCTTCTTACAGCCGCTGCCAATAAACAATCCCAATCTAAAATTTGCCGTTTTAGATTGACAGCTCAATCTTTTTTCTGATACTATATTGCCAATAATCAATCTCAGTAGTGAAAAAACTATGGCAACACGACAAGAGACAATAATTACTCTAAGACTCTGTTAGTGCAGCAAGTACCATGATTACCAGCAAGAACGGCGATCAGATCACATCGGACTAACGCGCTACGTGCTTGGTGGAGTGTTAGGTGATTTTGGGTGCTTAGTTCAATAGCTACCTAATTAACTCTAAATCTCGTATTATTCTCCTTGCCCAAATACCCACGCCTGCCTGAGATGGTACCTACTGGAGTGCCCTCTGTCATCCCTACATATTATTCAGTTTTATTCAACTTTTATACAATTTAAATAAACAATTGCAAATCAAACTTCTAATTATCTTAATGATAAATGTCTATGCTATATTTGATGGTGAAGATTATGAATAAAATAACAATTGTTCATTTCGTACATCAGATACATGAAAAATAATTTACGAACATTACTCAGCGGATATAAAACACTCAAATAACACTAGACACGTTCATAAAAGGTATACGGTGAACGATTTTCATGCTAAACCACAGTCGCTCGCCAAATTCAATCCAATCAAATGACAATATAATCGGATGGATAGTATGATGCTATCAGAAGTCCCACTATTATAATTATTGTATTTTAACTAGTAAAACCGCATTGGACTATTTCGCGCATTTTTTAAAATAATGCACCCATTGGCAAATGTAGTGCAATCCAAATCCAGTTCTCATCAATAAGAGATAGTTATCTCTCGGAGACATAGCTCAACTCTCGGCAGTCGACACAATAATGCCATACCAAAACGGAATGTACATTGCGAGGTTCAAGCCTTAAGGCAATCAGGTGATACATCCCGAAAATTAACCAATCAAGAGAAATCAAATGTGGGCGTGTCAATAAATCTGTGATCTCATTGGTCAATTTCTGGAATCTTTAGATAGAAATAAAAATTGTTTTGGACTATCCCGCCATCATGCCGGCTACTGCAACTCCTTTAATCCAAGTTTTATAGTAGCAGCAGTAGCAGGCATTATAATTACAATGACGCTCTGCGAACCTCCAAGATACCCATTTAACATTTTTAAAATTGAACTCTGAATAGGTATGTCCGTTAGAAAAATAATCAGTATGAGGCCTGTTTTGTATACTAATTCAAATCAGTGCAAAACCTTAATCTATAACTTAAATATTCCCAGTCGATACAGCCCTTGACATTAGCGGCCATGATGGGACCGGGCGAGCGCCGAGCTGTCAATTCGGACTGATTGGCAAGAAACTATTTGAATAATTTATCATACACGCTGTTAAATTCACTTAGCTAGGAAACGCCACTTTGTTTTACATTCTTGGCGTAAAGTCTTTTCATTTTAATGATGTTGGAGTGTTTAACTCAACAGTTAGCGTAGTTGGAAATCACAGTCATTTTTTTTGTTTGTAATTTTAATGAAAAGAATAAAATTTATATATACACGTTTTTTATATTATTCCTGTATTTATTTCACCAAAGTATAAGCCTGATGACGGGTCATAGATGTTTGCGTGTTGTAGGATAAATAAACAGTTATCTAATATATAAAATTCTTCTGTCACGGAGTGCGTAATCGAACTCCTCCGAAACGGCTTGACCGATTCTCATGAAATTTTGTGAGCATATTGAGTAGGTCTGCGAATCGGCCAACATCTATTTTTCATCCCCCTAAATGTTAGGGGTAGTCCAACACTAAATTTTTTTTTTATTTTTTAGACAAAATTTTTTATTTCTATTTTTTTATGATACAACATACAAAAATACATACAATCCTCAATTTTCACCCTTCTACGATCAACCCTTATTTTTAATAGCCATTTTAGTAATTTAATCATTTTTCCTCTCCGGTCGAAAACTGATCAATCGTCATTTAATTAGTTATCCCCGCCAGATGTCTACAGGTGTCACTTCTGACCCAGTAAACAGCACGGAGTAGGGATGAGAACGAAGCCGGTCTCCTGTTTCTCTCACACAATACGACTATTGTTTATGCATCAAGTGTAGTAGTAACGTTGACAATTATTATTTTGCTATCTCAGTGTAACTCTCATATTAAATTTTAATAATTCCTATTTTATATATAAGATATATATGGATGTTTATGGAGAGAAGGGACATAAAGTAAAATAGAATCGAAGGTACGGGAGAGGGCTGGGATAGATGACAGATTTGTTAGGACGAACTGTAAATGCACGTTATAAAACGGGATGGATAATAAAGAGAAGGGACGGGACGGATTGGGAAGAGACTGAACAGGCGGATGAGACGGGATTGAGCCGGACAGTAGGATAGCTACGTCAAGTTTAGGCATACAAGAGTTTATACGAAAAACAACATGTATTTGGTGTGGAGTGGAATCAAAAAATATATGCACCCAGGCGAAGCTGGGTCGGGCCGCTAGTAATTAAATAAAATGCTGTTGGGAGGATAACTGGTGGTAGATCTCTCATATGTGAGCCTGAGCTTGGGTTGGCATCACCACAATATCTATTTCTTCCAACAAACAAAAGTGTAAATACACTGTTTTATTTCGGATTGTAGACAACACCAGACATAATTTATACCAATATTCATTATTGAGTAAATATTAAATAGTAAATAAAAATGTACTTAATGACATACGTTTTCAAGTGTAAAAATAATAGTATGAAATGCGTCAGTGTCAACAGCAGACAATAATCCTAACAACTGGCTATACGTTACAAATTGCCCCACTAACCCTCACCGTTTGTTTATTCAGAGACAATTTTCCAACTTCAAACAAAATATATGCATAGACAAATGCATTTGACCCTGAGCGTTGAAAAAGAATTGGATATTTTCAATTTGTAAACATTGACTACGTGTTTACTATAAAAAAGGAAATAAAGGTACCCAACAGTCACAAGTCCTGACCCTACATGTTACTTATACCGTGGAAAGCGGGTGAGAAAACAATGAACTAAAGAGGTTCTTTTTCACAGCTACAACATATTCCGAAGCGGTGATGGTAGCAGAAATTAACGATTGAAAACAACTTGTAGAGTATTTGAGTAAAGAATATATTGATTGATTTGACATTAACATGAATTAAATTTAGAGTCATAGGGTGGAAGAAATTACGATAGCGGAGAGACTTTTCAGTCTGATAACTACTAGACCCGACACAAAAACCTTTGGATCACACAATTATTTATATTCGATGCTGAGATCGAACCTGAGACCTCTCATATCATATCCGGCCCTCAACCAAAAGCGCTACGAGGGTGGTCTGAATGTATCGATACAATCTGATAAATAAAGTCGCTATGTTACATGACGAGGTATAGAAAATGATCCTTTAGTTTTCCCGCTTTAGTCATAGTTTTGTCTCCCGCTTTCCTTTTTTCCAGCTTCCTATTATTTTACTAATTACTTGATTCATTTCGTTGTGGGTTCAGATAAGTTAGACACTCCTAGAGTATTTTTTCCCTTTGTTTTTTGGGTTGGGAAAATGCTTTGTATCACTGTTCAGAGGTGTGAGTTTTCATGTGAGGGTCTCGCTATTTGATACGAAATCCTAGAGATTAGCTGAGCTTCAGTGCTCGGAATCATTAAAATGTGAGTCACTTTTGATCCTAGCTTACCGGATCTAAGTAGTGGATGCGACGGAGAGACAGTCTACAAATTATCTATTTAACATTTCAGACTATATTTCAATTTTGGTACCATAACACATACATACAGGGTATATCAAGACTGCAACCGAAAACGAAGCCGGGTGGTAGTTTAAGCGACTTCATACACAATGCAACAGAAAAAGCAAAAATTGCAATAAACAGCGACATTTTTTTTTATATGTTTTCCTATGGCCTTATTTGGGTGGTAAATACTTTTTATCGTAAAATAATAGTGTATACCCTTTTATTTATAAATACTCTAAGGTATAAAAGAGTTTAAATTATTATTTTAGCATATTACAACTATGGATTTACCACCCAAAAATGACGATATTTAAAAAACAAAAAAAAATTGTCGCTTTTCTTTGCGAAATTTTTAGTTGCATTGTGTTTGTAGCCACTAAAACTACCACCCGGCTTCGTTTTCGGTAGAAGTCTTGAGATACCCAGTATTTTAACTCACGCCTTTCTTTCCAAGAGGTAGGCAGAGGTGCCAGGACACCCACATTACGCCATAACGACTATATTTTTTGCATTATTTTTGTTCAGCGGCAGCAGTAGAGCAGCGAGTCTGGATAGAAGCACTCGAGGGTCCAGCTCTACGCTCAACTCTGATGAAGACAACATTAATGTCGTCGTCAGGTAACATTATGCATAAAACATGATTTTCTCTACATCGACCTACCTATCTCGTCAAGATTCAGTCGTGAATTAATGTTTGTTTAAGCTATAATAATGTTCCCTCATGCATCGGGATAAATAATAATATTAAAAATCATTGTGAATAGAAGATAAAGCAAACAGAAACTCATCCTTTTCAAATCGGTTTAATAAGCAACTAACTTTTATTTTTTAGATTTTCTATCTTTATTACGTAGATTTAAGCTATAAGTATATATGAATAAATACATCTTGAAATTATATGTTCATTTTGCATAATATAACGATAATGCGGCTCTAACTTCATACAGTCTATAAGTTACCGAATTCTGCTTCAAAACACATGCTTGCCTCCACCCAAGCGACAGGCGTGCATACCAAGGCCGTAGAGTCCATTGATGACACTAAAAATCGATGTTCTATCCAATTATAACGTGGAATGGATACGGTCTTTCTTTTTTTGTTGAAATTTGAATATCTATTACTTCCTGCTTATTTTATTAGTATACTATTTATCTTACAAAGTACTGATGGAAACGACACCCAATGTTTTTAATTCAATTGGACTGGCAAAGACATGTACAGGTCATCTGATGTAATCACTGTCGCCTATCCACATCCACAACGCTTGGATCCTTGGATCAAATATATTAATTTGATCAAAGCTTGGATCATAGATGTCTTACCCGCCCATCAAATTGGGAGGGCATAAAATAGCAAATTAGCAAAACATTTCAATATTGTTAAATTAGGTTACACTTACAGATTAACATTCGTCGAGGTCGACCCGCCACGCTGAGACCATTATTTCTGTACATCACAGTTATTTATTTCAAGTCCTTTATTTGTGAGACCAAAAAATATCTTGTAGTTTCTACTTCAAGATTTAATATGGGGTTTAGTGACGGTCACGACTATGTGTTTGACTGTAATTACCTAATTAATTTGAAGCTTCTCATTCTAGCCATTTAACTTTTCGTTTTTTTTTTTTTTTTTTATTGCAGTGAATGGCGAGACGAGCATGCCGTTCGCCTGATGGTAAGCGATACGACCGCTCATAAACAGTAGCAACATTCCACTGCGCTCGCCATCCTGAGACATAAGATGTTAAGTCTCAATATGTCCAGTAGTTGCTCTGGCTACAATGTCCTTCAATCCGAAACACAACAGCGCATTTAAGCAGTGTTGTTTCACGGGAGAAATAGACATTGCGGTGGTACCTACCATCTAGGCCATCTGGCCTCTCACATATAAGAGACCTACCACCAGTCGATACTTTTACTATGTAAATACAGCAATATTATTTTTAGCATAACTACTTCCACTCAAGTATACTAGTAACTATATAAGTCTTCAACTAGATTGTATTCACTATGGAGGTTTTCCCAGGCAGCAATACTAATAATTCCACCGAGTATATTCCTTGTTTTGTTGTTCCCAGAGTCCGCCCCGTCAACGACAGGGAAAGAAGCGTGGCAGAGCGCATGATGCTGGAGTTCCCAGGCAAGGGCCAGATCATTTGCAACGGCACCACCCCGGGACAGAAGCCCAAGGTCTTCTCCTACAATGTTGTCTTCGAACCTGCTGCTACTCAGGTACATTAATCAATTAGTTTTTGCTTAGGTATTCGTGAAACTTTGCGGGGCATAAGCATTTTTTTGAGAACAAAAAGTTTTTGTTTTTGTAGTAACTTTGTTAATGAATTTTTCAATGTACATTTTTGTATTTTTAGAGTTAAGCCGTATTTCATTACGAAACATAATAGAACTGCTATAATAGCATGGTCTTGACCACTCTGAATAAAAAAATAATGAAACCAATGTCCAAATTACTTAATCTGATATTAATAAAAACTAATTATTGGTACAATTTCATCCAACCCAAGAAATGCACCACACCTTAAAACATTCTTTAACACTTTTATCCTCGCAAAGCCATAAATGCAGAACATGATGTTGAACAGGAGGACGTTCTCGAATATTCTGGAGTGAAGCGTTTGCTGGAGATGGCGGTGGAAGGATTCTCGTGCACGGTCTTCTGCTACGGACAGACTGGCAGCGGGAAGACGCATACCCTCACTGGAAGACCAGGACTGGTGAGTGTATTTATATTCTTGCCAAGTTCATAAGTACCAAGGAATTATAACTATGTACCTGTATCATCCTAAATACGTACCACTGCAGGGCACGGGCCTCTTCAATCAAGAGTACGATTGAGAGTGGTTAGTCCATATAGTCCACCACGCTGACCGAATGCGGGTTGGCGGACTTTACATACCATAGAAATTCTTGTAAATCAATATGGTATGTAGGTTTCGTCACTATGTTTTCATTCACTGTTGTAGTGCATGGTGGCTGATTGTCAATACACACACGACTCCGAAAAGTCAGAGGTGTGCCCTGGGATTCGAACCGGCGACCACTGTGTTGGCATGTTGGCAGTCACGTCTAGTCCGTTTATCAACAGGCCACTACGAACTTCAATTGAATTATCAATGTAAACGGCCTCCTTAATTATTATTGCAAGTAACAGTATACTGGATTCAAACGACTTCAAAGTCCAGGTCATTTATCAAATCCTTGGAGAAGTTATATGTATGTACAGTAGTGGACTTCACAAAAGATAATGATGATATTACTGAATGCGTATAAATATAAATAATATGTATTAGGTTAGACTCGCAACGAGGGCAGCTCAAGTTCGCGTGGTCAGTGTCACGATCGATATATTACCATCAATGTACAGTGCATCTACATAACTATGATATATTGATCCGCAGATACAGCCATTAATTATAAATGACCACGTAATTCTACGTGTAAATTGGATTAGACTTTGTAATGGATAAATCAGTGCATTCCACGCTCAATTTATTGGAATGACAAAGTTACTACAAATTATTTGGTGGTTAACTCGGTTCAATTCAAATTGAGTATCTTCTGGGGAAGGATTGTTAATAACCTCTCCGGTCAACACAATTATGTTTTGCCCGTTTGAAACTGAATATATGGACTATACACGTAAGTGTGTGGGGGCCTGTCTGTTAGTAAACGGACTAGACGTTACTGCCAACATGTTCATCGTGGTCGCGTATTCAGTGGCGTAACTACCCCATCGGGGGCCCGTGGAAAAATTCATCAAATGGGGCCCTTCGTAAATGTAAAAAAATAACACTGTAATTTCGTTTTTATGGATCTTTTCTAAGGTACGCGGTGGCCTAATGGTAATCAGACCAGACGCGGCGACCAACATTTTTCATAGTGGTCGCGGGTTCGAATTCCACCTCTGACTTTTCTACTACTGACATGACAGTCAATCACCACGCATTATGACAGTGAAGGAAATACATCGTCAGAAAACCTGAATACCATCGTGATTTGTAAGAATTTCTATGGTACATTAATCCCGAGAGCACGCACTAGGCCAGCATGGTAGACTATATGGTGTAACCACTCAATCGTACTTTTGATTGTAGGGTAGGCCCGTGCCGTACAGTGAGACTTGTATGTGCGAGAAACCGCACTTTTGACGCAAAAATGCCACCATAGCGTCCTGTCCATCTATTTAGATTTAGTGCGTTTATGTTACAAGAAATTGAAAAGGTCGTTTTCTTAATTATTATAAATATAAAAGTCTTTAATATATTCCATCTTCAAATACTGTGACTATTAAAAATATTTTCGGACTTAAGTATTTTATTTGGCCCTTTAGTTTATTTAAGAATTTCTCAAAATCAGGATCACATTTTCTTAGGAACTCATATTGCTGATAAAAAAGTTCCTTTATTGCAGCTATCTCAAAAAGTGTTTATTATTTCTTTATATGGATTGTTGCCCCTCGCCATTGTTCATACAAAAGACACGATTCCAAGTGAGTTTTCGATGTTTCGTGCCTCCATATCGCATTTACAATTTTTCAATCGTCATAAGCAACTCAAATATTTTGTTTATTCATTATCAGCCCTTTGTTGGCCACTGCTGGACATAGATCTCCCCCAAATTGCGACATTTTACCCTGTCTTTGGCTTGTCGCATCGTCAACCTTCTTTTTAGGAGACTGTCCTGCCCTTACACCCGCCATTGCAACTCCTGTAAGCCAGGATCAACAGTGATACGCATTATAATGACCCCGAGAATTGAAGCTCGGCGAGTCTCCGGGAATGTCTGACTTGCCTTTAAAATCGTCAATCTTTTGGAAATCATCACTCTATTTAGCTGGAAGGCGTCCCAGACTAGGTAAGCCAAGACGCGGTCTCCACTCAAGAAGTCCATTACTCCAATGGTTATCGGTTATGTGACATATGTGACCAGCTCAGTGCCACTTCAACTTGCTAATCCTGCTTGCTATGTCTATAACGTTGGTTATCTGTTGGATACGCTCATTACGGATCTTATCCTTCAAAGAGATCATAGCACGCTCCATAGCTCGCTGAGGGACCTTGAGCTGGTTCACCAGTTGTACTGTGAGTTTCCAAGACTCTGCACCGTAGGTTGAAAACTTTCATTTTCAAGCTTTGTGATACCTAAAGGTGACGTGAATATTCGACGTAGTTTATCAAATGCCCAGCTGGATTCTCTTCGTAGCCTCCTTCTCAAATTTGTTTCTAACACATGTTTAAAACAACTTTGAGCTAATAGTCACATACAGCGACAAGTCTTGGATCAAGGTGGTGTTTGGTCATTACTTTAGTTTTATCGAAGTCAATTTTAAGTCCTATTCACTGTGAGGCTGAAGCCAGACTGTCCAGCATATATTGCAGCTCCTCCTGCGATTCCGCCATTAGGACTATATTGTCAGCGAAACGTAGGTGCGTTTGTTTACTATTTTATTATTTATTGCCACTGCCTCTTAAGAAGTGACCATTGGGCTTACAGTGGACTTTCATAAATCGACTTCAAATCGATTTTTTTTAAATTACACTTATCTGTCAGATAATGATGGAGATTTAATATTTTCCACTCCTAATTATGATTCAATTTCATGTTTATTCTTACTTGATTATGGTTGTTTTGGGTCTGGATTTGCTAGAATATATACCTAGTCAGGTCATAAATTCTGTCACATATTTAATATAAAATAATTGAAACAAGTTTATTCATTATGTAACCATTTATATACCAAAATGAACGTAACAAAACATAGATTCTTATGACACTAAAGTTTATTCAAAATGACCTCCGTGATTTTGAATACAGGCCTTCAATCTGCGCGGCCAGTTGTCTTTCGCAACACGAACGAGGTCCACGTCAATATCGGCGGCTGCCTTAATCAAGGATGTCTTGAATGACTCCAAATTGGGATGAGCACGCCTTTTCCTCCAAGTGTTGCCATATCTTGTAATCTAACGGATTCAAATCTGGACTGGAGGAGGGCCAGTCTTCGTGCCGGATGAAGTCGATTTCACGCGCCGCCAGCCAGTCTTGTGTGCTCTTCGCTCCATGAGCTGGCGCCGAATCTTGTTGGAATACCCAGTGCCTGTTATTGAACATGGTATGAGAAACAGGTTCCACAAGGTTTGTCAGGACTGTATTTTGATACACAACTGCATTCGTTTTTACACCTTTCTCACAAAAATGTACCTCTGTTAAGCCCCAATAAGAATCTCCCAACCATACCATGAGCGAGGATGGAAAATGACCTCGTTGGACACGTGGAATACGGTTGCTCGCTTCTTCACTACTGTGTGCGTACACCTTATCATTTTGTTTGTTGTAGCTCTCTTCTAAGGTAAAAACTTTTTCATCTGAAAAAAGAATTTCCGGATATTTTTTTCTCGCGTACCGCGTCAACAAAGCGCGGCATCTCTTCAGTCTCAGGTCCATTAGACGAGCATTCAAACGATGTCCAGTTTTTCTTCGATATGCCCGAAGCCCTAAGTCTTCATTTAACATCCTTTTCACCGTGGTTCTGCTTAACCCCATCTGAAGGGCCAACAGTTTCTGCTCACGTTTGGGATTTCTTTGAATTCGCGCCTTCACAGCTTTTATCACTGCTGGAGTCCTAACAGACCGAGGGCGACCACTTCTTGACCTGTCATCTACACTAGAGTCTTCATTGTACCGTTTGATGGTACGATAAACGAATCTTTTGGTTATATTCAAATTTTTCAGTATGTTAAAAATTTGAATTGGCGCGTAACCGCAACGATTCAACGCAATAACTGCAACACGGTCTTCTTTAAGCGTCCACTCCATATTTAAAAATGAGTAAAATTCTAAAAAGTATACATTTTTATTTTCATGAACAATTCTTAATTCGAATTCAATAAACTATTTTGTGACCAGCATTCTAAAAAAAGTTTTTACTGTGTGACAATACTTATGACCTGACTATGTATATTGTTTCATTTGCGCATTTGTTCATTTCCGAGATTCGGTTTACTCGCATTTTCATCAATAAATTACCTTCTCGTTCCGAAAGTACTGACTTATTTCAGATAACTCTTTTATTTGTTTTTTTAGACTCCTTCTTTCTCTTTCGTTTTTCGTTATCCCTTTAATAATGTCTAGAAAATATTGCCATAATATTCATAAAATTATAATTTATTAGCATCTTATTAAGATTATACAAAAATAAACAAATTCAATCACATATGTATTTCTCCTGTTTTAAATGTAGTTAATTGTTTATTCTTATTAATTTCGTTATTAAAATTGCATTATTCTAAGGTAACACCCTTTCGGACTAGAGTCCGAGGCCTTATCGGGCTAGGGCCCTGTCGGGCCTGTGACCATGTTGGACCAGGGCCCTGCCGGGCCGGGGGGCCCTTAGGCCGGGGGCCCGTGGCATTTTGCGCACTATGCCACCCTATTGTTA
The DNA here is from genome assembly GCA_009982885.2 of Hyles vespertilio. Taxonomy (NCBI): domain Eukaryota; kingdom Metazoa; phylum Arthropoda; class Insecta; order Lepidoptera; family Sphingidae; genus Hyles; species Hyles vespertilio. Next base: position 18,956,249 of record CM042811.1, read on the forward strand.
CGCCACTGCGCGTATTCTAATCCCAGGAAATTGCTCTGTTTTTCGGATTCATGGGTGTATTGATAGTCAATCACCACGTACAATAAAGGTGAAGGAAAACATCGTGAGGAAACCTGCATGCTATAGCGATTTATAAGAATTGTTATGGTATGTAACGTCCGTCAACCCGCACTAGGCCATCGTGGTGAACTATATGGCCTAACCACTCTAAATCGTACTCTCGATTGCTGATACAAATTCATATTGTAAAATTCATATTGTAAAAATCGTCACAATATGGCTGCATTCATGTATCCTATCACATACTTTAGGATTTAATGAAACCTTATTCACCAAACGAAACGGAACATCTAACATCTAGAAGACTATGATTAAGGAATCATAGAATTCTAGCTCCCAGAGATTTTTTGAGCTTGAAGCCATTATTACCTAAAGGTCCTTTCTGAAAAAAACATAATTGTAAAATCCGTTTCAACCCAAAATTCCAAGATGCATTTATCGCACTCCATGTTATTGAAATTTATAATTTGCCAGTTTTGACAACCAATAATAACTTACGGGATAAATCATTCTTCATTATTTCGTCCACAAATGTAATCGAATCATTACTTTGCCCCACGCACACAAAATAATTTACATGTAATTTTTTTGTCTTTTCAAAAAGCACTTGGGCGTAATCAAAGTCATGTTCTGAAAACATTTGGCCGCTTACAATGAACTCGATCAAGGGTATTTTAAAGGCGCTTGGGCGCTAGGATAGACAGTTTTTAAACCAACCATATATTTTAGCCAACTAATGCTTTAGCCCTTTCGAACGCGTTTTGAATACACTAAGAGCGAAGAAGACTAAACAATCGACAACTAAAATTATCAATGAGTAAGGGCTAAGGTCAAAAGTATTTAAATCGTTTGCACGGTTTTAACGACAGAAAGACTCAACCATTTACAAAAGTTTATTTTGTGTAAGGCGGTTGTCATCCGGGTGAATATGAGAACACCAACAATTTAACATTGGATGCAAAGAAATCTTTATTTAACTCAAAGACCCGAACTTATTTTTATGCTCCTCATACTAGAGTTTCTTGTCTTGTTCTTCTCTGGGGAGTACAGCCTTGTGAACCAGGTGGTATTGGAAGAAAATGACTGACGCGTAATAATGCATGACATTTATGGATATAATAAATAATTTCATTTCATCCAAGTAAATAACACCAAAAAATTCTGAATTTCAACAATTCTACTACAAAATTAGTTCATTAAACCTAATTAATAACTCCAAATCAATGTTTGAATACAATTTCATTTTCATATTAATAACGTATTAATAATTGACGAACCTACACGTCCAAAACGTTGCGTGATATAATCCACTACGTTTGTATACTCAGTAGTGTCTTCTACATTATTAATCAAACTTTTGTTTTATCCATAATAAGTCAAGTGTGAATAGCCGTGACAAATGACTGTGTCTGATTTAAGTGGTCTCCTTGGAATGTTTGGATACTATAAAGGTATTTATTTTATTCCAAGGGTATTGAAGATAAATGCTTTGTTGACGCATGGTAATGTAGATTGAGCAAGTCGCGCAAGATGGCATTATAATGAGTTTATTTTGTGAATGGAATTTGGCAGGTAAGAATGTAAAGCCACCACGAATTGATTATAAATTAAGGGTAATCTTTAACACATTGCTAGTTAACTAAGGTTGAAAGATATCACTGAACTTTCGGAGTAACATAAGCTTTGATGTTAAATTTCTGTCATTGAAAACGATGATATCGTTTTCAGATGATACTTCAAGTCTAGATTCCCTAAAACCAATATCATTATGTCAACCATACTAACTACTAACGGCCTTATTAATAGACAAACCTATTTTACTTATCAAATGTTTTGTCTTGTGACTTTTAAATTTAGTTTGAGCAAAGAAGAAAACATTTGATAGCTGAAATTGGTTTTATACTGCCTATGAATAAAACCGAAGTATATAGAGCAGTGATTCTCAACCTTTTTTTGTTGCGGCACATATTTATCGATTTCAAAATTTGGCGGCACACAAAGAGCGCCTTGAGACATATTCCTATTGCTATGCACGCCGCTTCATCATAATTTGGCACTAAGAAAAAACGCGTTGCAAAGCAAATAATAAAATAATTAACTTTTTTGTGGATTTAAATATATATTCATGTTCAAATTATTTTTCTTTTTAAATGATATAATTTAATGATATTAACATTATTGTATATTTGCCAAATTTGGCGGCACACTTTTGAAATTTGGCGGCACACAAAAGTGCCGCGGCACAGTGGTTGAGAATCACTGATATAGAGCTTAAAACAATAGTCAATCACAATACAAAATTCCAAAACCATATTTACAACTTAACACCTACACCAACGAATGCTAGTTCCATTGAAAACGTTTAAAATCTTTGCTACAAAGTGGTGATTACAGTGGCGAGTGTAAAACCGCCAACTGTCCATTAGTGCATACATTACGAGCCGATGTCGTGACCACGCTAATGACAATCGACGATTGATCGTTGTCTGCTGTTGTCTGGGAAGCTAGCTTGCACATTGCGAGGTTGCAGAATTGGATGATTTTTTAGAAGATTCTGGTAGAAAAACAAGACCCAAGTCCGACAAAATCAGTTGTAATTTATAGTACAGGAGACAAAAAAGAAGGTTTAAAGATGGTCTTATCTATAATATAAAAATGAATCGCAAAATGTGTTGGTAACCGCATAATTCAACAACGCCTGGACCAATTTGGCTGATTTTGGTCTTGAAATATTCGTGGAAGTCCTGGGAAGGTTTTAGGGGTGAGAAAAATAGGAAAATTTCTGAGGAAGATACTAAAAACCTTTTTTTTGGGTATCGTTCAAGCGTGATGCGTCCAGCCAGTATAGGATGATCTTTGTTTATTTGACGGGAGACGTAAAAGACGGTCCAGCTTCAACTACCATCCAACGTAAAATGATCTATCTTTCCATTGTCTTTTATTGACGGCTGACGAAATAGAACAAAATTCAAAAAATGTGTACATCGTGTATATAATATTATCTAGATACGGCGTCTTGCGCATAATTTTGTTAAATGTAAATTAAAACGATGTCCATATGTACCAAAATCGCCCATTGTTTTTTGAGATTATTGCAACAGTTTTAAACAAAGTATACTCTATCGAAGCGTTTTGCCGGAGTATACCAAAATATATCTAATTATAATTTTTCGTTTTCATAAACATTGTTTTTTGAATTTATACTTTTAGATGCGCTGGGGGACATATTTAAATTTCGCATTAGTATTGTTTTCAGACTCAAGAATAAAAAAAATATTGGTACGTTGATGCCGTATCTAGACATTATAATGAAACGATATGCAGTTTTATATTTTTAAATATTTGTTCTATTACTTACGTCACCTGGTAAGGCAGTATGAAGGTTTTATTAATTTGTATATGGTAACGTAATAGACGCGACTGCCAACAAGTTAACGATGGTCACGGGTTCAAATCCCAGGGCACACCTCTGACTTTTCGGATTAATTTCTACGTGAAATAAAATCCGCCAACTCGCACTAAGCAAGCAGGGTGGACTATAATATCTTCTTCTATAATATAAAAATGAATCACAAAAAGTGTTGGTAAGCGCATAACTCAACAACGCCTGGACCAATTTGGCCAATTCTTTTTTAAATGGTTATTATTACTTTATTACTAACAAAAAGTAATGGCGTGCAATATTATTAGGAAAAACAGCATTTTGGTGCTGAAATAAGGGACGTAATATTGGATGGACAATAAAAAACGCTAAAGTTTTTAATGTGAAAATTTCATAAGGCAATCTTTATATGTACAGTCAGCGACATAAGTCGCTACACATTCACGAGATTTGGAATTGTCTTATCATCCAAAATAATAATTATTTTCAATATCGTATGGCACATCTCGGCATAGATGACTTTACTATTTTATATTTTACGACTACAGAGTAGTACGTACAAATTTTAATTCATAAAAAGCTTATAAAAAAATGTGAAGTGTTCAACGACTTATGTCGCTGACTGTACATGTATATGGAGAGACGGGATATAATAGAGTGGAAGGTACGGGAGAGGGCTGGGATAGCTGACAGATTTGATAGGACGAAATGTAAATGCACGTTATAAGACGGGATGGATAATAAAAGAGAAAGGACGGGACGGATCAGGAAGAGACTGAACAGACGGATGAGACGGGATTGAGCCAGACAGTAGGATAGCTATGTCAAGTTTAGGTATACAAGAGATTAATACGAAAAATAACATGTATTTGGTGTGGAGTGGAATCAAAAAATATATGCACCCAGGCGAAGCTGGGTAGGGCCGCTAGTTAAGTAATATAAACATATAATGTTAAATCCAAAATTAGCACCGGCCCTTTGACAGTAGAGAGTAAAAGGATAGGGAAGGTATTATTTGCTCACAAAAAATGCTAAAATTCCTCATCTGATCATTATGCACCAAGCCTGTAGACCACTAACAAAAAAAGGGTACGTGCATAGATAGGCCAAAGACAAAATATAAAATTGAAACAAACGTAACATACGGACAGAGAGACCTACAGACATTAAATCATCCATCTAGATTTTGAATGATCCAGACTTTACGAACAACTAGAGAGAACAAGAGTCGCTACAACTACGGAAGGCTGTCGCCTCTCTAAGCGTGCTCTACCGTTTGTATCATGGTGCATGCTCTGAAGATTTGTTCAATTTGGTGCCCTCCTCTCCATTTCTAAACAGAACTACGCATGCTAGCTTGCAATGAGTAGCAAATTATTTTTTGTGCCGCACTGTCAAGCTGTGGACTTATGTATTTAACGTTACGCGTGTATTCCTATAATTCTGGATCCTTCGGCCGTAGTGTGAAGAGACATCATAGCAGGCTAGCATAATTGTATCGAATGGCATGGGACTGCCGTCTGATGCCATCCGATATTTTGCTTTAACAGCATATGCGCTCACCATCAGGTCCAGTGCATTTATTATGACGGACCAGTATAAAAAAAAATCCAGTGTACTAATTTAATTGGTAATTTCACTTTGAAAATGTGAATGCCAAGAGTTGAAATGTCCTGATTGAACCATACCTTGAATATTGCTTTCATATCATTTTGAAACAGATGATCAAATACCACTCATGCAAATTTTTGAAGTTTCGATTTTATCAGGTGGAGAGTGGAGCGAGTCCTTATTCCGGAGACCACGGGCTGGTGGTTCGCTCGTTCGTGTACTTGTTCAGACTTATACACGATCGGCCCGAAAGCCACTTCATACTCAAGGCGTCCTTCTTGGAGATCTATAATGAAAAGGTGAGAATAAATATATACCACTTCTGTTAGCAGCGACTTGTCTGTTCCCTGTCTCTGTAAAGTCCATAGGCATTTGGCGGGCCGCTACCTCGTCTGCTTACGACTACAATTTATTTATTTATTAAATTTTTAAATTTATTTATTTATTTCAATTCTGTGTGATTTTACAATCCAGGGTAAGAAATCACCTTTTAAGCAAACATTTGTTTGTCAAATAAAACAAAACAACACAAACAACTAAACAACAACAAAACTGAACAATAAAACTAAGCAACCAATAATGAAACATAGGGTCCTGAAGTCTAAAGCCACACTGCGATATAGTATGTCTTGCGTTGTGGATATCATAACTTATAAGGAGTCTTTAGATCTTGTAATTTTAGACTCGAAATAAATGATTGCCGATCATACGATGCGTGAATTGAATAAACTGGTATGCACTACGGGAGATATCCCGATAAACTTGCAAAGTGCAGTACATCAACCCTTAGAATCAGTCTAAAGAGAAAAATAAGCGTCATATTGCTATGTTTCAATACTATCTAATGCGCAATAGACAAGAACGATTCAGAATTTGAAACCTGCTAGTTCTGGATATTCGCAAAACAAACCATTTATCATCGTATGAAGTCTGAACATGGGTAGCGTGCAAGTGTTTGGTGTTTTAGTCATTTAAGTAACATTACATATAATGTTATTCAGGTTATAGACCTACTGAATCCGGGCAGTGCGAGAAAGCCCCTCCAAGTGCGATGGTCAAAAGAAAGCAGGGGTTTCTATGTAGAAAACCTGTTTACTGTGGACTGCGAGGAATTAGACGACTTGTTCGCAGTACTGGAAGAAGGTAAGAATTTATAGTTATGTTTTGGAGTGTACTGGCAACGTCTGCAAATTATTAATCTTCTTTTATTTACTGTTTTCTTTTATATGCATGGTTTCTAAGTTATAAATATAATATATACGGTAATATGTACGGTAGTCCATTCAATACAATTATGCCCTATTCTTAAACTTGCCAGGATTCCTAAAATTAATTCTGAGAAATTGTCGGATTTAAACTGGATATCATTTCGTCATGTATATTCCGTTCCATATTATGGTACAGTCAATTTCCATTAGATTAACGGTAAATACTGAATTTCATAGAGATTTTCAAGTATTTCTTACGTACGGTAGTTAAAATCCGCAAACCTGCACCATGCTAAACCTAAATCTTCTCAATCAAATTCAATAAGAATCCATGTACATTGATGACTTATCTTCTATCTTCCAAAATTTCAAAGGCATGCGTAACCGAGCAGTAGGTGCACACGCCATGAACTCCCATTCATCCCGCTCCCACACCGTGCTGTGTGTCCGGGTGCGACGGGATCTACGGACAGATGGTGACGTCACGTGCTCCACCCACGGCAAGATCAACTTCGTGGATCTCGCCGGCAGTGAGATGACCAAGAAGACCCACAGCTCCGGGAAGACCTTGGAGGAGGCCAATAACATTAACAGGAGCCTTATGGTGCTGGGTAAGGATATTCAATGTCATAGGTATAAGGTACTAGCTAGTGTTTAGAATTTAGATCATACAATCGATATGGAAATTAGGCAAGCGCAGTATCCGACGCCCTCCTACAAGGGGGGACGGATGACCTGATTAAGGTTGCAGGAAGTCGCTGGATGCAGGCTGCTTCCAACAAGTCGATGTGGAGGTCATTGGGGGAGGCCTATGTTCAGCAGACTTCCTGTGGGAACGAAGACCGAACTGATGACTATCGTAGTTTCTAGTTAGATTAGTCCTATTGATAGCGTGTATTCTCTACATCTCAGGTTTTATTTTCAATTTCCGTATTAAATGTTTATTTCATTCATTGAATAAACGCTTTAGCAATGGTTAAAGTACTTTGTACAATGTTCCTTTAAGCTTTACCTACTGCTTCTAATCCATCTATCAACTGGAGTCTGTATACTTCATTTATTTAATCACAGGTTACTGCATAGCACAGTTGAGTGACGGCAAGAAAAGAGGACACATACCGTACAGAGACAGCAAGCTTACCAAGTTGTTAGCTGATAGCTTGGCAGGAAATGGAGTTACACTAATGGTAAGAATTTAAATTCACATAGACATGGTAATATCATGAATTCAGACGTTTTATTGAATTAAAAATACAATAGGGTACTCCAGTCGTTTTTGTAAACTATGTTATGTTGTTCCTAAGGTAAAAAAATTAACTTTTACAATAAACTGGTGGGTTCTGGTGGTAGGTCTCCCATAAGTGGCCGCCTGGATATCTTTCTTCTGCCAAACAGCAATGCACTGCTGTATTCCGGTATGAAAGTCATTGTAACTACTGGATATAATGAGACTTAATATCTTATGTCTCAGCATGGCTTGCGCAGTGGGATGCCAAGCTTTGCTTTGTAAATCATGGTGTTGTTTGGTTTACATGAGCGGTCTTATTTCTTACCATCATGCGCCATTCTTTAAAATAAAATAAAAATGCGTGTTTTAAAATGTTTAATATAATTGTAACTTGGCAGATCGCATGTATAGCTCCAACGAGATCGAATCTAAACGAAACCATAAACACGCTGCGGTATGCAGCACGAGCCAAGAAGATAAAATCGAAACCAATCGTTAAAATGGTAAGTAAACTTGAATATACACAAATTATAGGAAACCGAAGTAAAAACAAAAATAAGAATTTATAGCTAATAATGCAAAGGACCACAGGACTTATGGATGTACACTTTTGCTAGATTCTGACATGAACTATAGATATTTAAAAAAATATATTTGTATTCACAAGTCCTTCAGCAGTAAGTTCATTATTACAAGTCTTATGAGTTATGATTCCTTAGCGGTGGTATTGCTGTAGGTATTAATACTTAAAAATTTGCAGGACCTACGATTATTCGTTTTTCACGATTTATGTTTTATTGTCTCTTCTATTAACTTCTGTATCGTTCTCTTTCTTTTCTGTTCTTTCCAGGACGCGAGAGACGCTCTAATACTCAGCCTGAAGAGAGAAGTGGAAGCACTTCAGGCAGAGAACCAGCATTTAAGAACTGCATTACATGTGCAGACAGACTACAATGTCGATACTTATAGTAAGTCATTTAACTTTTCCTCATAATAATTGGATGATCATTATGATAAATTAGAATTGATAGCTGTGTATTTGGAGTACATTATGAAAGAAAATGTCATAAGTTCTAAAGAAGAATTATGAAGGTATCTGAATTTCAGTCAAACGCATTAGACCAGTATGATAGTTTAAAAGGCCTGCTCCAAAAGGGCTGATTTCACATAGACATTTAGTGGTTAAATTGTGTGTGAGCCAGATCGTTCTATTTTTACCTGTCCAGGCGGTTTCTCACTTAACGGAGACTTACCACCATTACATCCAAGTACTAACCTAACTTACTGAAGACATGGACAAGGATAAAAAATACATTATCATTCATACTAGTCTTTATATAATCGACTGGCTCGGTGGCGTAGTTGTACTAGAGTACGGTTACAAAGCAAAGTGATACCGGATTTTTTTATTCATTATCAGCCCAGAGTCACTATCAGATCGAGGGACGGAATATACAACGCGAAATGTGGGTGTCCTGGCACCTCTGCCTATCCCTTGTGGGAAAAAGGCGTGTGTTTATGTATGTATACAGTCTTTATACTCTCCCACTTTCCTTTCCTTCTCAAGGTCTTCAAAGAACCAGAACATCCCCCCTGGAACGCAACAAGCTGTTCCAACTGCCCCAGTGCGAGCTGGTGGAACTCATCCAACTGCACATGGAGGAGAACTCCGCGCTCAGGGCAGAGAACTCAGAGCTGTTTGGAGTCAGGGACCAGCTGCTGCGAGACCAGGAGCTGCTCAGTCGGGAGAACGAACGTCTGCTCAAGAAACTGGAGGATGTCAACTCGTTAGTAATCGTTTACTTGGAGATAAAATAATTAACGTCTCTTTGGTTCAATATGAATTAGACCAGGTTAAATCTATAGAAACTGAATTATCATTTACTTTGCAATTTTTTAAATTAGTTATTCAGAAGAAAAGGGGGCCTAGCAAAATAACACTTTTCTGTAAGCGTGAAAGTATGCGGATAGTCAATGGTCAAATTGTATGGAAATGATAATTGGTGACCAGAAGTCATGTGATTGCCAATTGTCATTTCCATACATTTTGATCTTTGCGCAGGTGTTCACACCAAGAGAATAGTAACATTTGTTTAGGCCCAGAACGTTAACTCTAATCGAGGAGTCGTGTAATTTAGGTGTAATTTACTTATTTTAAAACTAGAGGTGATATGAGTGCTCGTGCCTACTTTCCGTTGGCTTGGACCTGCCTGCTTGGTAATCATCAGCCCAAGTATAAATCCAATTTGTCGTATTCTAGTTGAATTAACTCAATATGAACCTTCCTGTTTCCATAAAATGAATATAAATCATTGACAATAGAAATGAAATCTAAATAACTTATGATGTTCGTAGGACTTTATTCGGCCTGAGCTGATCCCAGCAGTGCCTTAGGTCAGTGGAAAATGCTCTATGGATGCATGATACTGCACTACACATGACCATAAACAAAATGCATAATTATAGATCCTGTAGTAACGCAACAAAGCACTTACACGTGTGAAATAAACGAGTTTATGAAATGTATAAATTATTCCCCTATCTACTATTTCTCTACAACATACCGTTAATTATACTAATCGATTTTCAAATTTCAAATTTAGAGCGATAGATATAAATTGTCTATGCTTGGATGAATTATTTAAAAATTAAAACCGTTGTCTATAATGTCGGTTATTATATTTGCAATAGGTAATTTATTTCTTGGTTAACTTGGCAATTCATTATAAATATCATTCGCTACGATTTCTACAAAATGTTATGAATCCAGTACATATCTATTTAAAGTGTATTATATTTATAGGGTATGTGTAAGATCCCCAATCATACCAGCAAGGGCGACGTACTCTGGGTCCAACGAGCAACCCAACATTTGGACCAACCCGGCCAGCTCTTCAGCCAACAGCATCGCCAGTGGAGACTCGGAATATCGTTAGAGTGCTAGCTTGTAACTTAGTAGCCTAGCTTATATCCATAAATTTTAGAATACTTTTGTAGTATGTAGAAAATAATTGCCTGTATTTTAGTGTTAGAATAAGTAATGTGTTAATATTTCATACTGTCATGAACCAAAGTGGACGAGACTACTGTGTAAACGATTTCTCTTCAGCAGCTTCTTTGTTAAATGAAGCATAGAACTGTACCGACATAGTAATGGTAACTATTTTAACCTCTTGTTGAAGATAGATAAGTTATAGACAACGGCCGTAAATCGTCATGATCGGCCAGTACGCTTCCGTAGTTATTATATTTATTGAAATATTTAAATTTTTCTGTCTGATACAATCATAGTACTGTTATGATATGCAACGTCGTAGTGGCCATAGACTTTTATACAGCTGACTCATTTGTTATCTTTTGTGAGAAGTAGTTAATGTCAGAAGTATTACATTACAGAGCGTATAAGTTCCGAGGGGTGGCAATTTTTCTTTTAATAATTTTGGGATGGTAAATCTCATGGGTCTAGATCACAATTCTGGGTCAAACTAACAATACTACAGATCTAGGTAGAGTTGCTAATATCTATCAGTAATGAAGCTCTCAAGCATATATAACTGATGTTAAAATGTTATGTTCAACATAAATAAAATTGAGTAATAAAATAATGTTCTTGGGTAAAATGTGTTTTATTTGCTATTAAAGTAATGTTGTTTTTACATAGGTATATTTATACTGTATCAACTTACGGCCGATGCCAATAATCAATCCAAAAATTAGATTGAAGTCAATCTGGATTGTTTTCTACTTTTCGATTCGTCTCTTGTCATGTTGCCATAGTTTTTCACTACTGAGATTGATTATTGGCAATATAGTATCAGAACAAAGATTGAGCTGTCAATCTTAAACGGCAAATTTTGGATTGGGATTGTTTATTGGCAGCGGCTGTTAATGATGTATAAGTTGAAAGAACTGGGCGCACTTTGGAAGATGTGTTGGAAGAACACATTTATTTATTTATAAATACGCGCCAAGCGTGTGTTCTTCCCCATATTACGCCCGAACTTTACACATGTATTAAACTAATGTTTATATTATATAAATTAACTGTATGATTCATTTCCTTCTACAAGCCAGTATTTTTTTAATTAATGTCAAATGTGGTCCATCCAAATTGAATTTTGTAAAATACATTTTGTCTAAAAAACATTTGAATTTGATGTAAAACTGTGTCAAATAATGTAGTATCCCATGTATTCATAGTAATTTATTTCGCTATAGGCTATGTTATATTATTTTCTAATGATGTATGGACATCAATTAACCCTTAACACAAATAACTTATGCCTATATTTCAACAGTCATGCACTCAATTAAAATATAGTGGAGTCAAAGTATATTGGTTATTGTTATCAAAAAAGTGTTAGATATTTTTATAAACTCATTTCCAAAAAAAACGGGCACCTAAGCAATGAACCATTTCAAATGTTACTATTGGTTTGTTTGATAATTATAGGTAGTTTTACTTTCACAATTTTGTAAATTAATCAGCAAAAATAATCGTTTTCGTCAGTATTATCATAAAATTTTGATAAAATTTATGGGTTTTAATGCTAAAGTTCACTAGTAGTGTATGCTCGCTAGTAGTGCATATGCTCGTGAAGTAAAAGTTAACAAAGATTTCTGTTTGTTTTTTCTTTAATAAAGTAAAAGCAGATAAATGTTTAGTATCGAGTGTGACCCCCTCTAGCTGAAATCACAGCTTGAATTCGTCTGGGTATGCTAGCGAGGATATCCCGGATACTTGCTTGCGGAATACGTTCCCACTCCGCGGTAATCACATTCTTCAGCTCTCTGATGGTCTGCGGAGCCGGTTGTACTGATCTCACGCGTCGTTTCAGAACGTCCCAGACATGCTCTATAGGATTGAGCCTGGTTCTGGAAGAAAACCATGTACCCAACCACGGGATGATCGTTTTCTTGTGAGTCGCGCATTGAGAAATCGCAAGTCTTCGTATGTGGACCTTAAGAACAACCTCGAAGAAGTAAGAAATGTGCATATTAGTCTATGGACGGTCAGGAGGAGGCTTCTCGCGGCCAATATACGCAGTCATCGCCCGGCCCGCGGCCCTAAGTTACTCCGTGAGCACAGAGTTGCCAGACTTAGGTTTGCTCGAAATTGTGAGTCATGGACTCAAGAAGACTGGAATAGGGTATTGTTCTCCGATGAAGCCAGGATATCTCTATTCGGTGAAGATCAACGTCGGCGAGTGCTACGAAGACGAGGAGAACGCTTTGCAGAGGCTTGTTTTGAAGAAATCACACCTTATGGTGGGGGCTCTGTTATATTTTGGGCAGGAATAAATTCAATGGATCGTACAGAGTTAAGTCTTCATTGAAAACGGCTCACTGACTGGACATCGATACATAACGGAAGTTCTAATTCCTCATGCACAACCCGCATTGGCCGCTTTATGCAAAGACTCAATTTTTATGGACGACAACGCTCGCGCCCACCGGTCTGGCGATGTGGAAGCGTATGTGCAAGAGGTCGGCATTCGTCGTTTGGATTGGCCATCTCGAAGTCCCGACCTCAATCCTATAGAGCATGTCTGGGACGTTCTGAAACGATGTGTGAGATCAGTACAATCGGCTCTGCAGACCATCAGAGAGCTAAAGAATGTGATTACCGCGGAGTGGGAACGTATTCCGCAAGCAAGTATCCGGGATATCCTCGCTAGCATACCCAGACGAATTCAAGCTGTGATTTCAGCTAGAGGGGGTCACACTCGATACTAAACATTTATCTGCTTTTACTTTATTAAAGAAAAAACAAACAAAAATCTGTGTTAACTTTTACTTCACGAGCATATGCACTACTAGCGAGCATACACTACTAGTGAACTTTAGCATTAAAACCCATAAATTTTATCAAAATTTTATGATAATACTGACGAAAACGATTATTTGTTTATTAATTTACAAAATTGTGAAAGTAAAACTACCTATAATTATCAAACAAACCAATAGTAACATTTGAAATGGTTCATTGCTCAGGTGCCCGTATTTTTTGCAAATGAGTTTACTATTTTCACTACTCCATATTAAAAATATTCCCAATTATTGAAGACTAGTGGTCCAGCTCTGCTTGCTTGGGTGCAGACACACATTTTTTTAAATATAATAATTAAATATTCTATTGCCCATGTTCATCAAGAATAATGTAGGACACTAATGATGAAAGATTATTTTGAGTCAGTGCAGTAGTTTCAGAGCTTAATTAATACATACAATCAAATCTTTCCTCTTTATAATATTAGTTTAGAAGTTTGGACACCAATAATGAAATATCAGTTATTTATTGGAGTTATGCATTTTTATATAAAACATGGCTATTACAAGTGTATGCTATTCCTGATTCTGAATATGTTTTAGCATTAATGTTTAGTTTCTTATGTAGAAAACATTGCATTGATATTTACCATTTTAATAAGTCATAATATATTTTGATTAACACATTGACTGACAATAATTCCGTGAATATCTTTTATTTCCTTACACAGTTACCATTAGTTATATTGAGTAGAAAGCTGTTTGTAACTGCAGTCAATATGTTAAACAAGGTTTATGATAAAAGTCCCATAGTCATCCATCACACAAAACACAAGTGGCTTAATGATCCACTCTTTAAAAGCATGTAATTTATCACTGTTGAAAAACAATGTCATAACAGTCTATTAGATCATTGTCTGTTCCGTTTACCATTGTAAACAAAATTAGACTCATGCTAGTGTCTTCTAAAACCATATTTCTTCCTTTCATAGAACAGATCTGTTTTGGAGCTGCCTAAGTTCACAATCTTTGGACATCCATCTCTCTGAAAAATGTAAAATTCAATATTAGTTACTTCAATATTTCTTGCATCAATACTTTTATCTCAGATATGACTGCAACTACCAATTGCAATATTTTATAATTAATTTGTTACCATATCTCTATCACTTTTGGTACCTAAGACTAACTAGACATAGGGCAAGTAGAATTTAACTATATGAAATAATGATTTCATGAATACTTACATCTTTTTCCTGAATAGTGCATTCTTTGCAATAGTAAGCGTCGGACACTCCGGGGCCACCGCAAATTACGCATCTTCCCTGATACGAACCGTAGTTGCATTCATCACATATTCTCACAAGTGTGCACGGACGCACGTATGAGTCGCAGATCACGCATTTACCGTCGCATTTTTCGCATAAACGTCCAATAGCTAAAAACAAAATTGTGTATAGAAGCCGCCAAATGAAACAAATTGAATAAAAAAGAGCTTTACTCACCGACTCCCGGCTGTTTTCTGCAGAAGATCAAATCTGGATGATGCTTAGCCATTTTTGTGCTTATTTAGATATTATTAATTGATAATTGCTTCGAGTTTATGAAATACAGTAACAAATATAACCTCAAATGCTAAATAATGATGGCAATTGGCAGATTTTTGTTGATGGCTGATGCGTTTAAGGACGCGTTCCAACTTCAAGCTACCTATTTTTCATAGAATACAAGTTTAGTTATTAGATAATTTTATATATTTTAATATAAATGATATGACTTTTATATTTTATTTTATGGTGCTATTTTGGAAGTCGTTTTTTATAGAATGATTATATTTTAACTTTGGGCTTTTTTATTTCCCTGGTTTTTCAACGTAAAACTGTCATTGTCAAATATTTTTGACATTTCGTACACATGTTTCCGCAACTTCGTGTGCTGTTTCTTGAAATTTCTTTAAAATTACAAAATGACTGCTGATGAAGAGAGTAGTGGTGATGAAAGCCATTCCGAGGAGGAGAAACCACAGAAAGATAACGAAAATGAAGATAATGATGATGATAACGTGACCTTTAAAGACTTGGTATGTTTCCTTACATGATTTTACTGCAACAAAATACTTCAAATCAAGCCATTTGGCCTTAAATGTATTCAAATACATATATTATATTTCTATATTATACCTATAACTATATTCAAATTGAATGAATTATTGCATAAAGCTACAATACTTTAAGAAAATGTTTGTTATTGTTATCATTTTGAGGTTATGATTGTTCATATTTCTAGGGTGTAGTCGACGTGTTATGTGAGGCATGTGAAGAATTAAAATGGAAAAAGCCGTCAAAGATCCAGAAAGAGTCTATACCAGTAGCATTACAGGGGAAAGACATAATAGGCTTAGCAGAGACAGGTTCAGGAAAGACTGGCGCGTTTGCGCTGCCTATATTACAAGCACTACTTGAAAACCCACAACGATACTTTGCCCTTATACTGACACCTACTAGAGAGTTGGCATTCCAGATATCAGAACAGTTTGAGGCACTTGGTAAGTATTTATTTTATTTTTCTCATTTTTATTAAAATAGAAAGCCAGAGCTTTACTTGAGAAGTAAACTTTTGGTACAACAGCTTTGAGTTTAATACCTACATATTTTTTGAAGTATGTAGTGTGAAAATAGCAACAATGAAATAAACTGTTTCAATATTATAGATGGACCTATTCAGTTATCAAACCATAGAGTAGATAATCCTGTAGATTTAATCAGCTCATGGCTAAGTTGGCTAGGGTCAGGCAGATATTGTGGTAATTATACACATTTAATATTTTTCTATGATTCTGTTATTGTTATTGACAGTATTAAAGGTTTAGGATTGAGAAATAAAATTGGAGGAAGATTTCTATACTATAAATAAATAATAATAATAAATAACACCCAACAGTCACATACATAGTCCTGACCCCACACTAAGATCGAGTCTTGTGTCGTGGGTATCAGGAACTACGAGAGACTTTTCGGTCTCACAAACACCCAGACCCGGAAGAAATATTTGTGGGCCGCACAAACATTTCTCTCGGTGCGGGGATCGAACCCGCGGCCTCTCGTTTCACAGGCGGCGTCTAACCAACTGCGCCACGGAGGCTGTCGGACTATAGATACTAGTTTTTACTTAGGTGACACACAAGACATTACGCATATCAAACAATATGTTTCTAGTTTTAAACAACATTTACTTCTAAAACCAAATACAATAGTATGTTTGATTGCTGCCTATATATTTATTTTCTTCAACAGACATGATATTAACTTTCACAAACTATATTTTGTTACTTTGCTTTCTTCTCATAGGGGCCAGTATAGGTGTGAAATGTGCTGTCATAGTAGGAGGCATGGACATGGTGGCCCAGGCTCTTACACTGTCCAAGAAGCCGCACATTATCATAGCCACTCCTGGCCGATTGGTTGATCATCTTGAAAACACAAAAGGATTCAACTTGAAGGCACTTAAATATCTGGTAAGTATGATACAATTTAAAGTAGCACAATTCTTTTAGACTTCATTTTTAAAAAGTTTTAGATGCTAAATCCTTGGATTATTCTTAGCACTCCCACCATACACCTATGCAAGTTTATATAACCAACCAAGAAGAGCCAAGTACTGATTTTCAAGTCTGAAAACTTTAAACCTGAAATTGCCTGCTCTATAAAACTTGGAAATGACACACTTCGAATTGTTGACAGTTATAGGTACCTGGGTCACATGGTTACTGACGACCTAAAAGATGATCTAGATATAGAAAGGGAACGAAGATCGCTTACTGTAAGGAGCAATATGCTCGCCCGCAGATTTTAATGAGCTATGAGACAAGTAAAGTAAAGTTTAAATTAACAAGCATAATGTATCCGTAGTAACATGCGAAAACATGTAAATGGTAATTAGTCAATTATTAATGTCAGTATTATAAGTTAAGATGCTGTTTGTTTTCCGAATAAAATAAAATAAAGTAAAAACAACCTTGTTCCGTTCTTACTGTCAATCTTTTTACTCTAGCAGTCTCTAGATCCGGTATACGCATCGAGCTTATAACATACTGCATATGCAATATAACAACGCTTTCAGAATGCTGATGGGTTTGCCTCGATACAGTAGCGCATCAGTGATGTTTGTCAATGCACATGTTGATGGTTTTCACGCAATAATGCGTAAGAAAGCTCCATCAATTCTTCTAAGACTGCGTGGTAGCTCCATCAAAATTCTGAAAATGATTGCCGCGCGTAACGATTGCCCTTTTCAGAGGCACTGGGTGGATAGAGCGATAGGAGCTATAAAATAAAAATAATAAAATTAAATTCCTGATTGACTATATTTTTTAAGTAAATCTTTTGTTACTATCACACGTATGGACATATTTTGCTGAAATAAATGTTATTATTATAACATACAACATATTCAAGAAAATTTCCTAAACAAAAGATCATTTTCAAATCTAAATTACTTATCAGCTGGTCCAAGTCTTCAAAGCTTACTGTTCTTAAGAGCGTATACACCTTGCGCGCAAAGTCAACTATAGGTATTTGTTCGTTAATTTCACGCACACATAAGCGACCAAAGCTGTGTGCGTAGAGCTGCCGCGTCGGCTCGCTATACAATCGGCTCAAACAAATTTGATCCGTGCGCTTCAAATATTCAATTGAAATGTAACTGTAATATAATATCATAAAAATATTTTATTTGCATTATAAGTAGACAAATATTACTGTGCAAGCAAAGAATAATACAAATATTGGATACTAATCATATTTTCGTTATTATTGCATTGTTAAGTTGCATTCAAATCAGTGTTCAATCAGTATACACTACGGACGTTTTATTAATCATTTCGTGTTCGAACTCATAAATAGTGTTAGGGGCCTTACAACCCCTTACAATTATAGGTCTACCAGAATCTCATGGCATAAAATTAAAAAAAAAACAATGATTTTTATGTGGCAATACCATCGGTCAACAGCTGATTCAAAACTTGAGTTATGTCATTCGAAGTGAATATTTTAAGATTTCTATCCTTTCTTAGCGAAAATGTACAAATTAGTTCTACAATCACAAGTGCGACACATTGTTTACAAAGTTTATCGCCAGATCCGTGAATAATTTGGTCAAATTTAAACTAAATCGTCGATTTTAAAATCGACGTCGTTTTAACAAGTAAGTCGGAGTGAATAGTTTTGATACTTCATTTTTTTGGTTAGTGTTAGATATGTGCATGTGTTTTATCGTATATACTTTGATAGCATTTTTTGAAACTAAACAGTAATGCATTAAATACCTATTTACAGGAATCTCCAGAGATTTTAGATAAGGAACGGTTTTATTATTATTCCTTTATCTTCATCAGAAGATGTACAGAAAGAGTATTTAGAAGTAAGCTCTGACTAAAGTGTTAATGAAATAAAGAAGACTGAAAATAAAATTATACGTTTTTATTTAACATCTTGCATCTTTCGTATAACATTTATCTAATCTAATAATTATTTAAATAAAAACGACTCATAATCAAACTACTTACAATTTGGAAATTGAAAGTTGTTTGATTAAGTGAGAACTAATAAGAAGGGAGAATTAAAACGAAACTGATGGCTCAGTACCACCATTTTTATCTACATCTACGTTTTGAAAGTACCAGCGCTCCCTCTATATTATAAATACTCGTAAGGCACGTATGTATATTATAATTTAAAACTGAAAAAATCTTATTTGCCTATTTTAATTGGCTATTAATCTAAAAGTACAATTTTGAAGTTATTGTAATGTTTAAATAACCTATATATTTTACTTAAAACATTATGTACTTTATTTACAAAGTTGAACTAAAAAAATAATGTCAATATGAAATAATAATTAATTACAATTATTGAAAGTATCAAAATATTTTCATCCAATTACCCCAGTGTTGCAATGCGTAAATTCAAATTTCCCAAAATGCCATGAGATTCTGGTAGACCTATACGAAATATATTTAATTTTATATTACAATACATAACATAATTTAGCCTCGGAATTACATCCCATTATATTACCTGAAACATAATTTATCATATAACAAAATCATTGTAGGTAATAAAAATAATTAAATATTTTACTACCAAAGTACTAAGATGTGGTAATCGCATTCCGCGCGTGGCTATTTTTACTATGCGCGGCATAATCGACTGCAGCCAGGCCGGAGCGACGAGCGATACGTCCTCCCTCTAGAAGGCCTAGCGGCGGTCTGATTTGATCCACGTCGGACAGCGTGTTTTATAGTGGTTTTTAAAATATTTGTAGAAAACATGAAAACTAATTTTGTTGAAATATAAAAATGGTAATTTATTGATAAGATGTTCTTCTATTGTAATATGCAATTGTTATAAAGAATTATGTACGATAAGCTGGTGAAAAAAAATATGTTCTTGACGAGAGTTTCTGAATAATTTCGCATTGTTTAAATTTTTATTTTTCAGGAACTAAACACAAAAAGATTATTTTTCTCAGCAAAATCCCTCCATAAGGGTCTTATTAGTCTGATAATATTTTTATTTTCATCTTATATTTAGTGGTTTCGGATATCTTAAGCTTCTAAATTGTCATTTAAAGCCTAAATAACGAAACTTGTGTTCAGTAATCCTTATAGTACTCACAAATTATCCATCAATCTATAATGTTTTCCACCAAAATCCCTAGATGACAACCTTTTCTAAAATTAGTACTAATTATTTTACCTTGAAATGGTTTATTGGTGGCTATTAACTCATTTGAAAAGTCCTGTTTTTAAGCCAAAAAGCGCGTGCAGGGTATAAACGCTCTTAAACATTGCTAATAAACAATTCTACCATAAATAATTACAATTTGACAATAGGTAATGGACGAAGCAGACCGTATACTAAACATGGACTTTGAAGTAGAGGTCGACAAGATACTGCGTGTGATCCCGCGGGAGCGCCGCACATACCTGTTCTCTGCGACTATGACCAAGAAGGTGCAGAAACTCCAGCGAGCCTCCTTACAGGACCCGGTGAAAGTGGAAGTGTCTACTAAATACCAGACTGTTGAGAAGTTGCTGCAGTACTATATATTCATACCGGTCAAGTATAAGGTGAGGTGAACTTGATATATCTTAGTATCTTTAAGTATTATTGTAAATTTGTAATATTGTATTGCAATGGATGTTATTGTCTCTTGTTTTGCAATGAATATAACATTATTAATTCAAATCAGACATGTTGCTATGAAGTTATAATTGTATCAAAATATATTGTTATAATACAGTTTCACATCCTTAAAAATAGATTTGTTAATTTATATCCCATGATTTTGTGTGTTAAAATAATTATTATGCCTGAGTTAAATTGCTTTAATATCTTCACAGCCAATATGTCAATTCTAAAAACCAATATGGTAAAAATTGGATGATGTAGACTGTAGAGTTTTTCTAAAAAGGCGGACTAGCTGGGTCAACTTTAGGTAGAATAAGATGGGGTGGACTATAGAGTAAATTTAGTAAAAAGGCAGACTAGGGATTAACTTTATGTAGAGCAATTCTTATTTTTTTTATTTTTCATTCCAGGACGTATACCTAGTGCACATACTGAACGAGATGTCAGGCAACACATTCATAGTGTTTGTGTCGACGTGTGCGGGCGCGTTGCGGTGCGCACTGCTGCTGCGACAGCTCGGCGTGTCGGCGGTGCCGCTGCACGGACAGATGTCGCAGAACAAGCGTCTCGCTGCACTCAACAAGTTCAAGAGCAAGGCGCGCTCGGTGCTTATATGTACTGATGTCGCTTCTAGGTATGGTTTATTCATGTTTATGGTGCCCGGTTGTATAAACTGCGTGTGTTGCTTTATGTTTATTGTGCTCCGTTTATAAAGTCTTTGTGGCATTTTTATTGAGCAATTTAGAAAAAAAACAGTTTTTAATATTTTTATTTAATAGTAGGTATAAAGTTTTAATTTGCATATTTTTAATTTTTAGTAAGTGTTTGGAAAAGTTTATAGAAAATTAAATTCGGCTGTATGGATGCAGACCACTTCCGACAAGTTGTTGTGAAGATGCATTGGGGGAAGCCTATGTTCAGCAGTGGACCTTCTCTGGCTGAAACTAACGAAATGGCTATTTTAAATTTTTATTCTGTTGTACAAAATTTACAGTTTTGTGCAATATTGTAAACATTGTTTCATTGACAAAAACGTACTTGCGAAGAAAAGTAGTAGACAAAAGCTTAACTTTGTAACATCTTTGGTCCTATTATTATTAACAAGCGCTGAACTTACGATTTTTAAGATACTGTATTATTTTAGTGATTTAATATCATAAATAAATGATATGTTCTTTGGCAGAGGTCTGGACATCCCGCACGTGGACGTGGTGATAAACCTGGACATCCCGCTGCACAGCAAGGACTACATCCACCGCGTGGGACGCACGGCCCGGGCCGGCCGCGCCGGGAAAGCCATCACATTTGTGTCGCAAGTAAATAACAACATCTAACGCATTCCTTCTACATCTTAGTTTAACATGTATATACATAATATATGATATACCCTTCTTGTAAATTTTGTAATAATCACTACATTGTAAACTGGTTAAAAAGAGCAACATTAGAGTTTCTTGCCCGTTCTTCTGTAGTGAAAACCGCTTTCCGAATGGTGTGGTAGATAAAAAAAAGATTAATCTAAATGATGTTGAACATTTTAATGGATCCAATAAATTATTTTTATTTTCATAGTTTTCTTGAATGGAGTGTCTTTATTCATAGTTCATAAACCTTTTTTAGTTACCAAATGTTTTGTCTCAATCATTCAAACTGAATTTATAAGTCGTTCTAAAGGAACAAAAAAGGTACTAAAATAGGTATTTAAACTATCTCTTAAAGAGGCCGTAAGACTTTAGAGCATGGGCGTATATTTTTCGTAACATCATGGCGTGATATTTAAAAGCTACTGCCTAATAAGGAAATGAAATAAATTGGTTTATTGATCTACATGATCAATTAAATAGCTCTTATATACAAGTCAACACCTAGTACTTATCCTATAAGATATAAGATTCAAGACATCACCAAAATTAAGTAAATACGTACAAAACCGAAGTCCGCCAACCCGCACTAGGCCAGTGTGGTGGACTATATGGCCACCACTCTCAATCGTACCTTCGATTGTAGAGGAGGCCCGTGCCCTGCAGTGGGACGTATGTGGGCTGATACAGCACGTATAAAAACAAGTTTTAAACTGTATTTTCGTTTATTCCCAGTATGATGTAGAGTTGTACCAACGCATCGAGCAGTTGATCGGCAAGCAGCTGCCGCTGTACAAGACGGAGGAAAGCGAAGTCATGGTGCTGCAAGAAAGGGTCGCAGAGGCGCAAAGACTCACCAAAATTGTTAGTATTTAGTCACAGATCACTCCCAATAGATACCTAATGCAAGGCAGCGGTTGCGCCCAACACATATAAGCTATCAGATAGATATAAACCGATGCCAAATGTCGCGTCATCAGTGTCGTCCAAGTAGTGGACCCGC
The DNA here is from genome assembly GCA_009982885.2 of Hyles vespertilio. Taxonomy (NCBI): domain Eukaryota; kingdom Metazoa; phylum Arthropoda; class Insecta; order Lepidoptera; family Sphingidae; genus Hyles; species Hyles vespertilio. Next base: position 18,979,061 of record CM042811.1, read on the forward strand.
ACATGTCGTCGCACGTTAGCGAAAATTACATGTTGGGAACATAATATTACAGTTAAAAATGATTTGTTTAATAAAATGGTGTGCAAAAAACTCAAAATAATAAAGTATCTAAAAAACACAATAAGTTTTCATCGATAACTATCTAATATTCTTTAAATTAATTTGGTCCCGAGCGAGCTCAATTTATACTGGTTAATGTATCAATGTCAAACAGTCGAGTTCGGATGGAGAATCAGCCGTCTCTTTTTCGCATAGCAATAAACGTAATAAGCCATCTTTTTCTGGCGACATCACGCGTTCTTCTAATGTTTGACGCATGTTTATAATATAATTCCCAGAAATATCGATATTGTAAAACAATAATGTAAATTAATTTTATTAAATGACAATGTCACAAAATATTTATTGATTTAAATAAAATTTGCAAATTACCATAATTACGTTATTTTATGTAATTTGAAATAGTTTAATTCGTTAACAAGGTACTTTTACAATATTACTTTATTTATTTTTATCTTTGGCGTAATTAAATTTCCTTTTTTCCCTCTTGTTGTCTACGTTTTCAAATATAATGGGAGGGTATTTATCATAAGTTTAAGTATACTAAGTTTATTGAGAATCAGTAGCACAAGCTATTGCACTAATTTTAATATACGTTGTATATATCGTCTCAAAAACATTCATAGTTCGTCAAGTGGGTTTCATCGTCACTTGTCGATATTACATTTACTACAGCCGCCGCGCCGTCAGAATTCAAGAAACGGAATAAGTTATTGCAGCCCTTTAGGGCGTGAGGTTTAGTTATTTACTATTTCATATTTTTATCTGATCTTTTATGTCAACACTTAATTTGGGTATTTCGCCATTATGGTATACAAAAATACACAGTGAATAATAGAAATAAAACCGTTACATACAAAAGTATAAATCTTAATCCTATTTTATTCGTAGTTAGCGGTTGCCGGTTGGTATAATTTATCAGATCAAGCCGGTGAAGAAATATTATCAAACATTTAACAAGGTGGTAATTAAGTTATAGAAGCGATCATAACACATGAACTTACTGGCAAATCGAACTATCGATACATTTTTTTATTTATCGACTTATGCCTCATCTCTCCAGTGAAGTCCACGTGACCGCGCTGCAACCCGCCTACCCCCCGCGCAGTTCCCTTCGTTGGCGTTTTCGGTTCAAAACAAAACTATCGTAATGCGGTATCTATTGGAAGTGATCTGTGTATTTAGTATTTTTTTTTATCTGTCTCGGCATAGTAGCCGCATTGCACCTGATGGTGGGCGCAAATGCCGCCCGGGCAGAGTTTTCACTGGCATCAGACGGCAGTCCCATGTCATATTTACCATTGAAATATATAATATATATCGGATTTCCGAGCTGACAGTTGCGTTCGTTCGCATCCATGGGTACGAGAGAAGCGGATATTGCGGCAAATTACACACAATTCAGACTTTACACAATTTACTTGATCGCTAAAACCAATCTAAACAATTTGAAATCACAATAGGAAAATGTGGAATTACAAAAGTAAGTTCAGCGTTGCAATAGATAATAATGAATTAATCTTCAATTTTGACATGTCATAGACACGCGCCGTCACGGCCGTCCTGCGCATATACACGTCCTCGTGTATGTCGTCATCTTAATCATCTGTGAAAAACAACATTTTAATAATTAATAGTCACATTAGTTCGGCCATTCTGGCTACTTTAGTAAAACCTCACATAAAACTATTCACTCGAATGGTTTACCTTAAATTATTCAATCATACAAAAAAAATCAGATTTAATTTTCTTTATATGGCAGGGTCTTATCTCTGAGATTTCATTTATTAAAGTGGTATTGAGAGTATGTGACTAGTACGTATATGATGATGATAATGATCAAAGTCCAGGTTTTGCCAATGATACTGCTTTACTTTACACAATATTCTTTTCTACCAGTATTACAGAAAAATGACAACACAAATTATTTTAAATTTTAGATATTGTCACATAGACTGGATGTCACACAGACTGGCTGTCACAAAGACTGGCTGTCACAAAGACTGGCTGTCACAAAGACTGGGTGTCACATAGACTGGTTGTCACACAGACTGGGTTGTCACACAGACTGGGTGTCACACAGACTGGTTGTCACACAGACTGGTTGTCACACAGACTGGGTGTCACACAGACTGGTTGTCACACAGACTGGTTGTCACGTAGACTGATTGTCACACAGACTGTTAATAATTGCTATGTATACTTACATATGCCGTCACCGGCAAATCCAGATACTTCCAAATTAGCATTTAATTCCAAGGGAACATAGCAATCCGGCATAGCGCGTAAGCGTTCGTGGACATATTTGTATGTTCTATTGGAATTCAAAGCCTTAAGTAAATATCTGTCACCATCGAGCAACTGAATCACTCTAAAAGGACCCTTGAATTTTGGTTCCAATTTGGTCTGATTCCGTTCATGATTTTCCAAAAGTACAAAATCACCCACTTTAAAATGATTAATTTTTGCCTTTCCTTTATCAAAACGTTGTTTTTCAGTTACAGCCCCGATTTTAATTTCATGTGCTGCACGCTGACGAACTTCTGCTAAATTAATTTTATTTTCATTTGAGTCATCATATAAGGTCATTAAGTCTAAAGGTCTTGCTACTTTGCCGATCAATAATTCTAATGGACTCGACTTGGTGACGCGATTAATTGTGCTATTTAAGGCAATCTGTACTTCGGGCAATGCGTCTTGCCATGGTTTATTGTTTCCAACTTCAACAGCTGTAAGCATGTTCTTCAACGTACTCATAACCCGCTCGACTTGACCATTAGCCCTACTAGTTCCTGTAGCTATTAAATGAAGAGTAATACCATGTGAATTGCAAAAGTCTTTGAAATCTTTGCTAGCAAAACATCTCCCCTGATCAGCAATGATGCGAGCCGGGGCGCCAAATAATGAAACGATATATTTAAGAGCTGCAATTGCATTAGTGGTGTCAATGCTTAGTGTATGGTACAAAATTGTATACTTTGTAAATGAATCTATCATCACAAAAACATATTCTTTAGTATCGTTTTTGCCACTAAGTTTTCCTGTGGCATCTATATGAATAGTGTGCCAAGGGGTAGATACTTTAGGTATAGGATGCAATTCGGCTTGAACTCTACCTGATTGTGACTTTGACAATCTACATGTTATGCAGTTTTCGACGAACTTACGTACATATTTATTCATGTGTGAAAACCAATAATGACAATAGACTTTCTCTAATGTTTTTTTCCATCCTAGGTGCATAATACTTGAATGTACATGATTAATTACGGCCCATTGGAAAGACCTAGGGACAATTGGTAACCAAAGACCATTTCGTCTATTCCTTTCAATTTTCCTATGTAAAATTCCGCGGCGAAGTTCATATGTCCCCGCGACGTTAGGATCAAGGCTATTATTTTGTAAGCTGGATATTATTGACATTATTTCAGGATCTTTTTGTTGCTCTGCTTGAAACCAGTTATCACTAATTTCGGTGAGATTGACTTGCTTTTGTGTAGTTTTAATTTTAGGAGTTTGAGGAAGGGGATTTCGGGATAAAAAATCTACATGTTCCATTTGCTTTCCAGGTCTATATTGGATATCAAAATCAAAGCTTTGCAGAAAACACCACCATCTATGAACGCGAGGCGTTAAATCCGTTTTAGATTTAGATGCCTTAATAGCATTACAGTCTGTTATTATTACAAATTTAATGCCCTGTAAATAATGTTTAAAATGTTTTATTGCATTAACTATGGCTAAGGTCTCGAGTTCGTATGAATGATACTTTGACTCGCATGGGGTGGTTCTTCGACTATAGTATTCAACAACGTGCAGTTTACTGTCTTTTCTTTGCATAAGGATGGCACCATAGCCTTCAGAACTGGCATCAGTATGCAATTCCGTAGGACATTCTGGATCAAATATAGTTAGTACAGGCTTGTCAGTTAATACTGCAATTATTTTTTGGCGAATATTTTCAAATTCTGGTGTCCAAATTATATTACCTTTTTTGGATGTAAGTCTATATAGTGGCGCGACTATCTGTGAAAAGTTTGAATGAATTGACGAAAGTATGACGCAAGGCCAATAAATTGTTTCAACTGTGTCGCGGTTTGTGGTGGAGGTAGTTGGGTTAAAGCAATTATTTTACGCGAATTTGGTCGCAATTGACCTGATGATACTTGATATCCAAGATAATCCACGTGAGTTTTTAGAAAAGCACATTTCTTTATATTCAGAGAAAAACCGGAATTTGTTAATGCTTTCAACACTGATTCTAACCTCTGAAGGCCTTCTTTAATGGTTCGGGATGGAATTATTATGTCATCAATATAACAGACAGCGAAAGTTTCAGATAGATTACCAAGAGCTTTATTAATAGCTCGCTGATATACCGGCGGTGCATTGCGAAGCCCAAATGGCATTGTAATGTATTCAAACTGCCCGTTAGGTGTCACAAAGGCTGTTCGTTCAATCGAGTTGGGATGTACAGGAATCTGGTGATAACCGCTAGCCATATCTAAGGTTGTGAAATATTTGGCACCGACTAACCGCTGTATTTGATCGCCGATCAGAGGTAAAGGATATTTGTCCGGAATAGTATTGCTATTCAATTCGCGATAATCTACACAGAGGCGATCAGAGCCGCCTTTTTTTTTAACAAGTAGTATTGGGCTAGCAAAGGGGGAACAACTCTCGCGAATGACACCTGCTTCAAGAAGTTCTTTTATTTTGTTACGTACCAATTCTCGTTCATTAGGGGTCATTCGGTATGGGCGGCGTTGTACAGTTCGACTGGGATCTACAAGTTTAATTTCAAGGTGTCCAGAGGTAACTCTGCCTGTGGGAATTCCTTTAACAAAAAAATTGGAATACGCTTCAAGTAATTGTCTGAGTTTACTGAGTGAATCTGATGGAATATCGGTATTTATGTCATTAAAGTCCTTTATTATTTCACCAAACTCACATTGCGCGACAACTTTGGTTTTATTGATAATTAGATTGTTTTGTGAAACTTCAACTGAAAAACCTAAATTAATAAGGTCACGTCCTATCAGTATGTCACAACTTAATGAAGCGTCAGGTACCACATGAAATATTAACTCTACTGAATAACCTTGAACTGAAATTGTAGCTGTAGTTTGAGTATTGCTATGCAAGCTCGATTTACCTATGCCTAAGAGTGTAACTGAACTGCAATTTCGTTTACCAGCAAAAAAATGGGCTACTGTCTCTTTAATTAATGAACATTCGGACCCAGAATCAAAACAAAATGAAAACTTCTCACCCAGATTATAGAGTTGATCCATTGCAGGCTGAATGGCACAGATATTCACCCGTCGTTCATTTGTGGGGCCTTCACGATCTTCAGCTTTTCTCTCCTTTCGGGTTCATTTCGCAGTCCACTTTTGTGGGCGTGGGTTCGAATCCCACTTCTGATATCGGATTTCCGAGCTGACAGTTGCGTTCGTTCGCATCCATGGGTACGAGAGAAGCGGATATTGCGGCAAATTACACACAATTCAGACTTTACACAATTTACTTGATCGCTAAAACCAATCTAAACAATTTGAAATCACAATAGGAAAATGTGGAATTACAAAAGTAAGTTCAGCGTTGCAATAGATAATAATGAATTAATCTTCAATTTTGACATGTCATAGACACGCGCCGTCATATATATATACAGGGTATATCAAGACTGCTACCGAAAACGAAGCCGGGTAGTAGTTTAAGCGACTTCAGACACAATGCAACAGAAAAAGTTGCAAAAAAAAAGCGACAATTTGTTTTGTTATTTTTTTCCTATGGCCATATTTGGGTGGTAAATACATTTTTTCCTAAAATAATAGTATATACCCTTTTATTTTTAAATACTCTAAGGTATAAAAGTGTTTAAATTATTATTTTAGCAAAAACTGTGGATTTACCACCCAAAAATGACGATATTTAAAAAATCATAAAAAAAATTGTCACGTTTCTAGGCGAAATTTTTAATTGCATTGTGTTTGTAGCCACTAAAACTACCACCCGGCTTCGTTTTCGGTAGCAGTCTTGAGATACCCGGTATATATATATATATATACATATATATATATATATATATATATATATATATATACATATATATATATATATACATATATATATATATATAAACGGCGAAAAACCCGTAAAATGTTCCGAAGTAAGTGCGCGCTCCAGTACATCTCTAATGAAGCGTTGCTGAAATTGAAAGTTTATTAAAAATGAAGATTCAACTTTTTAACACCATTTAGATGAATTACTTATTTATTATTTATTTTAGCAACTCCAAATGTACTGAAGGACATATTCGTAGTTTTTAAATCAATAATGGTTTTTACATAAATTTGTAGTTGAGCTGTGATATATGCAAGGCATAGAAATTTGTTTCAAGTTTGAAATTATTGTGGCATAAGTCAGTCCATTTTCCGTTATTATTTATCGTAGTAGAGGGATCAACAATGCAACCTATTTGCCAAAAAATACTGTGTAATAATGCCTAAGATGCCTATGAGAAGATGTAAACTAACCCAGCACTCGTTTTTTTTTATAACTTACTTTCGTGTACAATAAAGTGTAAATAAATAATAATTTTAAAGGAAATGAAAGAGCTGGAAGACAAAAAGGGTGCGAAGGGCAAGAAGCGCGGCGCCGACTCGGACGACGACACGGAGGAGGCCGCGGGAGTGCGGCGCAGGATCAAGGGCGCGCGCAAGCCAGGGAAACACGGCGGGAACAAGAAGCGGTGAATAAATGTATTGCTGAAGAGTGTGTTTTATTTTTATATTAAACAGTAGTGTATTGATCATTTATATGTTATTTTGAAATATACAAAACATTAATTGACCTAGCTTTTGGGATACAAGTATTTTAGTATTTTCTCTTATTAGAAATTACGAATTTCCAGTGTTATTATTTTATTTTATTTTTTACAATGGCCTGGCATGGTTGCGGCATTGCACCTGATGGAAAGTGCCAATGCCGCCCAGGCGGAGTTTCCATTGGCATCGGACGGCAGTCCCATGCCAATGGAAACAATTATGCCGGCCTGCTAAGGTGCCTCTTCACACCACGGCGGAAGGACCCAGGATTGTAGGAAGGAGGGAACACGTGCGCCGGCAAACAATTCCACAGCCTGACGGTGCAGCACAAAAACGAATTTGAGAACCGTTTGGTTCGCGCCGGGATGGTGTGGACCGTCAAGCTATGGCTTCGCAAGCCAGCACGCGTGGTTCTGGTTAGGAATGGAGAGGAGGGGAGCAAGTTGAACAATTCTTCAGAGCACATTATATTATATTACTTATTAGTCTCTGGGGCCCTACTATATAAATCCGAAGTTCGAATCTTCGTGACGTTTTTCGTTTCGAAACCTACTCTGTAACACGAAATTCGAAACTTCGGATCGAAGAATGAATGATTCGAATATATCGGCAATCCGAACATTTACATTTTCATTTACTATATTCATCCGAAACGAAGTTCGAAACTTCGGACGAACAAAGTTTGAGACGATACGAATGTACCTACTCTGTAAATGTTCGTATTGCCGATATATTGGAATAATTCATTCTTCGATCCGAAGTTTCGAATTTCGTGTTACAGAGTAGGTTCCGAAACGAAAAACGTCACGAAGATTCGAACTTCGTTTCGGATTTATATAGTAGGGCCCCAGATTAAGAAATTTGGGTACGACATCTAGTGGAATAATACGATTCAACATTTGCCTTACTAGATGGCGCTATTCACAATTTATTCTGAAAGTTACCACAGACATATAATAGATGGCGTATTTTTATCTTATGAGTGTGATAAAATTAATATTTTACCTACCCTCATTACACCATTATTGCTTATAAAACATCTTCTTCCTCTCTATGGGTTCCTAGTACTTTTATCTCGATAAGCGTTATTGTTGTAGAAAATATTCAATGCAGATATTATTTTGGCCTACCCTTTTTTTATCACTGTTATTTATAAAACAATCTCTTGCGTTCTATGTGCTCCTAGTACTTTTAGTGAAAACGTCAATTTCACTAAAGCATCCCATGAATTATATTTTGTATATTGTGCAAATATCCGGTAAATGGGAATGAGGCATTCTATTACCCCATCTACGCGCTATAAATCAAATTATGCTCATGTGTAAAAACTAATAACTTTAAAATAATATTAGAACACATATAGTGTTGTGTAATAATAAGCATTTTAATACTGATGATCTAGATTCTAGAGCGTGATTGCTGGGCCTTTCATCTGCTATATATTAAATAAGAAAAAAAGATACGCCTGCCGAACTGCTTCATTTCTAGCGCCCTAGGCAATCCAGCTAAACTAGCCTAATAATTACGAGACACAGGGATTCGAACCCAGGATGTCATGGTACAAAACCTAGTCACTAGGCCAATAAGGCGACCTAGTTTCAAAAGTATAGCCTGTTAGTATGTAACATTTGCATTATATCAATTTACTTTGACACTTTATCCACAGGAGTGCTCTGCTGAACATAGGTCTCTCCCAAAGTTATTCAAACCGTTGTAATTGTATTAGGAACAGCAACTATCTTTAACATAATATTTCTCGGCGTTGTGCAGCAAAATTTTTGAAGATTTCGGTGTGACCATCAAAATCATATTTATGCCTTCTGGAACCTTCCTTGATTTTATTGCAACCATCAGAAATTTCATATTTATTGTGCAGTGAAGCATTATCTTTATAAATTAGCAGCCGACTGTTGAACATAGCCCATAGGCCTCTACCAAGGATTTCTAGTCTTTAAATTGGTCTAATAATACTGGTATTGTAAGAGGCAATCTGCATCCCAACAATAAGATGCTGTGCATTCAGATTTTCTATGAAGTAATCATTGGAGGATTTTTATGTGTAAATTATATTGACACATTTGTTTCTCCATTAGTAACAATGTAAAATAGATTGTGAAGTGATTCAATGGACTGTATATGAATGGAAAATGTAATAGTCTGCAAAGGTTAAGAATAGTGTTAAGGTAGATCTTAAAACCTGAAGCATTCTGGGTGAGTTATTTTTACTTATAATAAAAAAGCTGGATAAAAAAGCAGGGAAAATAAAAGTGAACATATCTTGAAATTATCATTTTTAGAATACTACTAAAAATTGAATAAAAGACAACCAAAATTATATTTGGAATCATTGTACTATGATTTTTTAGAGCCATAAGCTTCAGGCCCGTTTTCGGCCAGCATAGTACTCTGGTATGTTGGCACATAAATAAATATGTAGACTGTTAAATATCTGAATTATAAAACTGGGAATCAGTGCGATTCTCAAACAAACAAAATGTTTAAATGGTTTCTTATGAGTTTATTCTACAAAGTAAACAGTCATTCCTTTCAATAGAAAAATAAATAAAAAAAGAAATGCTTAAACGGCGTCGGGCCACTAAACACGGCGCCGCGCAACATATAAACCGACGCACTTACAGACTAAGCGTTTCAAGAAGAAATCACAACTTGTTTTAAATTTTTTTAATCGTTATTTATTATTTCTATACAAATAGAACTGTACAGATATTTTTTTTTAAATTATTATTTACGACATTTCATTTCCTCACGATAGACTTTTTACAAAAGTGAAAACTATCAACATCACGCACGGAATAAACGAGATCGCGCGCTGTCACCGCTTCACTAACCTGCCCCGCGGCGTCGCTCGCTGCCTACTCTAGCTTTACACTTACACTTACTCCCCTGCAGTCCGCGACTCCGCACACACTTTGTGCGACCGACCCGCCCCACTTCAACCACTTACAACAATTACACTATGGGCTCACTAAATGGAATCTTCCTATTGCATATCGTGTCAAATTATAATGTACGTCCAAGGCATCTGTCGACTGGCAGTTATTCTGTTCACAAGCCTCCGGCGCCGTCCCCCGCACCGCCCACACTTATATTTACAAACTTAAACCTGGAGCCTACTGCGCGCCGAACCGCAACCAACCTCACTTGAAAAATAAACTTTATTTATATAAACTGTAAGCGTACTCGACGTCTCCCAAGTGAGTTCGCCTGCAGCCGCGCGCCACACCACTCGCCGCCTCAGATCCAAATCAATTAAAGTACATATTCCGATTCAAATAACACTAGAGCACACTTAAATCTCAACGTTTTACATTCATTATAATGTCCTTCGTAAGTTACATAACTTCAGTCTATTGATAAGTCTTTGAGCTTTTGTTACATTTCGGGTGCAGCTACTCTATGTTGAACAAATTTCACTCTTATTCGTATATAGTTTACATTTTTCTTCGGGTGCGGGGGACACGGCGCACGCTCGCGGCCCTTTACTCACGCGAAATGAATACGACTAACCGGAGCGCACCTCGCCGCACAAATATCTCAATAACCACCGGGACCCATTAATCTACAAACTAGTTTCGATAAGATTTCGCAGTGTTTGACACTCGATATCTATACTAAATGACCAGCACGGTGCCCGCGCGAGCCGCCGGCGGCCGGGCGAGCGGCGCACACTCGGTCACGCAAAATATTAATCATTAATTATTTAATTTGTAAAGAGTAACGTACGGAGATATCGCCCGCTTAGCGGGAACTCATCACAGTCGCTTGGGCACAATGTGGAATGGAGTGGGCGCCGCGCGGGTGAACCCTACTGCACTATACTGCACCCTACTGCACTGTACTGCACTATACTGCACTGTATTGCACTATACTGCACTGTACTGCACTATACTGCGCGGCCCGGCGCGCGCGGGTGCACTTAATCGGATCATTATTGCTTCACCGCCGTCTCGCAAACACTACACTACGAACGCGCGTCGATCCAGCGACTGTCATATAGTTCAGAAGTAAGATGGATTAATTCGAGATAGATATCACTCCGAGTGGATGCAAATAGTGTCGTATCGCTGAACCGACAGTTCCGCAGTCACCGGTAGCTACATTGAACGGCGTACAAACATCTAATTCACATGCATGGGGACGACACTACGCTAAGTATCGGGGAGGGCGCCGCGTGCTCCGGCGTCATCATCTTGACCAAACTCGTCGTTCGGAAGACCATTGCTTCAGTCTCGGTCCCCTAGTCGCGTATCACTCCAGACTTCGTATCGCCGGCGCTCGGAGCCTTCTCTGGTGGCACGCGGCGCCGCCCCCGCGGGTCCCGGCGCGAGAGCTAACTGCCAGAATGAGTGACGTTCTGGAGACTTGATGAGTTGTCCAGTACTCGACGGTCGGTATGGTCGTTCAAGCGGGGACAGTTTTCATCGAGCGCCGGGGCGAGTGTAAAGCTCCACCCCGCGTCGCGACCTTATGTATAGAACGAGTCGATATCGATAAAACTGTCCGTACTTGTGACAGCACTATTAGTAATCACTAGCCGCTATTGGTTCAGCGAATCATCACAGAGATCAAATTGAACCGATTTTTTTTTAGTAATACAATAATAAAAATTTTCTCTATACAATAAGCATCGCAAAACACCGTCCCTGCAAAATACCGACTCTCGTATTCGTTTTGATCATTTTTTATCTCAGGTACGTATTGATTACCGTTCTACCAATTAACATCAAACAATATGTATAATAAAAAAATCATGAATGACACTATATTTTCCTAAAAATAGGAATGTTCTATATCGTACAACATTTCCACTTAGAAAGATATGGCCGCGTGGTGCCGCCTGGTCGTGTGTAAACGTGCTCGGATTCGTCCGTGTAGCGTACTTGTTAACGAACGTCAATGTCGGATGAGTCAGGAGTGTTGGTCGCGGGCTCCCGGCACATGCGCGTTAACATTAATAGGAACCAACAGAAACCGGGGTGTGAATAAATATGTGTCTGCGGCGATGTGCAGGAGCGTGGGCGGGGCGGCAGTCAGCTGGGCGGGGCGGGGGCGGGGCGCGGGGGCGGGGCCGCGCGGGGGGACGCCGCCCCGACTCAGTTCAGGTCGCGGTCTTCTAAGTACTTGTACTCGAACGTGAAGCCCTCCTTCTTGCGCTGGCCCCACTTCTCGTAGTCGAAGTATATGTATGTGCCCTGAAAATGATAAAAGTTGAGTAAATCACACGCTTTTAAAAGAAAACACTATCATTTGGCATTATTCTGATCAGGTCCATACACCATATTATGTATTATTTCAACTCAAAGAGTCGTATCTTCAATTCGCTGTATTCTTTCTATATTTCTCTATTTATCTTACTTACTTAGCTAAAACTGAATGAACGTCACATTTGTGTACGGCAGAATCAATGCCCGCATCTTAGCTCGACAATCCTCTTTTTTTATAGAGCAATAAATCGCAGAACTAGCATAGGTAAGCGATACGACCGCTTAGGGACAATAGCAACACAAACAGCACTTTGAATTTTTTATTAATTTAATTTGTTTTTTTTTGTACGAATGGCGACACTAGCCTGTCATTCGCCTGTTGGTAAGCGATACGACCGCTCAGGGACAGTAACAACACCAAACACTATGAATTACAAAGCTATGCTTGGTATTCCACTGCGCTCGCCATCTTAAGAAATAACATATTAAGTCTTATTATGTCCAGTAGTTATGCTGGCTACAATTTCCTTCAAACCTTGAGAGGAATCAGTCAATAATATACCTAATTACTCCTTCATTACCCGTGTATAATTTTATGAATATATACTGCGCTAACCTGTTCATACTCCTCATTGATGACTTTGGGCTCCTCGTGCCTCTGAAACCACATCATGTACTTTGTGTGGAACCGCCAGCTCTGCTTTTTGAGCGCCTTGGCTGCGAGGTACTGCGCCTTGGTGCCCTCCATGTAGTAGAACACGAAGAATAACGTCTCCGTAGACAGCCGCTGGAAGAATTCCACTGAGTCCGAGTGCGGTAGCAGCACCTGCAAAATAAATACGTGTTTTAGTGTGAATTTTACCAATCATTTAAGACATTTTTTTCATACATCTTTTATCTTTAAACGAGAAATTCTTGTATACATAAATATATAATCTGAATCTCGGAAACGGCTTCAACAATTTTCATGAAATTTAGTATACAAGAGTTTTCGGGGGCGATAAATCGATCTAGCTAGGATTCATTTTTAGAAAATGTTGTTTTATTCGTGTTTTCAACAATCAATTTTATCGATAATTAACTTAAAGAATATAACTCTTCCTGACATCTATTGGCGAATAATAATACTATTTTATTTTTAAATACCGAGCTTAGCTCGGTCATTCAGATACTGCATAATTAAGTGCCAACCCTCATTATAGGGCAGCGTGGTGGACTATATAGCATAACCACTCTCAATCGTACTCGCGATTGTAGAGGACGCGCGTGCGCTGCAGTGGGACGTATATGGGCTGATACAGATAATAAAGTGACAATATTGTATCTTATATTAAGTTCAGTGGAGTACAGATGGAGCACCAGGCGACCAGAGATGACTATTTGTTGCCCGCCGAAACAATATTATTACTTTTTCCGTAAATAATTGTGTCACCCGGAAACTGCGACCCAAAAATCAATGCCCAATAACCCGTTCCTCTTTACATCATTTTATCTTTCCGCTCCCCTCCCAATTTGATGGGCCGATAACACGTCTATGCTTAAATGTTGTTCATGGGCGGCAGTGATAACATCAGGTGATATGTATATAGTAATAAAATAATCACGCGAATACAACATCAAACTATAATCATCAGTATTATTTCGGTTTTTTTTGCACTTTCACATATCATGAGGTCATAAACACAGTTTTAAAAAAATAAATTAATGTTCATGTTACCTGGTTATAATATTCTGGCGTTCGGCAAATATTTCTCGGCAGGTATACCCTCGTTCTCTCCGAGTCCGAGGGGTGTGGCATGTGGTAGAACGCTGATTCCATCATCTGGAACTGCAGCTGATGATCCTGAAACGGTATAGGTTATATTCTATTTTATACATAATTAAGTGTTATAATCACACCTACTTTTGTGCCACACTAGGTTAGGTTGCAAAAAATATATTTTTATGAGTGAAATTTCCGTAAAGCTTTGAAATAAACGTACAATTTCAGGCAATACGTGTATTACTAATTAAAAAGCTCATGCAAAATTGGTTCGTTTTTTTTTTGTGAATTGATTTCAGGTTTTCGATTTATATGTTGGCAACAAAATACAGTATCAAACAGTACTTACAGAATTGAGCGGTTGAGGTCCGAGCGGCGCGACGCCTAATAGCGGCGGAATGTGCGCTTGTGCCATTGACACGCCTCGTCTTACAGTCTGGAATACAATGGTAACAATATATTAAGCATATCAATGTAGGCTAAATCAGAAACAAAATATCATTTTATTTGAGTGAAATTGTTTACATGTTTATGTGTATGTGTAAAAAGTTTTACAGATTTTCTAGTTTATAATTATCATGATAAAACTAAGTTTGTGTTTGCGGGCATGTACATATACGTCTGTGGATGTGTTTATGCGTATGTATGTGCGTGCGTACGTACTCGCGTGCGTGCAAGTACGTTACGTACTTCGTGCGTGCGTGTACGTATGTGTGTGTTGGTAAATGCGTGTATGTTTGTATTTGATACCGTGCCAGGAGGCGTTTATCTTCCCTCAGTGGGTACAGTAGTGGCGTGCGTGTTTGATACGGTGCCGGGAGGCGTGGTGTGTGTTAGCGTGCGTTCGTACTAGCGTGGGTACGTGCATGCGTATGTGCGTGCGTGTACGTGAATGCGTGTGTCTCACACATCATGCCTCCCTATACTTGATATCGTATAGGGAGGCGTGATGTGTGAGAGCGCGCGTACGTACTTTCGTGCGTGCGTGTATATGTGTGTGTACAAGCGCTGGTATGTGTGTATTTGATACGGTGCCGGGAGGCGTGGTGTGTGTTAACGCGCGTACGTATTTGCGTGCGTGCGTGTATGTGTGTGTATGTAAGTGCATGTATGTATGTATTTGATACCGTGCCAGTTTATCTTCTTCCAGTGGGTACAGTAGTGGCGTGCGTGTAAATGTTTGCTAGCACGTGTATGCATATATTCGACACGATGCCTTCCCCCAGTGGTTACAGTAGTAGTGTACCTGGTGTTGCGTGTCGAGTCCGGCTCGCTGCACGGCCTCCTGCGCCATGCTCTTGAGCGAGGCGGTGCAGAGCGTGGGCGGCGCGGGCGCGGAGCCGGCGCCCCCCGCACCCGCGCCCGCCGCACCCGTCGCGCCGGCGGACAGCACCGGCGTGCTCGGCGCCTCGCTCGCTCTGCCACTGTTATATATATAGGTTAATACATGCCACTATTTAACAAAAAGTATGTAATGCATGCAAGGAACTTATGAATTGTCTTCGTCCAAAAAGTTCTTAGATACAAATCAGGCTCATCCTCATCATTATAAGCTTTATGAACTGTCTCGGCTTCAAAATATCCCACTGGTGATTGAGGCATATACGAATAACGTGGCAGGTTCGTCGGTTTCAAATATTTTAATAACACTGAGAATTGAATCTCAGCAACTCTGAATATCTTATTTATTTATAATTCTTTATTGTACACAAAAATTAATAAAATAATTTTACAACTAAGGAACTTATAACATAAGTACGTACAAACGGCGGCCTTATCGCTAACGGCGATCTCTTCCAGACAACCTTTGGATGGATTGGAATGAATAGGAGAAGGAAAATCGAAGATAGTCATTAAAAAGGAAAGGAAGAAAATCATGTACAACTAAAAGCTTTATAAATAGGCATTATTTATATTTATATATATATATATATATATATATATATATATATATATATATATATATAATACAAGTATACACTTACATAAACTACACAAAGTAAAATGTGACTTTACTACATATATTATACTATAAACGTAACGAATAAAAAATATATATATATATATATGAGAGAAAATATATTTATACATAATATATTACTGTTCTGACAAATAGTGCGTTCTGACTAATCTCTTAAAAATAGGCAGAGATTTAGCAAGTCTTATTGTCAGGGGTAGCTCATTCCATAAGCGAGCAGCATGGACAGTAAAAGATTTGTCGAGGAATGATGTGCTGTGCTTAGGAATTTCTAGAATCAAATTTTCTGAAGACCTAAGAGATCGTACATGGGTATTGCTTAAGAAATGAAAGCGACGTTTTAAATAATTTGGGGTCGTGGGATTAAATAATATGGTATAGAGAAGTGAAAGGATGCGAGTATTCCGGCGAAAGCGTATTGATAGCCACTTGAGTTTAATATCCTACTTATTTATCCCGGAAAATATCAAACACTCCTGTACGGACTTGTTGAGTATATGTTACGGTCTGAATACCTAACAAGTATATCCCGTAAACGAATATATAAAGCACTTGTGTAGTCTGCACGTACTTGTTGAGTATGTGTTGCGGCGTGTGGTGCGGCGCGGGCGTGGGTCCGTTGACGGTGAGCGGGGACGCGGGCTCGGCCGCCGCGCTCGCACCGCTCACACCGCTCGCACCGCTCACACTGCTCACACCGCTCGCACCGCTCACACCGCTCACCGCGCTGCCGCTTACCGACACCGATACTGAGGAGCTTTTCGACGTCTGTGCGAAACAAATTCATTAAAATAAACATTGAGGTACATTTTATATTAGAGCGGACATCGGGAACAAAATCTCTGCGTATGGTGCGTGCACAAGGGTACACAGCGAAGCGATGGACGATAATATTATTTCGTAGGCGTGACAGAGACAGAAATAGAATGTACCCTTCATTATGTTACAAACTGTTGCAGTGTTCCCTCTAGTATATTATCTTAATGAGAATAAAACTATTATTTACGCGATGAGAATAAATCTATTATTTTATCGCGAATTTGGTTTAATTTTTACATTTTTTAACTCCCGACGTTTCGGTTATTTTACAACTTTCGTGGTCACGGGGCGGAATGATTCATTAAATCATACAAACTCATAGCTAAACGGTTTATTATATCTTATGGATTACTTTTTCATTGAAAAATTCACAGGGCTTTTGGACGTAATGCAATAACGTATTATGAATTATCGGACTTTACATTAGAATTTATAGTTTTTAGAATTTATTAAATTTATCTGGGCTGTATAGATTTCATTCAAGTGCTGGTAAACCAAAATTATAAAATGTTTCTTGGACTCGGGCATATTGTAAACAACACGCCCTGCACGTGATAACCGCACACGCGCACGTAAAAATAACGTGCGTGTACGTGAATTCAACGAGTTCATAAAACGGTAGTATAGCTTACAACAGAACTCTAGAGAAATCTTTGGGGGAGGTCTATGTTCAGCAGTGGACTTTCTGTGGCTGGGGATAGAGAGAGTACACTCACAGGCGGCGGTTGCGTGGGCGGCGGCGGCAGATGCGTGGCGGGATGCGCGGGCGTGCTCGACACGGGACCATTCTCCACTACTTCTGCAACAACACAACACATGTACATTACTATTACGTATATTCAAGCTCAACACTATTAATATTAGTATTTGCACGGTTATACGTAGATAAAATTTAGAGCCCTGTAATTGATCACTTAAATGTTAATTGAAGTGGATTTCTCATTTCAGTGGTACAAGGGTGTGAAGTGTGTGGACCTTTTGAATCTTTCTTGTAAATACTGCACTCCATAAATAAATTTTCGCTAAATAAATTAAATTTCTGAATATCAATACCGTTTTTGTTAGGGATAAGAGATATGTATATCCGAGCTCGAACTAGCTGCCATAACTGTATCGATGAAAAGAAATTATATAAACTAATATTACAAAGAGGAATGATTTGATTGTTTGTTAGCATTGAATAGGCTTTGAAACTACTGAACCGATTTCAAAAACTCCTTCACTATAAGAATCCTACTATATCCCTGATGAACATAGGCGATAGAATACTTTCAAAAAAGCGTATATGCACCCGGCGGAGCCTGAATGATGTACTATATCCACTTTGTTGTAGCAGTATATAAAACAATTATAATTAGTTCGCATTTTCGAATATAGAACGTCTAGTGTTCATAGCGCATAATTTAAAAACGCCAATCATACATCGCATGCCAATCTGCCACTCAATTTAAGCTACGAGACTATTTGGGGCGTAGCAACCGCCCTGCGTCCAAGTTTCAGAACATTTTTTCGTAGTCTCTATCTGTAGCCAAAATACCTTCAATTTCCGACAATATTTGGCAAACAATATTGCTGTCGCCCTTCATAATAATTGTAAGGCGACAGTCATTTTTTTGTTTTATACTGTTTTAGAGCTCGAGGGTCTTATTGAATGGTTTTTATTTATTGAGATTATAGAATTATATATTACTTGGATGGATAATGCGAACAACATGTGTGCGAGGCGTAAGTTACGCAGATACGCGGATACGAGTCGAAATATAATGAGACTGTGCAAAAGCAGCAGGAAGTAAGGTACCGAAATCTTTAAGCACAATTTTTTCACCGTTTAAACTCTATTGTGATTTCTCATTAGTTGTTATTGAAGAAGCCTATTTCCAGCAATTGCTACGTGATGCCTATGTCAGAGAAACCTATGTCAAATTGACAAGAAGTGGCAGCAGCTCATGATAACCAATAACAATTAAACTTCGTACGTAAATAACGCGCGTAATGATTGGCCAATTTGTGTTTCCGCGTATCAAAATCGTTACATCGGCATAGCTTAATTAAATATCATTAAAATAGGTATGAACAATATGTATTTATCTGCTAAATGGAGAGAGAGAAACATATAGAGGATAATTTTAATTATTTCGGTTAGCCTAACATGGTTTCATGCACGTCGCAGAAAGATTTATTTGTGTTGCGGTCTAACCTGTCCTTTCTGTTAGTAAATTATTATCCAACCATATCAAATCATGTTTATTATTTGGAATAATAAAATCTGGCAAAAAGCATGAAGCCAAACTTAAGATTAATAAACCACAGATAATGGTCACTGCAAAATAGAATATTTCACTATAGTTGTTTTTTGTTTATTATTGTGCATACAAACTGAAATACCATTAAACAAAACGATTCTGCCAGTGTTATAGTAGATTTTAATATGAGGCAAATATTAGTGTTTCAATCAACGAGTGGGAGTTTAGTGGGGACACCTTACCGTTTCTTTCACACGCGCAAATTCTAGTAACACTACAATATTTAAAACGTTTATAACTTGTCTAGTTGTGAACGGATTTACAAAATTCTTTATATATTAGATTTTGTATGCAAATCCTTTATAATAAATACAATAAAAAAATAGAATGAAATACATTGTAGACTAAAATATTCTTACTCGTCAAAAATATAGTCTTCATGGAAGAAATACAATTGAAATTAATTGGTACTAGATTCTGACACGACACTTGAAAACAGAATATAAAAACCGCAACAGGAAGGAGTTATTAAAATTATATCTTTAGAATTAACAGGTTTGCACAAACACATCAATTTAACCGACAAATAATACGATGTGACTTTGCAAAAAACAATCGTAAATATTGTTGACCCGGTTCGCTCGTCTCGGCGCATGACACAATTATTCAACAATTGCAGTTTTATGAGGAAAGTTATAAATACAAATATCAGTTATAAGCATGAAATGAAACTAATGTAGCGATTTAAGTAGGCCGGTATTTAAGATTGTTGACTCAATTTTTAATCAGCTAGTGGGGTATTAGTCTCGGAAAAAAACTTATGTTCTTGTTTTTCGCCCTTTTATCTTTATTTAGGTGAGTCAATTAGTGAATATTATGGGATAGGCATACACACATACTTTGTATAACTTTGAATTCGAGCTTTTATATACCTAATATAATTATTAATTTTGCACTATTTTGACTGTTTCATACGAACTTATAGTTTATCGTCTTCGTATCTCTACCATGTATATGAGGTCAAAAATAATATTTTTCCATTTTTTTATTGCCCTGATTGGCGAGACGACCGCTCATGAACAGTAGCAAAACCAAACAACACATTGATTTAAAAAGTAATGCTTGGCATTCCACTGCGCTTGCCATTCTGAGATATAAGATGTTAAGTCTTAATATGTCCAGTAATTACTCCCGCTACAATATTCTTCAAACCGAAACACTAAAGTGCATTTACTCTGCTGTTTGGCGGGATAAATAGACATTGCAGTGATATCTACCCAGGCAGCTTCTCACATATGAGATACTACCTGTAATATGACATAAATAATTACAGTATCCATATATTACAAAACATCAAACGTCGTATGAAAATCAAGTACGCCATATGGTAAGTGGTCACAATCTACATGTCACAAGTCACGTCTCCTGCTTGTATTATTATACAACCTTATAGTCGAGATTTGAGAATATATGAGGACTGTTGTTTGCATGCAGACATTTATTAAATAAAATCCATTAGTAATTTGTGGACAGCAATTCAAACAAAACTGTGCCAATTATAATGAAACGGAGCGAATACAATGCTACTGACAAGATTGCGATCAACGCCAAAGATAATTATCCCACGCTTAATTAGAATATGAAGTTAATAATGAATTTTGGCGTAGTTGTTTTGATTTTGTGAGAGTAATGTTATTCTTGCGAAAAGGCGTTTGAAATTACATTGAACAATTTCGAAGTAGTTCTCTGTACTTCAAAAAATTTCGAGTGACTTCCTAGGAAAGCTGCAATCAATATTAAATAGTATACTTTTGTTAAATATATACTTTCTAAGGTTATCAAGCCTTGCAATTTAGACTATCGAAGGCATAGGTCAACAATCTGCAGGTCATACATTTTAAAGATAATTTAAAGGAGAAGGGGCATCCCAGCCTATCGACCAATAACGAAAAGCCACATATCAATGGAAAGATCTTTTCAGAAACTACAACTTTTTCTATGGCAGCAAAATCGAATTCGCTGTATTTTAGAAAATATAGCTACTTAAAGACTGCAGGAAAATCATGCGAAAGGGCCTCGCCATAGTGAGCAATAACAAGCGATGCGTCATTAGAAAGGTCTTCTGAAATACTATAACTTCTTCTACGGCGGCCAGTATCAAATCTCTGCGTGGAAAAAAAATATCGGTGCGTAAAGGTAACGCAAGGATGAAAATATGTATATGGTCTCATAGCCTGTTGACCAATAACGAGGAGCGATATATCATTCGAAAGCTCTCTTTATTTTCAATAACTTCTTCTTTGCCAAGAAATCCTGATTCGCTGTATGAAAAGAAATATATCGACAAAAACATATCGCGACGCTCATATGTATGGACTCAAGCCTATCGACCAATAACGACGAGCGATATGTCAATGGAAAGGTCTTTTTGGGTGCTACAACTTCTTTTATGGAAATAAAACCCAAATCACTGTATTTTAAAAAATATTGCTACTTAAAGACTGCACGAAAATCACGCGAAAAGGCGTCGGCATAGAGAACAATAATAACGAACGATGCGTACTACATAAAGTTAATGTACACTGTTATGTGCGTGAAATGAGTCCAGTTTAAGTTTTGTGATAAGATGAAATACGATAAATACGATTTCGATTTTGTTGCCACAGAATTGCCATAGATAATACGATTTCGATTTTGTTGCCATAGAAGAAGTTGTTGCACCCAAAAAGACCTTTCCATTGACATATCGCTTGTCGTTATTGGTCGATAGGCTGGAGTCCATACATGTTTGCCCCTTCTCCTTTGTAATAGTTATCAATAGATAAATTATTCAGCGTTTCCTATGAATATTTCTGGTAATAAAATTTGTAGCGGGACTAATAGAATAAATAAAATTCAAAAACATAAAACTTTCAATTAAATCGCTTCCGGGGTATTGCGATATTTATGGATAACACGTGAACACGTACGTAACATTAGCACTAACATACCGTGAGCTTAGGCAAGGCACCGCCCGGTAGCCAAAACTCGCATGTCATCGCAAAACAATCATTACATAACTAACATTGAACTTGATCAAACATAAACACTACTGCGCAACAACCGTCGCGGTACGAAATATCCACTTGCCGATCAAAACACATGCACACACAACACACAACAAACGCCATTGTTTTACCATCGTCCATTATCCGGCGTTTACGCGCGAAACCATTTTATTTTTATTTTTTAATTTAACTTTTTTCGCAAGGCGCAGGCCCCGCGGCCACACAGACTCGACAGTCGACTGGCGGAGAGTTGGCTTGTTGCCAGCGCCGTGTATTCTGGCTTCGCGCCAATTCCTATTAATCCGTGTTAATAATGAGGATGTCAGCCGCGCTCCATTCACTAGCGATAGCCGTGTTTATTTTGTAAACAACGATAGTACGTTATCGTGAGCGATAACGCGCCTTTAATTACATATAAACAACTAAACGTATTGTTTATATTGTTCACGGTTCGTCGGTTACGTATTATTCACGCTCATTGTGATTTGAATAAATTATTGAGGCATATTTGTATTTGTATTGAGAGTTGACAGAGTAATGTATGTAAATTGAGCGGGATGAGCAAATAATAGACTGTTAGATGCCGTGTTGACACTCGTGAAATTCAATGTGGGCGGGTTTCTTTAGAATCCTACATTTCGGTCATAGTGTGTTTTATAAAAATAACATAATTATGAATGGCCTTAAATTATTCTTATTGTCTTAGTTTTTTGTTATTCAAATTTGATTTAGTTTTTATTTTGTATAAAAATAGAATATCGTAGTTATGATATTTTATAATTTTTTTACGGGATGGAAAGAGAACGGTGGTCATTTATTTTTAAATACTCAAAAGATTTTCATTACTAAAATATGTACTACTTCATATTTATCACTCCATCACTTTTAAACCTTTATAGTGTGAAAAAAATGCGTTGACTCAATCTCCTTGTCTTGATAGAAATTAATTTGAGCCTAGACAGATGAGGTCTACTTATTGATGATATAATGATGAGTGCAGCATATCCCTTTCGGCAACTTTTAAGACTACTAGTAATGAGAGTTATTGCTATTTCTAATTCACATCACCACCATGTTATTTTGGAAGCCTTTGGATGCTCTATATTTCTGCTATTGCTAATGCCCTCCACATAATTTGGGAACAAAAAAACTGACCATATATTATAACCATTTTTCACATCCAAAATTACACACACAAAATTTACTGTTGAGTTCGTTTTGTAAATTGATTCGTGAAAAAAAAAACGTACTCCTTCATAGATTACACGAGATCGTATAAAAATATTAGCCTATCGACTTTGTGAATCCCAATCGCAAATAGCAAAATTTAGATTATTTATATAACTTGAGAACTTGTGAAACTTTTCGGACTCATGTGTGTATTGATAGTCAATCACTACGTACTAAAACGGTGAAGGAAAACATCGCGAGGAAATCTGCATACCATAGCGATTTACAAAAAATCTATGGTATGTAAAGTCCGCCAACCCGCATTAGGCCAGGCGTGAGGGACTACATGGCCCGTGCCCTTCAGTGGGACGTATATGGGCTGATACAGATATAACTTGTGAAATGTTATTATAGATTTCACTTGCAATTTATCGTTATATTTATTATTATTATTTTTTGAATATATATTTATGTATTGTTTATGTAAGTTTATCATATAGTATCATAAAAACACCGTCCATGTTAATCACTTATCTCCTCTTCTTGCACGGTGGTCTGGAGGAGATCGCTTTCAGCGATATGACCGCCGTTTTTTAACATTTCTTTTTCTCTGTGTCAACCTTTTTATTTTTTGTGGTGTTTTAAATAAAGAGTTATACACTTGCTATTTATGACTGCTATTATTTCGCTTGCTATTAGTGATTGCTATTTCACATGCTATTTGCGATTGCTATTGCTATTCAACACTATTTACTCACCGGTGGCGTTGTTCTGTCGTGGCAGCGGCGCGTGTTGCGCCAGCGCGGCGAGGGGCGCGTGCAGCGCGTGTGCGGGATGCGCCACGTGCGCGACGTGTGCGACGTGTGTGGCGCGCGCGGGCGGACTGGCCGCCTTCACGGGCGTGGACGTGCCCGACGCGTCCGCGCACACGCCCAGCGCCGAACTCAGGCTGCGCACGCGCAACACGTTACACACACTCCGCGGTGCTCACATTATATATACTGCAGTGGATATTGGTAACTAAATATGCACGGGATGCGAGGAAACAGTGGACCCAGAAGGATGATCATAATAATAGAAAATAGAAAAGAAATAATCATTCGTATATTGCGCTTTTGTTGCTACATATTTTGTTCAATGTCCTCTTTAGTATAATATTTTATAGGCATATCATACTACAGGGGACAGCGTCTCACCATCTAAAAAATATAAATATCATGATTTTTTTTCCATACTACTATCTTCATGTTTTGTTGCAATAATTTCCTGAGTTCCTGCTATCTGCGCACAGATTTTGTTTACAATATCCACTACAGTATAATACCTCAATGCGCACCACCCTACTCCCGGCGTAGCATTGCCCACTTTACTCACATAATTTAATCGCTTAAATCATATTTAACCACAAAAATAATAACATATTCATATTTTCATAATAAGCTTTATCAAACCTAAATAATCCAAAACAGGTAAAAAATATATTTTAACCCCATTAAAATTACCTCTATATTGAACGCATTGGCAGATCAATTTTTTTATTACACATTTTTCTTCGTATGTAGGGTATGATACAAGTAATTAAATTATGTGAGTCAAATGATCAAGTCACTCGCCAGGGTACTATTACACTACACTCATGATGCAGTTACTTACGTTAATTAACGGCAATAAATAACTATTTACAATAATATACCAAAGGTATGTCCATATAACTGCACCATTTCTTTTTAATTATTCTCCTTTGATGTTTACTAAACTTAAAAGCGATTGGTAAACAAGCTAAATTATTTTTGAAATGATGAGTTCTGATACGAAAATAATTGAAGGTAGTTTTTCATTTCAAATATAATTTAAATGTTGTGTTGTGAGATGATCTTGTACAATGCATGCAATGAGAGTACGATGAAAAAGAATTTAAACTTTCGTGAAAGATATCTTAAAAAATTTGGAATAAAAACGGGTCAAGGATGATTCTGAATCATTGTAATTTTACATACAAAAGAAATATATTAAAAACATGTAGCATTAGAACTTATTCTCATATAATAAAGGATTGATGCTAAAACTGCATACTATATGGGTAGTAAAACCAGAGAAAAAAAAAATGCAGCATTACCATGTACAATGGGGACAAATTGGGGGCCATTAGCCATATACAAGACAGTTCAAACTGGAAACATCACTAAGGGATATCAAAGACCAATTACAGGCCAAATAAAATACTTGTGAGTCCGTAGAATCATCCTCGACCCACCACAGTAAACCGGGGGAAATAAAAACAGATGCATGTCAGAGTGGACTGACCTATTGGTGGATGCTGCGGAGTTATTGAGCAAGGAACTAACGTTACACGTGCTATTACTGACCGCGCTGGCGTTCACCGCTCTCAGCGGCAATGGTTTAACCGGCTGCAAAACAATATACATTTTTACCACTTCAACATTACATATTATGTTGGTTTTGGGTTCTTGTTTAGACGAGGTCCACTTCTCTACATTATTTTATGTATCGACGTTATTGCGCTTACCATCAAGTATTCTAACACTTAAAGCTACAACAAAAACAACCAGAAATTTCATTTTAATATTGCTATTCTAACAGACGTATGTATTTGTTAAAGAATTGAAGGTAGGCATATTATAACTACTTGGATAAGGACTTTCATGTAAAAAATATTTTAAACCTACCACAATAACCTATACAAATATGTATGCCACTCACCATCAGGTGGATAATAATAATCTCTTTTGTTAAATTTCAACATCAAAAAATAAATAAATCGACGGTTTTATACTACTTATTAAGTTTTAAAAGTAAATAAGAACTGACTAAGCTCCCTAACATATTAAATATTATAATTCAAACCCTTTTCTTTTTTGGATGTAAAAGAGACCTAAATGCTCCTAATGGTTCTTTTATTTTATTTTATTTTTTTATTTTATTTTATTTTCTTATTTTATTTTATCTTGATAAAAGCAATAGTATATAATGACGGGTAGAGATTATTTCTGGAGGTTCCATTTATTAATTCATTAAATTGAACTTGCCCTTTCAATAACATTAGACTACATACCATTAGAACCAGATGTTTTATAGACACACTACCCACAATAAACACAAAAATATAATATTTATATTTCCAAATACAGTGATAAATTAGATAAAAGTAGTACCAAAATGGCGCAAGGCGCTCACTATACTATATGGACCAATTAACGCTTGTGAAATAATGCACGGTGTGAATTAGACCTTGGTCAACAGATTACACTGTGATATACTTCTGGTACTCTTTTGGTATTTTTTCTAATGTATTAAACTTATTTCATTTTAACAGTAACATTTCATAAATTATTTTATATTACACAGAATATCAATAAAAGGCTATACACAGTCTGACCTGAATAATCAGTATTGTTTCCTATTTTCTCCTTATAATATTATTGTTTTGAAGCCTACCATTGTTACACCTACACAGGAATTTAAAAGTTAACACACTAATTATCAACTAAATTTTGACATAGTATTATACCACTTGGGTTTCTAACAATATACATTGACGAATAAGAGGATAAACAATATTTTAAATTAACAGTAAATTCTATTTTTTATCCTAAAAAAATAAATATTACAAAGCCTAGGTTTGGAAGCTAAGATCGCACTTTACAGCCTTTTTTAACGATTCATTAGTAACTGAAATGATTTCAAATCATAAAAATAACAAAAATACTCGAAATAAAGATTCACAGGAAAAAATATTTCGACCCTATCGTCAAACACAACTTGACCTAACAAAATACAAAATACCCTACTCAAACAGAACCCAAAACCAACGTGTGGCGATAGTAATTTTAGTGAGTCTAAATCAATACTCCACATAATTCTTACACAAAATAATAACAGTTAATAATGGCAAAGGGATGTGTAATGAGGTGGCGAATGGTATGGATGCTGTGCTACTCACTTTGGCCACCAGATCGTCTTTTTTCTTCTTGTCGACGTCTATCGAGTCTGTCGAGTGATTGTGCACTTCTAACGTCGGCGATCTCACTGGACTTGCTCCTGAAACAACCATCAAGGTATGTTATGATTCATTCTTTAGTATGAGGTACTTATTATAGGAGAATAATTTCTGAAATCTACATGACCAAGTGCGTGGTGGCCTGTTGGTAAACGAACTAGACGCGGCTGCCAACATGTTCACGGTGGTCGCGGGTTCAAATCCCAGGGCACACCTCTGACTTTTCATGTGTGTATTGACAGTCAATCACCATGCACTAAAACGGTGAAGGAAAACATCGTGAGGAAACCTGCACACCATAGCGATTTATAAGAATTTCTATGGTATGTAAGTCCGCCAACTCGCACTAGGCCAGTGTGGTGGACTATTTGGCCTAACCACTCTCAATCGTACTTTCGATTGTAGAGGAGGCCCGTGCCCTGCAGTGGGACGTATATGGGCTGTGTATAAGTTTGTGACTGTTGGGTGTTATTTATTTATTACAGTTTATTATTATATTATTATAATGTGAGGAGCGTCACCTGAGAGTATGCTGGCGGGCGAGCCGGCGGAGTCCCTGCTGTTGTTGCTGTTGTTGCTGTCGGTGGTGGCGGAGGAGGGCAGCCCCACGCCGCTCAGTTCGATCTCGTCGAGGCCGTGGATGTCGTCGTAGATGTAGTCGTTCTCCTCGAAGCCAGGCTCTAGTGACGAGTCTATGTAGTACTCCACGTCCTCCTTTATGCCTTTTATCTGCAACACATGTTAGCTTATATTAAACAACATTCGGAAACAGACCGACAGAAACTCTTGTTGGTCGACCCTATATCTGAACTACACTGCACTTGCCATCAGGTGTGTTTTTATAAAGTTGTAGAACCAATATAAAGTATAGAGGCCTGCATTTTGTAGCAGCAGGTTTGTATAGACAGAAATCGATTACTAAAAAACGAATCAGAAATGAGGATAACAAAGGTTAACGACACACAGCCCACAGGATTAGCAAATTGAAGAGGCAGTGGGCCGGGCACATAGCTCGTAGAACCGATGGCCGTTGGGGCCGAAAGGTTTTAGAGTGGAGGCCAGGAGTACAGGCAAGCGAAATGTCGGACGCCCGCCAACAAGGTGGACTGACGGCCTGGCTAAGGTTGCAGAAAGTCGCTGGATGCAGGCTGCTTCCAACATGCGATGTGAAGAACCTTGGGGGAGGTTCAGCAGTGGACTTCCTGTGGCTGAGATGATGATGATGAGATTTATATAGGCCTGCGCCAAGAATTTTTACCGTGACCTGTTGCAAGCAGCTTGCATCCAGGATTTTTTTAGTGCTTTTATTTTGAATACAATTATGTTTATTGTTAGGTCAATTGTAGGATATTTTCTTATATACACATCATACATTTATCTATTGAAATACAAAATAAAATTAAACCCACCAACCTGTTCAACTTCTACAGACATATTGTCAAGCATTCTGAGTAGTGTTTCGAGTTTTTTTATGTGGAACCTGTGTTTTTCCAACTTAAGTTTGAGCTCTTCCATCCGGTCTTGTTTCTCTTTGTCCAGCCTTTTCTTCTTACCCACTAGAAGTGACTCTACTTCAGACTCAAATTGATCAACCTGTAATGAAAAAATGTTATGAATTAATGAAGAGTAAGAGCCTTGATAACAGGTACTGAACTAACAACCAACAGTCACATATATAGTCCTAAACCCACATTAAGATCAATTAAGTCTCGTGTCGTGGGTATCAGAAGCTACTAAAGACTTTTCGGTTTAACGGAAACCCAGATCCGAAATAAATACCTTCGAATATTTTTATGGGTGTGGGAATCGAACCCGCGACCTTAAATTTCATAGCCGAAGTCTAACCAACTGCGCCCCGGGGACTTTCGAAGACACTGCCGAGAGAGCATTGCATTCGCCCGATTTATTAACACCATACATGAAGCTACCGAATCCGTCATAGTCACCGAAGTTTAAATGTACAATTTCCCTAATCTCTTTAATTATAAAGCTTGGATAAAACTTTTATTAAATATTATTTTTTATTTATACATACTTGATAAAGATACCGTTATCGGCGAGTAAATAAATAAATTGAATAGCAGCATTATTATTGGATGTTGTTTACTTTGTAAGTTATCTTATGAAAATAAACGTAACGTATCTTGAATAACAAGGTGAGGAACAATCTGTTTGCGATTGCCACTGGCCATGACGTCACAAGCCTAACAACGACGCAACCAAATAAATTTTACGTATATATCTGCCGTATTGGGACATATAATATCAATTAAATCTTACTTAGTGTAGATTTTACAAAGAGAATCTATACTTTGACAGCCTCCGTGGCGCAGTAGGGTAGACGCCGGCTGTGAAACGTGAGGCCCGGAAAACGGATCCCCACACTGAGACAAACATTTGTGTGATCCAGATATTTCTTTCGGGTCCGGGTGTTAGTGGGATCGCAAAGTCTCTCCTGTAGTTCCTGATACCCCCGACACAATATTCGATAATAGCGTGGGGTCAGGTCTAAGAATGTAACTGTTAGGTGTATTTATTACTAAGGAACAATTTAATTGATATTAAACTTATCTGAGTGCGGCCGTTACTTATAAATTTGGGGTTAAGTTCAATGCCCTCTTTAGTTCTAGAGGATTCAATATTTCACTTACGTTCTTCAGAGCACACTTGTTACATGAATTGGCGCGATAAACTGAAGTAAAAAGCACTATCGTAAATATTTGTCTTTGTCTGAATAGCGACAATCATAATAGTCATAATCATAATAGCGTGTAACTTTAGAGGAAAATATTCAACCCCTTAAAAAACTATAAACATAGACCTACATATATTTCCACAATTATTTATTGGAAGCAGCATCCATTCATCGACTTCCTACCGCCTATTTGCGTATGTTTTGCGTGGGCGGACCTTCCAACGGTTTGAATTCTAGAATTTTCACACCGTGAAATTACAGTTTTAAAGTGTTGTTTTATGGTTTACCTGTAAATTAAGTGCGTCAATAGATGATATGAGCCACGATGACATTTCCTCCCTCTCCTTCTGCGCGGGGTCCAGCTTCTGTGCGGCGCCGAGCCCCTCCTTGGAGTATGCTTTTGTCTTCGTTTCTCGCTCAACTACTTTGAACCTCTCCATTTGCTGGAAACAATATTATAAACAAAATTAGGACTAAGCAAAATATATGCATACATACATAAACTCACGCCTTTTTCCCAGAAGGGGTAGGCAGTGGTGCCAGGACACCCACATTTCGCCTTGATGTTCCGTCCCACGATGTGATAGGTGGCGAGCCTATCACATATCGGACACAAATATCTGACTCTGGGCTGATAATGAATGGAAAAATTCAATATCACTTTGCCCAACCCGGGATTTAAACCCGACCTCAGCTTTGTAACCATACCCTAGTACTGTTGTAGTACGCCACCGAGGCAGTATAATTATTTTGGCTAAGTTTAAAGTTCTCTTGTTTGCATGACAAGCTCAATTCGTGAAAACAATTCTTGTTAATTTAACGTTGCCAGAAACTTTTTAATGCTAAAACTATACAGATCCTTACATTGATCAATTGATATACACAAATAAACGTTCCAAGATTTCCCAAACATCTATAAATAACATAAAGTATATGTCAGATGTACAGGGAATATTAATTCAGCACCATTTTCCTATAATTCTAACATTATAACCAATTTATTACTACAAAAAGCACGTGTGCTTCTTATGCCAAAGGCAGGTGTTACTTAAATATTTACACCGAGTATTTACTAATGAGACTTTGGAATATAAACGTTAATATTTGAGGAGAAAAAATACATATACATAAATCGAATAAACTGTACAATTGTGGTTGTTTCAAGAGATCGCTCTTAGCGATAAGGCCGCCTATTGATTCATCAAATCTGTTAATTTCTTTTTATTTATTTTTTCTGAATTGTGTGATATTTGGTGTTTTAATAGTGTTATTTTTATTATTATATTTAATGGACCTATAAACGCTGTTGCTACATGTTTAATTTTAGCTTAGAGAGTCATTGAATGGCGTGAACCTTAGTCTAAACTAAGCGATGAAAAAAATTACAATATGGCCATATAATGTATTAACTAAAGAATAACAATTGTGTATTATTTACGGGTCGGTATGAAAAGCTTTAGGAGATTGATACGATAAACATAGCTTTACCTGTAAAGATGCTATTATTCAAGTTAAATACTAATTTTAAACCATATTACAACAGGAAAATACGATACATTTCGTACTACGTGGAGAAATTCTATTCTTAGTTATGGTTAAATCATTTGCCAACAACGCAAGAACGGGATAAACAATATAACACCAATATTTCGATACCGGATTTGTCCCTGCTGTATTAAAAATACAGTCCATAAAATGCTAGTTTTTTTTTAAATAGATATGAATGGCAAGACGAGCTTTAAATTTGCCTGTTGGTAAGCAATATGACAGCTCATGGACAGTAGCAATGTTTGGAAAACCACTGCACTCACCTGAGACATAAGATGTTAAGTCTCAATATGTCCTTGTCCAGAATTCAGTCTGGCTACAATGTATTTCAAACTGGAACGCAACAGTGCGTTTACACTGCTGGTTGGCGTGAGAAATAACATCTATCGACCTACCACCAGTAAAAGTGGTAAACTTAGGATGGAATTACGATCTATTTACTTATGTGTAATTATAAACTGCTATCGGAAATTTGTCGTAATCGTAACAAATTAATAATAACCAAACGCTAATTTTATATAAAATACACGTCGAAAATTGTTGGTTTTACTAAGTTAATGTTTTTATTATTTTTATGCTAATTGCTTTATTTTGATAAATATTATATTATCATTACGAATACATTTTTATATAGTGGCCTTTGTATAGAACTTTCTGGAAATAAAAGAATTATTTGTAGTATTACAGAGGTCCGGCACTTGTGGTTATTGTTTATGTATAAAACGCGTTTATTTCTTCCAGATGTTGAAATTATCGCGTTTCTCACATCGCCACTAGATACTAATGCTTCACAAAATGTGTAGGTATTGGGTAAAATAAGTTATTTCCGTTTATTACTTGGGGTCACTGAAATCACGACGTGCAACGACCGGCTTTGAGGGGGTGGAAGGACTTTAGATTTTTTTTAGTTAATTTATAAATTGGGAGTAAACTAACATTATGGTCCTTGGGGAATAATTTCTTTAAGACTAGGTCGTAACCTTTGCAGAAATAAATGATGGTTTCTAACATTATACCGTACATATAGAAGTTACCCGATTTTGTGCAAACCAAATAGCGCATTATACATTTAAGGCCTGATTCATAAACAATTTATAGACATATTTATATATTTTAGTTATCGAATGTTTCGTCCCTTTTGACAGACATTTGAATTCAGTTTGAACGAAGAAAATAAACATTAAATAATTTCAATAGTTTTATAAGCTGTCTGTGCATAACGCCTTTAGGGTATTATAGTATAAAAGGTTTTATTTTCATGTAAAGTGACCAAATTGCCCTTGGAAAGTCAGTGGAACCCAGATGGAGGACCCACCAGCGTGAGAATCCGGATATTCACAGGGTGCACCCGAAATACGACACAAGCTGTCGCCATCCGAGCGATAAGAATTTTCTCTCAAAACTGTGATTGGTCATAAATATTGAAGAATTAAAACAAAGGAAATTAAAATAAAGTTTGTACTAAAAATCCTAGTCAAGTGCCTATGACTGTCTATTGCTATATCTAATATATAAAATTTATGCATATTAGAATTTAAATTAAACTAACTTCCCGACGTTTAGTTTAATTTACAGCTTTCGTGGCCATGGGGCGGGCTCAGTCCGCGAAAGCTGTGACGTCGGGAAGTTAAAAATTAAGCCAAATCCGCGATGAAATCCGTAAATAATATTTATATTTCAATATGTAACATTCGCGTAAATCTATGAAACCATAATATTAGTATTGTCGGTTGTCCTATTTTAGTTCTTACATGGATATCCACTCAGATAGGCTATTGATAATCTGATCGAGCGGCTATCGAACGTTGAATTTAAATCAATGTTTTTGTGTCACATACATTATGCATGAAAGCCAATTTTGAATTGGAATAATTTTAAGAAAGGCGGATATTGCAATAAATTGTAAAAATTGTGGGTGTTTGGGGTGCATTTAATTTTATTTTGTTTATTTTCGACGTTGAAATAGATGCATGAATTGTGTACCTGTCATCTAAGATTATTTCACTTAAGAGCAGTAGTACAGAAAAATAAATATAATAGATTATTAGATATGATTTTGCTTGATCATACCGCAGATAAGTTTTTGTTGGTTGGCGATTTTAATTTGAGTGGAATAAGATGGCAATTGGATAATGGTCTTTTGGCACCATCTAATGTTTGTAGCCAGGACGAAAATTTGTTGATTGACGAGATGCGATTTTTAGACCTTAACCAATTTAATACTGTAGTTAATCATTTTGGAAAAATTCTTGATCTAGTTTTTTCCAATGATATAGTTACAGTCTCCGAATGTTCTGATGCACTCGTACCTATTGATCTCCACCATCCTGCTCTTTGTATAGAAACCAATTTCTTGGAATTTATGCCACAAAACATACCAGTGTGCCATAAATTTCTTTACGATAAAGGTGATTTCGACTCAATTAATAATGAAATATCACATATCGATTGGGACAGTGCATTTAATTCTAGATCAGTAGATGAAGCTGTATCCTACTTTTATCAAGTATTATTAGATTTGCAAATTAAATTTATCCCTGCAAAAATAGCACGTAGAAGTAATTTTCCCATTTGGTTTAGCTCCGCCCTTAGGAAAGTCATAAAAGAAAAGTCCAAGTCCCTTCGGAAATACAAGACATATGGTAGGCTCACTGATTATTTGACATTCAAATTACTACGTAAAAGAGTAAAAAATCTTGGAGCGTGAATGTTATAATAAATACATTTCTACCACTGAGACATTCATTGAAAAAAATCCTAAACATTTTTGGTCATTTATTAAACAACGGTCTCAGTCGCATACTATACCTAACAACTTGAAATATGAAGACAAAGTCTTTAACACAAATGAATCCATATGTGACGCCTCCTCTTCCTTTTCCCACTCCACCTTTAATCATGCCAATGCTTGTAAATCTGTGCAAATTGATTGTGTTGATACTAACTTAAAATCAACCTCAGATATATCCTCAATAGAATTAACTTTTGATACAATATACAAAAATCTCAGTAGTCTTGATCCCTCGAAGTCTGGCGGCCCGGACTTTATATCACCTAAATTTCTTATACCATGTGCCAGGACTATAACTACACCCATACTAGCACTATTTAAAAAATCCTTGTCGTCTTGTATTGTTCCACAAATCTGGAAAACTGCTTTTATTACGCCTGTCCATAAAAAGGGTTCCAAAATGAATGTTATTAACTATAGGCCGATTTCAAAATTATGTGTTATTGCCAAAATACTCGAGCGGATTGTATTTAACCAAGTATATTCAGCTTTAAAGAATACATTTAGCCCTAGTCAACATGGTTTTTTGAGAGGAAAGTCCACTGTCACAAATTTAATTCTGTTAAACGATTATGTTACTGAATCAATGGATGCGGGATGCCAGGTTGATGTAGTCTATACAGACTATAGTAAAGCTTTCGATAGAATAAATCATTGCATTTTGTTAAAAAAGCTTTACAATAGCGGAATTAGGGGAGACCTCCTGCGATGGTTCTCGTCCTATATTGATAACAGGTCTCAAGCTGTTGTCTTAAATAGTTATACGTCACCTTGGGTTAATATTCCTAGTGGTGTTCCACAGGGGTCTCTGTTAGGCCCTTTACTTTTTACAATCTACATAAATGACATTGACTCTTGTTTCCAAACAGCACAACTTCTTTGCTTCGCAGATGACATGAAGATATTTACTAAAATTAATTCGGAAAATGACATGGAAATGCTCCAAGCGGACTTATCTCGGCTATATAATTATTGTACAGCTAATATGCTTGATCTCAACCCTCAAAAATGCTCGGTAGTCACTTTTAGTCGGAAGCGCGTTGATATACAAACGGTGTACCAACTTAATAATCAAGTGTTGCCAAGCAGTAATGTGATACGTGATCTAGGAGTTTATCATGACTCTAAGCTTCTCTTCGATGTACATATTGATGAAATCATTTCTAAAGCATCCAAAGCACTTGGCTTCATAATGAGATGCTCCTCAAGCTTTACCAAGGCAAAAACTTTAAAGATACTTTATTGCGCGTTTGTTCGGAGCCACCTTGAGTACGCGTCGCAGATTTGGAACCCTCTTTATATCAAATATATCGATCGCATTGAAAACATCCAAAAACGATTTATGAAATACCTTTGTTACAAATTAAAAATAACCTATCATTCCGAAAATTATTTGGCCTTATGTAAAAAATTTCATATTCTTCCGTTACATATGCGTCGCCGTATTGCTGATTGTTCGGTCATAACTAAGATATTGTCCGGCGAAATTGATTGTCCTGATATTCTGCATAAATTTAAATTTAATATTCCTACAAAATCAACTAGGTTTAATCCCCCTTTATGTATCCCTCCCGTATCTTCTAACTATAGACAAAATACATTTATGATTCGAGCACTGAGAGACTATAATAGCATATGCAAAGAGTTTTCATTAGACCCTTTTTGTACAAGTGTGTCGAAATTTAGGAAGGAACTCAACCTTAATTTTTTTGGTAATGTAGTTGTATGAGTTACATAATAATATCTTGGTGTGTGATTTATACAGTTATTGTTCTTTTTTTATACAGTTATAGTTATTTCTCTTTTTCTCTTAAGGCTTTTGTTATAGTTTTAGTTTCCTATTGCTTTTGTTTACTTTTTTTATGTTGCTATATAACCGTGAAGACCTATCATTGGCTCTATGTTGTACATTATATTACTTATAAAATATTTGTAAGCCGTTGGTTTTCCATGCACATAATAAATAATAAATAAATAAATAAATGATTTTCTAACAATTATTAAGGCGACGAAGTTGGCTAAAACAGCTGGTTAGAAATTTAAATCAACCGCATCTGAATTTGATTATTAGTTTTTCGAGAAAATCGCGGACAAGCGATTCAAATACAGAACTTCCTTTTTTATACTCGGTTAAAAATAAATTAAGTTTACACAGTTTAACTGAAACCATGGCTAGTCAATGCCAAGCCCCATTGAAATAAATAGGTCGTGATTTCGTTCACTAGTTCGTAATATCAGTTTTAGAAATACGAAAAGAAAGGTGACGACGACAAAAGGGGTTCTTGAATAATGGCCATTTCATTTATGAATGGTGCATTAAAAACGGCACAAACCAACGTAGAAAAAGCACTGAATACACAGGAATTAATAAAGAGATTGATGATTGCGCCAAAGGAAATGAGTCGAAATATCACGTTAATCACCTTTGGTTTTATGCATGTGATATTTTAGAACGATAAGTAACTATGAATAATAGAAAAATATATAAAATTTATTTCTTTGATAGATTAAATAACTTATTATTTATTGACAGCCACCGTCACAGGCCCAACAAACCGACGCGACTACATTTTTGCGTATGTATCCAACTGTCGTACTACGACATACAATTTCAATTAAATCAAATATTGAATTCCATTCTGAATAGTTTTGAGTCGATAACGATTAAATATACTTTCGGTTACCAACCCAATTTATAGACATAAGTTGTTCAATAATTAACACAATTTCACTCATACAGCAGTGCTACTAACATTACAAATAAAATAATATCTACGGCTTTAAAGCACGCAAATGTATGACAGGGCTCCCTCTAGACATATTTAAATATAGTAAGGCCGATATTATTCATTTAACAAAATAAAATAATCGAAAATTCTAGAAATTACCCTACAAACCCTTTTACCCCTTCACTAGTGGTAGCTGTCTCATATGTCAGAGGACGCCTGAGTAGGTACCACCGCAAAGTCTATATCTCTCACAAAACAGCAGTGAAAATGCATTGTTGTGTTCCGGATTGAAGTACATTGTAGCCTGAGTACCTACTGTACATAATGAGACGTAACATCTTATGTCTCAGGATGGCGAGTGCAGCGGAATGTCAAGTACTGCTTTGTAATTAATGTTGTTGTTTGGTTTGCTATTATCCATGGCCGAACCCCTTACCAGGCGAATGGCATACTCGTCTCGCCATTCATCGCAATAAATAAATAAAAAATGTACTTTCCCTATCTAGAATTAAGCCTTATTAATGGAAGGCAATGATTGTAAAAGATCATATTATCTTGATCAAGTCTCGTAAATGTGGGTTTTACTAAGAGGTTAAGAGCGTTTACACCTTGCGCGCAAAGTCAACTATAGGTATTTCTTCGTTAATTTCACGCACACATAAGCGACTAAACTTGTGTGCGTAGAGCTGCCGCGTCGGCTCGCTATACAGTCAGCTCAACCAACTTTGACCCGTGCGCTTCAAAATTCTAATATTCAATTGAAATGTAACTTGTGATTTATATACATATTGGTAATATAATGTCATAAAAATATTTTATTTGCATTATAAGTAGACAAATATTACTGTGCAAGCAATGAACAATACAAATTTAGATACTAATCATATTTTCGTTATTATTACATTCTCAAGTTGCATTCAAATCAGTGTTCAATCAGTAGACACTACGGACGTTTTATTAATCATTTCGTGTTCGAACACATGAATAGAGTTAGGGGCCTTTCAACCCCTTACAATTACGAAATATATTTAATTTTATATTACAATACATAACATAATTTAGCCTCGGAATTACATCCCATTATATTATCTGAAACATAATTTATACTCACTACAAAATCATTGTAGGTAATAAAAAAAATTAAATATTTTACTACCAAAGTACTAAGATGTGGCAATCGCAGTCCGCGCGTGGCTATTTTTACTACGCACGGCAAAAATCGACTGCAGCCAGGCCGGTGCGCCGAGCGATACGTCCTCCCTCTAGAAGGCCTTGCGGCGGTCTGATTTGATGCAGGTCGGACAGCGTGTTTTATAGTGGTTTTTAAAATATTTGTAGAAAACATGAAAACTAATTTTGTTGAAATATAAAAATGGTAATTTATTGATAAGATGTTCTTTTATTATAATATGCAATCGCTATAAAAAAATATGTACGATAATATGTTGGTGAAAAAAATGTTCTTGACGAGAGTTTCTGAATAATTTCGCATTGTTTAAATTCTTATACAACATGTAACAGATTTAAATGTAAAAGCGGAAAGTAGTACGTTCAGAATCAGCTACTGAATCGATATCAACATTTTTTTTGGTAGGTATTTTTTTTCAAAATAATTAGTTAAGACCAAGTAAATTACAGACACTCTTTCATTTAGTACTCCGAACAAACGAAATTGAAACGTAACTCCAGGACATAAGATCTTGTTTAAATGAATCACTAAACGAATACTCTAATAAACTAAATAATGAACAAAAATGAACTTTATTTCGATGGTCATAAAGTGTATTTAAGAAATCTATCATTAATCAAACGCACACAACGATAAGCCTGAATAAACGTAATAAGCTACCAAAATAAATAACTATCATATTCTCTTTTCCGCACATTTAACTACAACTAGATAGAGCAGGATGCAGCTATTGTTTAATGCAATTTGATCCATCCGACATACGATGGCGCGCGCGGCGCGGCGGTACATCAAAAGGTTTGGCAAGTGGGTATAGGGATGCGCCGCTAAAAAAATTACTCCCGGTATTCGCAAGACCGGGCGATCCAAATCCCGCGCAATACATGCACTTAAATGAAACAAATTAAATTGTAACAAAATCACTATAAAAAGAAACAACAAGTAGGTATTTCTATGAAAAATAATTTCGTGGAACGTAAAAATGGTGATTAAATTCGGTTTGTAATTTTGCTACAATGTATGCGGAATCCCGGTGTGTCGGATATCCCGTTATTGCAATCCCTAAATGGGCACCGACTATGTGAAAAAAATCTAGTCGTGCACCGCAGTTATCTGTGTCTACTTGTGTTTAAGTGTTAAGTTTATATTTCGATAAATTTCGCGCGCGATGTCTTTTCGGTATTCGAATATTGAATACACTGAAATGGTGAGAACTTTGGCACTGTGTGGTGATAATGTATCACTGGCGTGCAGGACATTTAACAACAGGCACGGCACCAGTGTAGTGCCCGAGAGTATCTCGATGCTGAGTTCGGAGAGCGCTGGATAGGACGCGGCGGACCTGTGGAATGGCCTACTAGGTCACCTGACTTGACGCCTCTTGGCTTTTTTTCTGGGGACGTAATAAATCTCTATCGGTATACTTCAGTGAAAGTACTAATGTGGAGGAACTAAAAAGTAGAATAGAGGCAGCCTTCCTAAAAGTGAAGAGTGACACTGAAGTTTTACATAAATTACGTGAACAATTACGCAAATGTGCATTAAAGTGTATCAAGGTGGTGGACATTTCGAACATATTTTAAAAAGAAATCGCCGCATGAGTGCCATGTAACACGTAAGTTAATTATGTTGTATTTTTTTGTGTTGTGATTCCCAATCTAGTCTTCGTTGTTAGATATTGCGTTATCTTATTATCTTATTCATTAGTAATGCAAAATAAATGACGCCCGTATCCTGCCCGCCTGTAGGAACTAAGTTTAGCGGAAGTGAACTTAATAATATTTTATAGCCGATTCATGCAAAATATTGTCTTATGTTGGGTTCGTACGCATTATATCTAGTAAGTAAAATATTTAGATTTTATAGTTAAAACACAAATGTTATGCTTACAGATTAAATTACTAATAATTTGTTTACCAAACCACCCAGTAATCAGTTACGTACGTAATTTGTATTTCGTTTATTGTCAGCTGTTTCTGCCGGCGCAGCGTTCGGCGTTAGGTATAATATATTACTCGTGTGAATGGCTCTTGTGTACATGTGTGCGTGTCCGCGAGCGTGTGTAAGTAGTACACTCTTATTTGTAACTCATAAGGTGACCATCTTAAGTGCCTACATTTGGTATAACTAATTTCATAAATAAAAGATTTTGTAATTATGGTAGTACGATTTTAAAGCATAAACTATGATTGCAATAATATTTTAAAGTTGGGGTGTCTGAGGTTGTGAATTAATCCTGTTACACGTTGTATTTCAGGAACTAAACACAAAAAGATTACTTTTCTCAGCAAAATCCTTCCATAAGGGTCTTATTAGTCTGATATTTTTTTTATTTTCATCTTATTTTTAGTGGTTTCGGGTATCTTAAGCTTCTAAATTGCCATTTAAAGCCTAAATAACGAAACTTGTGTTCTGTAATCCTTATAGTACTCACAAATTATCCATCAATCTATAATGTTTTCCACCAAAATCCCTAGATGACAACCTTTTCTAAAATTAGTACTAATTGTTTTTCCTTTAAATTGTTTATTGGTGGCTATTAACTCGTTTGAAAAGTCCTGTTTTTAAGCCAAAAAGCGCGCGGAAGGTATAAACGCTCTTAAAGATCTAGTGTTGAGTTGTTCAAGTCTGACTAGGGTAATAACATAAATCTGATAACATTATACAGGGTGGTACACATGATAACAATAATAGAACATACACAGTATTGTGTTAGCATTTCATACATCCGATAATTATTAAATTAAATTTACCAGTCCAGTAAGAGATAATATTAAAATATTTATGACTATAAAATTCACATTGAATTTTTGTTTCATTTAATTTATTATTTTTATGGAAATATTGATGGAAGAAAATTTAATTGTATTTTAATAACACCATGTTCCCACCATTTGAATTATTGAAGGCATTTAAGATGCTTAGATTTTATGACTAAAAAAATAAAATAAATACACCTAACAGTCACATACATAGACCTGACCCCACATTAAGATCGAGTCTTGCGTCGTGGGTATCAGGAACCACAAGAGATTTTTCGGTTTCACAAACACCCAGACCCGAAACAAATATCTGTGGATCACACAAATATTTGTCTCAGTGCGGGAATCGAAGCCGCGGCTTCACGTTTAACAGCCGGCGTCTGACTGACGTTACTTTAAATTAACCATGAATGGCATATAAGACAAGACATCTTAATATAGTATCAAGTTAATATGAGACTAAATCAAGGGCTTACAGATACAACATGCAATATTGGAGACTATCGCTCCCTCACACCCACCACTGTAACTCCTGTAAGCCAGTGGCACGCAAAGTAATGACACCGAGCATTGA
Source organism: Hyles vespertilio (assembly GCA_009982885.2). NCBI lineage: Eukaryota > Metazoa > Arthropoda > Insecta > Lepidoptera > Sphingidae > Hyles > Hyles vespertilio. Next base: position 19,020,498 of record CM042811.1, read on the forward strand.
AGCTCGGTGAGTCTCCGTGAATGTCTAACATGTCTTTAACCCGTAAAGAACTTAATCAAAAAGTTAAATTAATAATAGTTGGAAATAAATTATTGTCCACTTCTCTACTTGCAAAGTGGGATACAATAGTATAAAGAAAACTAAATAACTAGAATTTTGAACATTGGACCCAAGAAATTTGTTATCATAGTAAAATAAACCTAACCATACAATACATACATCTGAAACGCATCCTGAGCCTCAGTGCTCAATTGTGACACGTAAATAAACATGTTAAATTACAGTTAAACAATTATCTGGTACATGATGCTTTCATTACATGTCACAAATTCAAGTTTACTGCCAAGGCCACATTACTGGTATATTGAAAGTTTCGCAACATACTGACCACAATTAACATGCCCAACATACTTTGGTTTGTTTTTTCATTTGCGTTAATTATTTATTTGAAGGTTTTTTCTCTCATTGTCCTCGTTTATTTATTTATTGATAGGGTCGCTCGCTATCACATCTTGGGCCTGTTTCTCTGTCTTTTGGGATAAAAGGCATGAGTTTATGTATGTATGGCTCACATCTATACATATAAATAAAATTGAAATGTCTGTTTTAAGAGTGAAAATAAAAAGAATGTCCAAGTACATATCGTTATATACACGATACCTGTGCCGAAAATGATATTTTTTTTTTGTCTCTGAAATGGCTGGACCGATTTTGACGGGACTTTTTTTGTCAGGTAGCTGATGTAACAAGGAGTAACTTAGGCTACATTAAAAAAAAAAAAACAGAAAAATAAAGTAGCGTTGCAATGCTCAGTGCCGCGCGCAGCTCACGCGCATGCCACCACTGGGCCGTCACGTCGGGCGCCTCCCACCACTTCTCCCACCAACGAATCAATATCACAATTACAAAATATTGTATATAAAGAAAATTTTCAATAAAGCTAATACAAAAAACTGATAATAAATGATAATTAAAATTTCATCATGGGACTGAATGAGACGGGACATAAACTGGATAAAACGGGACGGGAAATATAGTCGACGGCGCGCGGGAAATATAGTTAGTACGCGAAATAATATGTTGTTGCCAAATCAATACTGGACTCAAAAGCTATCTGCACCCGGGCGAAGCCGGGTCCGACCGCTAGTGTAAGATAAAGTATGATGGGATGATCATGATTTTTTACAAATTGTTTTTTTCTTTCTATAAATGCGAGACGAGCAAGCCGTTCGCCTGATAGTAAGCGATACGACCGCTCATTTAAAGAGTAGCAAAATTCCACTGCGCTCGCCATCCTGAGACATAAGATGTTAAGTCTCAATATGTCCAGTAGTTACTCTGGCTACAATGTCCTTCAATCCGAAACACAACAGTGCATTTACACTGCTGTTTCACGGGAGAAATAGACATTGCGGTGGTACCAACCCAGATGACCTCTCACATATGAGACCTACCACCAGTAAAGCGGTGTGACATAGTTAGGAGACTGTCCCGCCCTCATACCCACCTCTGTAACTCCTGTGAGCCAGGATCAACAGTGGCAGGCAATGTAATGACACCGAGTATTGAAGCTCGGCGAGTCTCCGGGAATGTCTAACTTGTCTTTAACCCGCAACGAAATTAATCAGAAAGTTAAATTAATAGGAGTTGGAAATAAAATAAAATAGTTGGTGTGACATAGTTACTAAAATATACCCGAAGGTAGGTATGTCCAGATATAGCATCCACCGACGTGATAGGGGTATTTGTCGCCGATTGAAACTATTACCCCGGCCAAATTGAATCCCAAACGCTACACTTACGTATCCATGACAGGTTTCTCTCTAATCTTACTCTCAAATATACTCTCGAATACTCTCGATTATCGAGGGTACGATTGAGAGGGGTTAGGCCGTAAGGAGTGGACTATACAGTCCACTTCGCTGGCCTACTGCGGGTTGGAAAACTTATACACACAATAAAAATTCTTCCGAATCGCTACGGTATGCAATTTTCTTCACGGTATTTTCCTTCACCGTTAAAGAGAGAGGTGATTGACACATGACTTCAAAATAAACCCCGTTACAATGTTGGGTTAGGTTAGGTTAGGTCCATTATGTACGGCGGTCGCTATCCAACTAAATCCAGCATTCTAATCATAAATACGCGTGCGTTTATGTATATAAACTAACGCCTTTTTTTCCTAAAAGGGTAGGCAAAGGAGCTACCAGGACACCCGAGTTTCGACTTGTGTGCTCCGTCCCACGATGTGATAGGTGGCGAGCCTATCACTATATCGGGCACGAATCCCTGATACTAAATGATAATAGCAAAATTGAATATTACTTTTCCCGCCTTGGGATTTAGAAATCCCTCAGCTTTGTAATCATACTGTAGTACAATTGCGCAAATGAGGCAGTCATCTGAGCATTTTAATCAGTAAAAAAAAAGTCAATATAGCAACGGTTTCTCAAGCGCCCTTTGCATGCGTTTTGAAAGTTAATGTTTATCTAAAACGCGCGATAACGCATTATGTCACAAGGCTTGACCAAGATTATGCGAACATTACGTTTGTGGCGTGTTTATAAATGCACTGAGATTAATGCAACTGGTTTGTTTATGGAAATTATTATTTAATTATCATCTGGGTTGAAAGGAACTCGTTAGGAGAAGTGTCCCATTGTTGATATGTTTTTTTAATTTTTTTATTGCATAGTATGGCGTGACGATCATCTCATTCGCCTGATGATAAGTTATGACTGCTCATGGACAGTACCAAAACCAAACAACACCATGAATTACAAAGCAATGGCTTGGCATTCCACTGTACTCTAACTTGAGACACATGATGTTAAGACACAATATGTTCAGTAGTGTCATTTACACTGCTGTTTGGGTGGGGAAATAGATATTACACTCGTATCTATCTACCCAGGCGACCTGCCACACCACCAGTAAATGTATTTTGGGTTTCTGATCACTACAAAGTACAATTCACTAGGATACAATAACTGATTTATTAATACATATCAATTGAATTACTTTGGACCTGACCGGAGACAGAATTATGTAATGAACAGAGAGAGAGAGAGTTCTGTTGTAATGTAGCATTGTAATTAGCTGACTCTCATACACTTTATGGGAAAAGCACATTAGATTATTATTGGGGTTGTAGGTAATGTGACATCTATGCATCCTCTAGGAGCAGAAGTTCTTCTCGATACATTATAACAAAACATTGAATAACTTAAGGTCAACAACACATAATATGCACAATAAATAAAGGAAGAACAGCCACTTAATATTTTAAATGGAAAAAATCTAGTTAACACTATAGCAGGTGGAACTTGTAAATCCAAGATAGAACCTCATTTAAGGGGGCAAATATTGAAAACATGGGTAATTTGTTGCCACTGTGGCAGACAAAACTTCAAATACAAATTGTAATGTCATAAAAAGAGGCAGAAATTGGACACATAGGGAAGTATCAACTTTTTTAAGATGTAGGTTACCAACTAGTTTTAAAGAATTTGTAAATAACTATGAAAGCTTTTTATGCTGCAGCTTATAAACAAATTGAGGCTGAATCTCTGACTAAGTACCTTTGGCAAAGTTTCTCCAACTAATATGTTTGAATGGAGTTTGAAATATTAAAAATATTGTGGTTTTTAGAAGGTTATGAATCAAATATTGAGCTCAGACATTGAGTAGCACTTTATCTTTTCCTATATGATTATTTAACTGCAGAAAAATAAACAATGTTAATTTATATTTACATTTCGTACAAAACATTTATTTATGAATTTTGATGGTTCAAAATAATATTATGAATGAAAAGTAGGATAAAAACAATATATTCTACTGAATAATTGCTTTGTTTCAGTAGTAATATTACTGGTAAAAAATTAATACTGTCTCTTGTATACATAAATCAAGGGATTTTTAGTTTTGAACCACTTTCACAAGGTTTCCCTAGCAGCAAAAATTATTGTAATGGAGAAGTAAAGATTTTTTTGAAGTTTTAGTTAAATTATGAATGGTCACAATTTTGTTGACCATAACTTTTAATTTTCGGGGTCATAAATAAATATTAATATACTTAAAAAATAAATTTATGAATACAAATGGACGCAGGAAAGCGATTTTGTCGTATCTCGAAACAAGCAATTTTACACCAGAATAAAAAAAAATATTAAAAAATGTATAACCTCTAAACTAGAAAACTTAGAAATACCATATCATAACATTTTAAAATAAAACCTTACATTTTCACGAGGATTTTTTTTTTATGAATTAAATAATCTGTATCAGCTCATATACGTCCCACTGCAGGGCACGGGCCTATTATACAATCGAGAGTACGATTGAGAGTGGTTAGGCCATATAGTCCACCACGCTGGCCTAGTGTGGGTTGGCGGACTTCGGAAATTCTTATACATAGCTATGGTATGAGGGTTTCCTCACGATGTTTTCCTTCACCGTTTTTAGTGAGTGGTGATTGACAATCAAGACACACATGACTCCGAAAAGTCAGAGGTGTGCCCTGGGATTCGAACCTGCGACCACCGTGAACATGTTGGCAGCCGCATCTAGTCCGTTTACCAACAGGCCACCACGCACTCTAAATTAAATAATAAATACATTTAAAGATAGCCTCTTATTTTTGTGTGTGTATTTAGAAGATATTCTTATCAAATTTTTTCCCATTCATGTAAAGAGGTATTCAGATCTTAATTAAAAAACCACTTTGTAGTGTTGGAACAGGTCATTTTAACCATTTTTGAGAAGCATAAAATTAAGTTCATGATATAGAGCTTCATAAGCTTCAAAATAACGGCTTGTATAAATCTGTATTTCTGAGTTTGATCAATCAACTACATTGGCCAGCTGTAGGCTGGTTGTGCACACACACTTTTAATATATTGACTGTGGTACACATATTGTTTTTGTTAATGCAATGCATGGGCAGCCATCACATGCCAGATGTGTTTTTACCTACTTAATATGCCTGTGGCCCACAAATGAATTGTTTTAGCATCAGTCAACATGTTTTTCCATAGTGAGCTCTGATATTGCAAGTAATTGCAAAATAACTAGTACACTCTGAACTTAATTAAGAGGTAGACAAGTGCCCCGCTAACACCCTGTGTAGCGAAACACCTCAAAATCACATGCGACAAATCATTTTGTCTTATTTCTACATGATTAAACACTACAACTCACCGTTTCAATTAGTTTCCTATATTCTAAAAGTGTACTCTTATCCTTAATTTCTCCTGAGGCAATCCAAGATTTAATTTGATCTCGTAGCCTCTGGAGTTTCTTAATCTCTTTCTTGAGATCTGCTTCATACTTTTCCTTTTGGTTACTGTTAGTGGCATTGTGTACCTTCTGCCAGATGTCCTCAAATGTTTCCACTCCCTCCGTCACCTTTTTTAAACATCTGTCTATTTCACCTGCAAGAAAAATGATCATGTTAACATAATTCCTGCATTTTATATACCTTATATCTATTATATCTTGAGAATATTGCATTATGTCCTTTATCTAGATAAAATCATATTGTAATGAAACATTCATAAATTGACTTTATAAACTTTGAATAGTTTCTTTTTAAATTTGGGGAAGGTGGATTTTGATGTTTATTAGGTTGGAATAGGAATGTATCCCATTGCTTTTAAAGAAGCAGAATGGTTATCTATGATAACCTAGTAGCTAGACAAGTTTGTCTATGAGTTCATAGGCCTACTTGTAGGGTAAATTTATGAATGAATTATAAACATATTGTTTATTTAGTGTGTAGGTATGTGTCACAGAATATCACTTGTCCTTAATTTCATTGTTTTTGTACCCCCTGAGGCTTAAAAAGTTGTATTAGGTTTGTATTGGAATTTCAATACATTATAGTAGGCAGTAAAAGACGATATTTGATATTTCCGAAGGCTCATCACCGCTCAAATTCATGGTACTTGACCTTAAACGACAACAGATGGTAACCGTGTCCCAACCAAACGTCCTGTACTTAATATTCCGTTATTAACACTTGTAAACCAGTTTTTGAACACCTTGCGTGCACTACATTGTGTTTCATAAACCGTATGCTGCTATTGCAGCGATATAACAACCGCACAGCCACTTCACAAACTTCTAAAGCAGCATCTAACAATACGTTCATTCAGGAACCACCTCATTCCACAGCATCGCTCGAGGTGATGAATTAAACAAGACCTGTCTGCGCCACGCTCGTCCCGCGACTATGTAAACTTCGTTTCAGTTCGCTCCTGTAGTATTCAACACTAGGAATACCGCAGAGGTCTCTTCAATTGACAATAATGCCTCCGAACACGTCCGTACATCGGTTAGGGTCAATCTATCTCTAACCTGATAACATGGCAAATTACCTTGTAATTTCCTTGTCGCAGCCATAGCTATTTACACATGTGGACGAACGTTCCGTACATATCCTAAACATACAAACTATTTACAATAAAATGCACAAAAATTATTGATAAACAGACAAACTACACATCTGAAGCTTTGTTCGATTCCAAGATGGCTACCGTACACCGCTCGAACTATCGTGTCTGAACGCATCCAGGCTAACCACCACTGTGAAATCCAGCCTCACGCCTGGTATGGTAATTAGCATGAAGCTTTCATAAATAATTATGAATTATAAGTTGTCACAAATAACAACAAACTTCAAATTCTCCACAAAATGATTTTAGGTATGTCGCGTAGACCATCAAGAGCGCAGGCGCAAAATAATAGAGCAAGGCATAGACAACACCGTAGGTAGGTTATAAAATAGAAATAACAAATTAACCATTGTTTTTATTACAGAAATTAATATTAATGAACATAAAACTAATAATTAAATTAGTAGTGCATTAATAAATAGGACAACGACTCAAGATGATAAGTCATATAACTCGGAAATGACATTTCCATAAATTGTCTATGTCAATCATGGAACTGTCCGCAGATGGCGGTAAAGTCAAATGAATTTGTAGTGCAAGTGGTTATTCGGTAGATGGCGTTTTGATTCAAAAATATATTTTATGCAAGTCCTTTTTCCTGAGTGCCCAAAGTACATGGTGAATCGATTAATTCACAGAGTACATTTTACATAGATTAATTTCTATATAATACAATTACATTGAAACTTTCAACGATTCAATAAGGATCCTACAAGGATCCTACATATGTAGTAATGGTACTGCAGTGTGGATGCACCATGACTTTGAAAATATATTTTTTTAGACCCGCCAGTGAGACACATCCGCTGAATTAAGAACAATATTATTCTAATGGCAGCTTTAATTTGATGGCGCCGTTAACGCAGTATACGAGTTTATTACTATCATTTAATGACAGCGACGGTCATAAACTGGGTTGAAATCAGTCGTATTTTCCGTTATAATTCCTTTTCAACAGTTTAATAGCTTCTACACAAATAATCTGTGATGTGTAAAGGTTTATTATTGTATTGACCCTTTTTTATATCTAATAAATTTCACTATAACATTTATTGACCAAACAATCATACGCAAGAAACAATATAACTCAATATAACTGACACGTTGATATCACGAATAAAATATAATAAATTACCTTAGGGCTTAGAATGATCAAATAAATTGTCTGCTCGTATTTTTAATCTATTATGAAATATAGATTCAATTATTGATACCTATAGAATGGGCTATGGTAAATACAATTTAGACGATCAATTCATTAGGAGCCCAAGAAACTGATTTATTGTGCTGGATGTTGCAGGTTCGATTTTTGTAAAGATAAAATATATTGATACGAAACCCAGCTCACAAATTTCTGCTCATAGCTGGTATAAAGTGGATTTAACATTTGTGTTCACTCATAATATTCTTAATTTATATTTTACAAATTCGAGTGTAATTGTAAAAAGTAAATAAAAATTATATTTTATATTAAAAAAAATTGGGTCACATCAATCAGTAAGAATACGTTCATTCGGCAATATTAATTAAACATAAATACTAATATGAAATATTTACAATAATTTGTGTAGAATTAGGCTATGTTTGCACACAATGATTGGGTTTTATGCCCGGTCCTAAATTACGTAATCACTATACTAATACAGATATTTTGTTTCAGACAATAAAAGAAAAACGTGTTATAAATATTATCTACTTTTCTCTCTATTATGTGACAAAAAATCTATTTTGAAAAATAGGCCTCCGCTTAGACTGTGTTTTATCGAAGTCGAGATAAGCGGAGTGACCTGGACATGTACATATGAATCAACTCATATTTCATATGTCATTGTAGCCGTGTTAAACCTACATGACTGGAAGATTAAACACATATCCGTTGCTTTCCGCTTATTACCGCTTTTGTGGAACCGCAGCCTTAGTATTTCCCCAGATAATTTCAGGAACCGGTCAATCTCCAGACACAAGACTATTCCTGCCATTTTATTAGGACAACTGCCAAACTTTTCCTTCGTTTGCTGGTATGTGACCTGCATTTACCTTTATTATGGTATGTGACTATATTTTGTTTGATATTGTTTTTAATATTGTCATTAAGTCGAAATTGGAATTATTATTCTTCATTGAATGCAATTATCATAATGGATAGAGTGGTTCAGATTTAAATCGTCTCGATTTTACGTCGATCGAAACAATTAACGGCCGATGCCAATAATCAACCGAAAAAAATAGATTAAAGACAATCCGGATTGTTTTCTACTTTTCGATGGGTCTGTAACCATGTTGCCAATAAACAATCCAGGCCACAGTCGATTGCGTGTGTTAGTAGATTGAAACAATGATATATTATACAAATACGACGTAGATATCGCACCAGCACTTCAAAAGTGAGGCGTTCAAATTCGGGCAATTGGTGTAATTTCATCTAGTCGCATAGCAACGCCGACAGAGGGAAGACCTCAGTGCTGTCAACATAATTTATTACGAAAATATTGTCTACAGTGTCGAATTATATGTTTTATAGGTGTAAAAACATTGGTACAAAAATATGAAATAAAATTGGAGTTACACATCATACGTAAGTATATGAAATCACACAAAATTAAATTTTTACTTTAAATTATTAAATATCGCCTTCAATTGTGTAAGAAGGATCACCTAATACAAAGATTGTGAAGTGCGATAGGGACAAAAAGCGTGCTTCATAGATTAATAAGTAAGAAGCGAAACCGATGATACAGAAAATTGACGATGAAAGTATGATTTGGATTGTTGTATATTTGTTTCTAATTCAATCATATTTAAAACAATTAAGTTATTTGTTATGAACTATTTTAATAATAAATAACTTAATCCAACCACGGACATTACAAAATACATTAGCTTCCCCATATATTTTGATTGACATACATACATACATACATAAACTCACGCCTTTTTTCCAGAAGGGGTAAGCAGAGGTGCCAAGGCACCCACATTTCGCCTTGTATGTTCCGTCCCACGAAGTGATAGGTGGCGAGCCTATCGCCATATCGGGCACAAATTCCTGACTCTGGGCTGATAATGAATTGAAAAATCCAATATCACTTTGCCCAACCCGGGATTCGAACCCGAGACCTCAGCTTTGTAGCCGTATCGTAGTACAACTACGCCACCGAGGCAGTCTTATTATTATTATTTTGATTGACTATATACCGGGTATATCAAGACTGCTACCGAAAACGAAGCCGGGTGATAGTTTAAGCAACTTCAGACACAATGCAACAGAAAAAGTTGCAAAAAAAAGCGACAATTTTTTTTTTGTTATTTTTTTCCTATGGCCATATTTGGGTGGTAAATACATTTTTTCCTAAAATAATAGTGTATACCCTTTTATTTATAAATACTCTAAGGTATAAAAGAGTTTAAATTATTACTTTAGCAAAAACTATGGATTTACCACCCAAAAATGACGATATTTAAAAAATCATTAAAAATCATTGTCGCGTTTCTTTGCGAAATTTTTAGTTGCATTGTGTTTGTAGTCACTAAAACTACCACCCGGCTGCGTTTTCGGTAGCAGTCTTGAGATACCCGGTATGTATAATTATAAAACGTACATATTATTGTACAGAAATCTATTTGTACCCGGGCGAAGCTGGGCCGGGCCGCTAGTTATATATATTTTTTATAACAATTTCGGCGTTCAGGAATAAATAATAATCCGTGTAAATTGTTAGATTGCAATTTTGGATAGTTTTCAACAATCCATCCAAACGTCAACACAGATAATTGTATATTGGCAGGCCTAAACTGTCATTTTTACAAAGAGCAATCTGAAAACTGGGATTGGTCCTCCTAAAACAAATTTTTTGGATAGTTTTTTCACAACTGAGATTGATTATTGGCAATATCGTATCAGAATTTTTTTTATTAAATAAAAACCGACTTCAAAACAAAAAACCGCTAAAAACCAAAAAATAACTAAATAATAAGTACCACTGCAAAGCAAAAAAATAATATTTGTTTCATGGAACTTGCGCTTGTTGATTAATTTACTTAATGACTTGACTAGCCAACAAATCAAAATATATGCATAACATATCGAAGGCGGGCCGCCAAGTAAAGAAGAAGAAGAACCTCCTCCTTTTTTTGAAGTCGGTTAAAAAGATTGAGCTGTCAATCTCAAACGGCAAATTTTGGATTGGGATTGTTTATTGGCAGCGGCTGTAAGTCAATCCGCTGTCCGCTTGAATCCTGCTATAAATATCGTAGTGCCTAAAACATTAAATTAGAACATTTTACGATCGATAAATAATGTGTTAATATTTTATGGTCCCATATCTAAGTGCTTTTACTTAAGCAAGTTACATGTCGGTATTTAGTTGGAAACATTAAATCTTCAGAAAACATACATACATAAACTCACACCTTTCTCCCAAAAGGGGTAGGCAGAGGTGCCAGGACATCCACATTTCGCCTTGTATATCCCGTCCCACACGTTTTCAGGAAAATAGCATCGTAAATAACTGTTTTAATTTTTCGGTATTTTATTCTTTCACAACACAAACGAGGCATATTTTTTGATATATAGATATCGATACCATAGACCAATGTGTAAAATGAAATTAATACTTAACAGTGCGCGCTTAGGATTCTAAATTCGTCTGATTTTTGGGTATTCATATATGTTTTGTATAACCGTGATTTAATCTGGATTACTGCAGGTAGCGGAGATTGGGCCGTAGCATAGGCAAAATCTTTGAAACTCATCATGATTGAGTGATTCAAGTTATCGTTCTTGGAAGTTTTTTTTTAAGAATGTTATTTCGATATCAACTCTTTTCGATTATATTAATCCCAAACAGAACTACAGGTGGCGTATTGAAATAATAAATCGAGAGATGCAAGTCATGAAAGCCTTGCATTTATTCATTTATAGGTAGAATATACCGCCTTGATATCTTACCTTGAAGATACAGAAAACTACTTTGATCTAGCGCCGATTGCATTGCACGTATTATTGGTTGGCCCATTGATTACATAATGACATTGATTTAAAAACATTTGATTGATTTAAGGGAAGGCCCTTTGGCCTTTAGTACGTTTGGAATTTCGAAAAGGTGATCGTGAAAATGGCGCTGAAATAATATTAAATTAATTCAATTTAATAGATTTCACCTAAACGGCGACAAATCTTCACTTTTATTCAACTTTCTGTCATAATACAAGGTAATATTTTCAATATCATTGCGAGTGACGATTAATTTCAGGAAGTACTGGAAGCGTGCGCACTTCACGCGCTTTCTGCCATGTATATATTTATGTCAACGCATAATGGTCGAAATATAGTGCAAAAATTTGCGTTCGTATAAGAATAGCGGTTTTATATTTTCATCTTCGTCCCGTCCCTAATCTTCCGATTTTCGAACCGCTTATACGATTTTACGTGTGTCCTTTTCGTCCTTGGTGTGCTTTGTCAACGGCGATCACTTACAATCACGAAGACTGTTTTCCGGACTGCCACTAAAATCTTTAATTAAATATAGACTTCAATGTGATGTTACCCATAAGGATTATGAAAGAAATACCTAATAATACCAACAATAAAAACGGTTTTACGGCTTTTCTTCATGCCACATTGAATGCTCAAAACTAGTAGAACAATTTAATAGTTACCATATATTGTTTAGAATAGCATATAACCGAACGTAAAACGGTCCGTTTATCCAACACCTACGTTGTAATAAACTCGCCGCCAAAACACAACCCAATTTTCCAGATCCTACAAACCTAGGTCATTAGCAAATCTGTTTTTTTTTGGGATATAATTATTTATTTGTACGCTTTGCCAACGGAGTTTAAAATAATGAAATTAAGCGTTAAATAAAAATAAGAAAATAAGTGTACTTAAATACAATTGTAATAATGGGCAACTACATCCTGTGCCATATTATGCAAAGAAATATCGATTATAATCATAATCAATATAATATTTTTAGGTATACCTACCTGGTGGCACTCCTCATTGGGCTTAGTGTAATATGTACTTAATTACCTAATGAAGGAGATAAACTTTTATAGCTAGTGTCTTTTATTTTGAATTTGTAAGATGTGTGATAAGATCAAAAGCAGCGTCAAGATAATAGGGCGCGGGAAATGGAGGGATAGATAGAAGCGCAGGCCTAGTTGTTTTGCGTGGTTTTCATGCCAGATAGGGGACGCTGTAGTAAGAAATGTTGCTCGGGATGCCTTAGAAATATTACCCACCCTATTGTACCTGGTCCTTCGGATCTAATTTGTTCCTATACCTATAGAATTCGCTTGCAATTTCACATAACGTGAAACCAATGATTCTTCGGATCTTATTTGGTTGCTTAGAAAGTATCCTTTGCAAATGCAATATCTTGCATTTGTATGCTACGAAACTTAATTTATAGAAGTGACTTGCAACTGCGCATAACGTAAAACTAATACAATGTCTATTATTTTATTTAAGAACGCACAATAAAAGTTATCATTTAAAATGGTTTCTTAGATTTACGTGAATGTTACAAACTGAAATAAACTGTTAGTTTTCATTTATTAAATATTGTCCATGTTTTTCAAGTTCGAACAAGTAGAACTCAAATAATACATGAACACGGCAGTATTGTGTTTGCTGAGATATTTTCAAATAACATAGTTAACACTTTGCCGAGACGTGATTGAGTTTTTAGCCGCCCACTGCAAACTAGAGTACACATGCACTTAAATCTCTGTACACAAGATGGCCGCTACGATAAAATGTCGTGTTTGTGATTTAATTACTGAATAATGCGTTTTTTTTTTCTAAAATAATAGTTTAATTAGTTCACTTCTATTTTTAAAGAGGTTATCTGTATCAGCCCATATACGTCCCACTGCAGGGCACGGGCCGCCTCTACAATCGAGAGTACGATTGAGAGAAGGTTATGGTACGGTTCTAAATTATTTTTAAGCAAAAGCTATGTAATAGGGTTGTGTCCAAGATGTTATTTGAGCAGTAAGTAATCATTCCTTAAAAGCATCGTTTATAAAAACAAACGAATTTGAAAACAGCATCAAAATTGAATGTAAAATGACTGAGATATTAATACAATATTGATACTACAAATAACTGTCATGCATCAAAAGCATGTTATACATATCATTTCATCATTTACAACTGTCATTTATTAGCCATCAATAAAAATCGGATAGATAACATTAAAAACAGAAAAACAACATCTTTTCGCTTGGCTTTTTATTACACTTATGAATTCAGATATCTTATTTGGAACTTCATTATTATAATGTATTATTTATGGCATATTTTTATTATTTATCTAACTGGTAAATTTCCATATCGTTATTTTATAGCTTTTAATAATTTGGTAGCGTAGTTATTAGCTATTTTTGAATAGAGGTTACCATGGGCGCTAAACTTATGGAATCGTAGAGAGAAAAGTTTTCATTAGCAGGAATAAGTTTTGTTTTGAAATTGGCATTATATAAGTTATTGATTAAATTAATAAATAAATGAACTCAACAGTCACATACAACAGTCCTGTCTCAACTCTAAGATCGAATCTTGCGTCCTGGGTTTCTGAAACTCTACGAGAGACTTTTCAGTGTCACAAACACTCAACCCTGATGCAAATATCTGTGGTTCACACAAACATTTGTTTCGGTCCACGGTTCGAACCCGCAGCCTATCGTTCCACAGCCGGCGGCTAACCAACTGCGCCACGGAGGCTGTCAATGGGAAGCTCCTTAATCTAAGAAATTAAAACAATCGGTTTAAGGATTCGTTCCGCAAGTACCTTTTTGATATTTCGTGTTGATAGAAGTATCTTGATCTATATCAGCCTATATACGTCCCAATGCAGGGCACGGTCCTTCTCTACAAATCTAAGTCGTCTTTTCACAGCTGGAGCCTGGATCCATAGCATCTGAGTAAGTAGAACTAGAGTAGAAAGTTAAAAAAAAATAGAGCGGAAGACAAGTATTTTTTTATTGCAATGAATGGCGAGACGAGCATGCCGTTTGCTGAATGGTAAGCAGTCTAGCAGTCGTAACTGCTCATGAACATTAGAAAAACCAAATAAAACCTTGAATAACAAGCAATGCTTGGCATTCCACTGCGCTCGCATCTCTGAGATAGATGATATGACCAGTAGTTGCTCTGGCTACGATATCCCTCAAACCAAAACACAATAATGCATTCACACTGCTGTTTTAATGGTCTATATACCTATTGCTTAACTTATTCCAAAGCTTACCAGTAGATGTCGCTACAACCAACTTTCCCGGCAAATCATTCACCAACAAAATCTCTTAATAACATAACAAAGTGTTTTTTCAGTGGAACAGGACTTGTTTACAGTGCGTTGCGTCATGAGCAATTAATCCATGTCGGCCGGCCGCTGTGGGCGTGCGACTTTGACATTGATTCTCAATTACCGAGTTTGTCAAACATTGTTATACAAATATGCTTAATAAGGCATAGTCGGCGGTCAAAATGTTTTCGCGATTCACGGCTTTATCATGTGTAAAGTAAAGGTTTTGTACCTATGAAAATAATTTGTTTAGGGTGAGAAGAGACGAGAGTCAGCGACCTTATGCAAGTGGATGTCAAAAGGTTAAACCTTGTATTTTGCAAATCTTTGAGTAACTCTATGATCCAAAACGAAGGTCGAATGTTCATCTGATCATTGACTAATTCTTAGATTATGATGTACCGTAGATTCTTCAAAAATTTTGTGGAGTACCTAGGCACATTCGTTTTACGTAAGACGTTCGAACATTCGAACTTCATTTGAGAGAGTAACACCTCTTATCACACACGCATTTAAATTTATTTTATACCTTACAGATGTCACGGAAATCTGCTCCTCAGAAATTTTAGCAGCTCACATCCTGGCTGTATACATTGAGAGAACCTTACATGTCTCTAGTTGTTGTTGTAGCCAAAGTAACTACAGGACATATTGAGACTTAATATCTTATGTCTCAGGATGGCAAGCGCAGTGGAATGCCAAGCACTGCTTTGTGATTCGAGCTGTTGTTTATTTCTGCTACTGTTTATGAGCTGTCGTATCGCTTACCATCAGGTGAACGGCATGCTCGTCTCGCTATTCATTTGATAAAAATAAAAAGTATTATAGACTAAGTTTATCTGCTTCACCATGTCATATTTCCACCTTGCAGGCGGACTTTTACTATTTAGCTTACACCCGAGAACTTTTGGGCCAATCGGCATATGTTATTTCACATTACACAAAAATAAAAACTGGTCAAGTGCGAGTCGGACTTGGGCAGTAAAGGTTCCGTAACATACAATAAGAAACTGTACTGCCTAAATATCCACCATACTGCGACTAATTCACGGCAAATCAAATCAACAGTAAAAAATAGGTACCTATTAATTTCAAATTGATACCTCTATCCATTCCATAGAAAACCGATTATGACTTTTGTCGACCAGATGATTTTATTTTTATTTTATTTTACTTGTATTGCTATTAATTGTAAGACGTGTATACCGTTCGACTGATGGTAAACGATACCGACTGCTCATGAACAGTAGCAATACCAAACAACACCCTGAATTACAAAGCAAGGCTTGGTATACCACTGCGCTCGCCATCCTGACACATAAAATGTTATGTATAAATATGTGAATATAATAATTAATAATTTAATAATAATTTATTTATTCGCCAAAAATGTTTAACATACACTTACAAATAACATACATTGGTAAGATGCAAAAACTTATAATAGTGTTATTGAACACTGGTACCCAAAGTAAGATCGAACTTGTGTTATGGGTACCAGAATGCTCACTTAGGTTACATTATATTATTACACATGAGAAGTTAGTTATTTGTTCATTAACTTAGTAGGAGCGAGGACTTGAATGTGGTTGTGTGTGTATGTGTGAGTGTGTGATGTGTGTATAATAAGTATGTATATATGTGTATAATTAAATAGTGTGTTATTTGTGTGTAATATAAGTATTTACTTTAAATACCAGATATTTTGATTAGATTTTCAGTCTCGTTATAGTTTTTACTCTGCAGCCACTCAGTAACTTTTTTCTTACATTGAAGTTTAGTAACAGGAAATATATTGCAAAATTGATTTATTTTATTGTAAAGGTGACTTCCAAGAATATTAAAATGTCTTTGTGCGAGTGCCGTTCTACAGCCCTGGGTGTGACACACCTTATAAGACCGGCGACGCAATTCTCTAACATTTGCATCATATTGCAGGGACGAGTGTTTACGCAAAATTGTTTGGAGCACGAAGAGCTGTCTAACTGAAAGAACCTTACTGTCCTGGTATAATTTATTTGTTGGGTATATGAAGGGTTTGGATAACATTACCTTCAGGACAGCCCTCTGGGCTCGTTCCAGATAAAGAAGGTTAGTTTTATGCGCTCCACCCCATACGGAGACACAGTACGATAACAATGACTCACACAAGGCGCAATAAACTGACTTAAGAGTGGAAACATCAGCAGAATATCTTAGCTTTTTAAAAATATAGATTACTTTTCGGACACGGGAAGTGAGGGCATGTAGGTGAGGCTTCCAGTTAAGTTGGTTATCAATCAATATCCCAAGGTATTTGACGGTGGATGATCTGGAAATTTGTGGGCAGTGACAGGGAGCATCAGGTGAGTTTTGGGTACAAGTGTGGACTTTAATGGTCGTAGAACTAACAGTTGGTAGTGTGGAGGGTTTCAGAGCAAATGGGAGGTAAACGGATTTATTTAAATTAACTGTGAGAAGGTTATTTGTTAACCAGGTCACTACAGCTGTAACGGCATTCTCAGCGAAATCAAATGTTTCAGACCAATTATTCCCATGTATAATCAATGCTGTGTCGTCCGCATATGCGAAGATCGAGCAATTGGGAAGTGACAGTTTGCACAAAGTATTAATGTAAATTAAGAAAAGCGTTGGACCTAAAATTGAACCCTGAGGTACACCGTAGTTATAGATATACTGTCACTTACCAATTCCGCAATCCTGACACATTGCGTTCGATCAGTAAGATAATCCTCAAAGATTTTATAGGTTCGATCGCGTACACCTATAGCCTCTAGTTTTAATAGCAGGTTGGGAGTTGACACGGTGTCAAACGCCTTAGAAAGGTCCAGGAAAACGCCAATGCATTTTTTCCTGCAGTCCAGCTTGGTCAACAATTCGTCTACAAAGGAACTAACGGCATCTTCAGTAGATTTCGATCTTCTAAATCCAAACTGGTTGCCAGTTAAAAGATTGTGTGACTCCAAGAAACTTACGAGGCGCTTATTTAATATTTTTTCCATCATCTTTGACATCGAGGGTAGAACGGAGATAGGTCTGTAGTTGTTTACATTATGCCTGTCACCATACTTAAAGATCGGGTGCACAACAGCCTTTTTAAAAACCTTGGGAAAAATGCCCTTATTTAAACAGAGGTTACAGATATAGGCTATGGGGCGAGCAAGTGTCTTTGAGCAGGATTTCAAAAGAGAAGATGGTATCCCATCCCATCCAATCGCAGCATCTGAGCGAAGCTCAAGGATAAGTCTTTCAACCTCCATCTCATCCGTAGGCAGCAACACTAACGAGTTGACTAAACGTGCGTCGTAATAACAGTTAGAAGGCAGATGGTTCTGAGACAATTTTTCGGCGAGATTTTTGCCAACATTTGCAAAGAAGTCATTGACTTCATTGATTGAAGACATTTTATCAGGAGTCATATTGAGCAGCTCTAATGGGGAGGTAGTTATCCGATGAGTATTAGTGATATTTTTTATTACTTTCCAGGTGGATTTGGGATTATTTCGAGCATTATGGAACTCTGCTTTCTCATATGATATTTTTAAGTTTTAAGTAGTTTGTTACAAAAATTACGATATCTAGTGTACGTAGTTTTAAGAACATAGTTTGAGGGATTTCTCTTTAGTACTCGCATCATTTGGTCTCTATTACGAATACAACGGAGCAAGCCTTTGGTTATCCATGGTTTGGAAATTCTAAATTTTGAAGGGATGTAAACTATTTTTTGAATATATCCAGTAGTTACTCTGGCTACAATGCCCTTCAAATCGAAACACAAAAGTGCATTTACACTGCTATTTGGCTGGAGAAATATACATTGTCCAACAGATAACCAATAAGAGTCCTGTAATAGTTTCGTTCTTCTTTTAACAGTACAGAACCCTATTGCCTACCAAACATTTTATTTAAATAATTTTTAGACTAATATTAGACATTTTATTACATAGTTCTGTTTTAATTTCTGTGTGAAACGAATTTATTTCTCAAGGTCAATTTAACGAGTTTGGATTGTTTATTACACACTAGCGTGTACACTAAAACACAACATTGCAGATTTTAACAACAGAATAAATATTGAACATATGCGAATTCTGGTTATTTTCTAATGTTAGTAGTGATGAATTGGGAAATACTACAATGTATAATGTTGCAAATACAAACAAATTTAGTACTTGTAAATCTTTCTCTTCATAATCGGCATATTAATACTCTTTACACGATAACTACGTTCTGGATTTAATTTCTGCTTCCCCTTTTAGAGTCTGAATTTTTATTAGAATAAGTAGATAAGAAAAACACGAACGGTCCTTGCCTACGATATATTGGATACTCTTTCACATTCAAGTAGAGATAGAGTAATCTTTTTTGTAATTACTATGTATAATTGTATGTATCTATATATGTATGAATTTATATACGTATATATTATAACTGTGGCTATATCGTATTGTCGATAGGTATATTCTTTTAATATTCTTTCCTTTTTATCTTAATTTTTGTTATTTGTAATTTATTTTTGAGTTTATCCTGATTTCTCTACACCACCTAAAGATCGACTGGGATATATACCGCTTGTATACTTTATATATAAATCGTAAATAAATAAATAGCGAAATTTAAGGCCAACCCGCACTAGGGCAATGTTGTGGACTTCGTAGCCTAACCGCTCTCAATCCTACTCTTGTATTGTAGAGGAGGCCTTCCGGCTTCCCTTTCAGTGGGATGTATATGGGCTGAATCAAATACAGAAGTTACTTTCTAGAAATTGCAGTCATACATCTCGAGGTGAAGCAATGACTAGTTAGTTACTTGCATAGCAATCGTTTGCCAGGCGAAAAATAATGTCATAATTTTATACATAAATAATGTAATATCCACAAAGATTAAAGGATTTAACAGCGGTTTGTATTATTCTGAGTAAAAATTAAGGATTTGATAATCAAAACAGCCTGACGCAACAGTTGACGCGGGTAGAGTATTCTCATTTTCTACAATTGTGCAATTTCATTTATTGTATTTTTTTAGTGGTTCCCTAATATTAGTACTAGTACGTAGTAAGTCTCTCATATGTGACAGGCCGTCTGGGTAGGTACCACCGCAATGTCTGTTTCTCCCACTAAAAAGCTGTGTATATGCACTGTTGTGTTCCGGTTTGAAGGACATTGTAGTCGCAGGATGACGAACGCAGTGGAATGCCCAGTATTGCTTTGTAACTCATAGTATTCTTTAGTTTTGCTACTGTCCATGAGCGACCGCATCACTTACCCATCAGTTGGTTTCATGCTGGTCTCGCCATTCAATGCAAAAAATAAATGAATATCGTATGTATGATATACATCAGTGGCGTAACAATAGGGTGGCATAGTGGGCAAAATGCCACGGGCCCCCGACCTTAGGGGCCCCCGGCGGCCCGGCACCTGAAGTCCGAGAGGCCGTAAGCAGAGAAAGAACCAAACTGATTTATTAGCCATTGAATAAAAAAAAACCTAAATCTAAGAAACCATTAATTTATTACCAACAAAATTAATAATCAGAAAGTATTTTCTTATCTTTTTCCAAACATAAAGATTTAATTAAAAAAAATTAAACCTCAATATTAGGTCTTCTGAGGGGGCCCCATCACCATTGCTGCGTTTGGGTTTCGGCCACGTAGTAAAGATATTACGACGATTACTTGGTCTCGTTATGAATCTGTTTTTATGGCGTGTAGACATACGAGCATACAGCTCCCCTAATGGTCAGAGTTCACGACCGCTCATGGGCCTTCGCAGATAAAGGAATCCAGTAAAATGAAGTCGCTTCCTACCGTTAACAGAGCACTCTCTCAAAGCCTCGCTAAAATAAGTATAGGTACAGAGTTCATTCCAGAGCTTGCCCGTGCGTGGTAAAAAAGAACACTAGAAATGTACTTTCCGGGAACGGATAGTTTCCACTTTCCAGGTATTAAGAATGATCTCTACTGCGGTGACGGGAAGTGTGATGGGAGAACAGCGACCATGGCACTACTTTCCTCAGAGCACTTTCCGTGGAAAAAATGATAGATTACACAGAGACACCCGAAGTCTCATTGCAAGCCTAAATTTTCTTAAAATTTTTCATGGGATCGGCGTTATCGATGATTCGAAGAGTTCAGCGCCCCGTAAGGAGTCAAGTGGGTCAAGCTGGTATTTTGGGGCTTCTACACAGAGGCGAGAGCAGTACTCCACGTGGTGCCAGATCGTCGGATTTATAGATCAATAACCGATGATGTGACGGAAAGTACCGCTTGGCTCTGTTGAGAATCCCTAACTATTTGCTAATCAATTTAGCCTTGTCTTCCAAATAAAACCTAAACTGAAATTAGGTCAGGTAGGTTAGTCTAATATTTCGGTTCCAGGAATACTCTCGGATGCGTATTTATAACTTGCTCCAAGATCTTGGGGAGTAAGCATGTGACAGCAATCGGCCTGTGATTCGAAGGATCCGACTGGTCACCCTTTTTGAGGATTGAATGAACATAGGCGATATTCCATGAACCCGGGCCTGGGTTGTTTTAATAGAAAAGACGATATAGGCGCGTGAGTGCGGGGGTCATCTCAGGGGCGGATCTCCTAAGAACTACTGCAGGGATACATGCCGACCTATTCTACAAGTAGCTGTCGAGGAGCTTGACTTGAGATGATGAGGGAACTGTGAGTTTTGGCCGTGATTTTTTTCCGTCGCCAAGAGTTCCTGGTTTTGCGAGAACGTGATGTCGCGGTTAGCGAGCGCGATCGTGAGCGGAACCATCCCAATCGCCGCCGCCTCTAAAGAAGAAAACGTCAGGTCATGATCTGCTCAAAGGACGCCTCTATCTTTTAGTTTGAGGGCCTATGAATTCCAGCACGGTCTCCCACGCAAGTCTTAGGAGGCTACCTAAAGGGGCCGCGGGGGTAACTGTTGTGCGGCGCACTCTTGATAACTGTGATTCTGAGATGGACGACAGAGCACGTGGTCTCGTGTTTGTCGTGGACGCCCACAATATCTTAAAGGGGTGTCCAGATCTAGACATAAGTGGAGAGCAACTTTGCTCCCCACCGAGAGAGACCTGTGTCCTGGTTTAACACCGGGTAATCACTGGGAAGGAATCGGGGCGCTTATCCCCCTTTTTATATTATCTAAAACAAAGGGGGCCCCATCCGATGATTTTGCCACGGGCCCCAGATGGTGTAGTTACGCCACTGATATACACACTGTATCTACATGTGTGTTGAATAAAGTTAAAAACTGCTATGAATATGTCTGAAAATATACTGACGCAATTAACGGTTATTTTAATTACTACAACAAAATCAATCGTCATACATCAAATTGAAGCAAAGGCAGTGCGAATACAGCCTTTAGGCGCAATTACGACGATGTCTACAACATGTGCCTTTGCTCGAATTTTGTGTTTTCAATGTTTATATACCAGTTTTTCAACATCTTTCTTAGCTTTATCAGTAAAAAGTTTAACCTCCAAAGTCACTACCGCCCACACTTATAAATATTTGCGAAGAAAAAATTTGAAACTGCGTTCGCAAATAATCACATATCACAGGGATTTTTTGTTAGTTCTGCCATGCTCAAACAACATTTAACGTCCCAAACATCCTTTATAGTTTATTATCAATTACAATTAGTATTTATTAAAATTTATTGCATCGTAAAGATACCCGAGGCGTAGCTAGCGTGAACAAAGACTTATTACTCAAATATTGCCGAAATGCGTTTGTTTTTGATATTTCCATTGTTTTATTTATGATTATCGTTACTGGAATTATTGGGGATTTAATCATAGTGATTATGATTTATGTCGAGTGTGAATTTTTGGACAAAAACAATGAATGTTATGGAATGTTATCTCAAAATGCCGGCCTAGTAGCGTAGATATAAACGCAATCGACATATTGATAAGCGGTGAAATATATTTTTCTAATAAGTAATAATATGCAGAATTATATAAATAATACTATAAACCGCTGTGTTTCATTAAAGCAGAAATATTCGGTTTTATAATCATGCCCGCATTATGGCAGACCTTTCAAGAAATAATTAAATAGTACTTTATCAAAATTTACATGTACCAGCCAAAAAATATATTAACATGTCAGTTCCAATAGAAAATCGTCCATATGATGGTAAATATATGACAATGTTAATCAAAATTAGATATAGAGTATCGCGCCAGTAATTCGCATAAAAACATATTTAAATCTAAAATTCTTTAAAAGTCGTAATTTATAGGCAAAATATATCTACATACATAACTGACGCCTTTTACCCAGAAGGGGTAGGTAGAGGTGCAAACAATAACCCTACGTTTCGCTTTGTATGTTCCGCCCCACGATGTGATAGGGGGCGAGCCAATCGCCATATCAGACAAAATTTCAGACTCCGGGCTGATAGTGAATAAAAAATATCACCTTGCCCCATTTGGGATTCGAAAACAAAACCGCAGCGTCATTATCGTACCGTGGTGTTAGTACGCCACCGAGGCAGTCCCTATATTTCAATATTGGATGGAATTTGTGTCTTGGTGCCTGCTTGGCGACTGCCAGGAAGAGGCATGAGTTTAAGTATGTATATAGGTATTTAAAAACACTTTTCTCGTGCGTCAATACTGGAATTAGAATACATAAAAGTACTTAAGAAGTACAAAAGGACAGGCACTTTCATCTTACGGTAATAAAGATTCTTTTTCGTGCAAATACAATTAAATTTTATTACGGACTTTGTTGGGGATCTCAAGTTCCGTATTCTCCGTATATTCCTTTGTTCCGATGAACTTTAGCAAAACGATCAGCTTTGTAATGCTGGAAATAATCTACTATACTATATTCAAGATTCTTAAAAAATCTGAGTTTTGTTTACAAAAAAATTTTTAAAGAATTTTTGAATAAAAATCGCGATGTGTTTGTCAGCGTTATAGCATAAAAGCTGAATTTTAAATAATATGTTATTTAGGCGACCATCAAGAGGTGTTTCCTTGAATACAGACAATTATGATGGTACTTCACCTTGCCAGATACATTAAGCTAATAACTTCCGAAACTACCACGATTGGGACTTCACAATAGCTGACCCTGTGATGCCTATGTCAGAAGCATGCGCAGACAAACTTTCAGCTTTTAAAATGAGGAAAGTCTGGCCACGGGCTCTTGCTCTATATTGTAATGTACTTCGACCACTAATGACGGCCACTCAAAACATTGTCCGGATAACAGACGTTTAATACGGGTGCGAAGGGTGTCGGTACTTGTAAACAGTTCAGAGAGAATCGTGTTTTAATAACCGACTTACAGAAATACTGCGAGCGCGTGCCAACTGTCTTCGTGATTCATCATTTGTCTTGCAGTAATTATATTTTGCACAATGTTAATTTCATGACCTAGTTTATTTGAGTTATCTTTGCGACTATCTGGCTCCTTAAGAAGTGGAGGAAAACATGGTGAGGAAAACTGCATACCATTGCGATTGGTGAGAATTTCTATGGTATGTAAAGTCCGCTAATCTGCACTAGGCCAGCGTGCTGGACTTTATGGTCTAATACCTCTCAATCGTACTCTCGATCGTAGGGGAGGATCGTGTCCTGTAGTGCAACGTATATGTGCTGAGACACTACCGCTTATGTGAGTTTTCTTCGCTCGCTGATACAGATATTTTAGTTACATAACTTTCAAACATGTATGATTGTAAAAAAGCAAGATTGTTTCCTCATCAGGTCTATAAAATTAAATTATTGATTAACCGGTTAGGTAAGTGACTTTACACATCCCGTTCCACGTAAATTTAGCATCCGCATGCTAATTGCGAGAAACTTTGCTAGAAATATTTGGTACTTGTCGACAAATGCCTACAAAGTTTGTATAGATTCCATAAGTACGTACTTTAAATAGACACTACTATAGATTACGCATAAAGTTAGAATATAACATCGTCCTAAGTAGAACATCCTCCTGAGTAGAACATTCTCCTGTTCATTCCACTCCATTCATTCATTCATCCATTGACAGCTTCCGTGACGCAGTCGGTTAGACGCTGCCTGTGAAACGAGATCCCCGCACTGAAAGAAATGATTGTGCGGCCTACAAATATTTCTTTCGGGTCTGACTGCTTGTGACCAAAAAATACGGAATCCAAATAAAAAATGAAAAAAAAAACATGAACATTTTCTCCTCTATTTTCGTTTGTGAAGTTAATTTCCACTCGAATAGATCGCTCTTTAGGCTTTGACCAGTTGACAGCTTGCTGTTTAGGCTTTGACCAGTTGACAATACAGTGATCAAACAGAAGTTAAAACTTCTTCAATTCAGAACAGCTCATTAATAATTTGCGAGCCACAACTTATTTGACCTATAAACTATTTATAATTAAAGCTATATACGAGTATAGCTATATAAACTTTTACCTTTGCATTACCGTACGGCCGCTGGAGAATTCATAAAAATAATAAATTTAATATTTTATCGCCACGTGCGTACTCGCATGTTTTGGGCACGAAGCCAATGCAGTTTGTCCATACCAGTCTTTATATTGGGCATTAAAAATTACTCAATGAAATATTCATGTGGACTTGTTGAAATATTAATTGCAGTATAACTTATCCTGTGTGTATTAATTAGCTGATTAAATAAACAACAACATTATTCATTATTAATTTCCTTACGGAATAAGCAAGCGCAGTGTCAGACGCCCGCCTACAAGCATTTGGGGGAAAATTGAAAATGATTATTTTGATTCTAGCGCCACGCTCTGGTGAGAACGAGAAATTATCGTGTAAGTACTCGTAGTTTAAATGGCGGTAAAGTTTTTTTTATATTATAGGGGGCAAACGAGCGTGCGGTTCTCCTGATGGTAAGTGAACAGTAAATAGTTCACGGACCCCCTCAAAAAATATTTTAGGAAGAAAAGCAAACCTTGTTTTGAATAGTATTGAATAATTATTTTTTGCTTTTCAGTGGAAACATATTATTATTATATTTTACTTGTTAGTGGTTTTTTAGTTTACAGTTTTATTTTTATGATTCATTTTAGTTATTTATTTATTTTTAATATTGATAGGCATTTAAATGATATTTTTAACCGACTTCAAAAAAAGGAGGAGGTCCTCAATTCGACTGTATGTTGCATTTGTTATGCTTGTTACCTCATTGCCTTGTACTGTGAGAACCGCATTAGGTTCATTATAAAAGTTAAGTTACAGTGAAAGAGAGAAAAAGGGGTAGTGGTGAGAGGGGGTTGGTGATAAAATTAAAATACACGTAAATACTAATATCTTCGGCAGCTTTTAACCGATTTTAGTGATTTCTTTTTAATTGGAATGAACGTATTAACAGGTTGATCCCAGGAATACAACATGAAGATCTGATGATCATGTTCGGACCTGGAGAGTAGAACTCCTCAAAATTCAGTAGGATTCTAAGTGTGAGGAGTGAATATAAAGGCAAGACTTTTTCTTGATTGTATTAGCAATAGCAATAGTGATTACAAAAAAATATATGTAACGTGTTAATACTTTGGGAGAACGGTGTGGACTGTTTTTAGTGGTTCGGCGTGCGGCTGGTTCGGCGTAGCGGACCCCGCACGGATCCTCCGCGGCGCTCCGGGTGACAAGTGGCGCCGATCCCCGACGCGGCACCCCCTTAGTCGTACTTATGGGTTTTTATGATTCTGTCGCTAACACGAATGGTTCTTTTTGCATTGGGTACAGTATAAAAGCTTAGCTACAGTGGTAGAGGGAAAAGGGACTAGGGGCGAAGGGAGGGGCGGGGGAGAAAAAATAATTAACATGTGAATATTCCATTCTCCAATATCTTCGGCAGCTTTTAGCCAATTTTTGATGTCATCGGCAAGAACACATTTCTTATGGGACCAACTCTCCTTCATTGAAATGCCTATCAACACTAAAAAGATACAAACATCTAAATTTTTCAATAAAAATAAAAACCGACTTCAAAACAAAAAACCACTAAAAACCAAAAAATAATAAAATAATAAGTACCACTGCAAAGCAAAAAATGATATTTAATTCATTGTACTTGTGCATGATGATTAATTACTTGACTAGCCAACAAATCAAAATACATATATGCGTCACATATTGAAGGCGGGTCGCCAAGTACCAAACATATAGATATGTCGGAGGAGGATTAAACTAGTATGTAAAACACAACACACGAAAAATATTATAATCACTCACTTTATTTTTAATAAACCTTCTCTCAGTTTAATAACACAAACATTAAGCACTAAGATAGTAGGACAGTCCCAAGACGTCTTCACTCTTCGGTTATCACCAACTGAATGATCCCTCCAGCGATGACATCTTGATTCTGTCGAAGCGCACTGAAGTTCACCCGTACCACATCGAAGTGAAGTCATCGATCTAGCGAGTGGGGCGCTTTCTATTTCACTACTTACTCATGACAATATTAAAATAATCCGTACTCATGACCATGCTGCGACAGATATTTAAATTAATATAAGGCATAGGTCCTACATGTTTGGTACTTAGCGGCCCGCCTTCAATATATTACGCATATATGTATTTTGATTGTTGGCTAGTCAAGTCATTATGCAAAAGTACAATGAATTAAATATTATTTTTTGCTTTGCAGTGGTACTTATAATTTTTTGGTTTTTAGTGGGTTTTTTTTTGAAGTCGGTTTTTATATTTTTCTGATAACCATATTAAAAGTTAACTGAGCTGCTGTGGACCCCTGGCGCACATGTTACGGACCCCACTTTAAGAAACCCTGCAGTAAACCAAGAAATATGTGTTGTATGTTGATGTTATCAACTTCTGTAAATTTAACCAATATCAACTTGATATTGGTTAAAATTACAGGAGCTTATGACACATACAAATATTGACATAAAAATTTGAAATTTCGCGCGTTTGCCTAGCACGCCCTGTGATGGCGAAATCACGTCGAATAAAGTACATAATAAAAATCTATGCCTACTAGGGGGATCCAGGCTGGAAGGCCAGTGACATTGACATACCCCTTTCGGCCTTCGCCGGGGTACCAAAAGGGGAGCCTAATGCCATTTCCTATTGAAATTCCTGTTGTGTTTCGGATTGAAGGACATTGTAGCCAGAGTAACTACTGGACATATTGAGACTTAACATCTTTTGTCTCAGGATGGCGAGCGCAGTGGAATGCCAAGCATTGCTTTATAATTCCAGGTGTTGTTTGATTTTGCTACTGTTCATTAGCGTTCGCATCGCTTACCTACCATCAGGCGAACGGCATGCTCGTCTCGCCATTCATTGCAATAAAAAAAAAGCAATGATATCCTTCAAACCGGAACACAACTGTGCTTACAAACTGTTACTTGGCGGTAAATGCATTGTTTTGACACTATAATCATCTGTTCAGTGGTTTTGACTGCATTGTATGTAAACAATGCAGTGTAGTCACCGTGTAAACCACCAAAACGGATGACACCGGTAAATGACGTTTAAATAAAAAAATAAACTGAAATAAAATACAACACGTATTGCAAACGCAGAAATTATTGATTAGGCAATACGCAGTAATGCAAAAGTAATTCTACGTCTGAAGTTGAGGTATACATGGACGACGGGGGATCTCAGTGCGCTCATTCTAAAATGGCAGAATACATTACTTTGAGCAGTAGTTTCTAGGGCATTCAATAGGCTTCGAACCAACGTGACCATAAAATACTAAAAATATGCCTCAAATATGAACCCGCGATATTTAGAACGTAGCCAACGTGTCTATTTTATTGTAGTCTTTAAATAATTCCTTATTCTTATTTATGGTCCATAGACATTGATTCTTGGCGTTCTGACGGTTTTTATGTACCTTGCTTCAACAATTGTAAGTTTTTTGGATGATTTTATTAAATTTACTTTTAATATTTCATTATACTTCCTTATGGCAATGAAGAGATGGAGATTTGGGAAAAGTTTGGAAAATTTATTAAAATTAAGTAAATACACCCAACAGTCATCAACAACATACATAGTCCTGACCCACTATTAAGATCAATTAGGTATCGATGCGTAGATCGAACCCGCGGCCTCTCGTTTCACAGTCAGCGTTTAACCAACTGCGCAACAAAATTGTTTTGTTTTTATTCTATGGAATAAAGCGAGATACCAAAAAGATTCTCTAATGATATTATATGACGATTGCTGGCATTACTTTATTCTGAAGATTAGACAGCACGGCAAAAATAATTAACTGTAACGAATGGTTTATTAGATTTGCGAGAATGTTAAACATTTAAACAAAACCGAGAACTCGAATGTTGCCGCCGAAAAAAAACACGGGTAAGTTAAAAAAACGGAAAATCAAACCGAATTCACGGTAAAATCCGTAAAAATTAGTTTTAACTGTAAATAGTTTGATTTCTCCATTGTTGGTTACAATACTGTTTCAACCAAAACTCTTCTGTAAACCATCTTGACCACAAGCGATGAATCATGAAAATTATCAAAAGAAATTTAAAATCCTAGAATGCTTGTACTTTTAACTGTAAATAGTTTGATTTCTCTATATTTGGTTCAAACACTGTTTAAACCAAAACTCTTCTGTGAACAATCTTGGACACAAGCGCTGAATCATGAACATTATCAAAAGAAACCATCAGAATCCTAGAATGCGTATACAAAGTATATGAATGAGAACGCGTTACAAGTTCCAAGTTCATTCATAAAATTAGCAACGTGCGTGCTAATGTTCTGAAACATCTGCTTTGTATTAGGTTTGACTGGACGTGCGTTGAACTAGCACATTGAATAGGTATGCATATGCACTAATATTATTATTATATAGGTATTTAGTTGCCAGTGGAAATTCTTTATGGTGACCTATATTCAATATTGTCTTGTGTTTGAGGCGATGTTAAATGTGTTTACAACGCAATCGATCGGCCATCATGATGATAAGGCTGTCCACACATATTCATACATAAACTCACGCCTTTTTCCCATAAGGGGTTGGCAGATGTGCTGTCAGGACACCCACATTTCGCCTTGTATGTTCCTTGTATGTTATATAAGGAAGTATAGTAAGCATTTTTAACCTATACTGTCCCACTGCAGGCCAAATGCCTCCCATTCCATCTTTCACTCTCTCTATCTAAGGCATTTTTCTGCCACTTGTTATCAAAATGATCTTACAGCCGTTGTCTATATCCTATCTATCTTTAAAGACAGCTCAAAATAGCTTCCACTACTATATTGGTACAATTTTACGCTTCATTATATACAGGGATACACATTTATTTATCTTTTGTAGCTATCAATAAATATATGCACCAGATTTATACCTCTCTGTCTTTTTTAACTCGATCATAAATTGCGTCGAAAATATCTAATAAAATCTCTTGTTTAGGATAGATAGATTATAGAGTCAGACCGTTAGTCATTCCTTCACTATCTGCACAGTCTTTCATGCGGTCTTGTTATGTTTTGTTAGTGGGCATTTCTTAACAGAAATTAATAAACGGAATAAAATACTAACCCAAATACATCACACTGTGATACTATCCATGCAAAGGTTGCCTGGAAGAGATCGCTTTAGGCTATAAAGCAGCCCATTGTAATACAATAAATCTTATATTGTATAATATTATACTGTGAGTCCTGGGCACTCTCTCTTTTCCATTGAACAGAGATATAAGCATTATTACTAATCACATACATTATCACGCACTAAAATGGTGAAGGAAAACATCGTGAGGAAACCTGCATACCGTAGCGATTTGTATGAATTTCTATGGTATGTATAAGTCAGCCAACCCGCGCTAAGCCAGCGTGATGGACTATACGGCTATGGCCTCACTTCTATTCGTCGGACTCTCGATTATGATAGCAATTCACATCCTGATTGGTCGTATGCTGGTTTCCCCACAATGTTTATTGTTAAAGTATCCTTCAATATTTTGTATCATTTAATTAATCTTATTTATACATCCAACACCAATATTATGTCAGATCTCACACATTTTTCTAAAAAGCTTACTTGAAAACCTAAAATCCAGTGTTGAAAAACTCGAACACGTGTATACCTACACTTAAAATGTATTCGAAATGTCAGGAATAAATCTTAATATACAATCGGATCTTACATAGACTAATGGAAAAACAAAACACTATTTTATGCCTTAAAGATTGTATTAATCGACCGTGGTGCTTCCACTTTGGTCGCAACAATACACCACAGATGTTTCAAAATTCTGCCCAAAACCCGTCCTTATTTATTAAAATTATAGGCATCAATATTCTCCCTCTTGCTCATTTATCGGCGTTCCTGATCAGAAGGCCATTAACACATTATTTCTTTCTCTAGCCAGGGCATTAATAGCCAAAGTCAGAATCTTGGCACAATTAAATTTACAAATATAATACAATTATTTTTTTTCACTATTCACAGTGGACAAGAGTGGTAAGCTAATTTTCACAAGCCCTCACAAAATTAAAATACAAGTCTGTTCCCTCCAGCACTAATAATGTCGACTGATGACTGATATACCTAAATAAAAAATCTGTGAGCAATCCGACGCAACGCATTCCTAAGAAATCATTATAAATTAGTTCATTCATTTGTTTATACTACATTAGCAGTTTTATAAACTCATTTGCAAAAAAAACGGGCACCTAAGCAATGAACCATTTCAAATGTTACTATTGGTTTGTTTGATAATTATAGGTAGTTTTACTTTCACAATTTTGTAAATTAATAAGCAAATAATCGTTTTCGTCAGTATTATTATAAAATTTTGATAAAATTTATGGGTTTTAATGCTAAAGTTCACTAGTAGTGTATACTCGCTAGTAGTGCATATGCTCGTGAAGTAAAAGTTAACAAAGATTTTTGTTTGTTTTTTCTTTAATAAAGTAAAAGCAGATAAATGTTTAGTATCGAGTGTGACCCCCTGTAGCTGAAATCACAGCTTGAATTCGTCTGGGTATGCTAGCGAGGATATCCCGGATACTTGCTTGCGGAATAATCAAGCAAGTATCCGGTCATCAAGCAAATATCAAGTCGTCGTTTCAGAACGAGCATGTCTGGGACGTTCTGAAACGACGCGTGAGATCAGTACAACCGGCTCCGCAGACCATCAGAGAGCTGAAGAATGTGATTACCGCGGAGGGGGAACGTATTCCGCAAGCAAGTATCCGGGATATCCTCGCTAGCATACCCAGACGAATTCAAGCTGTGATTTCAGCTAGAGGGAATCACACTCGATACTAAACATTTATCTGCTTTTACATTATTAAAGAAAAAACAAACAAAAATCTTTGTTAACTTTTACTTCACGAGCATATGCACTACTAGCGAGCATACACTACTAGTGAACCTTAGCATTAAAACCCATAAATTTTATCAAAATTTTATGATAATACTGACGAAAACGATTATTTGCTTATTAATTTACAAAATTGTGAAAGTAAAACTACCTATAATTATCAAACAAACCAATAGTAACATTTGAAATGGTTCATTGCTTAGGTGCCCGTTTTTTTTGCAAATGAGTTTATTATACGACGTGATGTTTTAAACATTAATTAAATTTAATTTATGTTACAATAATAATAATGCGACGTGTGCGATTTACAACCTCATACATATTCTGTGTTAATATGATATGCCAATATGTCACTATAAACTTATTGCTGCAAATGGTAGAGCTTGGAGACTGTCGTCACACCCATCACCCACCTCACACACAACTCCTGTAAGCCAGGATTAACAGTGGCACGCATTGTAATGACACCGAGTATTGAAGCTCGGCGAGTCTCCAGGAATAAATAACACCCTGCAGTCACATACATAGTCCAGAACCCCTCACTAATATCGAGTCTTGTTTGGTGGGTATTATAAACTACGAGAGACTTTCAGGTGTCACAAACACCCAGACCCCAAAGAAATGTTTGTGGGCCGTACAAACATTTCTCTCGGTGCGGGATCGACACTACGGCCTCACGTTTTACAGGCGGCGTCGAACCGATTGTGCCACGGAGGCTGTCAATGTCTAACTTGTATTGAACCCGCGACCAAAAGTCAATTATCATCATCATTAAGTAAGCAGTCCGCTCCGTGACCACGAAAGCTGTAAAGTAATCGGAACGTCGGGAAGTCAAAAATGTAAAAATTAAACCAAATTTGCGATACAATCCGTAAATAATAGTTTTTTTCAATCATTAAGTTATTTATAAGAGAATTTGACAGTGATAAAATCGCACATACAGCAGAGCTATGTAGCTTGTCAAAGCTGCTTTTTAAACTGGATGAGCCTTTGCTGTTCCGTTTTGTCTTCTGAGCCAATTCTGAAGATTTTACAGATGTGGTAGGATATTTAAATTCGTGCAGGTAATAACCATCGCACGAGGGGGGTAAACCATTCATGTTGACCAATGCGTTTGGTTTCTCGGGTTCCGTCTGAGTACATGGGATTTCGAGTAGAATGTCGTAATTGTATCTGCAGAGAATACCTTTAGTTGATTCTAGTCTCGCTTTCAATATAAATTAATCAAACTGGAAATACAAGTATACAATAACACACCTTCCTGTATGAATATTATTTAATATTTTAATTTGAGTTTGTTTTTAAATAAAAATAAAATAAATAAATACACCCAAAAGTCACATACATAGTCCTGATCCCAAATTAAGATCAAATAAGTCTTATGTCGTGGGTATCAGGAACTACAATAGATTTTGCGGTCTCAGAAACACCCCGACCTAAGCCAATACCTGTGATCCTCACAAACATTTGTTTCGGTGCTGGGATTGAACCCGCATCTTCTCGTTTCACAGCCGGCGTCTAACCAACTGCGCCACGGAGGCTGCTGTATTTAATTTATTTGAAGGTTGTTGTTCCTAGCAATGGCAAATATAAACTTGACTTTGGCTCTCCCGCCTCAAGTGATGAACCAACCCATCTGGCGATGATATATAATCCATTTGAAGGCGTGCTTCGTAACAGTAAAATTGTATAAAACTATTCTTATCTTCTATATGCCCTTCGTAAAATCGTAATAAAATATTTTTATACTGATTGCACAATATTTATTCTGATTCTGCAATCAATCCGCGCCAAACGGGAGTCATCGATTTTATGAAACTGAACAATTTCCCACAGGAAACTAAACAAATCATAGGAAACCAAGAAACTCATAATTCATTTTATAAGTACCCCAACCAACCCCAACCATCAAACCTTGACCCACTTGTCATCCACAAAAAAGTCCGCAAGTCGCAACATAAAAAGTATGCCTCATGAAATTGAAAAAAAAAGAAAATCTTACCTAAACTAAGACATTAAAATTCAAATGGTAGAGCTGTATAAAGATTTACTTCTCAACATTTCAAATATATTCCTTCCATCTATTCAAGTCCACACACAGAATGTACAAAAATGTCTCTATTTATTTGCAATACAACTTATCACATTAAGATCCGCATACACAAACGGAAAAATCGGTCGCGACTGCGGTCATTGGACGCGGCGCGCTGAAATAATGTTTTCAGCAACCTTTAGTACAACACAACACACTGTTGCGTGTACACGCGTCGAAACGCGTCTTTATCTATCAATACAAGTCGGTGCTACACATACATCGATAAAAAAGTGAATTTATAAAACCAAGTGATTTGTTTATGGTTTAAATCAAACACTAGTTCTTTTTTCAAATATTTACCGCCAAAATGTAAATGGCCAGTGGTTTTTTAAGTTTTTATAAATAATTAAGGATGACATTTGACCATAGATAATCAGTGTTTTATGTTTTAAAAAGTGTGATCAGACTTTAAAATGCATTGGAGATTTCATGTTTTGGCCGCATGCGTGTTTTTATTAGGTAAGAATATTTGATTTATGTTCCAATTGATTTATGAGGTATAAAATGGTTAATTAAGTTGAGTTATTGCAATAATAGTTCTAAGTACTATGTTATAAATACCTAACCTAAATATATTTCATTAATTTGTGTTCCAATAATAAATAAAATATATTATTTTATTAAATTAATGTTTATCTAATTCATAACGCGCTCTTTTTGTCTATTTTTACAAACCATTGGTCCATGGATGATTCGTAAAAGTAAAATTAGTAGTTAGTAAAATATGAATATCTTTATGTGTATTCTGTATGAAACAACATCGACACATGCCACAATTATCATATTTATCATTGAATACATAATGTAATACATAATATCATGCTTTGGTATCTTGAGGAAGTTCGCCGTTTATATAATAATTCTCCACTTTTAATATCTCTATCATTCTAGTAGTTCATATGATATCGTTTATTTTTAAGTCAACCTGAATATATATATATATATATATATATATATATATATATATATATATATATATATATTATTGAGGAAATATTAGATTGTTTTTTTTGCATTGAATGTGCTCTTAAACTATAGGACTGGTTTGAATGTATTTTTGACCATTAAAATCCTACATTATCCCTGATAGATATAAACGATAGAATATATTCAATGACGAGTATCTGTACCGGTGTGGAGCCGGGTCAGGCCGCCAATACATTAAAACACCGTTTTGTACTTTTATTAATTTCCTTTTTAAAAAATACTTAAACATTTACTATAATATTTTGCCATCGCAGCTATAAAAAAAAATATTATTTTGATCTTATTTGAAGACTCTTGCCGTTAGATTTCAACTTGGACTAACTGATAATAATTTTCTATAAGAAATTAAATCAACTGAATATTAAAACACTAGCGGTCCGGCCCGGATGCGCCCGGGTGCATACACGTTTTAAAATGGCGGTCAAAATGTTTAATTCTGACATAGTCATCAGTTTAGAATATCGACCAATCGGACCACGAAAAACGAACAAAATTTCCTCGTATTTGCTAGAAATATCACTACTGCTTTCCTCCTATATATCATAGCGTGATGATATATAGCCTATAGCCTTCCTCAATAAATGGACTACCCAA
The DNA here is from genome assembly GCA_009982885.2 of Hyles vespertilio. Taxonomy (NCBI): domain Eukaryota; kingdom Metazoa; phylum Arthropoda; class Insecta; order Lepidoptera; family Sphingidae; genus Hyles; species Hyles vespertilio. The sequence goes on from CM042811.1 coordinate 19,056,233, forward strand.
CACTGAAAGAATCAGTCAAATCGGACCAGTAGTTCCAGAGATTAACGCGTTCAAACAAACAAACAAACAAACAAACTCTGCAGCTTTATAATATTATAAGTATAGATAAGCAACGAGGGACAACAAATGAATACCTTTTACAAATCCTATACAAATATGTTTGTTATACCTTATACAAATATGTTCGGCCATATAAAATGTACTCTGTGTGTTTGGCAAAATTGGGGTAAGTATGGCAATACCCCGAAAGCCAAAAAACAAGAACCAACTGAACTGAAATGAACTGACAAATATATATGGACAGGGCGAAGAGCGCGTAGTACAAAACTCCCACAAGTGGTGCGTCACTCCAGTGCATGTCTAGTAGAGCGTTACTGGAATAAGTCGACGCGACTAACAATTTTGAAAAAAAAGCTATCTTGTATTATGACAGAAAGTTGAATAAAAAAAGGGATTCTCATCATCGTCAAGACACAATTAATATTTATTTTAGCATTTTTATTTCGACGTAACTATGAGAGATGACGAGATTTTCACGGTTATTTTATTGATGCTCCAAATATACTGAAGGGATTTTATATTATCCTTAGGTTTTAAATTGGTGATCTTGCAATAAAATACATCAGGCATGCGTGTTGCAGTGGTGGTTCTGTTACAGGCTAGGACATGTATCTTTATCTTTTTTCTCTGAAATCCAAATCAAACTTAATTCTACCAGTCCTTATCCATTAGTGACTCAACAATGCCTCTTATTTTCCACGGATTCGAACCTTGTTCGGATTAAAACATTGCGTTTTATCGCTTGAAAATATTTTATGTTTTCACAAACAGAGCAATTCAGTTAATCAAATCGCAAATCATTATTTATTGATCTGTTGTTACTTAGTAACAAGTCGAATATGAGGATTCGTAACTCGGAAGGATTATGTTATTGCGGATTGTATAGAAATTACACATAAGGTTCTAATGGCATAAATTCAAGGATAATGTCGGTAATTATAAGACTCATTCTCTTAAGTGTGGTCAAGCAAGCAATCGTATATGAAACTTTAAACCAAATAATTGAGCATCACGAAAGCAACATTCATCATGGAAAGGTGAGTTAAGGGCAGATATATACGGAAAAATATTAGCATTATTTATGTAAGAAGTCATTTTAAAAGACCGACATTATATTAATTGTTCTTTTTTTAATCACTAGTATCTCTCGTAATACCTTACATTTTATGAACTTTCACAAATTAAAACACAGCCTCAAAAAATGTGAACTTAGACTGAAATAAAAAAATCCCTTAGCGTTTTCGTGTGCGGTCACTATCTATTCAATTGTACATGCACGGAATACCCAGATACAAAAAAATATAGAATTAAATAGATAAAATAAACACATACAACAATAAGAGGTGAGACATCTAAAACAAAGGATTAAAACGGACACATCTACTTTGAACTATTAAATCCAAGAAGAGACTTCCGAATAGTGAAAGCATTTGACGCGAAAGTGGACATTCATAGTCTCTGCCTACCCTTTTAGGCTACGGACGTGACATTATATATGTAAATATACCCTCATTTACGTGCAATAAATTTGTATGTTATTAAACGACGCACGCGCTTCCTTGCGAAATATTTACTATGCATTCAACCAGGCAGTGATTAAGGTTGCTCAATCGTACAACTACACTTCAACAACCTTATAAAGATGTAATGTATCGTTAGACTATTGCAACTGTCCTGATGATTTAATACTTATTTATAGACTGGTATTTCCTATGAGAACAATTAGAACCTAGACTTAATATCTAAGCGCAGTATTTTAAGTATTTTAATAAAATCGATGATAAATTAACTAACTTTGAAAAAAAATCTAAAGGCAAATAATATTTCAGGCACGAAGGGTCTCAAATGATAAAATTTAATAATAATAACGAATTTATTGAAATATAAAATTACAGACACTTAAATCCACTTAAAATTAAATAAAAATAATGAGATCTTAAATTCTAGCTGAGGTTGCCAAACTAGGCGTAGCTTGTGACTTAGGATACCAATATAAAGAAATATGTGGGTTGAGAGTAAAATCTCTTGTGCATTCAGAATTTGAGCTATGAGCTATTTTCACACAGCCTTCGTGTCGCAATGGGCGAGAAGCCAGATGTATAACGAAAGGTTGTGATTTCAGTTCTCGCACCGATGCAATGTTTACGCGATCGACAAAAGAAAATCTGTGTCAAGTCTGGGTTAGACGAAAAGTCTCATGAAGTTTCTGAATTCAAATAGTATATTAACAATTATGGATATTGGACACATACCTCTATCGAAAACTTTGCTTCTGTTGGAAACGGCCTGAAACCTTTCTATAATTCTTTGAAGGAAATCTAGTTAAGGGTTTCTATAGTCCTCATGAAAGAAATCAGATAAGTTATTACGTTGTCACCAGTCTGCATCTAGAAAGTGGATGAATACGGGTTGAAGTAATGATGGTAGTTGTCGCTTAATTACAAACTTTGATCAGCGATTCGTGATTCTTTGATTGATAAATATTATGGATCGATATTGTAAAAACTTATGATGGGGGTGGCATGGCCCAAACCCATTTGATAAATATATAAATGATGATAGTCCTGAAAGTCCTACCCAGGCGGCCCCTCACATATGAGAGACCTACCACCAGTAAAACTATTGAGTACTGATACTACCGCAACTATTGAAGCATTTTCCTAATGTCCTTATGTTGATGCGGCGCTTATTCAACTTGTTAACAACCGCGAAGATAATTTATTTTGTGAGTTTCGATAACGCGTGCGTATCAGAATATTTATTTTTACATGTAGGTAACGAGATTAAATGATTGATAATTCTTAAATAAGTTGGAACATTGCGGTGGTGGGCTGATTCACTTATATTTTTATTAGTGTTGGCTTCTACTTCCCTAAATTACTTTATACAGAGTATATCAAGAGTGCTACCGAAAGGGAAGCCGGATGGTAGTTTTAATGACTAAAGACAAAAGGCACTTTCTTTTAAAAAAATTAAATGTCATGTTTGGGTTTGAAATCGATAGTTTTAGACAAAATACTAAGTTTTGCTTTCTTTTTGTCGATAGTCCCATTACTTAGCCTTAAGATAAGGTACTTTAATTAATCTGAATCTCTTATTTACTTTACAGTTACGTAGTTTTTTAAAATCAGCAACGGGTTTATAATTATTATACGATATGGAAAGCTTATTAAAATATATATGTTTCAAATCGTATATAAATTAAAATCAGCGTGGAAATTATAATTATCAAAACTAATTAATTTGATATTTATTTGTGGTTCGTATACAATATGAATAACGGAGTATTTCTACTAAACCGCCTTTGAATAGAAGGAGGAATGGAAATGTAATTTGTAACAATAACTTATGTTTATGTAGCTCCAGTTTTGAGTAGGCCGACATTATTGCGTTAATTAACGAGAGACAGCCAACGAGTTTGTGAGACCGAAAAGTCTCCCTTGGTTCCTGAAACCCACGACAAAACTTAAAGTGCTCTAAGTGTGATGTCAGGACTTAGGTCTATGGATATATCTGTTGTGTGTATTTATTTGTTTTAATTACCTCGTGTATAAATTATCATCCAATATTTCAGCTACGACTGCTAAAAATGTCGAAAGCCTACTGTGGAAGTCCTTGAAGGAAACCTACCGTCAGCAGCGAATTTCCTGTGACTGAAGTGAAATCTCAAGCAAAGGCGCTTCCTGAAATATTACTAAAACCTACCAGAACACTAAAAACCAACAATTCTTTACTTTGAAATAAACTATTATTTATGGATTTTATGGCGGATTTGGTTTAATTTTTACATTTTTTATCTTCCCGACGCGACGTTTCGATTCCTTTACAGCTTTCGTAGTCACGGGGCGCAATTTTTTACTTGCTTTAGATGACGAGACGAGTATGCCGTTCGCCTCATGCACAACAGTGCATTTAAACTGCTGTTCGGCGGAAGAAATAGACATCACGTTGGTACCTACCTAGACGGCTTTTTACACATGAGAGACCAGTAAAATGTTACATTTGTTTCACCACCATATTGTTTCCATATTTCCGTGATATTCGCAAATTTGCAACACACACAGTTTATTTTAGACCATGCTGCGCAGTTACCAAGGCGGGTACCTACGTGAAATAATATTTGTCACACCGTGACTGACGAATTACTGTGCCTACATCAATAATTCTAAAAGATAACAAGCCGGTGCTTGTGATAATGTGCCTTCAACGTGCGCTCGAGATAAAGTACCAGCTAATCTATACCAAAATTTTCATATGATCGAGCGATTTGATGTTAGCGCTTATCTCAATGTAATTGGTAATTATATCGTTAGATTAGTTTAAATACGTGAATCCTGTAATATCCCACGTAAGTTACTTACGCCCAAATACTGGAACGCAACTTAAATATAAATGGCGCTAAACGTTAATCCCGATTAAATGTACTGGCTAAGTGGGCCGTGCGCTGTTAAAAGCAACTTATTACTTGAATTGGCGTTCCAGTATTCGGGCATTAGTTACTTTGTTATTTGTTTTTTAATTTTGTTTTCTATCTGTTATTTTTTGTACTTTTTTTTTAAATACTTACCTTCTAATATTTGCTTTGTTTTTTATTTAAAGAAATACAAATGTATCCATAGCTATATTATGTACGGTTTAATAAATATGTAATTATTCAAATGTGAAAGCTTCTTTTTCATGTTTTTATTAGTGTGTAAGTTTTCTTATTAAATCTGTATCTGTATCAGCCGATACACGTCCCACTGCAGGGCACGGGCCTCTTCTACAATCGAGTGTACGATAGAGAGTGATTAGGCCATTAAGTCCACCACGCTGGCCTGGCTAGTAAGCGCAAATACCATCCAGGCAGGTTGCGTGTTTTTGAAGTTATGTGTGTATTGATTAATAAAAGTAAATCAATAAATTAAAGAAATAAGTATTTCGCATTCCGAGCTAGACAGCTGACGTCCGGTTCCGCACAAACGGGTATTATTTTGCCGGCGAGAAAGCTGAAACTCGACGATTTTACGATCGCTTAGGTGGGCGTTTATTGATAAGTTAATCACCTCCAGATACAAGTCTATTTGCTCCCAAACATCATTTATCCGATTCCGTTACCGGTGTTTAGACTGACAATCGGATTTAACCTGTCTGAAAAGATATATGTATGAGCACTTACACACATTTTAATGTTTCAGATATTTCAGATTTTGTAATCTTTTAATTCAATTACTTAAAATTCGCGTATTTACCATCTAGATGTAAGGAAATGACGTGTGACATCTTGATTTTGGCATTAACGAAAGCTAATGGCCTCTACGTGGTCTTATAAAACATGTATGTAAATTCTACGGAATATATCCATACAAGGTTGTTTTCTTTATACCATTCACTGGTGGTAGGTCTCTCATATGTGCGAGGCCATCTGGGTAGGTACCACCGCAATGTCTATTTCTCCCGTGAAACAACATTGCTTAAATGCACTGTTGTGTTTCGGATTCAAGGACATTGTAGCCAGAGCAACTACTGGACATATTGAGACTTAACATCTTATGTCTCAGGATGGCGAGCGCAGTGGAATGTTTCTACTGTTTATGAGCGGTCGTATCGCTTACCATCAGGCGAACGGCTTGCTCGTCTCGCCATTCAATGCAATAAAAAAAAAAAAAATAGAATAGAGTATAAACGGACAGCCTCCCTGGCGCAGTTGATTAGACGCCGACTGTGAAATGAGAGGATGCAGGTTCGATTCCCGCATTGAGTCAATTTGTGTCATCCACAGGTATTTGTTCCGGGTCCTGGTGTTTGTGAGACCGAAAAGTCTCTTGTAGTTTCTGACACTCACGACACAAGATTCGATCTTAGTGTGGGATCGCTATGTTATGTTGGTTCCCTCACGATATTTTGTTCACCGTTATAGGGCATGGTGATTGACTATCAATGTACATGACTCTGAAAAGTCAGAGCTGTGTCTTGCGATTAGAATCCGCGACCACCGTGAGTTTTATGTACCTGTATATAAAATTCAACCAATGTATTAAACAAAGGGAGGTTTGGGGTCTTCATATAATAAAGGTGTGGCCTGTGTCCAGACAAACAAAGCTGATGGACTCGTAGGTACAATCTAAATATACTTGAGACGGGCAGGGCAGTAAGGGTGCGGCCAACATTTATTATGTGTGAATATGGAACTTACGTTTTTTCTTTTTACTACCTTGGGTCATTGTATCACTGTTTCATATGATAACTTAATCACTGCTGCTAAATGATACTCTTTAGATGACCCTGAAGTTATTATCGGCTACAGCTCTGTGTATAATTCTTTTCTACCCTCGGATGAAGAAGAAATTTACTGGTGGTAGGTCTCTCATATGTGAGAGGCCATCTGGGTAGGTACCACCGCAATGTCTATTTCTCCCGTGAAACAACACTGTGTAAATGCACTGTTGTGTTTCGGATTGAAGGACATTCTGGCCAGAGTAACTACTGGACATATTGAGACTTAACATCTTATGTCTCAGGATGGCGAGTGCAGTGGAATGTTGCTACTGTTTATGAGCGGTCGTATCGCTTACCATCAGGCGAACGGCTTGCTCGTCTCGTCATTCATAGCAATAAAAAAAAAAGTTGTAGTCAGCGACTGAGATTTAACAACTAATAGAAGGAGACAAACACACAATCACTAACCAGCCAGCACTTACTAATAATAAGTTATGACTAAGCGTAAATGTTACTTCTGTTTATGGGCAGGGGAGTCGATTACCTGCTCGTCTCGACAATATGGCTAATAAAAAATACTCATAACTAAAATAGGTGAGAATTTACCAGCAACTACATTTAATTGTTTATCACTTAACAATAGAATATTTCCTTTCCACTTCAAATAGAGTAGTTTTACGACTGTGACATAAAATATCCAAATGATGTAATAGGCTATAGAGAATTTTCGCCAAAAAAAAACTCCCCCGACAAACACAGGCGACATTAACGTATGTACATATAAATTTGTGTTTGCTGGCGTCGGATTTCTCTGGCAAGGGCGTGCAAACAGCTCCACAGTTCAACGTAACATATAACGGAACAAAAATGAAATAGAGATTCGACTGCGTCGGTGGCGTAGTTGTACTAAGGTACGCTTGCGAAGTTGGGATCTTGGGTTCGAATCGCGATTCGGGCAGTGGCATTGGATTTTTCTATTCATTATCAGCTCGGAGTTAGGAATTTGCACCCGATATGGCGATAGGCCTATCACATTGTGAAACGAAACATACAAGGCATCTCTGTTTACCCCTTCTGAGGTAAATGGCGTGACGTGTGTATGGATGAAAAGAGATTTTAGCGTATGAAATTGGGAAAAGATGTCTTCAACTTTCGACCCATTTCGGACAAATTTCATGCAGAATTTCGCGTAAGATGCGGATACAAAGTTATTTCTCGCCTAAAAGGGACTTTGTATACTCATTCAATCCCCGTAGGAATTCGAGGGTTGTACGGCACATTCAAGGGTGGTTATTTATTCAGATTGAAAGGAATTTGTTGGTTAAAAATAAAATAAGTATTTCGATTCTCTTTCCTGAGTCACACAGACCGTATTTTGTAAAATTTCTAAACAACGATTGCTCAAAATAAAAATCATACCCATACTTTAAAATATTAAAATTGTCAAGCCATGTGCAAGAAAGTAACATCTAATGATCGCTAAATTTTTTATTTATAGAACTTATTATTATTATTAATTAGTACTTTATTGTACACCATTAAAAGACAATAAAATTATACAGATACAGGTTTAAACACACATTATCGGTAGTACAAGTTACGGTCTTATCGCTAACGGCGGCGATGTCTTCCAGACAGCCTTTGGACGGCGAGGAAAGAGCAGTAGGTAGAAATAGTTAGTTATAGTTAGTTTCGTTGTGACCGTAAAAACAGCCGTGTTTATGGCTTTAGTAATAATGTGTAAAAAAACCTTTCCCATATTTTGTAATTCTAAAATGTACGCAAAATATAGCGTTATCTATCACTAAAACATTTTATGTGTGTTTTATAGGCACCATAATTATATTAATTTCGAATACTTGGAAGATTTTGTCATAGACCATGACACTGGCTTTTTAACCTACATTACATTGTTGATTGTAGCCAGTATAATCGAGTTTAAATTGTGGGTTTTTTCAACTCTTGTAACCAATTGACGTTTCAGAATTACATTGAATTTAAGAATAGCGTCTAAGATAGCTAAATTGAATTCATTTTATAACACAATTTACTTATTTGGAATCAAGGATTTTATTTTCTATGAATGGATATAAATATGAATGGAATATTTCTATGGATTGTACGGCATTAAGACGAAAGATAAAGTTTTCTAAGGTTTTTTTTTAACCGACTTCAAAAAAGGAGGAGGTTCTCAATTCGACTGTATGTTGCTTTTTTTTATGTTTGTTACCTCGTTTCTCTGTACTGTGTGAACCGATTTCGACCATTCTTTCTTTGATTGAAAGCTGATGCTTGTCATTTGGTCCCATAAAAATATGGTGAAAATCTGAGCAATATCTTCGGACCTGGAGAGGGGAACTCCTTAAAATTAAGTAGGATTCCAATGGTTCTTTTTGCATTAGGTTCATTATAAAAGTTAATTTACAGTGAGAGAGGAAAAAGGGGTGGGGGTGAGGGGGGGGGTAGGTGATAAAATTAAAATACACGTAAATTCTAATATCTTCGGCAGCTTTTAACCGATTTTCTGGGGGCGCGGCCGAGCCCCCTCCAAGTCGAGCTAAAAAGTGGCATGGCCGTAACATCCTTTTCTCGAAGCAATTCAGACCATTTTCAACCCTCTATAACTTCGTTGTGACTAAAGCATGAAGCCTGAATTTTCAGTACTAAGCAGGCATTGTGTAAACACGGTATATTTAAAATTTCATTCAATTTGAACCAGTAGTTTAAGAATTGTAACTAGTCAAACTTTCTTAATTTTGTCACTCACTGACTGACTGACCGATCATCAAAAGTCTAAGGCACTTCTAGCAGACATAGAACCTTCAAATTTAGAATATAATTAGTGTTTAGTGTCCGAAGTAAGGGAAAATTCAAACATTTCATAATTTGTGTCTAGTTTTCTAGATAGACCAACTGCGTGAATAACTTTGTAATCCCATATAAATGTATAGGATTACAAAGTTACATGCAGTTAATGTTCCCGTATAAAATGGAATAATAGTTGTAGATAGATATCTATATATATGAGGCATAACAGAAGGGGATATAGAGAGGGAAATGGTGTATTCAGGCCATGAAACTGTACAACATTCCTCTAGAAAAACATGACGAAGAAAAACTTGCAACTAAATAGACTAAATAGCTCGAAAATATCAATTACAATGAAAGAAAGAACATTAATAATCAAATCCGCTATATTTGTGATAAATTGACACCTACAAAAATAAGAAAAATCCATAAACAGAGGCTTTAAGAAAAATCGTTAGTGATATTCTAGAAGTTAGAAGTACCGAAAAGGAAAAAAAGTAGGACTCTACAAAAAGACGTGAGATCCCATCAAAAACATCCTGTAAAAAAATTCCAAGTCTCGCAGCTCAGGTTTTCTACCGCAAAAACTTGTGAGATGCATGTAATACCAAGTCGATTAATTTATTTAGTACTTAAGGGACCTTCTATATAAAGTTATTACGTTAGTTATTACCATATCAATATTAAAAATTCTTTACGTTTTAAATAAATAGATCGACTTGGCCAGCAGCATTATGTATAAATTGTACGATACATTATGTTTTCATGCGATGGCCAAGTCGATCTATTTATTTAAAACGTAAATAATTTTTAATATTGATATGGTAATAACTAACGTAATAACTTTATATAGAAGGTCCCTTAAGTACTAAATCAATTAATCGACTTGGTATTACATGCATCTCACAAGTTTTTGCGGTAGAAAACCTGAGCTGCGAGACTTGGAATTTTTTTTACAGGATGTTTTTGATGGGATAGTGATTTCTTTTTCATTGGAAAGAATGTATTGACAGGTTGATCTCAGGAACACAACATGGAGATCTGATGATCATTTTCGGACCTGGAGTGTAGAACTCTTCAAACTTTAGTAGGATTCCAATGGTTCTTTTTGCATTGGGTTCAGTATAAAAGCTAAGCTACAGTGGTGGAGGGAAAAGGGGGTAGGGGAAAGGGGGGGGGGGGGGGGGGGAAAAGGGGAGAAAAAATAATAAACATATGAATACTCCAATATCTTTGGCAGCTTTTAGCCGATTTTAGCGATTTCATTATCACCGGAAAGAACATATTCCTTGTGGGGACCAAATCTTCTTCATTTTGATTCCTATCAACACTAAAAAGATAAAAATAACCAAAATATTTAATAAAAAAATAAAACCGGCTTCAAAACAAAAAACCCACTAGAAACCAAAAATAACTAAATAATAAGTACCACAGCAAATAAAAAAAATATATTTGTTTCATGGAACTTGCGCTTGTTGATTTATTTGCTTAATGACTTGACTAGCCAGCAAATCAAAATATATGCATAACATATTGAAGGCGGGTCGCCCAGTACCAAACATATAGATATTTAAATTAATATAGGCAGGAAGTCGCTGGATGCAGGCCGCTTCTAACAGGTCATTGTGGAGATCATTGGGGGAGGCCTATGTTCAGCAGTGGACTTCCTGTGGCTGAGAGAAAGAGAGACAGACAGAGATAAAGTATAAAGGCTCTTGATTCCGCCCATTATTTATAATGCTGATGACTAGTACCTAAAAAAAAATTACTTGACTTGTTTGGTACTTGGCGGCCCGCCTTCGATATGTTATGCATATATTTTGATTTGTTGCCTAGTCAAGTCATTAAGCAAATTAATCAACAAGCGCAAGTTCCATGAAACAAATATATTTTTTTTACTTTGCAGTGGTACTTATTATTTAGTTATTTTTTGGTTTTTAGTGTTTTTTTGTTTTGAAGTCGGTTTTATTTTTTTATTATTATTGCATCGAATTGTGAGACGATAAATGAAGAATAAGCGGTCGTATAGCTTATCATCAGACAAATGACATGTCCGTCTCGCCATTCAAAACATTAAAAAAATATATGTTGACAAATATTAATTGACAGGATGAATTGTTAAGTACTGTTCGTTGTATCAACACGGATAATACTCGTAGTATAGCAAGTGTTTCGTAACCGTTTTTCTTGAATATAATGCGTGCTGGTGGCATATGTGTAAAATGGCGAGGATCTTCAAACTCGCGCGCATTGCCGCCAACTAGCCAATCCGCCAATGCCGCCGAGGCATTTCGTCGATGCGCCAATCACGCGTCGCGCAACTAGCGCCCCCACACGGAGGACGCGCTACAACCTCTCCGCGGGCCGCGAGTGCAACAACTAACAAAAATCCTAACCGGCGCGCACGCGGTCGCCATAGAATTATTCCTGTGGCGTTCATAATCGTTCAATAATAGACAAAAGGCGTCGACAGAACAACTCAGGAAGTCTCGTTGAGTGTCTCGTATCCTGAAACGGACCATCTTCACCCAGGCGGACCTGCAGGCGGCAAATGTGAGTACGTTTTTACATTTGTCTCCATCACGCGTATTGCTTATTTCCCTATGTACCATCACGGTACAGCAAGTTTAAAACAAATTCATGTATGCTCTGTTAATAAACTTAAAAACAGCTCTGAAACATAATTTACGACACGAAAGAACATTGACGCACACATCTTGACATTGGAAACCGCGAAATGTACCAAATGGCGGGAGAACCGCGCCAAAAGTGTTAGCCTTTGGTAAAAGCTTGCAGTTTTATCACGTACCTACACTACATCGTAACTCAAAGTGCTCTTACTGCGCTGTTGATTTTAATATTACTTCAATTTATTCTTTATTTTCATTTCCATTTTGAATAAATATCTCTCTTCAGTCGGTCTTCGGTCTTCGGCTTGATGTAATGCTGCATTAATTGGGACCTTCAGTGCATTGGCAACCTGATGCACCCATCATTTGTATAGATAATTTTGGTTTATAATTATAAACTGGTTTTGATAAAGCAAACGCTAGAGTTTCTTCATTCCTGCACGTTCTTCTTTAGTGAAAACCGCTTCGCGAATTATTTTAAATAAGAATAATTATTATACTTTGCACCTTTTCTGGGATTGAAGTAGCGTTATATGCTCCAGCAAAACTAGCCTAATAAAATATGTCAAACATTTATATGCATTCATTATTTTTTTTATTTTAAATAAGAGGAACTATTATTCTTTGCAGCTTTTCTGGGATTGATTGCGTTATATATTATGAAAATGAACTATACAACATAATATTTTTTTTCTATTCGAACATAGTATACGTAGACGCGTAATCCTTTGTGCAATTTATTTTGCTGTTAACGTGATTTCTGTAAATTCCACTACAATGGCATGTGAAGCGATGTGATTGATTAGTCAATATGACATATTACTTATACCTATTAGATAATCTAGACCGTTTAAAGGTTGTCTGGAAGACATCTTCGATAACGATAAGCATGCTAACTGTATTGTACTTATGTTTTGTTATTGTTTCTATTTATAGATTTATACTGGGTGACAAAAGTCTGTCCGAGTGATAAATGTGTTTTTAGACATAATTAATGTGTCCTCCTTAAAAGATCCGGTTCACATAATATAATAAAATATAACTGTAATAAAAAAATAATAGGGAAACTCACATAAGACTGTCTGACTGTCATAATACATGTTGTTACCAGCATTTCAAACTTTGCTAGATTTTAGGGTAATAAAGATTCTAAATGAGTATTGTAACTTACGATACTTATTGTATCCTCTATTACATTTTATTTTTGCATTTTTTAAATAACTTCCATTGAGATAGGTACTCAAATGCTCGTCTCGGATCGGACAGGGATTTGTAGTGATACTACAATTTTTTTTTATTTAGCAGGGTAAAACGATCATGCGGTTCACCTGATGGTAAGTGACCACGGCCGCTCATGTACATCTGCAACACCATAGGGCATAGAGATGCATTGCTGGCGTTGAAGGTGGGAATAAGCTCGTGTTTTTAAGGCCCCTAGGTTATACATGTGCGGAAAATCCGCCGCTGGCAAAAAAAAAAATGGCCGAAAAAGATTATATTTGTATTTTTAGTAGTAAATACATGGAATACTTGCTGCCTCATACGTTCATATTATGCTATGTTATAGCCTTGATTACCTTGAGGTGTCTGAATTGTTAATTGAATTTAATTCACCCAAAGTTTCTAGGACATAAATAATCCCAAGTTCTTGATTGTGCTGTTAATGAAACGGATCTACGCGGGTGATGTAAATGCAATCATTTTTGACAGCCTCCGTGGTGCAGTTGGTTAAACTCCAGCTGAATAACGAGAGCCTGCGGGTTTGATGCTCGACCCGAGACAAATGTTTGTGAGGCCAACAAGTATTTGTCTCGTCAGTGGGTGTTTGTGAGACCCAAAAGTTACTCGTAGTTTCTGATACCCACGACACAAGACTTAATTGATCTGAATGTGGGGACTGTGTATGTGACAGTTAGGTGTAAATATTTATTTATTTGTCTTTACCTAACATAGATAATGATGGATCATGTCTGCATCTACCAATTACCTACAATTATTATCAATTTATCTGTTTCTGTGATCTATCCACAATGTAAGTTAACATAGCACTTCGCATTCGCATTTCGCATCAAAAGTACTAATAATTCTAAGAATAAGTTATGTGTTTTTAATATTTCAAGATTAATTGAAAAGTTAATGTTTATTATTATTATAACAAAATGCTTGTAAGAAATATGAGGCGTAAAGAAAAAAGACGCACGTCTTTTAATGCGCACTTTGACGCGTCCGTGACGCATGGAGAATCTCCAGAATATTTGTAACTAAACATTGTTGTACTCGCTTATAGATCATATTTACAAGTTTATTTCGAAATAAAACATCATGATAAACATCAAGTGAATGCTGCAGGGCTACTCTACACTCCGACACGAAGTTTAAGGCTGATTTAGAATCACGCTGACTGTCGGCGCTGACAGCTCAGTAGGGCGATTCACGTAATTAAATAAGTTCAGTTGCGGCGCAGTTGCAGTAACGTTTCGATCAAAACAGCCCTTTTCGTATTCTCGTAATACGCTCGCGTCAAGTTCGCGTCACGCGAGCGCTTTAGTGTATTCTACTGCTGCGCGTATATGTGAATGTCAAACAAATTTCATACGTCTGACGTACAGTTGACGCGCAGCTCGCGAGCAGCTCACGCGCAGCTAAACATTTACAAGAATACCATTTTGTACCAAAACGTAAACTTAATTGTAACCGCACCACAGTGATTCGTCTAGAACAAGCTAGGTGGACAAAAACATTTGAGTGCGTATGTTGGTTGTTTTGGCTACGGACAGTAATATTTTAAAGGAGAAATGTGTTTTTTTTTGTTTTTTTTTTGTTTTTTTTTTCTTTTTTTTTTTTATTCTGTCCCGGCGTAGTTGCCGCATTGCACCTGATGGTGAGCGCAAATACCGCCCAGGCAGAGTGTCTACTGGCATCAGACGGCAGTCCCATGTCAATAGACACAATTATGCCGACCTGCTAAGATGCCTCTTCACACTGACCCAGGATTATAGGAAGGAGGGATGATGTGGACCGTTAAGCCATGGCAGCGCAAGCCAGCACGCGTGGTTCTGGTTAGGAATAGAGAGGAGGCTTTTAGGATAATAGTAATTAAAACACAAATACAATCGATGAAAAATTTAAATATAAAAATGGCAGCTTAGAAAATAAATTAATATATATATACCCTAATAAAAAACAAAATGAAAGCATATGTACATAATACGACTTAGTTATAAAAAATATATAATTATTTAATAACATTTTAAATTATATACTAATAGATAAATTAAGTTCACCTATACACAAATTGTATACAGTGTTAAAAATAAAATAATAAAACAAATAAATGAAATCCTAACCAGATGAATCATCACTCTCACAATCAGACGAGTCAGGTACCAAGTAATCATCAACGTCACATGGCGTTAGACTACTTGATGCCCGAGGTATTGGTATTGAAGGCGGGACTACCAAATTTAGCACTTCTGATGGTAAACAGTCTTTTTTCTTTCTGGGTAGTTCTCTGAGTGAATTAACTACAGGATCTGATGTTATTAAAAGCATATTCAATAAATCTGTATTCGTGGCAATGCGCGACTGTTTCCTAGTATGATGTTCCCGAAATCTACGACAGTCTTTATTTCGAGCCTCTTGAGCTTCTTCGGATAGTTGCCCAATAGGCACAATACAAGATTTAACAACCTCTGTACTATGCACAAGAATTTTATGCACAGTGACAGGCATATAGTACCACGAATACAAACTTAAATAGAGGGCCCTAGTCTCTGAACAAAAATTTTCAAGTTTATTTATATTTATTTCGTAACCCGAAGATAAAGTACGTAACAAAATATCGAATTTTTTAATTAAATCAATATCTAATCCTGTAATAGCTGCACTCAAATCTGGATTGGAAAAGAATCGGCGCGCTGTGTTTCCATCATTTGTATTCCCATAACCCGGTTTCGGTTTATCTACTATAAGCCCCATTTCCTCTTTAAATCTTTTTCTAATATCATCTGAACGTACTTTAACTTCATTTTTATCAATATCACCTCGAACCTGCCACTTTTTTATATTTAAACGGTAACTAATATGCAACAGACATTCAAAACAACGAATCCAGGCATGTAAAGTAGACAAACCAAAACTGTAATGTTCCTCTCTGCTGACTAAGCCTTCTAATTCACTGTTCATCATTTTGGGAGTAGCACCACATATGTAACATTTTTGTGTCGATTTTGTTTCAGTTAAAGCGTTGCAGACTTTTCCGTCAGTCACAGTTAGTAAAAGGTTGTGTTGAACAAAAATTTGAGAATCTCCAATGTTACATAAAGTTGGAATAAGATGAGATATTTCTTCCAAAACTTTGTTGGTTTCTGTTGCAGTAAGTTCGGTAGTCTCCTTCATAAACATAAATTTAATTGGTTGACAGTAAAGTGTCGATGAAGGCCTTGGATTTTGCCAAATAATGTTATGACTATCATCCGTTAACTTCAAAGGAACAAACGAAAATACAAACAGAAACTCATCAGTAGCATCTACATCCTGAAATTTTTGTTTATATGTGCTGTGGCCAGAACTCCCGTCACACCCCCATTTGCTAATTAGCTTGAATGATGAATTAGAATGCATATTTTTTATAATGTCACTTTGCGCCGCTACTAAGCGTTCGGCAGTTTTATTTAAAATCGCTTGAAGCTTCATATCGACGCGACTTTCCGTCACAGAAATATACTCTCCAGAAGGGTAACAAGACTGTTTTGACTTACATAAACTATGATATGATGGAAACACTTGATGTCCCGCCTTCAATGACCAGTTTCGCGTTTGTTTGTAAGAATAACTCGTACATTTCGAATCTACATAGTAGGCTAATGCTTCGTCACTATTCAATTACTGGTGGTAGGTCTCTCATATGTGAGAGGCCATCTGGGTAGGTACCACCGCAATGTCTATTTCTCCCGTGAAACAACACTGCTTAAATGCACTGTTGTGTTTCGGATTGAAGGACATTGTAGCCAGAGCAACTACTGGACATATTGAGACTTAACATCTTATGTCTCAGGATGGCGAGCGCAGTGGAACGTTCCTACTGTTTATGAGCGGTCGTATCGCTTACCATCAGGCGAACGGCTTGCTCGTCTCGCCATTCAATGCAATAAAAAAAAAAAAAATTGTCTACCACCACACGTTTTTTGACTTGCATCAGTTTTATCAGATGAGTGGCTACTTCTTTTGATCCCAGAAGCAACTTTTCTCTGACCCGCCTTACGGCTTGCAACTTCCGCAGCTAAGGTCAATTCGCCGGCACTGCGAGTTTGCACCAATTCTTCAACTCTGCGCTTTTTTGTTTTATAAGACGAGTCGTCGAAATCTTTTCTGGGTCGACCTTGAAGCCTACTCTCTTCTGGTGACCTGGATGAGCAAGGTCGACGCACAGAAATGGTAAAACTTATGTTGTCTCCTTCTAACCAATCTTTATTATTAATTAAAAACCGATCCAATGACTTATATGATGCCGCCCATTTTTCGGTTAATTTTGACGATATACTAGATATTTTTTGTTTAATAGCCCTTAACGAATCACTGGTTATATCACTAACACCAAATTTAAGACTTATATGTTCCAATAAACGAACATTTCGTTCTTCTTTGGCATGTTTTCGCCATTCTTCAAAAATTTCAATTTTCGAAATGGAGAAGACACATTCTGAAAAATGAAATAAAGTCGTTTAGTGCGGGAATGCGGTGGAAAATTATATCTAGTTTGAAAGGTGAGTATCACTACTATATACTGTAAAAAAATTAGACTGGATACATTTGGATACAAAAAGATAAATACGATTAAAATTTCGGAACTTGAGAAAAATTTAGTTTTTTTTAATAATATATTCCAAGTCGTAATGGGCTAAAGTTTCTCATAATAGAATCTTATGGGTGGTAAAATGTAAAAGCACTGACCCTCGACAGTAGTATCCATCACAAAAATCACAGTTATATATCACACAAATTGAATGAGATGTTATCTAAAGTACTGCAAAAATGCAACTACTCTAATTATCTTAATGCAAATATTACATTACTTACCTTCATTACTTAATAACTCGTCCCTGTGAAATGTTTTTCACCCTTTCTACTTGTTTTTTATGACATTGGGGGTGTTGTTTACGATAAGTGACCACTAATTAGTTGATTCTTGGAAGTGACTTTTGTCCAGCTAGCATGTTCTAGGCGAATCACAGTGCGCAACTTGATCGGCGCGTCAAGATATTACGTGAATCGCCCTACAACGCGTAGCTTACGGTCGGGGGTCAGCGCTGACAACTACGCGTTCTTCTAAAACGCTCCTTAGAAGCTCATACATTTCAACTGTCAGCGCTGACGGTCAGCGTGACTCTAAAATCAGCCTAAATATTCGGACGTTAAACGTCAATATAAAAGATAAAAGTTTTCCACTTCTAAAATCAATACTATTCGCTATGAAACTTACTATTCACGTAATCTTAGAGTACTCTAATCTTAGATTAATCTTAGAGTACTCTTTAAGATTACAACGTAAGATACAAAATTCGAACATTTTATAATGTATTATTTTTTTTTTTTTTTTTTTTTATTGCATTGAATGGCGAGACGAGCAAGCCGTTCGCCTGATGGTAAGCGATACGACCGCTCATAAACAGTAGCAATATTCCACTGCGCTCGCCATCCTGAGACATAAGATGTTAAGTCTCAATATGTCCAGTAGTTGCTCTGGCTACAATGTCCTTCAATCCGAAACACAACAGTGCATTTAAGCAGTGTTGTTTCACGGGAGAAATAGACATTGCGGTGGTACCTACCCAGACGGCTTCTCACATATGAGAGACCTACCACCAGTAAAAATAGTATTTAGGTATTATATTATAGTATTTAGGTATTATAGATATTTTTTTATAATGTATTATAGATATTCGTACAGTTTTATGTGCGATGTTCGAACTTCGAACATTCGTCATAGTGTTGGAGTAAATAGTATTCTAGGGATAGAGTAGGTATATTTCGGTAAGGGATGGTTTTCTTAGGACTGGCAGTACTCAGGGACGGCACGGCACGGGATTTACTTTCTTACCAAGGGACATTTAAACTTATCTGATGGGAATATGACATAAATTCATTGTTATAAATGTATGCGGTGGTATCGAAAGGCATTTCTTGATGCCGCGACATCAATTAAAAACAATGGAATTTATGTCGTATTCAAACCAGATAAGATTGAATATATCCTTTGGTAAAAAAATGTTTTTCTTGCCATGCCCTTCGGGCCTTCGCTGGCTTTTAGTGGTCGACTCAATTATTCGGCTTGATTCTAGAGAAACATGAAATTGGGTATACGTAGGCTGAACTCTACACGACATAGCATGGATTACAATGAAAAAAAAATCCCATATAAATCTAAAATAGGGGATCAAAGAAGAAAAGTGACGTACAGCTTTCCTTACGATGTTTTCCTTCAGCGCTTTAGTGCGCGATGATTGACTATCAATACACACATGACTCCGAAAAGTCAGAGGTGTGCCCTGGGATTCGAACATGCGACCACCGTGAACATATTGCCAGTCGCGGCTAGTCCGTTTACCAACAGGCCACCACGCACTTTGGTGCTTAGGCTTTACAATAGTAATATAAGAAACCGCCGTCCATTTACCATACATTCCGTGTTTAATCAATGGATATTCGTGTTAGCACGACGCGACGGGCGGTCAATTGTACTGCACTAGTTCAGAATAGTATGGGATAGTAAACACAGCGCATTCCGTTTGTTTATAAGATAAGTAATGTGCAAACCGGTCGATCCACAACCAGCACGCGTGATAACTGCATATTAATATGTTTTATTAATTCAACATTTTATGTATGAGGTGTAATGGAAACTGTACCAGATATTTAGTTTGTTATGTAACATATGTCATTTAATACAATAAATTGATTTGCAGATATTTTTTAGTTGCTTAAATGTGTAGATTAGGCATGGACAGCACGTTCTCGGGAAAATTACTTGAAGTATCAGCCACATACGATTCAGTCTAACAGTTATTTAAGTCCAGTACTTGGTATTCATGGGTCTTTAATTCGAATTCTTGATTGGCATCTAATCACAAATTTTCTGATGTTTCTCTTCGATATTTCGTGTATTCATTACTAGCTGTCGGGCCCGGCTTCGCCCGGGTGCAGATAGTTTTTGAGTCCAATCCACATCAAGAACATATTATTTCGCGTGTCTACTAACTATATTTCCCGCGTGCCGTCGACTATATTTCCCTTCCGTAGGAGAGGACATCCCGTGCCAACAATTTGAATTTGAAAGAGTAGAAAATATGTATATTTGGTTTCCTGACTCATCCCACGGGAACACTACATTTTTCGGGATAAAAGTAGCCTATGTGTTAATCCAGGGTGTCAGCTATCACTATACCAAATTTCATCAAATCTGTTGAGCCGTTTTTTCATGAAAGAGTAACAAACATCCATACATACATACAAACTTTCACCTTTATAATATTAGTAAGGATTATGACTTTACCAGTGGAAAGTGCTCTATTAACTATGAGATTCTCTCATGATTTCCGTCCCTGCGATTTATCTTGGTTTTTGACGGGATTACACAGAGTATATAAAGAGCGTCCGAAAACTAAGCCGAATGGTAGTTTTTGTGACCAGGAACAGACACAAAGCAAGTAAAAAAATCTGTTTTTAATATTATTAAATTCGTCGTGTTTGGGTGGTAAATCTATCATTTTTGCTAAAGTAATAATTTAAGCACATGCGTACCATAACGTCTTTAAAATAAAATAATGTAATTAGGAAAACCTACGTATTACCACCCAAATACGAAAGGAAAAAAGTTAAATAAATTGGTTGCGTTTTTTTTTACCAATTTTTTAGTTTTATTGTGTCTGAATTCACTAAACCTATACCTGGCTTCTTTTTCGGCCGCAGTCTATACCTTGTACTTCAATACAATGCTTTTTTATAACTTGTAACATACATACTTATAGCTACATAACAATAATCTACAAACCAAACATTTTGTAATTGTTACCGTACAAAGCAACATGTATCAAGAAAATCCGGATACATTGATTACGATCTGATATTCCATATCTGATTATGTGTTTCTATTCATTTTCAAACTTGAGATATCAGTCAACTAACGTCACCAGTTTCGATACAGCGATATCACGGACAGGTGTTCGCGCGAATCTCGTGCAAAAATCTATAGTAAAACGTAAAAATATCACCAGGAAAATGAATAAGTTTTTTGAAGTGGTAGAGCGACGTTGTTGTTAGTCATGATTCAGCTATTCATACCAGATTGCAAGTAACAATAAATAACACCAAGCAGTTACATACATAGTCCTCACCCAACATTAAGATCGAGTCTCTTGTCGTGGGTATCAGAAAACTACGAGAGACTTTTCGGTCTCACAAACACCCAGACCCGAATGAAATATTTGTGGGCCGCACAAACATTTGTCTCGGTGCGGGATAGAACCCGTTGCCTTTCGTTTTACAACTAGCAAGAGATTACTGTACCCCCCCCCCCCCCCCCCCCCCCCCCCCCATTTTCCAACCCTTCTAATCATCCAAATGATGTGTGGTCCCTGATCACGGATGTACGAAAATAAACCTGGTATAAATAAACTCTTATCGCCTGATAATTTGCAATTATTTTATAAACAATGATATTTATAATAAACGGATTAACGGTGGATTGTACAACGCATTCCAAAACTTCAAAATTCTTTTTTATCAGGATGATAAGGCCCTCAAAATTAACTGATTAAGTGAATTAGTCTTTATAATATGCGGACTATAAAAATACCAAAATAACGCAATGAAAATAGTCGCTAAGCAAAATTATTTTTACGGCCCAATCATTATGGCCTAGTGGCAAACGACCAACGGTTGGTGCCGGTTCAAATCCCAGGGCACACCTCTGACCTTTCAGAGTCATGTGTGTATTGATAGTCAATCACCCCGCATTATATCGGTGAAGGAAAACATCGTGAGGAAACTTGTATGCCATAGCGATTTGTATGAATTTCTATGGTATGTAAAGTCCGCCAGCCCGCACTAGGCCAGCGTGGTGGACTATATAGTCTTACCATTCTCAATGATACTCTCGATTGTGGAGGAGGCCCGTGCCCTGCAGTGGGGTATATGGCTTGATATCGACTCAAACATTCCTACATACGTTCTTTTTTACAATACACCGGAGTTATAGAAAGGAGGGAATACATTGGCCAGCAAACTTTCCTGCTGCTTATTGGTACAGAAAAAAATGGTGTCGCTGACGAAAATAGTGCACATTTTTAAATATATTTTTTATTACGACACATGGCAAGACGAGCATGATATTTGACTGATGGTGATAAGACAAATTATGGGCAGTAGCAGAACCCAACAGCACCATAAATTACAAAGGAATGCTTGACATTTCACTGCGCTCGCCATCCTGAGACATAATACGTTGAGCCTCATTATGTCCAGGACTTACTCTGGCTACAATGTCCTTCAAACCGAAACACAACAGTGCATGTATACAGCTGTTTGGAGGGAGAAAAACATATTACTTTAGTTTAAACAACAGTAAGATCGTAAGCCCGTCTAGCCATTGTTGTGCTGAAGAACAAAAATGTGCGATGAATCACGGCGAATAAAAATCTAAACCAAACAATGTATTATTAGCTCCGCAAAATATGTATTAAAAATAAAACGAGCTATGGCTTATTTGTGAACAGACTCAATAAGTGGATGTCACAGGTTCAAATGCAAGGGGTAACACATTTTGCTTTGCGCTTGGGATGTCATCTTTAACAGTGAAGGAAATTATCTGAAGAAAATCAACGAGCCCCAGAGTTTTAAGCAAGAATATCAATAGTATACGAAGTATACTCACCGGCACAAAATCGACGCGGTATACCTATTAACAATTAGTCTTACTCTTAAATATCAATCAGGTAATTACAAAAATATAAGCTGAATTATGCAACATGACTAAAAATCCATATTGCAACAATGTAAATGGGTATCCCACACTCTTAAGTAGCTCACCAAACGCAGTTGGACAGCGCGGCGTGGTAAAGTGGAGTAGCTCATTTATTGAGAAATGCTATAGACTATATTAAATCATGCTATGACCCATAGGAGTGGAGCAATAGTGAAAAATGGTTTTAAAATGTTATTCCTTTTGAGAGCTTGCGTTGCATGTGCTGTGTAAACGGTTGAAGTTACGTAATAATCATTCTGTATCAGCCCATATACATACATATGTCTCACTGCAGAGCACGGGCCTCCTCTACAATCGAGAGTATGATTGAGAGTGGTTAGGCCATATAGTTCACCACGCTGGTCACACAATCATATATATATTTTCGTCTTTTAATTTCTTTATAAATAATAATAATGACGGGATTGTTCTTCAAAAAGATCTAACGGGGCAGGACCCTCGATATCAATGCAGGACGGGATATAACGGCACAGGATCGGAATATCAGTGTAGAGGACGGTGGTCACATGGCATTTCGATATAAAACAGTTAGTGCGCGATATAATGTTTCTGATGTGAACTAGAGTCAAAAATTATCTGCACACTGATAGAGCCGGGCCGGGCCGCAAGTTAAATATATTGTTAGGCGCTATGTTTTTTTTTTTTTTTGTCGCAATGAATGGCGAGACGAACATGCCGTTCGCCCTGATGGTAAGCGATGCGACCGCTCATGAACAGTAGCAAAAGCAAACAACACCTTGAATTACAAAGCAATGCTTGGCATTTCACTGCGCTCGCCATCCTGAGACATAAGATGTTAAGTCTCAATATGTCCAGTAGTTACTCTGGCTACAATGTCCTTCAATTCGAAACACAACAGTGCATTTAAACTGCTGTTTGACGGCAGAAATAGACATTGCGGTGGTACCCACCCAGGCAGCCTCTCACATATGAGAGACCTACCACCAGTAAAATTTTAATCTAATAACGTAAATATTATATCGGGTTTAAATACGCACTTTTGATAATGTGTGATTATGCGTGTCGTATGACACATCGTGTTTTGCGTGACATATGGCGCGTTGTGATAGTAAATGTAAAAGTGTTTTTTTTTAGTTTCGAAACTTCATTGTTAGCTACTCGGATTCATTTGTGTATTGATAGTCAATCACCACGCACTATAACGGTGAAGGAAATCATCGTGAGGAAACCAGCATAGAATCGCTATTCTATCACAAATCGCTATTTGTTATCATTTCTGTGGTATGTTAACTCCGCCTTACCCTTTTCCTGTCTGCTTCCAGGCCAGTGATCCCGACCTACTGCCGCGCCCTCTCGCGAGATCTCAAATAGATTACATAAGTAGAAAGCTGCCATCCATCTCGTTAATTTATTTCTTCGTGGACATTTACGACAATATCAAGAGAATTGTTTATGCTGTTTAAGTAGGAATTATTGCGGCACCAAAAATTTAATTTGCTTTAACATAAAAACGACTCCATAGTATTGTTTTTCTACGGGATTCAGAACGATTAATTTGATATTGATTATAGAGAAGGAAATCAAGCAAACGATTTGATCAACCGATAGTTGATAAGCGTTATTTATCAACATTCAAAGACCCAATTGGAATCGTGGGTACAATGTTGGATAGATTATTTATTGAAAAAGGATTGGGAACTGTTCCGCCCTCACTGCCACCACTGTAACTCCTATAAGCCAGGACCAATTTGGCACGTATTATAATGACACCCAGCATTGAAGCTCGGCGAGTCTCCGGGAATGTCTAACTTGTCTTTAACCCGCAACGAAATCACAAAGTTAAATTAATAGGAAGAGTTGTAAATAAATTATAAACCACTTCTCTCCGAAAAAGGTTTTAAAAAAAGTTACAAAACGTACAAGATACAGGTAGGTACAGTTACCTTTCAATAGCTTATTGTGATAATAGTTGGGGAAATCCTAGGTTCACCAATTTACCTCCTGGGTCTTGAAATGATAATTCAATACTTCAATTAAATTTACCTTGTTCTAGGATTTAAAAAAAAAAACAGAACGTATTTGAGTTCAACCACGTCAATACATCACTTCGGCTGTCATAACAGCTAAGAACTAACGCAAATCTTGCAATGCATAAATCTGTCCATTAAAATAGCTAGCAGCGACCTTGTGCCTCGAATCGGAGATAATACAAAGGAGCATCGTGGTACTGCTAGTCTAGTTTCTTAGAGTAGGTACGATACTTATACGTTTTGGGGCCAAAATCTGCTCTAGGGGATAGAGATGGCAATAATGAAATTATCGTCTAAATTGTCAAGAATATTAGATTTGACGCAATGGCACTAAATGGCGACGAAAAACATTATGACGAAACCTGCATAGCATAGCGATATGCATGGATTTCTATGGTATGTAAAGTCCGCCAGCCCCCGCACCAGTCAGTGTTTTAGACTATACGGCCTAATCCCTCTCAATCGTACTCCTGATTGTAGAGGACGGCCCACCGCCAAGTCTTGCAGTGGGACGTATAAATAATATGGGCTAATATAAATACAGATACAATAGCAAAGTATGGAGGAAAAAGCACTAAGGTCTTATGGGTAAGGGTGATCACCCTTACCAACAAACCGTCTTAGAACCATAGGTAACCTAGTATAGATGTATAAAGTTTTGAGAGACATAGCAAATAATGAAGTGTGTTTTCTTTGAGAATATTCTGCTACTTCTGAATATTTTTGTTATTAACGCTACAGTCTAATTTGGGAGTGATCTGTGTTTACTGCACAGAATAACATAAAAAAAGCAATTATAAAAAAAAAACCACGAAAGCCGGTATCCAAATATTGAAAATTCCCAAACGAAAACTTACAAGGCCGGTTTAATTAAGTTGTTAGTTGGTCTCTCTGACCCTGCGTCACTTTTATCAAACATAGGGATGTTATTTGATGTTGATGTTATTGTGAGTGCGAAGGGCCGCACTCACAATTAAGTTGGTTACGCCAAAAATGTATTTGAATAGGGCTGGCTCATTACCGCACTTAAACAAGGTTGGCGATCAATCCAAAGTGATGTTTGGGTAGAGGATTGGAATCGGAATTGGTAATAGGTACTTTGTTTTCTTATTGGAGTAAAGCTATGAATCCGATTTGGGAGTAAGTATAACTTCGTTACTTCAAGGCGTTCATTAATTAAACAAGGAGATTAAACTGCATTTGATTATAACATATAATCCATAAATAATAAAGTTTATTTTTAATGTCAGTATCGCGCCGCCTAGAAAATTCAGCTAACGCTACTTTCACACGGCAACATTCCGTTTTTTGCAGGAACAGTTTTTTGCAGTATCCCGTTTAGTAGTGTACGTGCTGCAATACTAGCAGTCACACCATTATCCTGTTTACAGTATCCAGCAAAAAACCGATCCGTCCGAATTTGACATTCGGTTTTGCCTCTACTAACTGGATGACAATGTCCAGTAAAATGCAGGATCCAGTTTAATTACACGTATAGTTTAATGGGAATATTGCCACCAGCTTCCTGCATACTGTTTTTTGCTGGATCGGGTGCGGGCAAAGGACACATATACCGCTTGATGCTCTACCGCAAAAAACGGGATAAAAAATGCTGTGTGTGAACAGCAGTGGTTTTTGCAGGATTCCGTAAAAAACCGTTCCCGCAGAACTGGATGCCGTGGGATACTTTCCCTTACACGTATAGTTTAATGGGAATATTCCCACCAGCTTCCTGCATACTGTTTTTTATTGGACGGACTGAGTGGAGAGTACACCTATACCGCTCGTTGCTCTATCGCAAAAAACAGGATGCAAACTACTGTGTGTGAACACAGCAGTGGTTTTTACAGGATTCCGTAAAAAAAACCTGTTCCCGCAGAACTGGAAGAAAAATAATAAGAATCTAGAAAATAACATGGTCGATTGTTTATTAGTATAACTGGCTCTGTGAAGGCAAAAGCTTCGAATAAATAGAATTCAAATCTAAATGAATAGGGACGTTTGGTTCTCTATTTCATTCAACTTGACGGGTCACTTTTGCTTCATTCACTTCATTAATTTCTTCATACATTCTCATCCATTCATATTGATTTTTACTTTACAAAATCTACCGAAAAATAAATTCGATAAGGGCTTGATCGAAATGAGGCCTATATTCAGCAGTGGGTTGATACGGCTGAAAAAAAGAAGAAAACAAAACATTGGATAACTAAAATACCTTTAAAAATAAATAAATAACACCCAACAGTCACATACATAGTCCTGACCCTACAGTAGGATCGAGTCTTGTGTCGCAGGTATCAGGAACTACGAGAGACTTTTCGGTCTTACAAACACCTAGACCCCAAAGAAATATTTGTGGGCCGCACAAACATTTCTCTCGGTGCGGAGATCGAACCCGCGGCCTGTCGTTTTACAGGCGGCGTCGAACCGACTGCGTCACGGAGGCTGTGAAAATGTCTTTGAATATGTCCGTACAACAATAGGTTTACAACGGAAAATTCCCAAAGCATTGACGGAGAACAAAAATATAAATCTTGCGGATATATTGCGGATGAATCATATCGTGATGGCGTATAAAAATGCATTGGGCTCTAAAACTAGATCGGACGCGTTGATCTCTCGACTTTGTACAGCTATTCCTTTAGACCTGGCTTTGATAAAATTGTGTTATTTTTCAGTAAAATGTTAGTACTGCAAGTTGAGTTTAAGAATTTTATGTTAAAATAAAATTTAAACTATCATTGGAAATTAGTAACTACGAATATTTGTCAATTAAGACCAACCAATCTATTTTAAGACCAACAAAAAGATGTAATGAAAATGGCGATATTTAAAACTCTATTCCTCGTTATGAAATAAAATACAATAAGTACACCTAACAGTCACATTCATATAAAAGTCGGTAAAAATATCCAGCTAATACAAATCACTGCTGTATTCAATGTTGTTTTTTAATCCATACGAAGAAATAAAAGACACTATAAATAAAGAACACCCAACAGTCACATACATAGTCCTGAACTCAAACTAATACCGAGTCTTGTGTCGTGGATATTAGGAACTACGAGAGACTATTCGGTCTCACAAACATCCAGACCCAAAACAAATACCTGTGGATCATGCAAATATTTATCTCGGTGCGGGAATCAAACCCGCAGTTTCTCTTTTCGCAGCCGGCGTCTAACCAACTGCGCCACGGAGGCTGTCGCGTTATACAGGGTCACAGATCACTCCCAATAGATACCACATCACAGGCAACTGACGCGTGTAATGCCTTTAGTGCTTTTGCATGTAGGATGCGCTGTGGTACTACGCGCAACGTCAGTAGTGACCACGTCTTTGACCTGTCAGTGTCATTGAAATAAAATATGTCTATTTATTTTGACGGTTTATTCCTGTGGATTTCGTCTATAAAATAATATGGAAATATAACTACGTGCAGTTACAAGAATGATGGTATAAGTTTACATCGGTAAAATATTTCTTATATTTCACGTGTCACACAGTTATTTTCGCATTTATCTCTTTTACTCCTTACTGTAATTATATGCATGTCCTTTTTACGCATCGCGTCGCCTTGGAAACGCTTCTCCTAATACATTTCACAACAGTGTTGCGGCCACATGCATTTTAATTAATGTCGATATTAGTACCAATACGTAAAAAAAATTCCATTTTGCACTTTTTCGTCATTGATACGATTGCTTTTAAAATAAATTTAACTGTACCAGCTCACGTCTGAACAAACGTATAACATGAAATATAATGTTTTCTACAACCATATAAGAAAAGTTTAAACATACAACATTTTAATACATTCTGTTTAAGGTTTCCTAAATGTGCCAAAGATAAGTCCCAATGGACAGACGTTACATCTCGTGGTACTGAGTGGTTCCCGAGAAAGTATAGCGTCATATGTTCAAGGCACTTCTCCGAAGACAACTTTAAATGGATAAACGATAAAAGATTTGTTTTCGAATCAGCTGTACCTACCTTATATTTACCAATTTTTGTATGTCGTATTGTATGTTGGATGTTAATTAAAATACCATTTTCTATTGAATTTTAATTTTAACTTATATATTCACTGAAAAGATAACTGAAATTTATTTTTTAGAATATTTTTATTACAATCTACTTAATTAGATCTCATTTTTAGTATCCGAGTACGAATAACCGCGTGTTCTTTGACCATAAATTGTGTGATTTCTGAATCTAATACGCCTATGTCGAAAATGGCAAAGTTTATTACTATCTGGCTAGCGAAAGTTCATCCTGGCATTAGTTGTAAAATTTGTATATGGCCACACTTTAGTGTTCCAGCTATTGTATAACAATTTTGATATAAAAGCGAAACGAGTGACTGATAAATTATTACAAGTAGAGGTTTTGGATATAATATATGTAAGGAAATAACATTTCTTTAATTCCCTTTGAATATATGCATCCTTTGATTATTGTCGGTAAAATAAGAAGAGCTTTTTTTAATATAATTAGAGAGATGGCGCTGTGTGAATACGGACGTCATCGCAGTTCTAGCAAAATTATGAATTAATGTCATGATAAGAATTAAGATTAAATACACGTACTCTATGTAACTGAAAGGTTTGATTATAGAAAGTATTTTTGTATTGAATAATTTTTTAAGTATTTTGTAAATTATATAAAATTAATAGTAAACATGTTCCAAACATACTCAAAGGCGTTTTTATTATTCCGTTCAATAAAAATGAAACCTTTTTCCTACTGCTTGGAAAGAAGCCCACATAATCACCATTCCTAAAAAACCTAAACCCTCTATACTATCTGAATTTCGCCCTATTTCCAATCTACCTTTCCTGTCCAAAGTCCTCGAACGCCTGATCCATACCCAACTTAACGATTTCCTTTCCAGTAACAACCTCTTAAATCCTCTCCAATCGGGATTTCGTCCTGGGCATAGTACAACTACCACTCTGACTCATATTACGGATGGCATCAGATCGGGGATGGAGCAAGGTCAGCTGACAGTCCTAGCATTGCTAGATTTCAGCAACGCCTTCAACACTGTCGATTTTGATGTGTTACTTGGTGTACTACGTTCTCTTAACATATCTCCAATGGCAATTGATTGGTTTCGTAGTTACCTGTTTGGACGCCGGCAACGCATTCGGGTTGAGGATAGTTATTCCTCTTGGTGCCCTGTATCTGCTGGCGTTCCACAGGGCGGCGTGCTGTCTCCTTTACTTTTCGCAGTTTTTATAAATTCCATAACCAATCATCTCTGTTCTTCCTACCACCTCTACGCTGATGATCTCCAAATTTACACCCGGGCGCCCTTGGATAAGATGGTTGACGCTATTGCGAGAATTAACTCAGACATACAGCTGATCTGCGAGTGGAGCAAGACCTATGGATTGATGGTCAATCCATCCAAAACACAGCTCATTGTTATGGCAGCTCCAGATTAATCTCAAATATAAACTGGAACCAACTACCATCCGTCTATTGTAATGGCACCTCTATCCCATTTAGCGACACAGTTAAGAATCTAGGTTTAATCATTGATAGATCCTTCACTTGGGGCAAAGTCCTTGCGAAGGTTAAGCAATCTTCTGCCCATTACCACGAAATTTCACTTGCGCAAACTCTCCTTCTCCCCATCCTTGATTATGCCGATGTCAGCTATCTAGATCTCACCGAGGACCAACTTAATAAGCTTGAGCGTCTCCAGAATTTTTGTATAAGATTCATATTTGGCCTTCGCAAATATGACCATGTTTCTGAATTTCGTACTAAGCTCAAGTGGTTACCCATCCGGTTTCGTCGGAATACTCATATTCTTTCACTTTTATACAATATAATGTTTAATCCTCTCACGCCACGTTATCTGAAAGATCGATTTATTTTTCTCCACGACTCACATTCAAGATCCTTGAGGTCGTCGGAGAACCTGAAACTGAAAATGCCCATGCACTCCACAGTATTCATGGACAAATCATTTGCAGTCCAAGCTGTCCGACTGTGGAACTCACTTCCAGTCGAAATAAGACGGGCACGAACGCTGTCGTCTTTTAAAAAAATGATTAAAGACCCTTTCCTTTCTCAACTAGAGCATAGCTGAGGAATATCTTGTCTATTCGCCTCTTTGGTAAATGTTAGGATAGGTATATATTTATGTATATTGTAAATTGTATGTATGTGTATTTTAATATATTTTGTTGGTATGTATTTGTATATATGTATGTATATATTATATATATTACTATTTTATATACCTTAGACTGCCCGCTCATTTTTCCTATTTCAATATGCATCCAAAGGTTGCCTGGAAGAAATTACCTAGTGTGATAAGGCCGCCTCTTGTACTATTAGTATTGTGTTGTTTCTTTACTGTATTTTTATTTTGTGCAATAAAGGATTAAATAAATAAATAAATAAAAATAAACCCGTAAAATAGTTATTTTTAATCTATCGACAATATTATCGACATAGGTTTGTACAATAATATTTTGTTCACATCACTACGAGCCGCTGCCTCGTCCCTCGCTTCCCCGCTCTTGTAACCTAAATCGGCACTTTTGGATTCAAACAAATTTGACATTATGCGATATCTATTGGGAGTGATCTGTGTATAGGGTATATCAAGAATGCAACCGAAAACGAAGTTGGGTGGTAGTTTTAGTGACTTCAGACACAATGCAACAAGTTTTATGCAAAACTTGTGTAATTTTTTTTTTCTATAGTCGTGTTAGGGTGGTAAATACATAGTTTTGTCTAAAATAATAGTGCACACCCATTTATTTTTAATGGCACTGTGGTACGCAAGGCTTTAAATTATTATTTTATCAAAAATTATGGATTTACCACCCAAACTTGACGATATTTAAAACTTAATTAAAAAATTGTCGCGTTTCTTTGCAAAATTTTTAGTAACATTATGTTTGTAGTCACTTAAACAACCGACTTCGTTTTCGGTAGCAGTCTTGATATACCAGGTATAAGAACTTTTAAAAGTATAGCTGCATTGAAAATATTCATTTTCTTTTATACAAAAAAAACAACCATTAGGATAATCGTACTAAAATCCTCACCATTTGATTTTATCTTTAAATTAAACTTCAGATGTTTTTAATTAAAAACAACACGTTACAAAGAAACTAATAAAATAAAGAATCTACACATGTATATGCTCGTCGGCTTTAATTAGTACTTTGATATATACGATTCTTAAAACTCATAAAAATCTCCAACAACAATAAAAAAACGAATATATTTAATACGTTAATACATAAATGATTTACCAAACACTACTATTAAAGAAGTGTTACCCGGTGGCGCAGTGGTATTACGGTTTGATTGGAAAGCTACGGTCCTGGAGTTTGAATCCCAGGTCTTTACTTGGAGTCAGGAATTTAAGTCTGATATAGCGATAAAGATAGGATAGGGATGACTATGACAAACTATCTGTCCGGTAGTAATTTCATAACATACGGGTACGCGACCCCGGCTCCCCGAGCCACTACTAACTCTCACCTTGCACCTTCCTGTGTTAGTAGTGTCCCAGTAAACCATTTCCTTGCCTAAGTTCATAATTTTCATTCCCCAATCACACAATCCATGCCTTTCCTTGCTTTCCTTCCTTATCCTATCCCTAACTGCCAATCTAAGGTCTGCCGCGCTGATAGATGCATGGCGAGGGGCGAGCCTAGTCTTTAGCGAGCCGTTTGTCCTGGGGTTGGGCGCCCCCAGATAACGACTAGCCTTGGCCTGGCATGCGGGGCTCTGCCAGGCTCGACAGTTATTTTTCCCTTGCTACTCGTGGGAACGCAATGATGATTAATAATTGTAACAAAAATTGTCAAAATGGCGGCGACGCGGTTCGCCACCCGTCACGTCTCGTATCCCATGCCAGCGAAAAGCGGACTGAAGAAAGCCGCTTTGCTACTTTAAATGTTAGAGGAGGGATGGATGCAAAAATTAATGAAGTGTGTCAGATGATGGATGAAAGACAAATCGATGTTCTGTGTGTGAATGAGACGAAACGGAAGGAATGTGAGACCATAAGATATGGTGCCTACACAGCATACTGGGCTGGGGTGCCTAGCAAGGCCAGATGCAGTCAAGGTGTAGGTCTCATATTATCTGAAAGAATGGCAAAATGTGTGAATGAATTTGAATGTGTTAATTCAAGGCTTGTCTGGGTGAGATTGAAAGTGGGATTAACTCGTATCTTTATCCTAGGGGTATATGCTCCAACGGATGTAGGTACGAGTTCATCTAAGAGTGCGTTAAAAGAACGAGAAGAATTCTGGGAGAAAGTGAGAGATGTGCTGCAAATTCGTAATCAAAACGAAAGATTAGTTATGTTAGGGGATTTTAATGGTTGGGTAGGACTGAAACGTAAAGGATACGAAAGGGTACTAGGTTCGTTCGGTGATAAGAGAGTGAATGCTAATGGAAGAAGTTTGCTTGAAATATGTGTGGAAATGGGTTTATGTGTGACAAACACGATGTTTGCTCATAAGATGATCCACACATATACTTGGGAAAATGCTGCGATGAAGAGTATGATTGATTTTGTGATAGTAGACGAAAGATTAAAGAAGAATGTTATGGATACTAGATCGTTCCGTGGAACCTGTCTTGATACTGACCACTTTTTGGTCGTGTGTCGAATAAAAGACATGTTTAAAAAGTGGCGTAGCCGTATCCCCGAACAATCTAGTGTGTTAGAAAGGATAAAAGTGGAAAATTTGCAAGGAGATGTAAGAGAGAAGTACGAACGTATTCTGAGTGAAAATATTGAAGGTTTGGATGAGGTTTATGAGGTAGAAGAAGTATGGAATAAGTTTAAAAAGGTAGTTGTTAATGGCGCAATTGAAACATGTGGACTGAGTAAAAGGAAAAAGTATAAAGAGATGAATAATGTTTGGTGGGACAAGGATGTGCAAAAAGTAGTAAGTGAAAAGAAGAAAGCGTGGAGAGATTGGTTAGCTATTAGAGCTGATCAAAGAATGCTAAAGGCAAGTGAAGAAGATGTATACAAGGCAAAATTGGAATATAAGAAGATAAAAGATGTAGTGAAAATAGTAGTAAAAAAGAAGAAGCATGAAGAAAAAGATATGTTTGAAGAAAGATTGAATGAGAATTTTTAGAATAACATCAAGTTTTTCTGGAAAGCAATCAAAACTGTCCGGGGTAAGTTAAGTACCTCGGAGCTTAGTACTGTAAGGGATAAGCATGGACTACTAGTGAATGGAGAAGAATGTGTGCTGAAAAGATGGAAGGAATACTTTGAAGGGTTGTTTGAAAAAGAGGAAACACAGCAGTGTACAGTGACGGATGAAAGTGAACAAAATGAAGATAAGATTGATGTGATGGAAGTAGTGAAAGCGTTGAAAAGTATGAAAATGGGTAAGGCTGCTGGGTATGACAGAGTAACAGTCGAAATGCTGAAGGCTGGACAGGGTGTGGTGGCACGCCTGCTTTGTCATCTCTTGAATTTGTGCTGGACAAGTGGTGTTGTGCCAACAGATTGGTGTAACGCCGTTATTGTTCCACTATACAAGGGCAAGGGATCAAAGCAGGAGTGTCAGAATTACCGTGGTATCAGCCTCCTAAGTGTTGTCGGCAAATTGTATGCTAAGGTGTTGATTGAGCGAGTTGTAAAAGAGACGAATGACAAGATATGGGACGTGCAAGCAGGATTTAGGAAGGGTATGGGATGCACGGATCAGGTATTTTCTCTACGAAGTGTTGCTGAGAAGACCTTAGCTAAAGGTCGAAAAGTCTTCTGCGCCTTCGTCGATTTAGAAAAGGCCTATGATAGAGTGATGAGGAATGAGTTATGGGCAGCACTGTCCAAGTTTGGGTTGAGCAGCAACCTAATTCGAGCACTACAGTCTCTTTATAAGAACTCTAGTGCTTGTGTTAGGATAAACGGAGCATACACTGATTGGTTTCGCGTCGATAAGGGTGTGAGACAGGGATGTGTAGCGTCCCCGTGGTTGTTCAACCTTTTCATGGACGGTTGCCTAAAAGATCTGAAAGATAGTGAATATGGGATAAGAATGAATGAGTTGTCACTAAAATGTCTTCTCTATGCTGATGATCAGGTTATTCTTGCATCATCAGAGGAGGAGCTACAAAATATGGTGACAATTATGCATGAAGCGTTTCAGAGAAAAGGAATGAAAATAAATGTGAGTAAGACGAAAGTTATGGTATTTGAAAGGGAAGAGAATATGGCAAAATGCGATATTATGATAGGTAATGAGCAAGTAGAACAAGTGAATGAATTCGTATATTTGGGCTGTGTTTTCACAAGTGATGGAAAGCATGATAGCGATATTGAAAGAAGAGTGAATGCGGGAAATCGAGTGAATGGTGCGCTACACTCCTTTATGAATAGTCGGAAGGTCTCCAAAAAGGCACGACTGGCTGTCCATGGAGTGTTAATTCCAACGCTTATGTATGGTAGTGAAAGTTGGGTATGGCAAAAGGAGCATGAAAGTAAAATTAGGGCAGTAGAGATGAGATCGTTAAGGGGAATGTGTGGTGTAAGCTTGTGTGACAGAGTGCGAAATAGCGTGGTGATGGAAACGAATTGAGAAAGGAATGTTACGATGGTTTGGTCATGTAGAGAGGATGGATGAAAGGAGAATTACGAAACAAATACATAATGCGAGTGTGGATGGAAGAGTCGGTAGGGGTCGACCTCACCGAACATACACCATCCAAATCGGTGATACCCTCAACAAGGGTCAGGTTAAAAGTACCCTGAACCGACGAGAATGCATGAAGACGTTGATGTAAGTGGATGAAGCGAAAGTAGTATGTCAGGATCGAGCAAAGTGGCGGTCTATTGTCTCTGCCTACTCCTATGGGATACAGGTGTAGGTAAAGGTTACACGATAATCAAACTCCATGACCAGGCTCAGACTGAGACTTTATTCAAATTCTCCGTTTCCTACCCACATTACATTTTATGATTGACAGATTACAATTACCTACAATCCCTTTCTTAAAAAGAAAATAAAAAGAACATATAAAAATTTACTTGTTGTTTTGGTTAGGAAGTAATAAACATTTACATCATAAAGGCAGGTACAACTTTATAAGTCTTACGAAGCAAATAAGAACAAATACAATGTTATCATAGCCAATAATAATTCATCACAAATTAACATTATTTAAAATTAATTATACATAAGTTAATAATCCGCAATTCATGAAACTTATATAATGTTAAATTAATAAATAAATATAATTGACACTTCATTTAACCTCAAATAATATTTCAAATCAATAATTTCATAACCAATATACAGACAATTTACAGGAAGATATAAATAATAACGGCTACAGACAAATAGATACCTACTCAGTATTTATACAAATCTATATTTTGTACATCATTCATATTACGATCAATATGATATGATTAATGTATATTATTAATTAATTAATTTAGAGATGCTAGATAATATGACAAAATCTCACAATACTCTTACATATTTTTTTTTTGTTATTGTTTATTTTATTTTATTTTTTGATTTGTTTTTAATACATAATTATAAATAATTTCACTTAAATTTATGTAGATAATTTACTTAATTTTTTATATAAAATAATTTATTTTTCAATATAATTAAGCTATAAACCGATAGTATAATTATTACTGCACAATCTTTATTATTTTATTTTGTTTTTCTTAAATACTACAAAAAACACATAACATATAGTTTCCTCTAAAACTATGTAGGCGAATCTATGGCAGCTTGCTACACACGTGGGGAGGTACGCGCTAACTTGATGCAGCAGAGTATCCCCACCGATCAGGCGGTCTCACTGTCCTGCCGGAATGAGTGCGATAATAGTTACAATTTGATACAACTGGTGGCTGTGAGTTGTTACTGGAGCCGAAGGGAACAGTAGGCACAAAAGTCCCGACATTGCCACCTAATCCTATGTCATCATACAAAATTGGTTTTGGATCGTCGCTTCGGTGCGCATCGATAATCAAATGTTTTCTGTTACGTCGTATTATGTTACCATTATTCATTTTAATTAAATAGGATCGGAGACCTACTACGCGATAAACAGTTGCCGAGATCCAATTATCATAATACCAAACTTTAACTTTTTCTCCTACTGACAAAGGTTTTAAGGATCTAGAACCCCTATCATAATATTTTTTCTGAAGATTCTGTCGAGAAATCAATTTACGTCTTGTGTCATTAACTATCTTGGGAAAAAGTAATTTCGGCAAGCATGGAACGATACTTCGTAGTTTTCTATTGAATATTAATTCTGCAGGTGACGGTATTTCTTTGCTAATGGGAGTATTTAAGTATTCTAACAGAGATAAATTCAAATCACCTTTACTGTAAATTGTTTTTTTCATGATATTTTTTATTGTTTGTATTGTTCGTTCCACTTGACCATTGGACTGGGGATACCGCGGAGATGACGTCACGTGTTTGAAATGCCAATCTCTCGCAAATCGCTTAAAATTATTCGATGAAAATTCGGGGCCATTGTCAGACATAACAATTTCTGGTATGCCCAGTCTACAAAATATGTTCTGTAGGTGATGTATTATATTTTGTGACGATAGTGAGCTCAATTGAGATACTTCCACATATTTACTAAAGTAATCTACAACTGTAATATACGATTTTGATCCCAAGTGAAAAACATCTGTACCTATTTTACACCAAGGCCGGTTGGGTAATTCGTGTGGAATTAAAGGTTCTTTAATATTTTGTTTTTTATAAGTTAAGCAAGCCTGACAACGTGACAAATAATCCTCTAATTCTGAATTCATATTCGGCCAAAACATTATTTCCCGCGCCCTTAGCTTACATTTCTCTACTCCCAAATGACTTGTGTGAATTTTTTTTAGCATATCACGTCGCATACATTTTGGTATAACTACTCGAGAATTTTTCCATATGATACCAAAGTCTACTGTCAATTCATCCCTGCTGTCCCAATAGCACCTCAACATGTTTGATACTTTGCATTTTTCACTAGGCCACCCTTGATTTATCATTTTAATTAATTCCTGACATTCTATGTCCTCCTTAGTATATTTTTGTATCTCCAAAAAATGTGTATCAGTCAGCGGATTGGTCGCCGTTAAGGCGCACACTTGTGCCTGCGCTTCCAGATAGTCACTGGAAGGGGACACTTCGCTCTGCGCCACCGGTGCAACTGCACGAGATAATGTGTCAGCAATGTATAGATATTTACCGGGTTTATATATTAATTTAAATGTGTACGGTTGCAAACGTAATAACATTCTTTGTAATCGCGCCGGCGCGGCGCTCTGCAGAGGGGCTTGTTTATTATGCTCACTAATGGTTTGTGATCCGTTTCAATGATAACATCTGTGCGGCCGTATATGTATGTATAGAACTTCTCACAAGCAAATACGCATGCATACAATTCCTTTTCTATTTGAGCGTACGAT
The DNA here is from genome assembly GCA_009982885.2 of Hyles vespertilio. Lineage (NCBI taxonomy): Eukaryota > Metazoa > Arthropoda > Insecta > Lepidoptera > Sphingidae > Hyles > Hyles vespertilio. Next base: position 19,094,423 of record CM042811.1, read on the forward strand.
TTTTCCGTTTTGGTTAATGATTTAGATGCATAACATACCGGCAAATTATCTTGTAATAAGCAAGCCCCCAAACCGTTCTTGCTGGCATCTACTAATATAACAACGGGTTTTTCTAAGTTATAATATTGCAAAACAGGTGGCTTAACTAGACATTGCTTTAGATTTTTGAAACATTCTTCATGTTCGGCAGTCCAATGCCATGCAATGTCCTTTTTTAATAATTCGCGTAAAATAAATGTTTTTTCTGAAAAATTTGGAATAAAACTGCTTACATAGGTAACGAGCCCTAAAAATCTCTCGATATCTTTTGTATTATTCGGTCGTGGCATATTTTTAATTGCATTTACGTGGGAACTATCTGGGTAAATGCCATCTTTGGTTATTTTGTGACCTAAATATTTGATTTCTTTTAAACCAGTTTTGCATTTTTCCTTATTTAGCTTTATATTAATGTCTTGGCATCGTTTAAGTACTGCTCGTAGACGCTGATAGTGGATTTCTTTAGTAGGACCGTAAACTAACAAGTCATCGATAAATAGGCAAACCCCATCTAGATCATCAAAATGGCCATATAAGCGTTTGTGAAACACTTCTGAGGCAGACGATATTCCGTAAGGCATACGTAAGAATTTAAACCTACCGAAAACTGTACTAAATGTGCAAAGATCTGTACTATTTTTATGTAACTTTAGTTGCCAAAACCCCTGCTTTGCATCTAGAGTGGTGAAATATTTTGCACCAGTTAAAGAAGCTGCAATTTCTTCAAAAGTTTGTAATTTAAAATGCTCACGTTTGATTACTCGGTTTAAATCACGTGGATCCAAACAAATACGTAAATCACCGTTTAATTTTTTTACTACTGTCATGCTATTTGAAATGAAAATGAAATGAAAATAATTTATTGAATCCATTAAAATGTTCAACATCGTTTAGATTCAGTCATTTTTTTTTATCTACCACCCGGTTCGGAAAGCGGTTTTCACTAGAGAAGAACGGGCAAGAAACTCTAGTGTTGCTCTTTTCAAAACCAGTTTACAATTAAGTGATTATTACATAATTTACAAGTTGGTTTAAATCAGAGCAGTTTATTAAAAATATTTTTAATACGAATATTATTATATTATAATTATTACTATGGCTGAGTGAAGCGAAGTCGCCCAGAACGAAGAATCAGTATACTCTTTTTCGCCAAAACAGTGAATAATTGCGAAAGCCTTATGTAATCCATCAATGAATCCGTTACAATGTAAGCAAATCGGATAGACCAGTCTACGCAAGCAGCACCCGTACACGAGTATGACGCATGTGCCAGCCATCGGCCTCCTCAACCATGTTGCAGGGAAGTGACCGACCTGGCACACGACGCCACCGCGAGCACAGACTTTTTAGCGAGCATGACATACCCAATCACTTACACAGAAAACGATGGCAAATTTGACATGTTACTTAATTTAAATGATATTATACAGAGCATACTAAGACTTCCGCTCCGAAATACTACCCATTTATTTTATTTAATTCTATTCCCAAGCCTTGCTATCATCTAGATATTCTGAAATTTTATAATATGCTTTATTGCATAATTTTTGCTTGATAGTTGCTTTGAATTTTGTCATAGATAAGGCTTTAATGTGACTGGGAACTTTGTTATAAAAGTGTATACAGTAACCCTTAAAAGATTTGCTGATCTTGTGGAGTCTGGTCTTAAGAGTAGCTAGATTAATTTACCCAATCTGTTGGCCCCTCAACTTTAGATATAATACCTTCACTTTGCATTTCTAATAATTTATTTTTAATTTGTTCTTTCAAAGCGACGGGCAATTTTCTAGGCGCATGGACTACCGGCTGAGCACCCTCACTTAATTTTATTTTATATTCACCGGGCAAACAGCCCATGCCTTCAAATACACTAGGAAATTCATCAAAAATAGACTTTTTGCTGTCTACAATTGTCCCTACCGCCATAAGTCTTTTTATTAATTTCAATTCTTCACATGAACTTTTACCTAGGATTGGTGTTGAATTAACATTCACAACAATGAATTTTAATAAATATGTGGTATTTTTATATATAGCCTTCAAGTAACATTTGCCTAAAACCATAATTGAACTTCCGGAATAACCTTGCAATTTAATAGACGTTTTAGTAAGGTCACTCTCTTTCACATTGATTTTACCAAGACATTTGCGCGGTAAAACATTCACGTCAGCTCCAGTATCCAACTTGAAACAAATCATACGGCCGTTAATTTTTAAATCGACCAACCACTCACTACACTTATTTTTATTTTGAATGTTTACCTGATCGGTGGAGTCATCCTCTTGGACCGCATGGACATTGCCTACCCTGCACATCCTAGCGTAATGGTTCATTTTAAAACAATTATTGCACTTCTGTCCGTATGCGAAGCACTGATCACGATTGTGTATACGACCACATTTATTACACATGTTCCTGCTATTAATGTCCATATTATGCGAACGGTTCCGTGGCATTTGCACATTATTTCCTTGCCTAGAGACTTGCACGCGGGCTGAAGTATAGTTGTTTTGATACAACGACGCTCGCGAGCGCTGTGACGTTGGCTGCAAGTGCGCTTCCCGATAACGTTGTGCCTGCGGATGAATATCACTGCGTTCAAAATTGCGCCTTCGATTCACCACCGATATTTGAGAATTGTTTGGTACGATATTTGCGCTTTGTGAAATTTGGTGCACATGATGCTCACTATTTTCTTGTTTAATGTTCTGCGCATGAACACGCGACATTTCAGCCAATCTGCAAACGTCTAGAGCCTTCGGTAGGGTAATTTCAGATTCTCTCAATAATCGCTCCGCTAACGCCACATCTCTTATGCCACAAATCAATCGACTGCATACTAGATCATCACGAATATTTGCAAATTCACAATTCGCTGCTATCTTATTCAATTCAAACACATATTGTTCCGCGGACACGAATTCGTGTTGATCACGTTTAAAAAATTTGTGACGTTCCACCGCCAAATTTTTCCTTGGTATGAAAAATGTATCGAATTGTTCCAATAATTCATTAACAGTTTTGCATTCTATTTTAAATGAATCGTAAACCTCACGACACTGATCGCCGATTATGTGCAACAATATATTCACTTGCACTTTGCTGTCCTTCTTCTTCAACTCGCATGCTTCATAGTACGTGTTGAAAGATTTCTTCCATTTGTCCCAATCCCTGCTTAGATTTCCGGATGTAATATTTGCCAAATTATTTTCAAACTTGAAAGGCTCTGGAGGTCGCAAAACTGATTCCATTGTGACTTAATACCGGCTGCGCCATGTAGGTAAAGGTCACACGATAATCAAACTCCATGACCAGGCTCAGACTGACTTTATTCAAATTCTCCGTTTCCTACCCACATTACATTTTATGATTGACAGATTACAATTACCTACAACAGGCGTGACGATTATGTATGTATGTATGTATGTATGATAGGATAGGAAGCGTGTGGTGGCCTGTTGCTAAACGGACTAAACGCGACTGCCAACATGTTCACGGTGGTCGCGGGTTCGAATCCCAGGGCACACCTCTGACTTTTCGGAGTCATGTGTGTATTGATAGTCAATCATCACGAACTAAAATGGTGAAGGAAAACATCGTGAGGAAACCTGCGTACCAAAACGATGTATAAAAAAATATCTGTGGTATGTAAGTCCGCCAACCCGCACTAGGTCAGCGTGGTGGACTATATGGCCTTACCACTCTCAATCGTACTGTCGGTTGTACAGGAGGCCCGTGCCCTGCGGTGGGACGTATATGGGCTGATAAAATAGCGATAGGATCGCCCCTATCTGTGAGAACTGTGAATACTGTGAGATTACTGAAGTGTAAATGCACTGTTGTGTTTCGGTTTGAAGGACATTGTGGCCAGAAAATCTACTGGATATGTTGAGTCTTAATACCTTATGTCTCAGGATGGCGAGCGCAGTGGAATACGAAGCATTGCTTTGTAATTCAAGGTGTTTTTTGGTTTTACTACTCTTCATAAGTGGTGGTATCTCTTACCATCAGGCGAATGTCATGCCCGTCACGCCATTCATCAAAAAAGTCTCAATACAAGTGGTATTTAATTCTTCTTTCATCAATTTTGTTTCCTTATTCACTTACATTTTGGAAGACTCGCAACACATCACTGTAGATGTTCACGACTGATGGTAAAGTAATAAAAAAAATTGCCTGTCACGAAATAACACATCTAATTGAAAAATTCCTATTAAACAAAATGATTTGCAAATATCAACACTAAACAACAACTCGTGGAACTTCAATTAGTCTGTAAAAAGTTTATAGTAGTAGTCAATGTAAAACCTGACATTAGCAGTTCAAATATTTACCGAAGCTTACAAATAAAACTTAACCTTAATTCCTTTAATGAAAGCCCTTTTTATTTCAGCACGAAAGACACACAAGATTATTTTTAATCAATCACACATTAACATTTTGATTTGCAATCAAAGAAATATATGAATACATGAAAAAAACAAAAATACTGCTTATTTTTATATAAAATATATCTTAACACCTTATGTCTCAATACATCGAATACAATCAGCGTTAGGGCCCCAGCTATAAGCGTCGAGCTGAAACGCCGATGACCCTGACATATCTTTTATGAACAAGACTCCAGGGCTTGCGGGAAGGAAACCATAATTACATTTTGGCTTTGTAAAAAAGAACACTAAAAAATTATGGTCAATTATGGAATGGCAAGCATTGATTTCATGCATGGTGTTGTTAGGTTATAATGCTACTTGCCCATGAGCGGTCGTATCGCTTACCATCAGGTGAATGGCATTTTCGTCTATTCATCGCAATAAACAAAATGTTTCTTATACGACATGGACCGTTGAGAGTCTGGATCATTATCTTGTTGCAGTAAGGTACCTTCACCATGCTGATCTAATGCACGTTGGTAGATTATATTAGTATTTCAATTGCTTGTGAAATCTCTCAAGTAAAAGTTCATTCATCAACAAACTTATATTCATGGACAGTTTTATGACCTATTTTACTTGTTAAATGTTTTGTCTTTTTCGCTCAAACTGATTTAAAAACTTGTTTGAAAAGGACAATTTCGGAAATTAAAAAGGTTTGGATACTGGCTATGTATAAGGCCGTAAAAGTCTGATGTACTCTACAATTCAACCTGAAATATACCAGCCAACACATTTTCTCTTAAAACGCCTCACTACATTACTCACAGAAATATATCGACACGTTACTCTGCAAATAAACTACCAATAAAAAAAATAAACCACTACAAATGCTATACAAACGAATGATTAGTAATAATTACAAACACATCAGCTAATCTCAAACATCGCAAGTAGCGCATTCCAATCGAGGTCGAGTATTTAATCAAACAATATTAGCCAATTCGATAACTAGGTATACTTATACTTATAGGTGTAGGTTGGACACTTCACTTATCCCTCCTCTTACTTATAATGGCACAGTAATTGAATGGAGCTCTGCAGTAAAAGACCTAGGCATACTGATCGATTCCTCTCTGAACTGGCGTGCTCAAGTTAATGCAGTTTGCCAGAAGGTTACGGGTACTCTACGTGTTCTTTATCGCTTGAAGAACTTCCTTCCTGTGAAAACCAAGACAATGCTTGTGCAAACCTTGATATTTCCTTTAATCGACTATGGTGATGTGTGCTATTTTGATCTGGATGCAGAACACCTCAATAAACTCGACCGGCTTCTTAATAACTGCATTCGATTCATTTTTAATCTCCGAAAATATGATCATATTTCTTCTTTCCGCTCACAGTTAAAATGGTTACCAATACGTCAACGTCGTTCTTTACACGCCCTTACAACTCTTTTTTCCATTCTTATGTCCCCTGCTTCTCCTTCTTATTTGTCGTCTCAATTTAATTACTTAGGGAGTAACCATAATAGGAATCTTCGCTCACTTAATTATCTCCTTCTGCAGTGTCCTTCCCACACCTCTAATTTCATACATTCTTCTTTCTTCATTCAGTCAATTCTTCTGTGGAATGCACTCCCCCTCGAAATCAGGTCGTCTAGTACTCGTATGACATTTAAAGCGAAAGTCCGACAACATTTAATTGATAAATTGGCAGAATAATCTTAGTATGTTTTATGTAGTATATGTATCTATAAGTATAAAATATATGTAATTTTGTATATTTATGTATGTATTTTTATTTATTTATATAATATACAGACTATAATCATATTCATTTATGTATATATAATATATTCTTCTGATATTAGTTTACACCGGAATTTTTATTTTATTATTATTTAGAGATGCGCCTACTTTGATTTCTCTGCACCACCCAAAGGTTGACTGGGAGAGAATGCCTCAGGCATTAAGTCCGCCTTTATACTTTGTATATAAGCATTTAAATAAATAAATAAATAACTGCGTTTGAAAAAATATCGCTATAAATAGCAGCGAATATCGGAAAATTCCGATACATCCGCGCTGTCGGATGCATTTCATATCTGCGTTTTATCAGATAGTGCAAAATGGTTGCAGAGGTGTCACGCATTAAATCAAATATTATGAACAATAGCCAGTGTGACATCCGTACACTACACGACAACATTATATCTTTGAGTGTCATAAACAAATTCTTATGACATATTTTATAAAATTCCGATGTATGGGGAGACATACATGCCATTCGCCCGATGGTAGGCGATACGAGTGCTAATGGCAGTAGCGAAACAAAGCCACATGAATTACAAAGCAATGGTATTCTACTGCACTCGCTATCGTGAGACAAAAGATATTAAAGCTCATTATGTCCAGTAGTTACTCTGGCTAGTGGCTACAATGCCCTTAAACTGGAACACAATAGTGAATTTAAACTTCTGTTTGGCAAGAGAAAAAGAAATTGCATTGGTACCTACTCAGGCCCTCTCACATATGAAAGACCAACCAGTAAAATTGAATGAATGCGTTCCAACTTTTTATAAGTACAAAGCCGAAAACACTTTGGGCCCTGATCTAGATGACTGACCTGTCATGACAATTACTGTAACAGCAACTTTTTCGATAAGTTATCCCAGCGGGTGCCAGGTTCTGCCTTCCATCCCTTGTTCAGTTATTACATATCATTATTAATTACGTTTAAATATTAGTTCGGATTACGAAGGCATCTAATCTTGTCATCTTGTACCCCAATGTCAGACACTGGCCAATTAACCGATTACATTTTTATAGGATTGCAGATCGACGCGTTCCACAGTCGTTAAACTAAAGACACACGTGGCAATTCTCTTAATTGTTTGTTTTCATATTAAAGTGTAGCGCGTGACTCACCGCTATTATTGACAAATATTGTTGAGTGGATAACGAGTTGCATACAAGTATATATTGTTCACTTATTCTATTATTGCTCTGTATTAAACCTATCTACGATTATATTGTAAACTTGTGTTGAAGAAATCATCGCTTAAGTGTTTTGGCCATTGCTCTCTGGTAGGGAATGTCAGAAAAAAGAAAGAACATACAGTCGAATTGAGAACCTCCTTTTAGGAAGTCGGTTAAAAAGAGTGTCATATAATATTATAGATTCAATAAATTCATTTCATTTTATACATATCCTAGGTTCTTCCCTACTGGTATTTCATGTTGCAAGAATGAAGAATATCATTAGCTTCAACCATGTTGCTTTTCATTTGTTAGTCAATTGATGTCGTCTGAAATATATTTAAACTTTAACTGATGGTAGGTCTTTCATATGTGAGAGGCTGCCTGGGTGGGTACCACACTGTTGTGTTTCGGATTGAAAAACATTGTAGCCAGAGTAACTACTGAACATATTGAGACATAACATCTTATGTCTCAGGATGGCGAGCACAGTGGAATGCCAAGCATTGCTTTGTAATCAAGGTGTTGTTTGGTTTTGCTACTGTTTATGGGCGGTCGCATCGCTTACCATCAGGCAACCGGCATGCTCGTCTCGCCATTCCCTGCAATAAAAAAAACTAAACTATAAGAGAAGAATCAGCAAACATGGTTTCTTCTAGGAAAGATTAAAATCAATATTTTACCAGTGAAAAAGGTACCAAGAAAAAAATATAAAATAAACATTAACTACTAAGCGAATATATAAAAAAGCTACATAAAATCAATATTCTTTAAAAGCAGATAAAAATAATTGGTTTTAAAATTATTCTTAAATAGTTTCATGGATCCAATGAATCGTAACTGAACAATTTTTGGTCCCCAGACGTGAAGTCGACAAACAACTAAATACACACATTATAACACTTAATACCGTCGGGACAATCAACGGGTGTGTCCACTAAATTGCGGGCGTTAAAACAATGTCCATGGTATTAATATTGTCCAGTTATAACGTTTTCTTTCCATAGTTATCAAGTACTTTTATTACTTCTTTAGTGGTTGGAACCTGTCTGTAATATATAAGTGACATTGTCAACATATTTATGAATAGTGTAAAATAGATTATTGATGAATTATTGTACAAATTTTAATTTCACTCGGTCATAAACCGGACGGCGTGGTTAAGGTTACAGAAAGTATGGATGCAGGCCACTTCCAACAGGTCAATCGTTTGGGGAGGCCTATGTTCAGCAGTGGACTTCCTGTGGCTGAAAAGAGAGAGAAGAGAGGAGAGAGACAGAGATAAACGAACAAATAGCTCACCTAATAATAAGTGATCAATAATATCCTAACCCGTTTGGTACACCTACAATTTAGATGCGTTGCTGAACTCTTAAAATGGGGTGGATTAGGAAAGGAACTTCGGGGAGGGGGGGAAAGGGTGTGACTACAAAACAGATGAATATGGTGGTTTGACATTCAGTTAACGAAACAAACCGAAATACAATAATTGTAAAGTCGCCGCTTCACTTCTGTTTTCTGGTTTACTTTGCCTAATCTACCGGGTATCTCAAGACTGCTACCGAAAACGAAGCCGGGTGGTAGTGTTAGTGGCTACAAACACAATGCAACTAAAATTTTCGCATAGAAACGCGACAATTATTTTTTATGATTTTTTAAATATCGTCATTTTTGGGTGGTAAATCCATAGTTTTTGCTAAAATAATAATTTAAACTCTCTTATATCTTAGAGTATTTATTAAGTAAAGGGTATACACTATTATTTTAGGAAAAAAATTATTTACCACCAAAATATGGCAATAGGAAAAAAAATTCAAAAAAAAAATTGTCGCTTATTTTTGCAACTTTTTCTGTTGCATTGTGTCTGAAGTCGCTTAAACTACCACCCGGCTTCGTTTTCGGTAGCAGTCTTGATATACCCTGTATACGGTACCTTGCCATATTATTAGACCCAAACAAAAATTATTAGATTTTCTCACTTTAAAGGACATTAGCACCGTTATATAGGCGTAACGTATTGGCGTAATGTATTATTTTTTGAAATCCCTTTATTCTGACAAAATTTAGCTAAATATATCAATGCTTGCAACACAATAAAAAATAAATAAACATCATTAAAGGCTCGCGAGTGAATTTAGTGACTCACAACCTAAAAATCTGTTGAAATTAAAAAGGGTTGTTTTTACAAATAACAGTAAGTTTGTGATGGAATTTTAGTTTCATTATGCTAGAATATTATTATTTATTAATATATTTGTTGTTTTTTGTAATCATATAGCATTGTATAGTGAGAAAATGACCAAAATACGATGTTTTTAAATATTTTAGATGGAAAAAATTCGTGATCTTTCGGCCAAGACAGTTGGGTAAGTACGGGGGCTTTTAAAGACTACTGAATTTTCCCAATACTAAATTGCTAAAGCGACAGGCATCTCTAGAAGTTCGGTGAAGAATATTTAAAAAAAAAGTAATCTCGGGATAACTTTATCGCCAAAACGAAAAGGTGCGTGTGGACGGAAACGTATTAGGACTCTAAGAAAAGACAGAAAAATCAGAGATATTTGTATCCAAAATAGAAAATTACTGGTCCGTTTATTAACGAAGAACATTAGGGATGACAAAATATTCATTTCTCAGAGAACTGTGCAGCGGCGTCTTGCTGAAAATAAATTGAATGCGCGTAAACCTGCGCGGAAACCAAAGTTGACTCCGACCATGATAAAGAAACGACATGATTGAGCCCGTAAATATAAGAACTTAATCATAGATGATTGGGAAAAGGTAATAAAACATTTTTCACAATGAGAAGTCAATATAATCAATCAACGAACTACATTTAAAAAAAAATGATCATAACAGGTTTGTGTCTCCGACGAGTCCGTCTTTCAAGTTGCGATAGAAAAATCAATGTTTGTACGGAGAAGATCACATGAGAAATACAAGCCCGACTGCATTGTCCCTACCGTAAAACATCCTTCTGTTATGGTTTGTTCTGTTATATCAGGCAAAGGGACAGTTCGCCTGTATATCGTAGAGAAAACAATGCGCCAGGATCAGTACAAAAAAGTTCTTATAACAAAATGAATAACCCAACTTAAAGACTGGTTCTCTGAAGAAGAATAACCAACTTTTATGCACGATGGGGCCCCTTGCCATAAAGCAAATAGCATTACAAGCTTTTTACAACAGCAACATATTAAAGTTTTAGAATGACTTGGAAATTCGCCAGATATGAATACTATCGAGAATGTCTGGGAGCTTCTGAAGAGGAAAATATCAACCATATACAGTAAAAACGAAAATAGAATTCATAGATAAATTAATTTTCGAGTGGAATTACAATCCTCAGCTTCAAAAATCTATACAGGCATGCATAAAAAGTATTCCTCGAAGAATTAAGGCACTTTTGGTGACTAAAGGAGGGTCAACAAAATACTCGCGAAATACTAAATTAGAACGAAACCGGTGTTATAATTTGTACCATAATTTCCATCCATCAGCCAAAGGAAGTCCACTGCTGAACATAGGCCTCCCCCAATGATTTCCACAGAGACCTGTTGGAGGCAGCCTGCATCCAGCGACGTCCCGCGACCTTTACCAGGTCGTCGGACCATCGTGTGGGTGGACGTCCTACGCTGCGCTTTCCGCTACGCGGCCTCCATTCGAGCACTTTCCGACCCCATCGGTCATCAGATCTCCGCGCTATGTGCCCTGCCCATTGCCACTTTCAACTTGCTAATCCGGTGGGCTATGTCGGTTATTTTAGTTCTCCTACGGATCTCCTCATTTCTGATTCGATCTCGTAGGGAAACCCCGAGCATAGCCCTCTCCATAGCTCGTTGAGTGACTTTGAGCTTCCTAATAAGGCCCATAGTGAGAGGCCACGTCTCGGTGCCGTAAGTCATCACTGGCAACACACAACTATCGAAGACTTTCGATTTAAGGCACTGAGGTATTTTGGACGAGAAGACGTCGCGTAGTTTCCCGAAGCCTGCCCAACCGAGTTGGATTCGACGATTGACCTCTCTCTCGAAGTTGGACCTGCCTAACCGGACCACTTGTCCTAAATAGACATATTCGTCAACAACTTCAAGAGTCGAGCCCCCAACACCGATGGGGGTGAGCACAACATGGACATTCGACATGATCTTCGTTTTGTCCATGTTCATTTTAAGACCCACCTGTTGGGAGACTCGATTTAGGTCTTCGAGCATAGTGCTAAGGTCTTCCAGCGATTCTGCCAAGACTACAATATCATCGGCAAACCGAAGGTGAGTGATATACTTGCCGTTGATGTTGATGCCGAATCCTTTCCATCGCAAGAGCTTGAAGGCGTTTTCCAGCACGGCAGTGAACAGTTTCGGAGATATGACATCTCCCTGTCTCACGCCTCTCTGTAGTGGAATAGCCTTCGTACTCTGATCTTGTACTCGGACCGACATGGTGGCGTTGTTGTATATACACTTCAACACTTCGATGTACCGATAGTCTATATGGCACCGCTGGAGAGACTGTAGCACAGCCCAAGTCTCGATCGAATCAAAGGCTTTCTCATAGTCCACAAACGCTAAACAAAGCGGCACGTTATATTCCTCGGTTTTTTGTATAACTTGCCGAAGCGTATAGATGTGGTCTATGGTACTAAAGCCTTTTCGGAAACCGGCTTGTTCGGGAGGCTGGAAGTCATCAAACCTGCGTTCGAGACGATTTGTGATGACCCTCGAAAACAACTTATAGACATGGCTCAGGAGCGAGAGACCATAATTTGTATATATATAAAATTTAGTTAAAAAGTTATTTATTTATTTATTTATTTAATTCTTTATTGTACACAATAATAAGGAATAACAGTTCAGAGATGATAAAAAACAACAAAGAACAAATGGCGGTCTTATCGCTCTAAGGCAACCAAAACTCAAGCAATTGTTGTCAGCAGCCCCAGGATGATCTCTAAACTTAACTGGTCACTAATACCACCTGTCGTTTGCAATGGGATCAACATTCCTTACAGTGACAGTGTAAAAAATCTAGGTATTTACTTTGACAAATGTTTCACCTGGGGCCCGCAGCTCCGAGAGTTGAGTAGGAAACTATTCGCCTCGGCTGGGTCCTTACGGAGATTACGTAATTTTTTACCCATTGCCACGAGAATTTCGCTTGCACAATCCCTTCTTCTCCCCATCCTTGATTATGTGGATGCCAGTTATCTTGATATTACTGAGGAGCAACTTAATAAACTTGAGCGCCTTCAAAATTTCTGTAATAGATTTATATTTGGATTACGCAAATATGATCATGTTTCAGAGTTTTGCAGAAAGCTCAAGTGGCTACCCATACGGCTTCGTCGGAATACACACATTCTCTCTCTTCTTTTTAAAATACTCTTTAATCCACTCTCACCCCCATATCTTAGAAATAGGTTTGAATTCCTACATGACTCACATTCGAAGTTTCTTAGGTCATCGGAGAACTTAAGACTGAAAATCCCCGTGCATTCCACTTCCTTTGTAGATAAATCTTTCACAGTACAAGCTGCACGGCTGTGGAATGCTTTACCGGTAACAATAAGAAGGGCCAAATCTCTACCCATCTTTAAAAGGATGGTTAAAGAACATTACTCCCTGGCTGAATGAGGACATTAGTAATTGTATACTTTTTCCTATGTGTATTTATGCCTAATTATATGACCTTTATGTTGTATAGATAGGTATATATATGTATGTATTGTGTGTATGTATATGTGTATATTGTATGTATGTTTATGTATATATGTTGAATATAGACACTACTATAATATTCTACAGGTATTATTCGTACACCTGATGCTGCCCCAACTTTCGTCCTTTTCTCTTATATCCATCAAATGGTTGTCTGTCAGAGATTGCCTTGTGCGATAAGACCGCCAATTGTACTTTTTTTTTTCTCTAGTTTGAATTGTTTCCTTTTGTTTTATTTATGGTGTACAATAAAGCTTATATAAATAAATATAAATATAAATAAATAAATAAGGCAATTTCTACCAGACAACCATGGGATGGATATATGAGCAGGAAAAACGATAGGGCAGTGTAAAATAAAGATAACGAAAGCATGGAAACATAAATAAAATCATAAAAAAAAACATATAAATACATTATATATATATACATACCACATATACATACATATCATATATACATACATAAGTATTATACATATACATACTTATATACATTTATAGACGAATAAACATACGTACATACATATATATACATATATACCGGGTATCTCAAGACTGCTACCGAAAACGAAGCCGGGTGGTAGTTTTAGTGGCTACAAACACAATGCAATTAAAAATTTCGCCTAGAAACGTGACAATTTTTTTTTATGATTTTTTAAATATCGTCATTTTTGCGTGGTAAATCCACAGTTTTTGCTAAAATAATAATTTAAACACTTTTATACCTTAGAGTATTTATAAATAAAAGGGTATATACTATTATTTTAGGAAAAAATGTATTTACCACCCAAATATGGCCATAGGAAAAAAATAACAAAAAAAATTGTCGCTTTTTTGCAACTTTTTCTGTTGCATTTATTTATTTATTTATTTAACACTTTATTGTACACCATATATACATAAAAATTACAAAACAACATGAAAAAAAAAATGCACAAGTGGCGGTCTTATTGCTTGAAGCAATCTCTGCCAGACAACCATGGGATGGATAAACGATAAGAACGTAACGTTGGGGCTTCAGGTGTACGAATAATTCAATTTATATAGTAATATTACTAATATTTATATAATATTATTAAGTTTATATATAAACATACATATATATGTTGAATAAACATATAAATACACAAAATACACATATAATATATATACATAAATAATATAAAAAAATAAATATAAAAGCGATATAAATAAATAATAAACAAAGGAAAATGTGAACAAGTCCAATATCTTCATAGAACCTGAAAGTAGTGTTCTTTAACCAATTTTTTAAAGATGGGCAGAGATTTAGCCCGTCTCACCGTTACTGGCAAAGCATTCCACAACCTGGCAGCTTGTACGGAGAAAGATCTGTCTATGAAGGAAGTGGAATGCGCGGATTTTCAGCCTTAAGTTCTCCGATGACCTAAGAGACCTCGAATGCGTATCATGAAGGTATTCAAAGCGATTTTTGAGATATGAGGGAGTGAGGGGATTAAAAAGTATATTATAGAGAAGATAAAGAATGTGTGTATTCCGGCGAAGCCTTATTGGTAGCCACTTGAGCTTTGTACGAAAATCGGAAACATGATCATATTTGCGTAATCCAAATATAAATCTGATACAAAAGTTTTGAAGACGCTCAAGTTTATTAAGTTGCTCCTCAGTGACATCAAGATAACTGACATCCGCATAATCAAGGATGGGGAGAAGAAGGGATTGAGCGAGCGATATTTTCGTGGAAATTGGTAGAAAATTACGCAATCTCCGCAAGGACCCAGCCGAGGCGAATAGCTTCCTACTCAACTCTCGGAGTTGCGGACCCCAGGTGAGATTTTGATCAATGGTAATGCCAAGGTTTCTGACGCTGTCACTGTAGGGAATAGTTACTCCATTACAGATAACAGGTGAAATGAACGACCAGTTGATTTTAGAAATCAACCTGGGGCTGCCGACTACAATGACCTGCGTTTTGGAAGGATTTATCATAAGTCCATATTCTTTACTCCAGTTACTTATGAGTTGAATATCCTTATTAACTGCCCAGACAGCATCATTTAACTGAGAAGAGGTGCCTGAGAATAGATTTGGAGATCATCTGCATAAAGGTGGTAGAAAGATCGAAGTTTGTTTGTAATAGAGTTGATAAAAACTGCGAAAAGTAGGGGAGATAACACGCCGCCCTGTGGCACGCCAGCAGACATCGTGTGCCATGACGATACGTTATCGTCGACATAGATCCGCTGCCGGCGTCCAAACAGGTAACTACGAAACCAAACAAGCGCTGTTGGAGATATGTTAAACGAACCTAATACGCTCAGTAGCACATCAAAATCGACCGTATTAAAGGCATTGCTGAAGTCGAGAAGTGCTAAAACTGTCAGCTTGCCTCCTTCCATGGCCGATCTGATGTCCTCCGTAATATGAACTAGGGTTGTAGTGGTGCTGTGACCAGGACGGAAACCGGATTGGAATGGATTAAGGAGTTGGTTTCTATAAAGGAAATCAGCGAGTTGGGCGTAAATTAGGCGCTCGAGGACTTTGGATAGGAATGGTAGGATAGAGATAGGGCGGAATTCGGAAAAGGTAGTAGGATTACTTTTTTTAGGTAGAGGAATTATGTGGGCCTCTTTCCAAACTGCTGGAAAAGTCCCACTGGCAATGGAATAGTTGAGGATATGGGTGATGATGGACAGAATTTCATCAAGGATAGGGATAATCATATTACGTCCGAGGCAATCGCTGCCAACAGCATTGGAAGCGATCAGCGTAATGTTCTTTCTAACATCACAATTAGCGACTTGTTTAAAACTAAAGGGGGACAATCGGGAGTTTTACATGAAGAAAGGTATTGTATTGTTTTGTTTTTAGTAGTCCCATCTAAATTTGATGGAGAACAGAAGTGTCGGTTAAGAGAGTTTAAATCAATATTATTAGAAATTGAATCGTGGCGCGATTTTCCAACTCCCATTGACTTGAGAAATTTCCAAACTTTCGCTGGATCTGCATCTACAACAGAGTTATGAATAAATCGGCGTTGAGCATCTCTACACACCTTATTGCAGTGATTCCGGATCGTCACATATTTTTCCCAGTTTGAATCGCTGGGACGTCGCTTAAATCTGGACTTCGGCCGATGCTTTTTTAAAAGCAGAGCTTTTATGTCAGCAGTAAGCCATGGTGAAGGTCGATGTTTAAGTTTGACCTTACGTACTGGCGCATGCACATCATAAAGTTTCATTAGTTGGTCTATGAAAATATTGACTTTGACATCGACGCAGTCGGAGACCATGAGCGCACTCCAGTCAATATTGATGGCATCCCTACGAAGATCAGCAAGATTCAAACCCCGAAAATTTCGCTGCTGGAGGATTTTGCTGCTGCTGCATTGTGTCTGAAGTCGCTTAAAACTACTACCCCGGCTTCGTTTTCGGTAGCAGTCTTGATATACCCTGTATATATATATATATATATATATATATATTATATATATATATATATATATATATATATATATATATGTGGTATAAGGAGGATTATATTAATTTTAAGTTATTATTTATTTGTTACTGGCAGTATATTTTATGTTTAAAGGTTGACAGAAAAGAGTAAAGGAACTGAGTCGTAGGCTGTAAAATGAGCAAGACGTGTTTTATTTTAACATAAAAATATTATAAAGAAAAACTGCATATAGCTCACAATACACATTGAAAATACATCCCACAACTTTGGGGGCTCGTCCGGGATATGCCAAGTGATATACGAAGGGATATGCAATAACGTGTCTGTATGCAGTTAGCCCCGAAGATGAACAAAGATTTGCTGATGATGACGTCATGACGAAATAAGAAGACGGATGAATAAGAAGATGTTTTAAGACGAATTTTATAAGACGGATTTTTACGATTAGAAAACAAATTATACGTAACAGATTCAGCGAGTTGTTGATTGAAGTCAGTATACGTCAGAGGAAAGATGCCACCTAAAAGAGACAGAGAAGATGAAGAAGGTTCCAGATCTACGGGACCGAAAATATCTTTTAGCGATTTAGAGAAATCCATGATTACGTTTACGGGTGATGACACGTATCCGATTTCCACCTGGATTAATGATTTTGAGGACACCGCAGATATTATGGAGTGGTCCAAAATTGAGAAATTAGTTTATGCGAAAAGACTACTTGACGGCACTGCTAGATTATTTTTACGATCTTTAGGAAGCGTTAGAGACTGGAATAATAAATAATAAATAACACCCAACAGTCACATACATAGTCCTGACCCCACACTAAGATCGAGTCTTGTGTCGTGGGTATCAGGAACTACGAGAGACTTTTCGGTCTCATAAACACCCAGACCCGGAAGAAATATTTGTGGGCCGCACAAACATTTCTCTCGGTGCGGGGATCGAACCCGCGGCCTCTCGTTTCACAGGCGGCGTCTAACCAACTGCGCCACGGAGGCTGTCAAAACTAAGAATAGTCTGAAGAATTTGCTAATAGAAGAATTTGGCCCTAAACTGAATAGCGCAATGATTCACAAAAAGCTAGCTTCGCGTAAATGAAAAGGGATGAAACATTTCAACAGTATTTCTTGAATATGAAGGAACTCGCTTTACATGGCAACATAGAAGTCCAGGCTTTGATGGAGTATGTCATTGACGGTATAGTAGACTCTGAAATAAATAAAGCTATATTGTATGGTGCCAAAGATATGAAAGAGTTTCGCGCAAAATTGGATTTGTATAGCAACTTGAGGAAACGAATCGATAAGGAGAATTGTTATCGGCAACAGAGTACTTCTATAAGTACTGCACCAACCACCGCAGGATCTAAATATGCACATAAACGATGTTTTAACTGTGGTGATACTGATCATCTAGTGCCTGATTGCACAAGAGGTATCAAGTGCTTCAAGTGTAACGATTTTGGTCAAAAAGCAACTGAATGCAAAAGCCAAGCTAAGAAGTCGCTTAAAATTACAGAAAAAAACAAGGCGCCCTTTAAAAAAATTAATGAATGGTGATGACTGCACTTATTGACACTGGTAGCGATGAACTAAATACAGGGCAGTTGACTGATGAAATTTCCGTAGGGAAGATGACACACCTCGCGTTACTTACAAAAGAGAAGAATACATGCGATGACCTGAAGATAGAAGAAATAACTTTTTCTGAAGACAAAGAAAATATGTTAGGAGCTTGTAAGCTGGGTGAATCTAAAAATGGAAGTAATATAGAAATGAAGATAATACTTACCGAAGAAACTCCTATTTATCAAAACCAACCACTGTCACCTCTGGAGAAAGAAGTTGATAAACAAATTGACACAATGAAGAAAATCTTAGAAAAAGAACCTACCTTACTACAGAACGGTATACTAACTAAAGAGGACGACGGAAGAAAACTGATTGAAGTTCCAAAGAAGATGCAATACGATGTTATAAGAGAGATTCACGAGAAAGGACATTTTTCTGTAGGAAAAACTGAAGAATTTTTAGCTAATTACATTGAATGCATGCGGACATCACGCAAAAGAAGAAATAACGAAGGATACTTACACCCGTTGGATAAAAAAGATATGCCGATAAATCATATTGATCATCTTGGTCCACTTAAACGAGAGATTGTATACAGAAAAGTCAAGATGAAATAGAAAAAGGTTCATCTGAGACAGATGAAAAACCAGGATGGCCGTGTGGTATAAGGAGGATTATATTAATTTTAAGTTATTATTTATTTGTTACTGGCAGTATATATATATATATATATATATATATATATATATATATATATATATATATATTCCTCTTATTGATTATATTACCAATATAATCAATAAGAGGAAATAGTCCTAATCGGTTTATCTGTTTATAGAGAAAGGTAGTATTCTTTTAATCGTTTTTTAAATGATGACAGTGTTTGAGCCTGCCTCACCACAACAGGAAGTGCGTTCCACAAACGAACAGCTTGAACACTGAAAGATTTATCCATAAATGTCGTGGTGTGGACGGTCATTCTCAACTTCAGGTTCTTAGACGACCTCAAGGACCTTGTATGTGACTCGTGAAGAAAAAGAAATCGTTCTTTGAGATAAGAAGGAGTGATAGGATTGAACAAAATATTGTATAGAAGAGACAGTATATGAGTATTCCGACGAAGTCGTATAGGTAACCACTTGAGCTTAGCACGAAACTCAGAAACATGATCATATTTGCGTAAACCAAATATAAATCTTATGCAGAAATTTTGAAGGCGCTCAAGTTTATTTAGTTGGTCCTCGGTGAGATCTAGATAACTAACATCGGCATAATCAAGGATGGGGAGTAGGAGTGTTTGCGCAAGCGAAATCTTCGTGGCAACGGGTAGAAAGTTGTGTAACCGTCGCAAGGACTTAGCCGAGGTAAAGAGCTTCCGACTGACTTCTCGAATTTGCGGACCCCATGTGAGGCATTTATCTATGTACAGACCCAAATATTTCACAGTATCGCTGTAAGGGATGATAACACCTTCGCAAACAACGCTTGGCAATTGGGCCCAGTCCAGTTTAGAGATTAATCTGGGGCTGCCGACAATAATGTTTTGGGTTTTACTAGGATTAACCGTCAAACCATGAGCTTTGCTCCAATTGCATATGTACTCTATATCGAGGTTAATCTCTGAAATAGCTTCTGCCATTCTGTCCAGAGGTGCCTGCGTGTTATTAGTTTTTTCATTTTATTGGCATTATATTAAATTATAGTATCAAAAACTCAAAATAGTAAATAGCTCGTAATGTTGACCAATATCCACTCTTACGATGAAAAAGTAACGGGTTTGCTGCGTGGGTCTAATAATATGGCAAGGGACTGTAAATAAAATTGAAGTGTCTGTTTTAAGAGTGAAAATAAAAAAAAATGTCCTACTACATATCGTTATATACACGATATATGTGCCGAAAATGACATTTAATTTTTTTTTGTCTTTCTGTCTGTCTGTTTGTTCTGGCTAATCTCTGAAATGGCTCGACCGATTTTGACGGGACTTTTTTTTGTCAGGTAGCTGATATAACAAGGAGTAACTTAGGCTACATTTATTTTAGAAAAATTATTTTCTGTCTGTTTGTTCCAGCTAATCTCTGAAATGGCTGGACCGATTTTGACGGGACTTTTATTGTCAGATAGCTGATATAATAAGGAGTAACTTAGGCTACATTTGTTTTAGAAAATTTCTTTTATTTAAAATAATAACTTAAAAAACTAATTAACTTTTTTGTTAAACTCCACGCGGACGAAGTCGCGGGCACAGCTAGTAAAAACTAAGTTTTGTGCACTAACCGTTTAGAGACAGAATTTCTCATTTAGGACATTTCAAAACTATAAATACTAGTTTTTATATTTTTACTTAAAAAACAACAACGTCGTTGCTAAGTTTATTCCTACATGAGACGGGAACTTTGTTACAAAATGTAAGGTTAATTGTATTCAACGGTTCACTCTTTACGTGTCCTGTCAATCAATCAATTGATGATAAAAGTAACAGATAGGATTTCAGCGGTAATTTAATAAACACACCAACAGTCACATACATAGTCCTGTCCCCTCACAAGATCGGGTCTTGTGTCGTGGGTATCAGGAACTACGAGAGACTCTTCGGCTTCATAAACACCCAGACTCGAAATAAATACCTGTGGCCCACACAAATATTTGTTTCGTCGCTGGGATCGAACCCGCGGCCGCATGTTTTACAGTTGGTGTCTAACCTCCTACGCCATGGAGGCTGTCGATTCAGAAATCAGAACTATATGCGTGATTGACGATGCATGATGATGATTTACTCAAAAAAGTTTCTATTTCTTTATTTCTCCGCTAATAAACCATATCGCAATATAATTACCCAACCAGGGTATCGAACCAAGGACCCGGGTCAAGGACTGGTAAGGCGATAAAAGCAATTTGCGTATTTGTGTGGCGGCGTGACAGAGCCCGTGTGCTCATTCACTTAGCATCTCGTGACCGGCGCATTACCGCCAGTTAGGATCCGAAGCGACTCACTGACAATTGGCTAATGTTTTTTTATCTTTTACTAGGGCCCTACTATATTCATCCGAAACGAAGTTCGAAACATCGGATGATTGAAGTTTATATACGATACGAATGTACCTACATATACTTATGGTCGTTATTGACTTATGGTCGTAACCATAGACTTATGGTTACGATGTACGTTATACAATTTCGAACTTTTACAGAATAGATACATTCGTATCGTATAAAAAACTTCGATCGTCCGAAGTTTCGAACTTCGTTTCGGATGAATATTGTAGGTATTCTGTCATGATTTTCGTATTGTCTTTCATGAACATCATTGTGAGTTGTGAGTTTTCTTTCTCATCGATTTTGGGCGAACAGAGTACAAGTTAGTTCCTAAAAGTTTAGCCGGGTTTTAGTTTTGGATTTGAAATATTTGAGTTTATTCATTCCTAGCCTAAATGCCTCAGTGGCGTAGTGGTTTACTAAGTGGTATATAATATTCTACTACTATAGATAATTATGTCGACTAATGAGAAATGATCACCCATCGTCCATACTGGCAGGTTCGGCATTCACAAGTGGCATATAAGGGCAGTAGTAAGTGATACCTGGCGCCATGCTGTGAGAATTCACACGTTCTACCGCGGCAAACACCAATAGCGACATGTGTCATTACAGTAAAAAAATCAGTGTCTGAGAAATTTCACGAGTTGGAAATATGTACAGCTTCCTTATGTTAAATTAAAGGCACGTAAATTAAAATATAAAAGTACAATCATTATTTATTACTATCTGCTGTGAACTCTTAAAACTTTATGGGGTCGAAATGTTTTTTTGGTTATAAAACGTAGCAGTAGCCATAAGCATCTTACTTTATCGCGTTGGAATTATATAGAACTAAAAATTGTATCTAATTTAAAAAATAGATATGTATTTCTATACCAATGAATGGTAGGTTTCTCATATGTGACAAGCCACTCCTCCTATTAATTTAACTTTCTAATTTCGTTGCTGGTTAAAGACAAGTTAGACATTCCCGGAGACTCGCCGAGCTTCAATGCTCGGTGTCATTACATTGCGTGCCACTGTTGATCCTGGCTTACAGGAGTTGCAGTGGTGGGTGTGAGGGTGCGATAGTCTCCAGACAAAAAAGCCACCTGGGTACCTACGACCGCAGTGTCGACTTCTCCCGCCAAACAGGAGCGTAAATGCACTAACAGTGCGTTCGTGTTTGAAGGACATTGTAGCTACTGGATATAATGAGACTTAACATTACTATACGTCTCAAGATGGCGAGCGCAGTGGAATGCCATACATTGCTTTGTAATTACAGAATGGCATGGACGGATCGTCTAAAAAAAACTTTTAGGATAGATGTTCGGTATAATTGGTTCTATAAGTTACATTCAAATGTGTTTTATATCCAAGTCCTAATTTCAAGGCAAATAATATGAAAACTACATCACAACAAACTCCACAATTCACAAGTATATTTTGATGTCTACGTGCTCTAGGGGCCGAGTCCACACGACGCGACGGTAACACAAAGCTAACTACTTGTACAAATACGTTACGCAATCGCAAAGTTCACTGTTTAGATATTTCACGTTTTTAAATTTGGAACCTTTGCTTTTTTTCTTCATATTTGACACATCCGGCCTTTGAAGGACCCAATATCAAGGTCACTATTTTATTCCACTTAATGACTATGAGGGTACAAGTTTTTTTTAGTAAATAATAATTGTATAATAACATGTATTTACATTAAAGCAGCGAAGTGGATTATATAATTTTTAACGTCTGTTTTACATCTTTTTTACATGCCTATTGCCCAGAAGGAATTTCGTCTTTTTTACATGCCTATTTCAGAAGAGGTTGGCAAAGATGTAGTAACCAGGAAACCCATGTTCCGCTTGGTGTGTTACGTCCCACGATTAACTATCACAGTTGTTGAACCCTTGCCACGTCCTTTTATAAAGAATGAATATAATATATTTAAATAAATGCACACAATTCAAGTATTTTCTTCATTAATATTATAAGTAGGTAGTCTATTGTACTGTACTGTATGAGCCTATATACCTACCATTGCAGGGCACGGGACTGCTCTACAATCGAGTACGATTGAGAGTGGTTAGGCCATATAACGATGCAGAAAGACATCGTGAGGAAATCTGCATACCATAGAGATTTGTAACAATTTCTATGGTATGTAAAGTTCGCCAACCCGCAGTAGGCCAGCGTGATGAACCTCCAATCATTGTACAAAAATACATATAATTGGAACGAAGTTCCTTATCGCGCGGTGTGAAAGGGGGCTAGACGGAAAAAATTCTCACGAAAAGTTGGCACGACACTTTAAAACATTTGACAATCGTTTTTTATTTCTTTATTTGAAAATGATGTCACACATTTTATTTAACTCTAACTAGCGGCCCGGCCCGGCTTCGCCTGGGTGCAAATACAGATTCCAGTCCATATTTTATTTAAAATCAACATGACAGCCGTTGTCTAAACTGCTTATCCAATCCCATCCTGTACTTATTCTTCTGTCCCATTTTATCCACCTTATATTCTATTCTATCCCATCTCTCCAGATTTAAATCATTGTTTTGCTACGGAGATATAACAACACTGTTACTACTCCGACGACATTCATTGAAATCAATTTAAAGATACCATAGCTGACCCGACCACGCTTCGCTATGGTTTAGTTATTATATGATTAATATTATATTCAATTATTTAGCATAGCAAAAAAGCCCGACCCACCTTTGCCTGGATGCAGATATTTTTTTATTTTACTTCACACCACCACACCACAGTGCGTGGTGGCCTGTTGGTAAACGGACTAGACGCGGCTGCCAACATGTTCACGGTGGTCGCGGGTTCGAATCCCAGGGCACACCTCTGACTTTTCGGAGTCATGTGTGTATTGATAGTCAATCACCACGCACTAAAACGGTGAAGGAAAACATCGTGAGGAAACCTGCATACCATAGCGATTCATAAGAATTTCTATGGTATGTAAGTCCGCCAACCCGCACTAGGCCAGCGTGGTGGACTATATGGCCTAAGCACTCTCAATCGTATTCTCGATTGTAGAGTAGGCCCGTGCCCTGCAGTGGGACGTATATGGGCTGATACAGATACAGATACTTCACACCAAATACATGTTATTTTTCATATAAGCTCTTGTATACCTTAACATGACGTAGCTATCCTACTGTCCTGCTCAATTCCATCCCATCCCGTCTATTCAGTCACTTCCCGATACGTCCCGTCCTTTCTCTTCATTATCCATCCAATCCCATTGCTTTTTGTTAGTAATAAAGAGATGAAATATTAATTTTCATAGAAATAACTTCAGTGGTTTCGATTTTCTTCGACATAACATTTCAAATGTATAATATTTCTATCAGTGAATTATAGCGAAGGAAAAGCCACTAAAAATTCGTGATAAAAGTAAACATAATAACACATAACACACACACACAACCATACACTATTAGCACTTTCTCACACTGACACCCACATTTAATGTAATAACAATTATATTTAAGGGGATACCTCGAAAAATTTGGCTTTTTTAAAAGCCTACATATCATAAATTACTAAGATTTGGTAGTCCATTTTCAGATATGTTTTAATTGATGATATAATTAACAATTTTATGAATCAAAATACATGATTACGCCACTTTGCCTTAACAAAAATACAGTCCAAAGTAGCAGCTGTTAAGTTTTTTAAGAACTCAGAACTCCTAACTTACCCCGTGTAGAAACTCAAGATTAATTTGTCATAAACATATTTTTAAATATTATTTTTTCGCGAGAAAAAATCAAGAAAAAAGTAAATAGTACGATGACAATAAAATAAAATATGGTTTGGCGCTTATGTTGTTTTATTTTGAGAAGCGCATGGGCCATCCTATCCCATTCTTGTACGTTACGGCCATATAAGCTATCTCATTGGGGGCGTTCCCGTCAGACGGCCGCGGGCCTTGGTGGACGACGGATCTGCGCTCGACGTTTCGAAATTCTAGCCCGCCGATTATTTTTTTACGTAATTTCAAATTTACGTAATTCTTATTATTTTAGGTGGTACTCTTTTTTGTTTGTACATTTTAATTTTTTTACATATATTTAAAAAATAAATAGCAGTATATATTAATTTTTAAGTTCATTTTTAACTAGCTAAGTTACCAAAATAAAAGAGAAAGGTCATTGACTTACGTATAAGCGCTCAACGAAATTAGTCGAAGGGAGCGTAACATTTTATACATTTTTGCCTCGTAATATAATTACGACGCTGAAGTCTCGGGTTCGAAACCGGGTCATTTTACTTTTTGTTTTTTTTTATTTATCCGAATGGTTCTAAATCGATATTTGAAAGAACCATCGTTCCGAAAAAATTAAAATATTCTCAGAAAAAAAACATGTGGTCCGCATTTTGATTGATTTTTTTGTTATTGTTCGCGTGAAATTTTATTCATTTTGCCTCATAATATGATTACGACGCTGAAGTCTCGGGTTCGAGTCCCGGTCATTTTAATTTTTGTTTTTTGTTATTTATCCGAAATGTTCCTAATCGATATTTGAAAGAACCATCGTTCCGAAAAAATGTAAATATTCTCAGAAAAAAGAATGTGATCCGCATTTTCATTGATTTTTTTGTTATTATTCCCGTGAAATTTTATACATTTTTGCCTCATAATATGATTACGACGCTGAAGTCTCGGGTTCGAGTCCGGCTCATTTTAATTTTTGTTTTTTTGTTATTTATCCGAATGATTCCAAATCGATATTTGAAAGAACCTTCGTTCATGAAAACATGAAAATATTCTCAGAAAAAAAATGTGGTCAGCATTTTTATTGATTTTTTTGTTATTGTTCTGATTGGTTTGTAATTCGATATCTGAGAGACTCTTCATTTCCATAAACTAAATTCAAGGTCAGAATTGGTAAGTCTGTGTCAGCCCATATATGTCCCACTGCAGGGCACGGGCCTCGTCTACAATCGAGAGTACAATTGAGAGTAGTTAGGCCACCACGCACTTGAATTGACAATTGGCCGATTAATTTCAACTTTCAACTATTACCTGAGCTTGTAGATCCACGACTTGTAGACTGCCTCAGTGACGTAGTTGTACTAAGGTACGGTTACAAAGGTGAGGCCTCGGGTTCGAATCCCGGGTAGGGCAAAGTGATATTGGATTTTTCTATTCATTATCAGCCCAGAGTCAGGAATTTGTGCCCGATATGGCGATAGGCTCGCCACCTATCACATCGTGGGACGGAACATACATGGCGAAATGTGGGTCTTGGCACCTCTGCCTACCCCTTCTGGGAAAAAGGCGTGAGTTTATGTATGTATGTATGTAGATCCACGACATACGAGAAATATGAAAATAAGGGATCCAACGTAATCCCTATGATATGGAAATTGCGATCATTGTCATCGAATTAATTCGGTTAAAATAAATTCATTTCTCGTTGTATTGTTCTTTCAGTATATATTATCATTATTTTTCATCAAAAATATTTTCATCTGATATCACAATATTTCTTGTTGCTAGCTCCTATAATATGAAGGCTACGCGATATTCCCACCAAGGTCGCACCAACTTTTATTATCAATTGAATTTACTTATAACTTTTAATCGGGTTTTGCCCAATAAATATATTAATAGTGAATTAAATAGAAAAACCTTTTTACCATATTATTCCGTTTCACTAAATTCAAAGTCAGAATTGAAAATTATGGTCGCCATTATGAACTTTTTTACTTTTGATTCGATTGATATCTAAATCGATATCTAATGGTTCCTTCATTTGAATGAGTAAGTCAGAATTGATAGTTGAGGCCGCCATTTTGAACTGTTTTGTGTCTGGTCATGAACTGGCCATCATAATATTGTGATATTTTTCAAAACCATCCAGTATAATACCATTAGAAAAATAGTACCTTTCGGGAGCACCTCTATCAATAGACAGATGAAGACACAATCCCATCAAAAACATCCTGTAAAAAAATTCCAAGTCTCGCAGCTCAGGGTTTCTACCTAAAAAAATTGTGAGATGCTACATGCATATACCAATACCAAGTCGATTAATTTATTTAGTCCTTGCGTAAGGGACCTTCTGTATAAAGTTATTACGTAAGCTATTATCATATACATATAAAAAATTCTTTACGTTATAAATAAATGGATCGCCTTGGCCATCGCATGAAACCATAATGTATCGTACAATTCATACATAATGCTGCTGGATGGCTGAATTTTTTTACAGGATGTTTTTGATGGGATCTCACGTTTTTTTTTAGAGTCCTACTTTTTTTTCTTTTCGGTACTTTTTACTTCTAGAATATCACCAACAATTTTTCATAAAGCCTCTGTCTTATGGTTTTTTCTTATTTTTGTAGGTGTCAATTTATCACAAATATCACGGATTTGATTATTAGTATTCTTTATTTTATGGTAATTGATATTTTGGAGCTATTTAGTCTATTTATTTGCAAGTTTTTCTTCGTTATGTCTTTCTAGAGGAATTTTGTACAGTTTCATGGGCTGAATACACCCTTTCCCTCTCAATACCCTCTCCTGTTATGCCTTTTATATACTAGGTATCTCAAGACTGCTACCGAAAACAAAGTCGGGTGGTAGTTTTAGTGAGTACAAACACAATGCAACTAAAAATTTCGCAAAGAAATGCGACAATTATGTTTTATGATTTTTTAAATATCGTCATTTCTGGGTGGTAAATCCATAGCTTTTGCTAAAATAATAATTTAAACGCTTTTATACCTTAGATTACTTATAAATAAAAGGGTATACACTATTATTTTAGGAAAAAATGCATTTACCACCCAAATATTTATTTATTTATTTATTTAATTCTTTATTGTACACAATAAAAAGGAATAACAGTTTAGAGATAATACAAAACAACAAAGTACAAATGGCGGTCTTATCGCTCTAAGGCAATTTCTACCAGACAACCATGGGATGGATATATGAGCAGGAAAAAAGATAGGGTGTAAAATAAAGATAACGAAAGCATGGAGACAAATAAATCATAAAAAACATATAAATACATTATATATATACATACCACATATACATACATATTATACCGGGTATCTCAAGACTGCTACCGAAAACGAAGCCGGGTGGTAGTTTTAGTGAATACAAACACATTGCAACTAAAAATTTCGCAAAGAAACGCGACAAATATTTTTATAATTTTTTAAATATCGTCATTTTTGGGTGGTAAATCCATAGTTTTTGCTAAAATAATGATTTAAACACTTTTGTACCTTAGATTATTTATAATTAAAACGGTATACACTATTATTTTAGGAAAAAATGTATTTACCACCCAAATATGGTCATAGGAAAAAAATTTAAAAAAAAAATTGACGCTTTTTTTTGCAACTTTTTTTGTTGCATTGTGTCTGAAATCGCTTAAACTACCACCCGGCTTAGTTTTCGGTAGCAGTCTTGATATACCCTTTATAGACTAGCGACCCGGCCCAGCTTCGCCCGGGTACAAATCGATTTCTGTACAAAAATATGTACGTATTATTATTATACATATAAACCTTTCTACTCAGGCACGCTACTGCCGCCCTGGCCGGCCAGTACCGCCGCAAGCGCTACGTCCCGCAATTTTAAATCTGTAATATCTTCGAAAATATTCATTTAAATCTCGTGCTGTAAAGGACCATATAGATCTATATTAAACCAACAATGTATTTAAGCTTTTTAATTGGAGAAGGATTAATGCTGTATTTTTCGTAAAAAGTAAATGACAAAAAACTGTTATTGTGGGATATCCATAAGAGATGGACATATACCATCGCGGAGTTTTCTGTAGACCTTTTCAATGTGTACAAATAATTACTACATTATTTTGATAAATCTCGTAGGGTTTAGCCTGCGTTTGCAATGTAAGCGGAAAAAATTGATAATTAACGACATCACATTAGAAACCTCAAATATAACAGTATTTCTCCACTATTTAATGGATGTTATTATACAGGTAAACCTTTCTATTGAATCACTCTATCTACTAAAAAAACCGCATCAAAATCCGTTGCGTTGTTTTAAAGATTTAAGCACACAAGGAGACAGAGAAAGCGACTTTGTTTTATACTATGTAGTGATACCTATCTAGAACTATTATTCCATTATATACGGGTACAATTATTCATTAACTGCAAATGTAACTTTGTAATCCTATACATTTATAAGGGATTACAAAGTTATTCACGCAGTTGGTGTATCTAGAACACTAGGCAGAAATTACGAAATGTTTAAATTTTTCCCTACTTAAGACACTAAACACTAATCTATACATACAGGGTATATCAAGACTGCTACCGAAAACGAAGCCGGGTGGTAGTTTAAGCAACTTCAGACACAATGCAACAGAAAAAGTTGCAAAAAAAAGCGACAATTTTTTTTTTGTTATTTTTTTCCTATGGCCATATTTGGGTGGTAAATAATTTTTTTCCTAAAATAATAGTATATACCCTTTTATTTATAAATACTCTAAGGTATAAAAGAGTTTAAATTATTATTTTAGCAAAAACTATGGATTTACCACCCAAAAATGACGATATTTAAAAAATCATAAAAAAAAATTGTCGCGTTTCTAGGCGAAATTTTTAATTGCATTGTGTTTGTAGCCACTAAAACTACCACCCGGCTTCGTTTTCGGTAGCAGTCTTGAGATACCCGGTATAAATAAAATTGAAGTGTCTGTTTTAAGAGTGAAAATAAAAAAAAATGTCCTACTACATATCGTTATATACACGATACCTGTGCCGAAAATGATATTTAAAATTTTTTGTCTGTCTGTCTGTTTGTTCCGGCTAATCTCTGAAATGGCTGGACCGATTTTGACGGGACTTTTTTTGTCAGGTAGCTGATATAATAAGGAGTAACTTAGGCTACATTTATTATAAAAAGTTCTTTTATTTTAGAAAAATAAAGTTTTTGTTAAATTCCACGCGGACGAAGTCGCGGGCACAGCTAGTTATATTCTAAATTTAAAGGTTCTATGTCTGCTAGAAGTGCCTTAGACTTTTGATGATCGGTCAGTCAGTTAGTGAGTGACAAAATTAAGAAAGTTTGACTAGTTACAATTCTTAAACTAGTGGTTCAAATTGAATGAAATTTTAAACATACCGTGTTTACACAATGCCTGCTTAGTAACTGAAAATTCAGGTTTCTTGCTTCGTTTAACCACAACGAAGTTATGGGGGGTTTAAAATGATCTGAATTGCTTCTAGAAAAGGATGGTACGACTGTGCCACTTTTTAGCTCGACTTGGTGGGGGCATTGCCGTGCCCCCAGATTTAGAATATTTTTTATACGAATCTATTTTATATGTCACTGAAAGTCTATATCTATACTAATATTATAAAGCTGCAGAGTTTGTTTGTTTGTTTGTTTGTTTGAACGCGCTACTCTCGGGAACTACTGGTCCGATTTGAATGATTCTTTCAGTTTTGGGTAGTTCTTTTACCGAGGAAGGCTATAGGCTATATATCATCACGCTATGACCTATAGGAGGAAAGCAGTAGTGATATTTCTAGCAAATATGAGGATATTTTGTTCGTTTTTCTTGGTCCGATTGGTCGATATTCTAAACTGATAGTCAGAATTAAACATTTTGACTGCCATTTTTAAACGTGTATGCACCCGGGCGGACCCGGGCCCGATCGCTAGTATTACTATAAAATTAATATTTACAATGCTTTTCATATAACAAAAGCAAAATAATTGTAATTGATATCAAATAATTTCGCCGAAAAATTTGTCTAGCGTAAATAAAAGAAACATTGTTAAACAAAAATTATCCCTATTTGGTTGTAAAGAAGGTTCAAACTGGAACGGGCGGGTGTGATCGCCGTCATTCTCGCGCCAAGCGCATAGCAGTAATAATAAGAGCGTGAGCGCCGGTGTGACCGCACAGTTCGAAAATCAATAATTATTATTTTATGTGGAATTTAAACAATAATCTAATGTAATTACTTATCGTTTCCGCTCTGTGTACATACTTCAGGAATACCTAGTCAGTTTAGTTTGGTTGTTATTACAAAATTCAAATTTATTTCACACATTTTTGTTAAATTTACAGTTGTATCGTAAGTCAAAAATCACAAAACAGCAGAACTAAGAATGACATTCTTTTATAGGCGAAAGTCAGTGGTCAAATCACAGGTCAAATGAAGTAGAAACAAATAAATCATCGCTAGGCGCAATGCCTTTGGCGGCATTTATCAAAGGGCGCCTAGGCGATTAGCGCTTCACACTAGTAGAGTGAGTGACCGGCAAAACAATTGGTACCTATCTTGTATTTATACAGATATTATTGTAAATGTTTTTGAGGTTTTCGTAAAGTAATAGTTTAAAGTTCGTGTTGTAACACTTAGATTATAATAGATTTTTTTATCAATACAAAAGTATGATAAACAATATATAGGCACATTGTCAGAATCATACGGATTATAAATATACATAGGTCTACATTAATTTGTTATTACTAATGTTAATAATACCAGTAGATAATATTTAATCGGGGAATGTGCGCCAGTAGCGCAGTGCCGCGGCGTGATGCGGCAACTTTCGTTAACCACGCCCCAGAATGCTGCGAATATTTTTCGAGGTAGGCTCTTAACTGGTTTCTCAAGACACAGGCAACGACTAATTTGAGAGCCCCTGCAATATTCGCCATATGTAAAATTGTTATTTTAATAAAGATTTTTCATTTTCAAGTGACATTATATCTTGAAAAGAATTAAATATTCTTACGTGTGAATATTATTTATTTAATTGTCTATTAATTTCTAAACGCATGCATAAATATTTGACAACCAATTTAAATGTCAATCACTTTTTATTAACGTCATTAATTTACATCTTTAAAACCTAAAATACGCCATTAATCGAATATTATGGATATATGTTGTCGATTCGAAACCTTTATTTAAATACGTTATTTCATTTGAGGGAAGAGTTTACCGTATCGACGGGATGAATATTAAATGTTTGACAGTTACGAACCCATGAACATTTTGTATGAGAAAATGTTAATAAGCTAATAGAAACTCGGGAAACCGGGAACGTGATAAAAGTATCCTATGTCCTTCTCCTGGTTCTAAGCTACCTCCCCACCAATTTTCAGCCAAGTCAGTTCAGCCGTTCTTGAGTTATAAGTGGAGTAACTAACACGACTTTCTTTTATATGTATATAGATAGAGGCAATAAAATATCCAAATACATATTAATATGTTAAAGGCTATAGTAAAAACTAAGAATACGCTGAAGCCCAAAATTAAGTGAGAAACGTTGCGACAATTTCTAATTTTCATCAAATGTCATAAATCAAATTGGTACAAAAGAAACATAAATTGCATAAATATGTGAAAAAAAAACATAATGATGGTGATACCCAAATGATTCTTTTGATGGTGACATTTAATTAAAATTACATAATAAAACCGTAATACATTTATTTTCGATCCTCCTTAATAAATTTATTATTATTTACAATTTTAGTTTGTTATCCTGCTGTCAATCATCAACCCTTCATTTGACTATGTAACTTTGCCAATTATTACTAAAATTTAGCTTACTGATTAAGTTTATATAACATTATATTTGTTAATAATGAAAGGGATTATTTTTATAACTTTTATTATTTACAATTTTAGTTTGTTACCCTGCTGTCAATCATCAACCCTAGATTTGACTATGTATATTTACCAATTATTACTACAATTGAGCCTACTGATTAAGTTTATATTACATTATATTTGTTATAATAAAAAAAATAGTACTTTTATAACTTAAGAAATAAAATTTTATTACAATTCCTTGACTAATTAATCGAAAGGAACTTCGTTCCATCCGGGTGTCCGCTGACACCTCTCAAGTTTTTTTCTAACTAATATTTCTATAATATTTATATCTCTGACTTCTAGTATTAGTCACAGAAACATAAAATTATACAATACATCATTACATTATTACAGCCAAATCCTAATAAATAAAAATATATCTGTAAACGTAGAAAAACAAGTTATGAATAAGCTTATAAAATAACTAATATATCGCTTTTAGGAATGAGCAAATGCATTACTGATTACTGTTAATAATTATGTAGCCATTGTTCATTATTTCTGCTCAATAACAATGAACATAAACACATAATAATTTAAAAGGAAGTAAGCAGTACTAAAGTTCTTCAAAATGTTAGGTTGGAGTGCTCAAAGACACATATGTAGGTATCTTTCATATGATCACGACTTTTAAACTAGAAAGACTAGGCAGAGTCCAATTACTGCGATTGTCACCTATAGATTGCCGAGTTAATTAATATCTCACAAATATAATACATACATAAAACGCCTTTTTATGCCAATCGTACTCTCGACTAGAGGAGATTCGTGCCCTGCAGTGGGATGCATATGGGCTGATACACATGCAAAAAAAAAACATTAAGTACTCGAAGGCAAACCAAATCTATTAGCGAGACTCTTGTTACTTTCTTTTAAACACTTACATATAGTTTATTTATTTATTTATTTATTTATACACTTTATTGCACACAAAAAAAATACAAATAAAACGAAAATCACAATCATAAAAGTACAATTGGCGGTCTTATCGCTCAAAGGCAATGTCTTCCAGACAACCATGGGATGGATTTTATAAACGGATAAATAGAGGGCAGTCTTAAAGTGTAAAGAATAGGAGTTAAGAAGGAAAAATATAAGAAATACAAATAATTACTAATTAATAATAAAAACATACATACATATATACATCTATATAACAAATATACATACATAAATATATATATATATATATATATATAATATATAAGAGCATCAGTACATATACACACATAGGAAAGTTATCCACGTCAATTTGTAAATGTAAGAGAAAGGTAGTGATCCTTAACCATTTTTTTGAACGACGGCAGTGATTGTGCCCGTCTTACCACAACCGGTAGGGCGTTCCAGAATCGGACTGCTCTGACGGTGAACGACCCATCCATAAAAGTTGTGGAGTGCACAGGCATTCTCAACTCCAGTCTCTCTGACGACCTTAGGGATCTTGTATGGGAGTCATCGAGAAATACAAAACGATCTTTAAGATAAGATGGGGGTGACAGGATTAAACAATATATTATACAGAAGAGAAAGAATGTGAGCATTCCGACGAAGCCGTATGGGCAACCACTTGAGCTTAGTACGAAACTCAGAAACATGGTCATATTTGCGTAATCCAAATATGAATCTAATAATAAAGTTTTGAAGGCGCTCAAGTTTATTTAGTTGGTCCTCGGTGAGATCAGGATAGCTGACATCGGCATAATCAAGGATAGGGAGAAGGAGGGTTTGCGCTAGTGAAATCTTCGTAGCAACAGGTAAAAGATTGTGTAATCTTCGCAAGGACCTAGCTGAGGCGAACAACTTACGACTGAGTTCTTGGAGTTGCGGACCCCAGCTGAAGGACTTGTCCAGATATAGTCCAAGGTTCCTGACTTTATCACTATATGTGACGGTAGT
Organism: Hyles vespertilio; assembly: GCA_009982885.2. NCBI lineage: Eukaryota > Metazoa > Arthropoda > Insecta > Lepidoptera > Sphingidae > Hyles > Hyles vespertilio. Next base: position 19,129,114 of record CM042811.1, read on the forward strand.
ACCATCACAAGAGATAGGTGGTAGTTTGTCTCTATCTAGTTTTAGAGTCATTCTTGGGCTGCCGATAACTATCACTTGTGTTTTCAATGGATTAACTTTCAGCCCATGGGTCTTGCTCCATTCACAGATGTGCTGGATGTCACTGTTAATTATAGCGATCGCATCGTGCATCTTACCCAAAGATGCCTGAGTATAAATTTGTAAATCATCTGCGTAGAGGTGATAGGAGGAGCGAAGTTGAATAGATATGGAATTTATAAAAACAGCAAAGAGTAGAGGAGAAAGCACGCCGCCCTGTGGAACGCCAGCAGATAAGGAGCACCACGAGGAATAACTATCCTCGACACAGATGCGTTGCCGGCGCCCATACAGGTAACTACGAAACCATTCAACTGCTGTTGGAGATATGTTAAGAGAACATAACATGCAAAGCAATATATCAAAATCAATAGTATTAAAAGCGTTGCTGAAGTCTAGCAATGCTAAGACAGTCAGCTTGCCTTCCTCCATACCCGATCTGATGCCGTCCGTAACATGAGTCAGGGTGGTGGTGGTGCTGTGCCCGGGACGAAACCCCGATTGGAGAGGGTTCAGGAGATTATTTTTAGAAAGGAAATCACTAATTTGAGTATGAATCAGGCGCTCAAGGACTTTGGAAAGGAAAGGGAGAATGGAAATGGGTCGGAATTCAGAGAGTGTAGAAGCATTGGACTTTTTAGGAATAGGAATAATATGGGCTTCTTTCCAGGTAGCCGGGAATATTCCAGTCGTGATAGAATGGTTGAGGATATGGGATATTATGGGGAGGATTTCGTCTAGGATAAGCATAATCATGTTACGGCTGACACAGTCGCTACCTATTGCATTAGAAGAAATAAGAGTATATAGAATTATTGTAAAATTTTATTATTGTATAATATTGGTATGAAGAGTAAGTGTTCAATGTTTTACGATACCTACCTATACATGAGAATGTAATGATGTACAGTTTGTATGGAGAAAATCTACCTACCTATGTACCTCCCTGGAGGGTACTCAACGATCCGAAAAAATATAAATGTTCAAATGTTGTACAAAAGCCAACGAAACGAAATACTGGGTATCTCAAGACTGCTACCGAAAACGAAGCCGGGTGGAAGTTTTAGTTGCTACAAACACAATGCAATTAAAAATTTCGCATAGAAACGCGACAATTATTTTTTTTGATTTTTTAAATATCGTCATTTTTGGGTGGTAAATCCATATTGTTTGCAAAAATTATAAATTAAACTCTTTTATACCTTAGAGTATTTACAAATAAAAGGGTATACACTATTATTTTAGGAAACAATGTATTTACCACCCAAATATGGCCATAGGAAAAAAATAACAAAAAAAAATTTTCGGTTTTTTTTGCCACTTTTTCTGTTGCATTGTGTCTGAAGTCGCTTAAACTACCACCCGGCTTCGTTTTCGGTAGCAGTCTTGATATACCCTGTATATTATGCTGAGATTTCAATCAATACATTCATGTTATAAGTTATTCACTTCTAAAAATGAATATTGACTACGACACTTATCATTTACTCCGAGCTTAGTCTACGGCTACGACGAATGATAGAGGATTCGAAGCAAGACACTTTTTGTGCCTTAGCCTCTCTTTCTAAATATAAACAAACAAAAATAACCCCAATAACCATTACAACCAAAGTCCGACACCCTCGTATTGTGTCCGGATAGTTTGTACCGGCACGGACGAAATCTAAAATGAATGATCATTTAATTATGTTTTGTCACGAAAGAAAACACTTTGTGGTGATAGAAATTCTTTCATGTTCTTGATTTGTAGTGGACTTGGTTTTTCGATGATATCTTCTTTGGTGAAACTAAGGGTGTGTAGAATTACATATGATTTACTAGCGGCCCGGCCCAGCTTCGCCCGGGTACAAATAGATTTCTGTACAATAATATGTACGTGTTATACATATAAACCTTCCTATTGAATCACTCTATCTATTAAAAAAACCGCATCAAAATCCGTTGCGTAGTTTTAAAGATTTAAGCATACATAGGGACATAGGGACAGAGAAAGCGACTTTGTTTCATACTATGTAGTGATAAGCATATGTACTACCCTACTCTACTTCTGTCATCTCAGCACCATCTCAAGGTAGACTGGAAGTGAATGCCTCTGGTATTAAGTCCGCCTATGTACTATGTGTTTGTATATAAAGTTAAATAAAAAAATTACGTTTAGCATTAGTATAGCTTTGCAAAGAATGCTCTGCAACATATACTAACTATGGCGATGCGACGCGGCGCGGTGTCCAGATTAATATCAAGTTGGGACGACTAGAATCTCTTACGATTCGTCGTTAATAATAATTATATTTCGCCCTAACTGGAAACAGATAGACCCAGGTTGAATCCAAGACGAGAAGCTTTTGCCTGGGTTTCTACGTATGTATTTACAAAAACCCCGTACAGTGATCGCCATAGGTCACCTACAGGGATATACCAAGCCTGCAACCGAAAACGAAGCCGGGTGGCAGATTTAGTGACTACAAACACAATATCATCGTTTTTGTTAAAATTGTAATTTAAATCATTGCTCACCATAGTGTCTCTAAAAATAAAACGGTTACTTTATTGTTTTAGGAAAAACTATGCATTTACCACCCAAATACTATAATAAGAAAAACCGTTACTTTTTTTGCTTTTTAGTTGCATTATGTCTGAAGTAATTAAACTACCACCCGGCTTCGATTTCGGTAGCAGAAATGAAACTCTGTATGTAGATTAAGTATGCCATAAATGACCCACAGTTGGATCCCTGCTCCCTTAAGGATTAGTAAAGGTTGACCTTAATCCACCACGCTTGAGGGATTCATATATCAATACAGCACTTTAATTTATATACGTTTCACCATAGTCTTATCCAACTAAAACAGCGAGATTTTAGAGAAATTCACAGCTCATTTGGGCAGCGTCGGTGTTTGTACATTGTTCATCACAATCATTAGCAAACAGGCGGCTATGTCGAATGCTATCTGTGACGCTGTGATAACGGGGCCGCTTCACTTTCCCGCAAAATTGAGACGTTGGGAATAGTGAAGGACGCGAAATTGTAATTGTAGACTTCATCTATTAACCAAACGTCCTGGTTATGCGCCGGACGATCACAGGGAAGGAATCAGGGCGCTGACACTGACATATCCCTTTCGACCTCCTCCGGGTCTCGAAAGGGGAGCTTTACGACTTTCCCTCTTGACCAAGAAGCTTATACCCAAATGGAGATTGCATTCCGTATAAAACACTGAAGCACAAAAATTTGACCTTGAATGCAGTCGCTGTTGCCTGCTATCCTTTTCTTTCGAGTGACAATGAATGAACAAAAGTCATTTTCATTCATTGTCACTCTAAAGAAAAGGATAGCAGGCAACAGCAACGTCATTCAAGGTCAAATTTTTGTGCTTCACTTTTATATACGGAATGCAATCTCCATTTGGGTATATAAGCTTCTTGCTCTTGACACAAACAAAAGCCAGACGGTATATTGAGCAAAAGGAATAATAGACTTGCGTCTCAATGAATAGCACACGACTTAAGGCCAGGTACTATGCTGGTTACATCACGATATGATGTTTAAATTTTTGCCCAGGAAGCATTAGCTGCAATCTACAATAATCTTAAAAATGTAAGAGGGCTGAGTGCCTACTTTTCAAGGAGACTGTCCAGCCTCACACCCACCACTGCAAATGCTGTATGCCAGGATCAACAGCTCTCCAGGAAAGTCTAACATGTCTTTAACCGGCAAATAAATCAATAAGAAATGTTAAGTAATAGGACTCCTCCGTGACAAAGCGAGTGACAAAACAAAAAACTAAAGAGGTAAATAACCTCCCAAAAGACATTTACTGTTGGACACGCCAGCTGTAAAGCACCACGGTTCAAATAATTATTACATTTAAATGGGACCTATTATGGGAGCTGTTATTATTGATTTAAGTAATAGGCCTCTACAAGGTCCAAGTAGCATACAACTCCAAAGGATATGTGCATATATTCATGCTGGATATATGATGGTTTTACACTTATTCTGCCAAAGACTTACACTCCCAAAGTATATGAGTGCCGACATGGCAATAAATATAGAAAATTATCGATACCCAGAAGATTGCCTTGTTAAAAAGATAATACTGCCAGTTGGCTATGTTTTAGCCTTTGCCGCACACTTTTTATAAACCTAATATATTTTAATACTCAAGTAATAATTAACTCAATGCATTACACACACAGTAATTTTATTTGCCGAATGGTTATTCTATACTCCCACTCAGAGTCGGCCAGACGTAGCATAAGTCGTAATTGTATTACACATAAACATTGGAATATACACAAACATAATATATTTTATCATGCAATTTTATTAATAAGTTTCTAGGCAATTTTTACCTCACAACAATGGGTTATGTGCAGTAACGGCTTCAAAGTAGGGCGCAATTGGTCGCCAGGCATGAGTATAGGGGCACAGGGGTATGTTTTGTTTCGGAATATGAAGCGTCATAACAAATACCTATAATTTGAGGGCGTGGGTAATGCTGAAACAAGGACTGGATCTACGAGTCTCAATTGCTAGTGATTGGTACCGTATTGCCAGCCTTACAGCATTTATCTTCAGTATTGATCCTTAGATGGGAAATTAAAATCACTTATTTATGAGCCTATGAGAACGCCATTTTATACTATCGGTAAAAAATATTGTTGATTTAGATACTGATACTGCTTATAATTCACTATAGCATTTTCATGGTTTGCCTTATAAGTTTGCCTGTTTTATCCCGGGCGAGTTTTTTTTATAAAATTAAGTAAGTAATTATCATCACATTTTGCAAATTGTTCAGAGGCGAAAAGAAAAGAATAATGTTTATTGGACTTGAAATTCATTCCTCCAAGAATTCCAGGACTGAAATATATTTTTTTCCCTGTACAAAAATAAGGTTTCATTGTGGCACAAAAATCATCGCACCGACTCCAAGTTGCATAGCAAAATAAGCATTCCCCTTTTCAAATTTATTGATACATTCCCATTAGAGATTATATACAATCATTGATAACTCTATTGGCTCCAAACTAAGCGAGCCTGTATTTTGGAAACCAGGCAATATTATTATATTAACATTAAAATTGACAACAAATGAATAAAGGAATTACAATAAAACAATCATTATATCATTTTATAAATCTTTACAACCTCTTTTATGAAGCACTGAAAAAAATATTTACTTGTACAATGTTTAAACATACAAATGCGAAAATATATAAAAATTATTTTTGCCATTCTCTCCCACGCCCGCATATGAATATAAACGCACGGTACATTTCCAAACATTACTACCCAATGGATGTTTAACAAGATTGTAACAGACTGCATACTTTACGACGCCGATGTTAATATACTATTAATAAATGTAATACTACTAATATTACGTAAGGGAGTTTGTTGTCTGTTTTTCACGCAGCGAAGGTGCAATGGACGGGCAATTGTCGGCTAAGAAATCGTTTACGGATTAATAACTAAAAAATGACAACTTTTAAAAGATAAAACTTAATAATATTTGAAATGATGCAGTACAAAAAACATAGGTTTTATAAATATAGCAACAAGTGTTATGTGGTAGCAACAAGCACTGCAAAACTAGATTGAGCAAGAGAACTACTCTGCACCGTCTCATGGGCTACAGTATATAATAAAAATTAGACCTTAAGTACAGCAATAAAAACAATAAAACTTAAGTAATGCAACGTTGTAACTTACTCTGCCTAAGTCATTTTTGGGGCTGTGCCACCTTTAATGAAGCGAAAAAATGCGACTGAAAACTGAAACCTAAAACAAAAAGCCATTTACACATGGGTACAAAGCGATTGACTACTGCTCATCAAATTACTGTTTTGTACTAATAGCGATCTCCACGACAGACACTCAAAAATAGCAACAAAAAATAACGCATTTATGCCAATGGAACTGATTACTCCGCATGATGCGAATATACGTGACTCCAGCTTTTTGGTATCACCAATGGCGATCTACCAACTAATCTACAATCTTCTATTTGTCATGCACACATATGTATATACGGCCTCATTTATAGACAGTTTTAAAATCTATTTTAGTTAGTGTTGTCCCTCTTGATTGTCCATTTAGAACGACTTTTAAATTCAGTTTTAGCAAAAAAACCCGTACTAGGCCAGTGGGGTCGACATTATTGCCTAACCACTTTCAAACATCCTCTCGATTGTAGAGGAGCCCGTGCCCTGAAGTGGGACGTATATGACCTGATACAGAAGAAGAAAAAACTGGCGACGAGGCTGTTAATAAATACACCTAAAACCATGTCGAGACAGCAATAAAAGATACGTAAAATATGTTTTGATGTCAAAAGAACAAAAGAAACTGCCAGTCCCAAATAGCTAGAACCAAAATGTTTGTAAATCAAACAACATTTGTCTCGGTGAAAATTGGAATCGGTTGGCTTCCCGCCACAAATACAACGGATTCTGAACAATATGTTATTTTACCCGTCTAATGATCTAAATATTTGATTAATATGTGATGCCAAAACTTCCGGTAGTTTTACGCTCAGAAGATTATAAAAAAGTGGTAGTTTGTATTTACACTCTTGGACAAAGGAAACTGAAAAGGGTTCTAACAAACTATATAATAACCGTAAATTTAAAACAAGGATATATGGATTAAGAAATAACCTAATTGGAAAGAACGTATTTTACGTAAAACATTTAGCACACAGAATGTTAAAGGAAAACAATTTATTCACCAACTTATTAAGATGTAAAGATATAAACAATTTTATGTCTCAAAATCTGGACAGTAATAAACAGCTGTAATTAAAAAGTCAATACCTATAAAACGTACATTAAATTCTTATTTACCTAGCTACTCTGAATGCGGACGACATAATGATAAACAGAATTCTATACATAAATCTACATCACCAAATAAACCAAATGATTCATAGGTAAAAAGATTTATTTGATTATTTTCTTCGCCGCACAACTGCCACTCTTAAATTAACTTATCAACATTTATTTATTAGGCCTCGTGCGCACGAGGGTACATTAATTTGCATACATTCTTTGAGATGGTCTCATAGTCTTTATGTCGAGATATGTATGATACTCTGTATTCATCTGCTGTATATTTATGTCGAAATATTAAGTACTATAGATATATTTGCGGCACTTAGATATAGATAACAGATTTTGTATGGGCATGATTGGTGAATGACAGCATTGCCTCAGATCAGTCAGATTCAAAGAAAAACTTATTGGTGCTGTCAATGTGGATTGGATTGGTATTGAGTAGTCGTTTCTCTTACAGGCATCGCGGTTGTACTTTATTAATTTTTATTTAATTTATTCTTTTTTGAATACCAAATAAATCTTAATAACCAAACTAATATTTAACATAAGAGTACAAATACTGGTCGTTTTGCTCGAGGCAAACTTTTATCGTGCTACCATGGGATGGAGGTAAGAGAAGAATAGACTAAGAGAAAATAGACTCTTAAAGATTATGCACTCATGTAGGTTATGACGATAGCTAGGCTCTCTAAGAATCCCCATGGGCGATCCATTAGTAAAGTGTTAACTTTGACAGTTTTTTACCATGCCCTATATTTTTGTTCATATAAAATGAAAATTTAACGTCAAACGCTCAACGTCGAAAATTCGACAGTGCTTAAAACTAAATTTGAAATCTTTTTTGTGTGAGCAGTTGCGTGCCAATTGTGTTAAACGCGCGTTGAAATAGGGCCCGTGCGAATGGCGCCCTAATGTTTTGATCTTGAATGTGTTTGAATGTCTCGTAGTAAGTATAATTTCGTGAGCGGAAATCCTCACTGTCTTAGATTATATACTCGTCTAGATGACACATCACACCTCACCGCGCGGCTCAAATACAGTCTACCAAATTTGGTAGACTCGTTTCTCACGTACGTCAGTGTCATTTGAACTACATATGGATAACGTGCTCCCGAAAAATAATTAATTATGCCGGTTTGTGCTGTCGAATTGTATCGCAATTGTGTGGGAAAACTGTATAATAATACCAATATCACTTTCTATCGGTAACATTATTGTTAAACCACTATTATTTGAAGAAAACATGAACTTTTAATTCATTATTTTGAAGATGAGTTTCATTGGCCAGTGTTGTCAATTTATTACTAGGAAGATTTGTTGGAACTATGGGAGAAACTATAAAACACAAATATCATTACATAATATTTCGATCAGAATAACAACAAGAAGAATGGCATTATTATTTAATGAGTAAATAATACTTACCTACAATATATTAATGAAACCCACGACGACATGCACTTCATAGTAATTTTATTAATTCTTTGCCTTGCATGTGTATTACCATTCAAAATTTCACAAACGGGGTACTGCTATTGTCATCTTTGAAGAAATAACGAGAACTTATTCAAGGTCCTAATAATATTTTTAGACTTCCTACGGATTCCGTACTAGCAAATTGCTGGAGAGACATTACACAGCGGAAACGAAAAGAAGACCATTCGTAGCCTCACATGACTTCAGTTGTGTGTTTCGAACATTTTACTTATGATGATTTATATTTTACATAAATACAGAAATCAGATAACAGCCCAGGCAATAAATCCAAAGAGTTAATTCTATTCAGAAACAAACACTAGGAGATGGGTTTAGATCTTTATTGTTTTTACTAAAATGCGTGATAAATATAATTAATAGTATGATTACTTTAAATAAAGAAAAAATATTTTATTTAACCTATTTTGTATATCAAATAATGGGGAAAAGTTAAGTTAATAATCTGGAGTCGGCATCCCTAAACACACACACCTTGACAGTTGGATTACAATAATTACACGACCGGTACTCACACATATCAACGAAAGTGAGGACACTTTTGGCGCATCGTTTGTTGACATTGCTCAATCTAGACGAGTATATAATCTAAGCCTCACTGTATTACGCGGCGCATAAAATCAGTGTTAGTATCACACGCACTTTTTGTGATGAGCGGTGCGGACGCAAGAGTAAATAATGTTGTTATTTATAGTTTTACTACTAACTGTGTGCGGAGATAAAACGCACTAAAAGAATTATGGGTATTGGGTAGTCACGAGTATTTCATTTATAGCAAAACTAACGCGCCTACGATTTGCTATATCGTGGGTGTTTTATGCAACTGTTTTGCAACGAATCACAATGTGGTCGATACAATTGCTAATCACTAACATTGTAAATGATTGAGGCATAACATAAATAAAGTACAGGAAGATTCGGCTAATAAGACATTGCTTTTGACCTAAAGAAGTGCGTGGTGGCCTGTTGGTAAACGGACTAGACGCGACTGCCAACATGTTCACAGTGGTCGCGGGTTCGAATCCCAGGGCACACCTCTGAGTTTTCGGAGTCATGTGTGTATTGATAGTCAATCACCACGCACTAAAACGGTGAAGGAAAACATCGTGAGGAAACCTGCATACCATAGCGATTTATTAAAAATAAAATTCTATGGTATGTAAGTCCGCCAACCCACACTAGGCCAGCGTGGTGGACATGTCTGGGACGTTCTGAAACGACGCGTGAGATCAGTACAACCGGCTCCGCAGACCATCAGAGAGCTGAAGAATGTGATTACCGCGGAGTGGGAACGTATTCCGCAAGCAAGTATCCGGGATATCCTCGCTAGCATACCCAGACGAATTCAAGCTGTGATTTCAGCTAGAGGGGGTCACACTCGATACTAAACATTTATCTGCTTTTACTCTATTAAAGAAAAAACAAACAAAAATCTTTGTTAACTTTTACTTCACGAGCATATGCACTACTAGCGAGCATACACAACTAGTGAACTTTAGCATTAAAACCCATAAATTTTATCAAAATTTCATGATAATACTGACGAAAACGATTATTTGCTTATTAATTTACAAAATTGTGAAAGTAAAACTACCTATAATTATCAAACAAACCAATAGTAACATTTGAAATGGTTCATTGCTTAGGTGCCCGTTTTTTTTGCAAATGAGTTTATAATTGCGGGGTAATGAACAGTAACAAAATAATGTTTATTGTTACAGTGCGGAAGCCGGGCAGCAGCTACGCCAACGAGGGCGTTTCGGTGGTGTTTCACCAGACAAACATCACGAAACTCACCGCGAGAGCCATACACGCCGCGGGGTACCATCTGCATAGAATTGAACATTTGTAAGTAGATTACAATATAACTAACCCTTATAATCGACTTCGTAAAAGAAGTTTTCAAATTCGTCAGTTTTTTTATACCAATTTCAAAAAAGGAGTTTTCAAGTCAGTTTTTTTTTTTAATTGTTTTCACCGATTACTCCAAAACGCCAGAACCGATTTGGAAAATTCTTTTTGTTGTTGCGTAGGTTCGGCAATAGAGCAAACGGCTCATCTGAATTCATTAGGGTCGCTATACATGTTGTTATTTCTAAACGAGAGGTGAATCAAAGCAATTGTCGCGTTTTATTATATTACTACTATAATCAATCTCGATTATTTTCTGTGTTAATGCAAGATATTTTGATTGATATAATTTTCAAATTATTTAAAAATATCTAACTCAGTGATATTTGTCCCTTCAATTAAGAACTTATTACAAACTAGTCCAACTTCGTTCCAAGCCAAGTTAAATAAAGTAATACCAATAATTTAGGATCAAAAGCATTGCGCGAGGTTTAATAACACTCAATTGGTATATACTATATCGGATTAATTTATGTTCCGCCATGTTGCAGGTCAATACTGGGCGCTCCCAAATTAGAGTACATTGCAGTCGAGGACCTGGCCAAGATGCCCAACCTCAAATCATTGTGAGTACCACCATTCTATCATAGTACACATAGTCTCGGAATATTCCTCTTAATTATTTGATGCAGTGTGTTCCTTTCTTTTTATGCATTTAGTAATCTATGTCAAGAGGTGATATCAACAGTGGAGGGGATAAATATGTATTTTAAAAGCATATAAATCTTTTTTTATACGACCATAAAGTAAATATCCCGTCTTCAGAATGCAATTCGGGAACTAAAAATTTAAAATTTTCCTGTTTTCTTTCCTTGTTGCTTGTGTAAGTCGCCTAATTATTATAAGCTGTTCCCGCCACTCCCGTGGGCATTTACAATATCACAGCCCAAACTGCTGCTTATCATGTCCCTCCATGAAAGATATGTGCATATTTGTTTTACGTATTTTTATAGCGTGATATAACTTTGTGTTTAGCTTCATATCTCAGGCGCCACTGCTACACAGGGTGGCGACTCTGCCGGCGCTGCCCGAGCTTCGCACTTTGTACGTATGTATTTCCTTAGTGTATTCATTTCATATAAAATTAAGACAAGTTAGACATTCCCGGAGCTTCAATGCTCGGTGTCATTACATTGCGTGCCGCTGTTGATCCTGGCTTACAGGATTTACAGTGGTGGGTATGAGGGCGGGACAGTCTCATATTATATTAAGATTGATGTGAAAATATTTAGGGTGGTCCTATTTCTATTAAATTGATTTTGCAGCTGATGATAAAAGTATTATTTTCAATAAAGAGAGTAGTTCAAGTATATGCCGGTAGATGTCACTATATCAATATAGCAGAAGACACTTCGTTAAGTAATAAGCTTACAGGGTAAACAACAATTTTACTACATACATTATATTCAAAGTGTAATGATCTAAGATCTAAACTTATGACTTGACTTAATGGTAAGCTTAAAACTAAGCAGATTTAACAATCTCACTCACATATCCATTCTGAGTAGGTACTAATCGAATTAAAAAAAAATATTTTTAATTAATTTATACCTTTTTATTGCATAGGTCTGGCAAATATGCAAATAGGTCACCTGATGATAAGTCATCATTCCGCCCATGAACACCCACAATGCTTGGATCATGAATATTACCGATTCATCAAATCGTGATATGATAGTCCGCCAACCCGCACTAGGCCAGCGTGGTGGACTATATGGCCTAACCACTCTCAATCGTATTCTCGATTGTAGAGTAGGCCCGTGCCCTGCAGTGGGACGTATATGGGCTGATACAGATCAAATCGTGAGGGGCTTGAAATGGGAATCAAAGAGTATGGGTAGAGGACAGCAAAGCTATCACTTCACGTCGATTTCCTGTGAGATAGTGGTACCGATCCGGACGAGCCTGCCCATTCATCCTGAGTCAACATTATCATAATCATCATCAACAACGTCGTGGTCATTCGACATCCAAAAATAAATACTCATCTATAAAAAATGTGTCGAAGTATTTCTATGTTATAATGTTACCGTCTGGTTCCTCACAGCATGATAACCACGTCTGGTCTGGTGGAAGTGCCGAACCTGAGCCACGTGCACGACAGCAAGAAGGCTAACACCTCGCTCTCATATCTACAGGCAATGTGAGTAATTATCATTATGCCTTATGAAATTATGGCAAGCGGCTCGGTCCGCACAATAATGTTATTTTATCGTACTAAGTTTTTTATTGCAACTAATCTCAACCAGAATTCTTACGTCCTGTTTTAATCCGTCTCACAACATCTCTCGTCTTAGATTATATACTCGTCTAGATGACACATCACACCTCACCGCGCGGCTCAAATAAAGTCTACCAAATTTGGTAGACTTGTTTCTCACGTACGTCAGTGTCATTTGAACTACATATGGATAACGTGCTCCCGAAAAATAATTAATTATGCCGGTTTGTGCTGTCCAATTGTATCGCAATTGTGTGGGAAAACTGTATAATAATACCAATATCACTTTCTATCGGTAACAATACTGTTAAACCACTATTATTTGAAGAAAACATGAACTTTTAATTCATTATTTTGAAGATGAGTTTCATTGGCCAGTGTTGTCAATTTATTACTAGGAAGATTTGTTGAAACTATGGGAGAAACTATAAAACACAAATATCATTACATAATATTTCGATCAGAATAACAACAAGAAGAATTGCATTATTTATTTAATGAGTAAATAATACTTACCTACAATATATTAATGAAACCCACGACGACATGCACTTCATAGTAATTTTATTAATTCTTTGCCTTGCATTACCATTCAAAATTTCACAAACGGGGTACTGCTATTGTCATCTTTGAAGAAACAGCGAGAACTTATTCAAGGTCCTAATAATATTTTTAGACTTCCTACGGATTCCGTACTAGCAAATTGCTGGAGAGACATTACACAGCGGAAACGAAAAGAAGACCATTCGTAGCCTCACATGACTTCAGTTGTGTGTTCCGAACATTTTACTTATGATGATTTATATTTTACATAAATACAGAAATCAGATAACAGCCCAGGCAATAAATCCAAAGAGTTAATTCTATTCGGAAACAAACACTAGGAGATGGGTTTAGATCTTTATTGTTTTTACTAAAATGCGTTATAAATATAATTAATAGTATGATTACTTTAAATAAAGAAAAAATATTTTATTTAACCTATTTTGTATATCAAATAATGGGGAAAAGTTAAGTTAATAATCTGGAGTCGGCATCCCTAAACACACACACCTTGACAGTTGGATTACAATAATTACACGACCGGTACTCACACATATCAACGAAAGTGAGGACACTTTTGGCGCATCGTTTGTTGACATTGCTCAATCTAGACGAGTATATAATCTAAGATCTCTCGTATCTCTTCAAATCTACCTATCTTTTGGTTTTCGACACGAACAACTTACAGGCCTTCATTAATATTGCATTTTTGCGATGTTTTAACTTCAAATATGTTTTGAGATATTAGATTCCTTACACTAGTTATTTTTCGTCTCTTTCATAGTCGTCTTACTAAAGAATTACAGGTCTAATTCTAATAAATCTCAATAGTGTTGCTTTGTTGCAGAGATCTGGAAGGCAATCACATAAAGCGGATCCCGTCCCACGCACTGCGCGTGCGCGCCGATCAAGTGTAAGTCAATAGGTACATACCGATGCTATTTTATTTATTTTCATTCATTTATGTGTTGCCAGTGTTTCATTGTTTTCGCTTGTTATTACCGCCTGTGTTGTTCCAATGATTTATATTGTATTTTTTTTCATTCGATGTTTAAATTTCAGATCTTTGAATTACAATTTGATTGAAGAGGTTCCAGGGCATGCGTTTAAAAACGCGCAGATATCTAAATTGTGAGTTGGAGAACGTTCGATTGATGTTATATTGGTGATAAAAGTCTAATGTAAAATTGTTTTGCAGGAGTTTCAAGGGTAACAATAATTTGAGGAGGCTTGATGAGAACGCTTTTGCTGGAAACTTGCTGTTGAGACAATTGTAAGTATGTTTTATGTACCCTTAATTTGACTAGGTACTTAATTATTTAGCAACACCTGGCTTCAGTTTGAACATCGTTATATAGGATAACATAACATACTACCAACCCGTACTGGGCCAGCGTGATAGAATAAAAGGTTATTGTTTAACCCTTCTCAATCTTACTCGCGTTTGTAGAGAAAGCCGTGCCCTGCAGTAGTTGCATAGTTTCTTCGCAAGACAAGTAAAGTTGTCGAAATCTAAAGGCAGAATCTATATTCAGTTCCAGATGTTTTGGCTGTTGATAATGACGGCAAAATACAATTTAATTAAATAAATACTAAATATTGACTAACGAGAAACGTTCGTGACGACTGTTTACACAAAATTATAAGCCAACTGACTAATTGTTCCTAAAATTAAGATCGAGATTAATCACATAATGCTTAATCAAATTATTTCAAGCAATTTGCTCTTTTGTTATATCGATGTACGAGAGTATTTTCGATAACTTTGGTGTCAGGTTAACGACTCACAATTGTTCATCACCTTTTTATTTCAAATTATATTATTATATTAAAATTCTTGGTACTGACTGACCCAAGCTTATGATAAAAAGAGAATTTGATAACCATTTTATTGTTGTGATAAAGTGATGGCATTGCACCTGATAGTAAATGTCGTCAATGAAGATTTTTAATTGGCCACAGATAATTATCCGTTAACATTCGACTCAAATACAACGCCTAATTGATTATTTATTTGTGCTGCTGTGAAAAGACCAAAGTTAACCATGGTTTAGGGCATAAATCGCAATGTGTGCAAAAAAATATCTCATCATATCTTCAATCATAGGAAAGACCGCGTGGGCCGGCAAAATGTTCCATTTACATCACAAATATTATAATTCAAAGCAAAACATTATGTACTCGTACGCGAACCGGCAAAAATATTTTCGGCGAAAACTTATCATTTAGAATTAAGTGGCTTAACCGACAATGTGTAGTATTTGCACGAGCGCGAATAACATCGTCTTTGTTTGCAGAGATCTGAGCAACACTGCAATCACGTCGCTACCCACTAAAGGACTGGAGAAATTAGAAGTTCTCAAGATAGAAAAGACGCCGTCCTTGAAATATATACCTTCGATATATGAGTTTCAGGTTGGTATTTGCATTTTTGTGACTGGGCAGAGGGCTGGCTAACTAAACAGCTCGGGTGATTTTCCTCGTACGACAAAAACAATGGCCCTAATAGTAGTGAAAAATGTAGTGAAAATAAGAAAGAGAATGGATAAATAGAGCACAGATTACTCTCATATTACCATATTAATATATTAATCTATTTATTTATTTTCTATTATTTTAAGACGATTCAATAGATACCTAATTAGTAGTAGATATCGCACACGAATGAATAGATCTTTTCTTGTACTTACATATTTCTGTTAATGTATTATCAACTCCACAATTTGTTGCGTGTGTTAATATTACAATATCTTTTGGACGTTTGCATATTATGAGCATCCGTTATCTCCAATATATAACCTAGAAAAATTTCGCGCCATTAATATTTTGTAACAGCACCATCTATCCACAAGCTGTAAAACTATTTCCTATTGTTTCAGCAATTGCAGAAAGCTTATCTGACACACCACTTCCACTGCTGTGCCTTCGCGTTTCCCGAGCGACACAGCCCGGCGAGACACAAGCTCTATGAAGCACAAGTGGCTATTATGAAAGAGGTAAATTAATTCCCCAGACATATACCGGGTATAGGTCTACCAGAATCTCATGGCATTTTGGGAAATTTGAATTTACACATTGCAACACTGGGGTAATTGGATGAACATATTTTGATACTTTCAATAATTGTAATTAATTATTATTTCAAATTGACATTATTTTTAATACAACTTTGTAAATAAAGTACATAATGTTTTAAGTTAAAATATATAGGTTATTTAAACATTAAAATTACTTCAAAATTGTACTTTTAGATTAATAGCCAATTAAGAGCGTATACACCTTGCGCGCAAAGTCAACTATAGGTATTTCTTCGTTAATTTCACGCACACATAAGCGACCAAAGCTGTGTGCGTAGAGCTGCCGCGTCGGCTCGCTATACAATCGGCTCAAACAACTTCGATCCGTGCGCTTCAAATATTCAATTGAAATGTAACTGTAATATAATATCATAAAAATATTTTATTTGCATTATAAGTAGACAAATATTACTGTGCAAGCAAAGAATAATACAAATTTTGGATACTAATCATATTTTCGTTATTATTACATTGTTAAGTTGCATTCAAATCAGTGTTCAATCAGTATACACTACGGAAGTTTTATTAATCATTTCGTGTTCGAACACATAAATAGTGTTAGGGGCCTTACAACCCCTTACAATTACGAAATATATTTAATTTTATATTACAATACATAACATAATTTAGCCTCGGGATTACATCCCATTATATTACCTGAAACATAATTTATACTCACTACAAAATCATTGTAGGTAATAAAAATAATTAAATATTTTACTACCAAAGTACTAAGATGTGGTAATCGCATTCCGCGCGTGGCTATTTTTACTACGCGCGGCATAATCGAGTGCAGCCAGGCCGGAGCGACGAGCGATACGTCCTCCCTCTAGAAGGCCTTGCGGCGGTCTGATTTGATCTAGGCTTGGGCAAAAAATATCGATATATCAAAATATCGATATTTTTTCAGAAAAATATCGATATAAATTAGCGATATTTTTTCCCGCGATATATCAATTTTCGATATTTATTTTCAGATACATATCAAAACCGATATATTTTTTAAGCTCTGCTGTCTGCTCATGCGTCACATCATGTTTATGACCAATCCGATTTCGTAAATTTAGAAAATATGGGTGGGTCCTCTATCTGGTCCAGACATGAGAAATTATTAAATCTGAGCATAGGTTCGTCAGAGGTTTAAAGCAGTAGCTGTGTCCCCAATGAACTGAAGCAGTATTTGGACCAACCACTTTTAGAAAGAAAATCTGATCCAATGTAATTCTGGGTAAATTGTCAACATTACACGCCGGTTCCCTCGGATATCGCTCAAAAATATTTGATTTGTCAAGCATCTTCAGTGTAATCTGAAAGAGTAGCTTCAGTGGTAAATTTGGCTGTGCCAAATGATAGGAGCAGATTAACAGGGGAACACATCAAACAAAGAGTGCTCCTGATGTCAATATCAGACAAATGCTGGTTTGGATAATGTTTTTTTTTATTTTGTTTCTCTTTTTTATGTCGAGCAATTCGATATTTTTTTAAAATAATAAAACTTATGTTGAAACAGGCCAGATGTGTATTTGCTTTGAAATTTCGATAATTTTGGCAATTTTTATAAATAATTGCAAATTGGGCAAAAAATATCGATATATCGAAATATCGATATTTTTTGGGTGATATATATCGATATATTTGAAAAATATCGATACGATAAATATCGATATATTTTTTCCATTTGCCCATCCCTAATTTGATCCACGTCGGACAGCGTGTTTTATAGTGGTTTTTAAAATATTTGTAGAAAACATGAAAACTGATTTTGTTGAAATATAAAAATGGTAATTTATTGATAAGATGTTCTTCTATTGTAATATGCAATTACTATAAAAAATTATGTACGATAAGTTGGTGAAAAAAAATATGTTCTTGACGAGACTTTCTGAATAATTTCGCATTGTTTAAATTTTTATTTTTCAGGAACTAAACACAAAAAGATTATTTTTCTCAGCAAAATCCCTCCATAAGGGTCTTATTAGTCTGATGATATTTTTATTTTCATCTTATATTTAATGGTTTCGGATATCTTAAGCTTCTAAATTGCCATTTAAAGCCTAAATAACGAAACTTGTGTTCAGTAATCCGTATAGTACTCACAAATTATCCATCAATCTATAATGTTTTAAACCAAAATCCCTAGATGACAACCTTTTCTAAAATTAATAATAATTATTTTTCCTTTAAATTGTTTATTGGTGGCTATTAACTCATTTGAAAAGTCCTGTTTTAAGCCAAAAAGCGCGTGCAGGGTATAAACGCTCTTAAATAGGCAAATAAGATTTTTTTAGTTTTAAATTATAATATACATACCGTGCCTTACGAGTATTTATAATATAGAGGGAGCGGAGGGAGCTAGTACTTTCAAAACGTAGATAAAAATGGTGATACCGAGCCACCAGTTTCGTTTTAATTCTCTCTTTTTATTAGTTCTCACTTAATCAAACAACTTTCAATTTCCAAATTGTAAGTTGATTATTAGTCGGTTTTATTTAAATAATTATGAGATTCGATAAATGTTATACGAAAGATGCAACATTGTAAAATAAAAACGTACAATTTTATTTTCAGTCTTCTTTATTTCATTGACACTTTAGTCAGAGCTTACTTCTAAATACTCTTCCTGCACATCTTCTGATGAAGACGATGAAGATAAAGGAATAATAATAAACCGTTCCTTATCTAAATCTCTGGAAACTCCTGTAAATAGGTATTTAATGCATTACTGTTTAGTTTCAAAAGATGATATCAAAGTATATACGATAAAACACATGCACATATCTAACACTAACCAAAGAAAAAATGAAGTATCAAAACTATTCACTCCAACTTACTTATTGAAACGACGTCGATTTTAAAATCGACGATTTTGTTTAAATTTGACCAAATTATTCACGGATCTGGCGATAAACTTCGTACACAATGTGTCGCGCTTGTGATTGTAGAACTAATTTGTACATTTTCGCTAAGAAAGGATAGAAATCTTAAAATATTCACATCGAATGACATAACTCAAGTTTTGAATCAGCTGTTGACCGATGGTATTGCCACATAAAAATCATTATGTTTTTTTTTAATTTTATGCCATTAGATTCTGGTAGACCTATATCTCAAGACTGCTACCGAAAACGAAGCCGGGTGGTAGTTTTAGTGACTACAAACACAATGCAATTAAAAATTTCGCCTAGAAACGCGACAATTATTTTTATGATTTTTTAAATATCGTCATTTTTGGGTGGTAAATCCATAGTTTTTGCTAAAATAATAATTTAAACTCTTTTATACCTTAGAGTATTTATAAATAAAAGGGTATATACTATTATTTTAGGAAAAAATGTATTTACCACCCAAAAATGGCCATAGGAAAAAAATAACAAAAAAATTGACGCTTTTTTTTTGCAACTTTTTCTGTTGCATTGTGTCTGAAGTCGCTTAAACTACCACCCGGCTTCGTTTTCGGTAGCAGTCTTGATATACCCTGTATACATAATAAGTAGGTGTACATTCGAAATTGAGACTTGTATCAACACACCAGGGTTCTATTTTGCATGTACCTGATAAGCACAAAAACATTAAATTAGCAGAGAGAGTATTCAAAACATTTACGAAAAAAATATCTCATTATCTACACACTATCTTCAAACCAAATAGAAGTGTGAATCGATATGAGATCGATGTGTGGTCCCTAATAATTAATATGCTCTATTTTTCCTAACAGAAATGTCAACAGAACTTAGAAGAAAAACAGAGAAGACAAAGGTCTTTGGAGCCGATCAGACCTCTTAAATACACAGGACAGACAGTCACGTAAGTTAATAATATTTATATACCATAGTAGCAGAAATATTCACCAAATACACATAGGCAGTTCATCTGATGCATAGTGATTATCTTTGGTTTAAAATCTACTGGACTATCTCATACATACTGTTATGTAGACTACTATACTAAACAACTCCCTACTCCGTATGATATACACACAATTTGAAAAAATATTTTAACCATCTAAATCCTATTTCAAGAAATTTTAAACCCTATATTTTTGTTTAAAAAAGTCACAACTTGTATATTTTCAACCATAGCAATTTGGGTAGGTGTTGGGTGTATTGTTAATTTGCAATAAATTCCAACAGCCCATTGGAAGACGACGCATCAACAGCCACAACAAGCGAAGAATACGGAAACGAGGACTATTCATCGGATTCTGGAAGTTATGAGTACGAAGAGCCGGGAGAGTTTCACGCGCCTGTCGATACCGATAAAGAACAACCTGCCGTGTGGGCGGAATGTGGAAATTTTAGCATCAGGTAAAGAACCTACAGTAAAAAAGGAATTGTAGGATGTGTTAAGGGTAGATCCAGCATAGATCTTAAGAGCGTGCCTGGTTAAGTATAGATCAGAGATGCAGGGAGTCGTGTTCAGCTGCAATTAGGGAAGCATATGGCTACAAGTTGATTGCTATACACTGATGCTGGTGAAGTTATTGGTATTGATAATAGTAATTGTTGTCAAGTCATAATTAACGGAATTGTAAAAACTAAATACAGTATATAAAATCGGATCAAGTAAATTTCATTTGTAAAACTATCACTGCCTCTTTCATTGAAATTTCTTTTATGGAGAATTGCAAATTCTAAAAATCGAGGTTCTGACGATTTTAGCAACTATAATATTTGTATTGTTAATAGCAAATACTTATACTATTACGATATTTTTCAGCCGAAGGACAATAGAGTGCACACCACTACCAGATGCTCTGAACCCTTGCGAGGATGTGATGGGATGGTCATGGCTGCGCGCGAGCGTTTGGTTTGTCATCACCGCCGCCGTGGTAGGGAACGTCGCTGTACTCATTGTACTTCTCACCAACCACACAGAGCTCACCGTACCTAGATTCCTCATGTGCCACCTCGCCTTCTCCGACCTCTGCACTGGCCTCTACCTCTTCATGCTTGCCGTAGTGGACCTAAGATCTTACGGAGAATTCTTCAACTACGCCTACAACTGGCAGTACGGTGTCGGATGCAAGATAGCAGGCTTCTTCTCCGTATTCTCCGGCCAACTTTCCGTCATAACCCTCACAATAGTCACTTTGGAAAGATGGTTTGCGATCACATACGCTATTTACTTGGAGAGGCGAATCTCTTTAGCTGCGGCTGCGAAGATCATGATCGGTGGGTGGGTGTTCTCGATATTTATGGCAGGATTACCCCTAGTTGGTGTATCTGATTACACATCAACGTCAATTTGCTTACCAGTTGAGAGCAAGGACATCGGAGACGCTATATACCAAGGGTCACTGTTCCTGACGAATGCTATCGCTTGGGTGACGATAGTGGTGTGTTACGTACAAATATACAGATCTCTGGGTGGTGGTGGAGAAAATTATGGAGGCAGACGCGCCGCTGCAGCAGCTGAGCGTCGCATAGCCAACAAAATGGCGTTGCTGATCGGCACAGACTTACTATGCTGGGCGCCAGTAGCATTTTTCGGAGTGACGGCATTAGCCGGAGCGCCTTTAGTAGATGTAAGCCACGGAAAAGTTCTTCTAGTCTTCTTTTACCCTCTGAACGCATGTGCAAATCCATTCCTGTACGCGATATTGACTAAGCAGTACCGTAGGGACCTGCTGAACCTTATAGCAAGAAGTGGCAGGTGTAATTGGCTGGTGGAGAAGTACAAGTTGGCAGCGACGCCACCACCGACAGCCAACACCAACCCATCAACCCCCGCTCAGCTGTTACCGCTGGTGGACTACCAACGCAGTCAGTCGCAAGTGTGCAAAGAGAACAGCGAGGTTAAGACATAATTGTAATTTTAGTTGTAAGCTTACATTATACTATTATTTATTAAACCTGCTGTGTTTTTTATCTTCTTGATATGCAGTGGACTATATCAGAAGCTTATTATGTGTATTTTGAATGGACATTGCTGAACATTGCAGATGAGATGATATTGTTAGAAAAGTAAATAATATTTTGTACATAAAAGAAATAAATATAGTGGTATAAGAAGCTTTTATTTAATTTCGCATCGCCGTAATAACATGTAATAAATTATGTTTCAACAATCCCAGGTCTATTAAAATACCTAATCTAATTAAATGCGATTAAATAAGATTGACGAATTGTAGGAAAAATCCATTAGATAAGATTTATATTAGTTAAATATAGTGAAAAGACACACAGTAAAAAATCAAAAAGTATGTAGATATGTTGACACACTATATATTTATAAAATGATAGAAAGCGCAAGCCAATTGACAAAATAAAAGAAAACAATATAGAATACATTTATGCCAATTTTTTAATTTATAAAACACACAAAATAACAACACAAAGATTTGCTCAGAACAGAAAAATGTGGGCGTTTTTGTCAACACTATTCAAAATATAGTTGTCAACATATTCCACAACCAATTTGTCCCCTTCCAAAAGGACTTCCTGCTTCATTAGCTCGCTAACTTCAACATCCATTTTAAAAGGGCTGATGCAGTAACCATCTAACTGCCTGAAAATCCTCAACCTGACATTACCAACCTTGTTATTCTCATTTTTAATGTCACACGTATCGCAAACGCTGTCTATCATTCTACCTAAGCTCCACTTAGAACTAATAAAAACCGCTACAGTGCCCTTCAAATCAGGGTCTAACGTTACCGAATCTAACTTCTCTAAGTGATCTTCATTCTCAACAATTTTTACTGGTTTTGGTATCATGTCTTTGGGTTTTTTGATGGCAAAGTAAACCCTATCTGGGACCGGCACGAATTTGGGACCAACAGCCTTTTGTTTAATTCTCATGAGATGTATTTTCGATGCTGTCTTCACTTTGGCAGTAGACTGAAGGGCTTTGCGTATGTTTTCTGTAATCTGCAACAGGATTTTTGCTCTAAACTATCTTTGGACAGAGCAGTCATATTTATATCTAAATTATATGTGTAGTGGCACAGTTAGGATTTTAAAGCTTTAAAAGGCTGTAATTTGTTAGTTGTGTTATTATCATTTTATTTTTGCATATGTTTATAATTTCACTTTTGCACCATTATTCTCTTAAAACTATTTTTATTAAATAATATTACAGTTGAATTAATATTGCTTTATAGTTAGTAAAACAATGACAAACTTAAAATCACAAGGCACCCAGGAACTTAAGACTAAATTATATAATTAAACATAGTCTGCCGGGATAGTTAGTTGTTATCTGTAAATATATGTAGGTACAATATGTTCTAAGTACAACAATACTGACCTTGTCTTGTAAATACTTGTTCGCCTCGTGAAACTGACGTCTTGGTGCTTCGAATTGCTCTATTTTCGCAGCTAACGTCTCTGCATCTACTTCTGGGCATGATCTGAAGTTTAAAAAAATATTTATTTATTTATTTAATTCCTTGTTGTACACAGTAAAAAAGAAAACAGTTTAGAGACAATACAAAACAACAAAGTACAAAGAGTGGTCTTATTGCTCTATGAAATAATTATAATTTACTATTTTCCTATGATCAAGGGACAACTACAAAACAAGAGAAAGGGACGCTAATAAATGAATATACTTATAAAATACAATTTAATCAACAAAATGACATCATAACTAAGTATGTCATTCTCTTATGCTCCAGTGTTTGTATAATATTGTGAGGTAACCTGCATTATTGAAAGGTACTGTAGAATTTCAAAGTGCTGGTATGTGAACCAATTCACACTAATCCAGGATAGTGAACCTAACTCCTTAATATCACAATTGTATAGCAAGATATGTTATTTTTTTATTCTAATTTGGTATACAAATCATAAGACACAGATTAATAACTTATCCATTTACCAATTAAATGAAATATGAACAAACAATTGTGTCAAGTCAATATCAAAGAAATTTCAAAGGTTAAAGGTCCATGATATATTTAAGAGTTCTTAAAGCATAATTTCATTCAAGTTCTTGAAGCTACATGCGTATTGATTTACAGCTAAAAATAGCACAAGGGATAGTTGTGAATTGACAGTTTGGACAAAATAAATAAAAGTTATGCTCCAAAATAATATCAAGGATAGGCATGCTGAATGTAATACTTACGGATGAAATCGGTGCTCGATGCAATAATGTTTGTTGCATTTCGTGCAAACCATTTCATGGAGGTTTCCTTTCCTGCAACCTTTTTCGGAACATTTGTAGATTTGTTCCGCATTTTTAAGGTTTACGTCCTTGGGTTTCGGTGCTAGCTCACACACTCCAGACAGGCAATGCTCATTAAAGTGTTCACGGCAGAAAACTTTAGCACATATGCACTGTAGGGGCAAAAAATCTGTTTGATTACAGTCCGAAAACTGACAATGTTCACCGAGTGAGGGAAACTCCATTTACTATTTCTTTAACACTAGGATGTACAACAGGTCCTTATCGCCTTAATTCTGAGTGAAAACGTTTATTGTAGCTCGTAAACAAACCGAAACAAAATAAAAAATATTTAGTAAAACATCATATGTCAAAATAACAATAACACTTTTTCAGGAACTGAAAAATGAAGTAGCAATATTAATATCAGTGACGTTAGAGTGAATAAGGACGCTTATTATGCTTAATTTGTAAAATTTATAAGTAATGATATGGAATAAAGCTGTCAATCGTACAATCATTTTTTTTTTTTTTTTGTTCTTTTCGTTCCGTGAGGAACCGGCTAAGATCCAAGACCATGCTGCCAAGTCGAAAGTATTTCTTGTTTCTTAAGTAATCGTACAATCACGTACAATATCGCAGTCATAGTCGTTCGGAAATAAATAGTTATTTTCGTTTTTATTACTTGGTAAAATCGACTAACATTATAAATTGATTGGTTATAATAATTTATTTAGGCCGGGCCCATGAAGCTTATATGGGTATAAGGTTAAAGTACATATATATAGAGGGAGCGCTGGTACTTCAAAAACGTAGATAAAAATGATGGTGCCGCACGGTGGGTCGAAACGGCAATTTTTGTGACATAGGATTTTTTCTCGGATATTCCAATTTTTTTTGACGCTAACGTTTCAATATTATCATTTCTTACAATATTCATTCTTTGTCACTTTTTGCTTAACGCTATAATTTCGGCTGAAAAAAATATTTTAGATTTTTAATGTATGGAACGCACTATAAAAACCTAAATTTCTACGAAGTCCTGCTAGATCCTGCGTTGAAACCTCTTTTTTATTAATCTTGGTCTGTTCTTCTATACACACAGTTCGAACGTGTGTAACGAAGTGTACATGTGTTGTACACTTCGAACGTCTGCATCGACCTGCAACTTTTCCAGTTATGTGGTTCGAAAGAAATGATAAAATTCAATATTTTCAAAACTTTTATTACGATTATTTTCACTAAATTTGACACAAATAAAATAAAATTATGTAATAAATCAACTTATATCAAGGCAAACTTGTATATGTGCCGTGCTAGATTTGAAAAAAAAAAACACATATTTTGGAAAACAGTATTAAAAAAGTCTAGTATACCTAAGTCTTAAATACTTATATACTAATCACTATCACAACTACACTCATTTGCAAAAAAAAACGGGTGGTTTTGATTTTAATTCTTCTTTAAAAAAATACGGTACCAAAATGATTTCAATCATTTGTACATGTTACTGGCCGGTTTTAAAAATGCCATGGTGTTTAAAACAGTACGTTCTAAATTCAAATTTTCGTTTGATGCTCGATTTTACAGAAAACCACTTTTTATCCTACATTTTTGGTGCGAAGTTCCAAAAGATAATATCGGTTTTCATAACTTTTAGTCAATTTTTATGAATTTATTTCATATTCTTAATTGTCAAAGCTTCATTTATTGCTGTTTAGCTGTCTCAATAATGTTAGAGAAAGTGGTAAAAGCTACCAAAATTATTGCGCTGCTCGAAGAGGCAGCCAATGCTTCGTGGCTCAGAGGCTAAGTGTGAGTCGCTCGACGGTTCAAAGGACCTGGCAGCGGTATCAAGACACCGGTTCCGTCGAGAGAAGGCCTGGTTCTGGAAGAAAACCATGTACCCAACCACGGGATGATCGTCTTCTTGTGAGTCGCGCATTGAGAAATCGCAAGTCTTCGTATGTGGACCTTAAGAACAACCTCGAAGAAGTAAGAAATGTGCATATTAGTCTATGGACGGTCAGGAGGAGGCTTCTCGCGGCCAATATACGCAGTCATCGCCCGGCCCGCGGCCCTAAGTTACTCCGTGAGCACAGAGTTGCCAGGCTTAGGTTTGCTCGAAATTGTGAGTCATGGACTCAAGAAGACTGGAATAGGGTATTGTTCTCCGATAAAGCCAGGATATCTCTGTTCGGTGAAGATCGACGTCGGCGAGTGCTACGAAGACGAGGAGAACGCTTTGCAGAGGCTTGGGGAAAACTTTAGAATCGTTTGGCACGAAATGGGGGTAGTAGGGGTGAGGGGGAGGAGGGGGGGTGCCCACTGTCCCCCGATACCACTCTCGTGAAAAGGCAATACACCATTCCTGAGAAATAGCAATTTAAGTAACCTAACCTCAAAACACTTCGTTTTCAAAACAAAGTTGCTTCTGCAACGTCTCCGGCGCTGCGGGAAGTGCAGCCCCTTCGCCCTTGCGTAACAAAGGATAGGCATCCACGCTCGCCTGCGCAGCTTCGGCTTGCTGGTCGCCTCCGGCGACCAGCCTCGGCCGCTACGGCTCGCACGGATGCCTATCTTTTGTTATAGCGGGCGGGGTCTGCTCTCCCTCCGCGCCTCCGGCTTTTATATACACTCTAGGGTTGGTACCCAAAAGTCTAGGTGAAGTCGGGGTGCCCTATGTCGGTTTTGTGACAGAGTCGACCTAATTTACCCAAAGTCGGTTTAACAACTACCATCAGACATAATGGGTTGTGTTGTTGAAAACAAATAAAACAAAAAAAAGTGCAAAAGGTGTCCAGTGTAAAAGCGTAGGTTGGTCGTGAAGGCAAACAATCGAAGTCCAGAAGATATGCCAAAGTCGTTGAAGAAATCCACACAATAATCACCACGGAGCTCAAAGAACACATTCACGCAACTCGGGGGAAACGGAATGAAGTTTATGAATGAATGACATTAACACTTAACGCAATTACTTTTATTTTACGTTCCATTTCATGTAATTTCTAAACCACAGATAATGTAACTTATTTAGTAATAGCGATATAGTTGTCAATCGCCTATAATAACGTTCCGTTTTGCGTAATATGTGATTTGAGGTTAAGAACTATTTTTATTAATTTCTCGAAAACTACGCATTGCCTTTTAATAAGAGTGGTATCGTTATAATCAGGGACCCAATCCCTACCACCTCTGACCATTTTTACCCCTCAACTCGTGCCAAACGACTATAAAGTCCAGCCGAGGCTTGTTTTGAAGAAATCACACCTTATGGTGGGGGCTCTGTTATGTTTTGGGCAGGAATAAATTCAATGGATCGTACAGAGTTAGTCTTCATTGAAAACGGCTCACTGACTGGACATCGATACATAACGGAAGTTCTAATTCCTCATGCACAACCCGCATTAGCCGCTTTAGGCGAAGACTCAATTTTTATGGACGACAACGCTCGCGCCCACCGGTCTAGCGATGTGGAAGCGTATGTGCAAGAGGTCGGCATTCGTCGTTTGGATTGGACAGCTCAAAGTCCCGACCTCAATCCTATAGAGCATGTCTGGGACGTTCTGAAACGACGCGTGAGATCAGTACAACCGGCTCCGCAGACCATTAGAGAGCTGAAGAATGTGATTACCGCGGAGTGGGAACGTATTCCGCAAGCAAGTATCCGGGATATCCTCGCTAGCATACCCAGACGAAATCAAGCTGTGATTTCAGCTAGAGGGGGTCACATTCGATACTAAACATTGATCTGCTTTTACTTTATTAAAGAAAAAACAAACAAAAATATTTGTTAACTTTTACTTCACGAGCATTATGCACTACTAGCGAGCATACACTACTAGTGAACTGTAGCATTAAAACCCATAATTTTTTTCAAAATTTTATGATAATACTGACGAAAACGATTATTTGCTTATTAATTTACAAAATTGTGAAAGTAAAACTACCTATAATTATCAAACAAACCAATAGTAACATTTGAAATGGTTCTTTTTTTTTTTTTTTTTTTTTTTTTTTATTTGGTTCACAAAACTGGATACAATCTTAAAATAAACTTATAAAATACTATATCTAATTACTATTTCTAGACTATATCCTACTCGATGTGAACACAGCATGTTTAAGAAAGTGTTTTATGTCGTGTTACATAATATTGCTACACCAATATAATTCTGATAAATAAGTATGTTTATACTATTAAAAATACAAACATAAAGAAAGATAATAATTAAAACTAAGTTATAATACAAAAGAAAACAAAAAAAAATATATATAAAAAAAAATTATAGCCCATACATCACACGCACTGTTTTTTTAAAAGAGGCTAAAGAACCGTGACGAAAAATGTCAATATCTCCACGAATATGGTTGCACGCAGAGCACATTCGATACAAAGGAGAATACTGGCCGAGATTCGATTTTACATTGGGAAGATAGAAACATAAACGGTTGCTCAAACGACTGCTACCACGAGGTACAATCAAATGCAGGCGCTCAAGGTATTCGGGAACGTCAACAAAATTATGAATAACCTTATATAAAAACATGATGTCAGCTATTTTACGCCGTGTGTTCAAAGGTTCTATTTTATAGAAAGAAAGACGTTGTTCATATGATCGAAATTGTGAGCATTTGTTATCGGTATACGTCAGTTGATACAAAAAGCGTTTCTGTATGCGTTCGATGCGGTCAATGTGCACTTGGTAAACCGGGTTCCACACATTACTACAATATTCCAAAATGGGACGAACGATAGAGTTATAAATTATAGTAGTAAGATGCGACTGCTTAAAAATTTTCATTTGTCGATTTATGAAACCAGAAAGTCTTGAAGATCTAGCTGTAATGTTATCTATATGGTATCTAAAAGATAAAGAACTGTCTAAAATGACCCCTAGATCCCGTACAGTGGTTACTTTAGATAAAGGAATATTATTTATGTAATAAGTTGTCAAATGTGGTTGTTTTTTCCTTGTGAAATTAATACAATAACATTTTTCTAAATTTAAAAACATATGATTATCGGTACACCACATTTGAACACTATTTAAATCGGATTGGAGGGCTGCTATATCTGACTGATCATGGATCGCTCGGTAAATTTTGAGATCATCAGCGTATAGTTTGAATTTAGATTTGATAAAAAATTAATATCGTTTATGTAAAGAAGAAAAAAAAGAGGTCCAAGATGAGAGCCTTGAGGCACTCCTGACGGAACTGTGCAAATTTGAGATTTAAAACCGCGAATATTAACTAATTGCGAACGATTACAAATATACGATTCGCACCATCTAAGTAATGTTCCATGAATTCCCATATCCTCAAGTTTATTTAGAAGACAACTGTGGTTAACCAAATCAAACGCTTTTCTAAAGTCGGTATACACCGCGTGTACTTCACCGCCTTTGTCAACTGTATCCAAAACATCTGATACGTATTCCATTAAGTTTGTGTTAGTGGACTTATGGGGTAAGAAGCCATGTTGATTACAGTCAATAAATGGTTTGAAATGCGCTAGAAGTTTCTTATAGACTATAGCTTCTAAGACTTTGCTAAATGCGGATAAAATAGATATTGGGCGGTATTGAGCAATTTCATCCAATCTACCGCCTTTATGAATCGGAGTAAGATGCGCTATTTTCCACTGCCTAGGAAAAATCCCGGTCTTTAACGAGCGATTGAAAATGATAGTTAGGGCTTGCTTAAATTAATTGCACATTTTTTTAAGACTATCGGTGGAATCGAATCAGGACCGGGCCCTTTATTTATATCTAAGTGTTTCAGTACTTTTAATACTTCACTTTCTTCAACTGTACAGTTGCTGTATGAAGTGCCGTAAGACAGACTACTGTAATACATTGAATAATGTTTGGTCGAGATGAGATTATTATTGTTAGAGTAAGTGCTTTGAAAGTGTTTGGAGAACAGATCACAAATTTCTTGCCCACCCTTCGCCTTGATGTCTTTTAATTTCATTAAGTTCGGCAAGGAAGAACTGTTTTTTGATTTATCTTTAAATATGTTCCAGAAATACTTTGGGCAACGCTTAAGTCTTCGGCAGCTTCTTTTTTAAATTTTTCATAACATTGAATAATCATCAAATCACAACGTTTACGAGTAATGTCATATTGTAATTTGTCCATTAAGTTACCATATTTTTTGAATTTTGCGTGATATTTTGCCTTATCTTGTAGCGCTTTCAATAATGGTCGTGAAAACCAGAAAGGATAACGATCATTTCGCCGTTTGCGGAGTGGAGTGTGGTGATTAATGATAGGCTTGAGGGTATTATAAAAATTATTTAGCATAAAATCCACGGGGTATGTGCAATGAAGTATAGCAGGCCAATCGATTGATGCCAGTTCACCATTAACAGCTTCATAATTAGTTTTATTAAAGTTAAGCGACTTGTCAAATGAAGGTTTCATTCTGGTGCTTACAGACTTTTCAATAATAACGTCTAGGGGAGGATGGTGTGAGTCAGGAGTGACAAAGAAATTTGAAGCGGAAGCTACTGTTATGTTAGCTGAATCATTACTAATCACTAAATCTAATATTTTATTATTATTATTTAATATTTTGTTAATTGTTGAAAGTTACAATACGCCATGGTATCTAAAAACATATTTGTGATATGACTCAATGATGATCCCTGAGTGGAAGCGTTAGAATGTCTATCCCAGTCAATATCACCCATATTAAAATCTCCTACTACAAGGAAGAGAGGTTCAATAGCATCACTTTGCCTTGCTGTGTTGAATATTATCCTTTAAAACAGTCATATTTTTTACAAAAGTATCTACATAATCACTAGTGACAGGAGGAGGTACGTACAGGGCACAAATATTAATATATAACTTGCCTACTTTTAACGAAAGCCAGAGGTCTTCGCACGGTGTTTCCCATTGATTACGTCGTAACGTCTCATGCTTTTTAAGAACGCCAATGAGAACACCGCCACCATCTTTTTTATTTTTATAAGTGCAAGTTGATGATCTATCACGTCTAAACACATTATAGCGATGATCAAATAATTCGTAATCAAAGACTCCATGATTTAGCCAGGATTCTGTGATGATTATAACATCGTAGTTATTCTTTAGCACGTTTAAATAAAATTCTTCCGTCTTAGTTCTTAAGCCTCTAACGTTCTGATAATAAACAGTTAATTTGAATTTTTAAATAAAGGACTAATGAGTAACATGCAATCCATAGATAACTTAATTAAGCTTTGTCAAGCAATCTATAGTTTTAATTATCATATGATCGGCCGCTATATCTTTGCGTACGAAAATGCGTCCATTCCGCACCCACACGAACTTGTACCCCCTCTCTTAGCAGCAGTTCTGGTGGCAGCATGTAGTTTTTTGAGTTCCGGAGACAAATGCTCTGCTACGAAGATCGGAAGTTGCGGTCCAGGTAGTCCTATGTGGGTAGTGCTCAATTTGTTGTTATTGTTGCTTTTGTTATACAATTTAACTGAAGCTAACAAGTTATCTCGTGTTCGTTGACAATTGAGTTTTACAACAATATTGCGTGGACGAATAGATTCACGATTCTGCTTTGCGACCCTGTGGAATGACATGATTTCAGCCTCTTTTAAATCGTAAGTTATAGCTTTACTTATATTCTGTACTATAGCCAGCAAATTCTCATTTTTGCGTTCAGGCACATTCTGAATTTCAATATTCGTTTCCCTTGCGTGTTGTTCCAATAGTGCTATTTTTGCGTTGAGTTCAAGTGTATTGCTTTGCAATGTGTTGTTTTGCAAAGTTAATTCCGACGTGGTACGTTTAAGTTCATCACCAAGTTTTATGTGATCATCATGACAATCGGACAGAAACTGGATCGATTTTAAAGCGTCGTTTAATTCTTCTCGCATAATGTTGTATTTTGCACATAGGTCATTCACATCTCTTTGAACATTTGACAGCATGCTGTTGAATTTTTCGAATGTGGACTGTTGACTCTCAAATTTATCTCTCATTTCTGAACGAAGATTACGAATTTCGCTCAAAATTCGGTCTTCGTTTATTCCAGGAGAAACCCCAGTGATCGGACTATTCTTGTAATGTTCTCCATGCAATGGTGTGCTCTTATTTTGGGATCCTGTTGAGCGGGGTGACAAGCAGCTAGGGCAAATCCATTTGGAGCGAGGTACAGTGGCATCGAAATTAATACACTCTAGATGGTAATGGTGTAGGCAAGTGGAGTTCGTGCATTTAATACGTTTTTGTGTTATGAGGATGCTCGATTCACATTTCGAGCATTGTACCATTTTGTCCACAATATGCTCAGACACAAACTAATATAAGTTTGAATATTGTCAAACCAATTGTTGTGCACTCTAGCGTTAAACAGCTGTTCTTCAAAATCGCACACTAATAAATGCCCACATGAAGTACCGACACTGCTGACGGCGGCTGTTTCGTCAGGTCGCACACTAATAAAGGCCCCGGTGCAGTTACGCGAGGGTAGGATCGTCGATTCCGAAGACGCTTCTCAGTGACAGATGTTATTTTTAGATGCTATATTCTTGAGAACGCAGCTGTATGTCTATTATTAAGTATGCATTTACCTTGTATTAACAAAAGTTATGATATAAACCACTGACACTATGAATTCGACAGTTTACACTAGAAAATTAAATTAAATTCGGGAGCAATAACAAACACGACTACACGGTGACAACTGTGTAACAAAAAAAAAATGGTTCATTGCTTAGGTGCCGGTTTTTTTTGCAAATGAGTTTATTATGTAGATCTTCTAAAAGACTTGTGGGGAGACCCCACAATACATTAAACACACTTCCATTCACAACATTACACTTACACATTCATACATCACACTTTCACTATATTAAAATAATATTAATCCAACATACACACATACAGTCCTCACACCGATTTATTATAGCGAAACAAGCGATAACGGTCGGCCAGCTGACTCGTTTCGAACAATAGGGCAACTCAGATAGTCGTGACGTCACCGGACCCGCGCCGGCGCAGCCAGTCGGCTCGCCGCCGCCGGCAGTCGTCTCTCGATCGTCCGTGCGACACACCGTTGTCTTTTCCGCTTTGCTATCGCTTTGCGCCACGTACCGCTAACCGCTACATACCGTACGCCTGTACATATAGTGTATTGGTGTTGTACTTAAGACTGTCGCCTTTTCCATCCTTCTTTAGTTTGTAGTTTTTAGTATAGTGTGTAGAATAAGTAGTGCTAAGACGCTTTGTATGTTGACATTTATTGTGACTGTTCTTCTTGTGTGTTGTGCTGTGCAATAAACGCTAGAACATTGTGAAAGTTTGATTTATCCTTGCGCTGCACCCGAAGTCACGGGCTCGTTACACGAGACCGTGTCAACCAACACTACACGTCATCCACACCTACCGCACCTAGGTGCCTACACCACACCATTGACCGCTACATAATTGGTGACCCGACAAGGAATACATCATGAGCGACAGCAGCGATTTCAGATATAACCGTGAGACAACGCCAGGAAGACGACAAGGTAACCCGCCGGGTTAAAAAAGTGTGCACGCCCGTTAAACCAGAGACAATAACGGCCGAAAATTTCAAACCAAATTTTAAAATGCCAACGTTTTCTCCGGACGAGCCCGAACTCTGGTTCGCACTTTTGGAAGGCCAGTTCAATTTGTTAGGCATCACTGATGACGCTGCAAGGTACACTACCGTCATCATGAACCTAGATATGGCTCATGCCAAGACGATAAAGGACATTATCGTCAGCCTCCGAAAACTCACAAGTACGAGCGCATAAAGGGCGAATTAATCAAGCGACTTACGGCTTCGCACGAGATGAAAGTACGCCAGCTTCTAACACATGAACAGCTGGGAGACAGGAAGCCATCCCAATTCCTGCGCCACCTCCAAGATCTGCTGGACCACGAGTTCCGGAAGATTTTTGACGTGACAACGTCTTAAATTAGGTTGCGGCTGGGAGTCACTTATGAAAAAGTGTAACGCCCGGTAACGTAACGGTGCGCGCGCAGCACTAGAGAATTATTTTTCAGTTTCACCCACTTTTTCCAAATTGTCCCATGTCCCGAAATAGTGCCTATTAGCCTCCCCACGAAACCTACCCCCCCCCCCTCCCCTACCCCCACCCCGAAATTTACCTCACCCCCCAATCCTATCTCGGCCAACATAGGTCGTAGACCCACCGAGTTTGGTATCCTCGGAACCGTCTTGGTGAGGGCTACAAATTGATCCCGCCAGAAATCCCAAATACGCAAAAATTACCCCCCCAAAAAAAATATTTTACCTCCAAAAATTAATTTAAGTTAGCCTCCCCACGAAAACCTTCCTTCCCCCCCCCCCCCCCCCCCACTCCTTACCCCCCACCCCGAAAATTTACCTCACCCCCCCCCAATCCTATCTCGGCCAATATAGATCGTAGACCCACCGAGTTTGGTATCTTTGGAACCGGCTCGGTGAGCTCTACAGATTGGCCCCAACCAAATCCCCAAATTCCTCCCTCTCTCCCCTAAAATATTTGTCCAGGCATAACTCCGTCATTTCTTAAAGTAAACCCCCCGTGTTTGGAGTCAGAGGAATCGTCTTGACGAGCTCGACAATCGAGAGCAGGCAAAATACGATTTTTCTTATTGACGTGAACAACGTCTTAAATTAGGTTGCGGCTGGGAGTCACTTATGAAAAAGTGTAACGCCCGGTAACGTAACGGTGCGCGCGCAGCACTAGAGAATTAGGCGCATTGAATCGGCGCATGCTTGTGTCTCTGTCTTTGTCTTTCTCGAACGTTCTTGGCGTTGGAAAAACAAGAAAGCGTCACAATACAAGTTCACACGTGTGGTTAAAGTATCGTCAGCTGTGTCTGTAGTGAAAATATGGAGTGCTTAGATTCGTCATTACATGTACAATGTTTTAGTAAACAAAATATATTTCTATAGTTAAAATTTGTGCGATTTCTTATTTTCATTCAATTCCTTGTTCCTATTGTGCAATTTAATTATATTCATATCAATAAATATTCTACCGAGAAAAGACGTTGTCACGTAAAATCTTCGCCCGTAAAACCGACTTTACAGGCAACCATTTTTAAAGACCATATGGTGTGACCGGCTACCAAGGGAGATACAAACTTTGCTGGCGTCTCAAACTACCCACTCTCTCCAGCAGTTAGCGGACCTTGCCGACCGAGTGCAAGATCTAACTGCGCCTGTTAACGTCGCATCAACCTTCACTTCCCATGTGTGTTCCTGCGGCAGTTCGTCTGGGGAGATAGCAGAGCTGCGAAGAATGGTGAAGCGACTGGAGACGAAACTCGACGATCAAGCTCGAGAACATAGGCCTAAGAACAGAGCTCCTTGGCATTCCAGACCACAACGCCGACGATCTTCTTCAGGAAGCAGGACCCGTTCAAGCTCCAACTACCGACGGTACCCGATATGTTGGTATCATGTCAAGTTCGGGACCAACGCGCGCAGGTGCTTGAAGCCGTGCGACTACAACGTGGCGGGAAACGCCACGGGCAATCTGTAATGGCGACAGACGATTGCCCACCTTCTGCTGGTCGCCTTTTCATCACCGACCGATCTTCAGGGATGCAGTTCTTGGTCGACACTGGGAGCGACCTCTGTGTCTTTCCTCGGTCGGGGCTGCGTGAACGTCGTGCATCAACGGATTTCCAGCTGTGCGCCGCGCCGCCAACGGATCCAACATAAAAACATACGGTTATGTACACCTTAATCTCAACTTTGGGTTACGTAGAGATTTTTGCTTGGAGATTTGTAGTAGCTGACGTTACAAAACCCATCATAGGCGTAGATTTTTTAAATTTTTACAATATTATTGTCGATTGTAGAGGTAACGCCTCATTGACGGCACTACTTCTGTAACTTCCGTAGCTAGCCTTGCTAATAACAGTAGTGTATTGTACTCTGTAAAAGTGGTTTCCGGCGATACAAAATTTCATAAGATTTTATATAATTTTCCAGAGATTACCCGACCAGCTGGTACGCACCCGCACCGTCAAAACACAACACTGTACACCACATACGCACGACACCAGGGCCACCAGTATCATCCTCTCCCCGACGTCTAGCTCCAGACAAACTGAAAATAGCCCGGGAAGAATTTCAGTCCATGCTCGCCAATGGAACAGCAAGACCATCCGAGAGTTCCTGGTCCTCGCCGTTGCACCTCGCCCCGAAAAAGGATAACGGATGGCGTCCATGCGGTGATTACCGCAGGCTTAACGCTCGCACCGTGCCTGACAGGTACCCAATTAGGCATATTCAAGATTTTGCCCCACTCCTTGACAGGTTGTAAGATCTTCAGCACAATAGACCTGGTGAAGGCCTACCACCAGATACCTGTCAACGCAGAGGACGTGCCTAAAACGGCCATTACCACACCGTTCGGGATGTTCGAGTTCCCCTACATGACGTTCGGTCTACGTAATGCGGGCCAAACGTTCCAACGTTTCGTGGACGAGTTAACGCGCGGACTCGACTTCGTTTATTGCTACCTAGATGATTTTCTCGTCTTCAGCAAAAACGAAGTCGAACACGAGAACCACCTGCGGCAGATATTTTCCAGGCTACGGGATTACGGTATGGTCATAAACACGTCCAAGTGTGTTTTTGGAGCCCCCGAAGTAACCTTCCTTGGGTACCGTATTTCGGCGAAACGGAACAAAACCCTTAGACGAAAAAGTAAAGGCCATACATGACTTTCCCCCACCAACGAACGTAAGGTCGCTGAGAAGATTTCTGGGCATGGCCAATTTTTATAGGCGTTTCTTGCCTAACGCCGCAAAAACCCAAGCGCCTCTCAACGCTCTCCTTACGGGGGCCGTAAAGGGGTCTACACCCATAACCCTGGCCGGCGATGCCCTTAAGGCCTTTGCAGAAACCAAGGACAGTTTATCCAATGCAGCATTACTTGCGCACCCTGGACTGTCGAGCCAAACTTGCATTGGTCACGGATGCATCCGACACTGCAATTGGAGCTGTCCTACAGCAACTTCAGGACAACGCATGGCGGCCGCTCGCTTTCTTTTCCCAGAAGCTAAGCCCCTCGCAACTAAAATATTCACCGTATGATCGTGAGCTTCTGGCGATCTACGAAGCAATTAAACATTTTCGGTATATGGTCGACGGCGAGGGACTTCACTATTTACACAGACCATAAGCCTATCACCTTCGCATTCGGGGAAAGAAAGCAGAGTTTGTTCCCCGAGGCAATTCCGCCAGCTGGATTACATCTCCCAGTTCACAACCGACATAAGGCACATTTCCGGCAAGGACAATGTCGTGGCCGACACTTATCTCGCGTCGATGAACTGGGAGCACCTATTGATTTGGCCAAGCTTGCTGAATCTCAGGAGAACGATCCAGAACTGCGCCAGTACTTGGCAGACGGTTTATCCCTCCGTTTGTCGAAACGAGATTACCTGGGTGTCGTAGCCCCTTATACTGTGATATCAGTACGCCGACCCCCAGGCCATTCGTCACGAGTAGTTTCCGCAGGCAGGTTTTCGACAGCTCCATTCCCTAAGCCACCCTGGCGCTGCCGCGACCGTCAAATTAGTGGCGGAACGGTTCGTCTGGCCGGGAGTCCGAAAAGACTGCCGGGAATGGACACGAACTTGCGTGCCATGTCAACGTGCAAAGGTGACCAAACACGTTTCGGCACCATTGGGCAATTTTGATTGCCCCGCGCACGCTTTAAGCAGGTCCATATAGACCTAATAGGACCTCTTCCTATTTCTCAGGGATTCCGCTACTGCCTCACAGCTATTGATCGGTTTACTCGGTGGCCCGAAGTGACACCGATACCGGATATCACGGCAGAGACAGTAGCAAAAGCCCTAATATCCAGTGGATATCTAGGTTTGGATGTCCGGAGCATATTGTCACAGACCGCGGACGACAATTTGAGTCCGCCTCTGTTTCAATATGTCTCCAAAATCACGGCTTCCAACATAGGCGTACAACTGCGTACCACCCGTCCTGCAACGGATTGGTGGAGCGCTTTCATAGACAGCTCAAGGCCTCCATTACCTGTCATGCTAACGACAACTGGACAGAAGTCTTGCCGTTGGTGCTTTTAGGCATTCGTAGCGCTCTGAAAGAAGACCTTAAAGCATCATCCGCTGAACTAGTATACGGCGAGCCCCTAAGACTTCCCGGCGAATTTTTTAATATAAGCACTCCGTGCACGACCGACACTTCGGACTTCGCGGCGCGCTTACGATTGTTTGCGGAGAAGCTCAAGCCAGTGGCGGCGTCACGCCATAACAAAAATAAAACTTTTATTTTTAAGGACCTGGCCACTGCGAATCATGTCTTCCTTCGAGAAGGCGCTTCGCGTGCTCCTTTCCAGCCTGCTTATACAGGCCCTTACAAGGTCGTCGGGCGCACAGACAAAGTATACAAGCTCCTCATACTCGGGAAAGTTGTCACTGTAACCGTGGACCGACTAAAACCCGCTTATATATTAAGCGATGCAGGTGAAACGCCACTCACATCACCATCACCACAAATACCTGTCCCAACCGTTCAGGATACAATACCACAGGATGGCAGGATACCCAACACAACTCGCTCTGGACGGCGAGTCCGGTTTCCTGATTTTTTATCGCCCCTAACCAGGTCTCTGGGGGGGAGTGATGTGGGGAGACCCCACAATACATTAAACACACTTACCATTCACAACATTACACTTACACATTCATACATCACACTTTCACTATATTAAAATAATATTAATCAACATACACACATACAGTCCTCACACCGATTTATTATAGCGAAACAAGCGATAACGGTCGGCCAGCTGATCGTTCGAACAATAGGGCAACTCAGGAAGTCGTGACGTCACCGGACCCGCGCCGGCGCAGCCAGTCGGCTCGCCGCCGCCGGCAGTCGTCTCTCGATCGTCCGTGCGACACACCGTTGTCTTTTCCGCTTTTGCTATCGCTTTGCGCCACGTACCGCTAACCGCTACATACCGTACGCCTGTACATATAGTGTATTGGTGTTGTACTTAAGACTGTCGCCTTTCCATCCTTCTTTAGTTTGTAGTTTTTAGTATAGTGTGTAGAATAAGTAGTGCTAAGACGCTTTGTATGTTGACATTTATTGTGACTGTTCTTCTTGTGTGTTGTGCTGTGCAATAAACGCTAGAACATTGTGAAAGTTTGATTTATCCTTGCGCTGCACCCGAAGTCACGGGCTCGTTACACGAGACCGTGTCAACCAACACTACACGTCATCCACACCTACCGCACCTAGGTGCCTACACCACACCATTGACCGCTACAGACTCTCTACATTAACAAATTCTACGTCTTCTGGTTTTGTTGGCAAATGCAGAAGCTTTTTAGCTTTTGCTGAGAGAACCATAACATGTTTTTTGTGAAATGTGATCTAACACTTGCGATCTTTGGATCAGATAAGAAATGGAGATTATGTAAGAAGTCATAATTCAAAGATATCCTATTTACTTTTCGGGAATGATTTTCCCTGTATTTTCGAAAGTCTTTGATCTGTGCTTCTGCGACTTCTTCTGTCGGAAGAAACTTCCCAATGGGTATACTCGTAGCCCTAAAATGTTCAATTATGTTAGCCCCATGCAATAATAATTTATGTACACTGGACGGCATACAATACCACGGATATAAATCAACTTATAATTCTGCGGTTTCAGTACAGAATAGAGCGACTTTAGCAATATCTATACGCTCTTCATATGCAATGGTTTGTAAAATGATATAAAAATAGTCTATCAATTGCTTGTTAATGCCAGTGATAGGCGCTGTTATAGCTGTATTTAAAAAAAAATTAGAGCAGTATTACCATCATTAGTGGTGCCTGCTCTTGTTTCACACTATATCAACTAGTAAGCCACATTCTTCTTTTAACTTCTGCTCTTCAATTTACTCTTATCGTCACCTCTGCAGTTCCATTTCTTAATCTCGAAACGGTAAGCTATGAGGATTAGGCACTCCATGGTTCTTATCCACGCATGCAATGATGACAATCCATACTGATACATTTCTTTATTCTTATCACGCAGTCTGTGGGATTCCAAATAGTTCATTTCTGTTAATTTTGCTTTGCAAATGTCTCAAATTGCTGTTGAAGTCTCAGAAAAGTATCAAGTTATTTTGCCGTTAATCATTGTCATCATTAATTCGTGGACGATTTTCACACTTTTGACTAAAGATGGCTGGAGTGCCTCAATTTCTCCTGATAAATCGGCCTTTATAGCTGCTACAGTAATTTAATTTTCTTTCATGAACGTAAACATATTTTGATGACAATAAAATGTGGGTGAATTTCGATAGTATTCATTTTTAAATAATTATTTGTAGATCCACAATGTTTTTGTCTTACTATCTTGTGGTTAAATTGCCTTAAAATGTCAGTTACACAATTAGAAATAGTTCTATTTTTACCATTTTTCCGATCCCTATATCTAGAAAAGTTGCAAGTCAATGCAGACGTTCGAAATGTATAAACAAAGTAGAACAGACCGGGATTCAGAAAAATAAGGTTTCAACGCAGGATCTAGCAGGACTTCGTAGAAATTTAGGTTTTTATAGTGCGCTCCATACATTGAAAATCAAAAATATTTTTTTTTGTCAAAATTATAGGGTTATGCAAAAAAATACAAGAATGAATATTATAAGGAATGATAATATAAAACCGTTGGCGTCAAAAAAAGTTGGAAAATCCG
The DNA here is from genome assembly GCA_009982885.2 of Hyles vespertilio. Lineage (NCBI taxonomy): Eukaryota > Metazoa > Arthropoda > Insecta > Lepidoptera > Sphingidae > Hyles > Hyles vespertilio. The sequence continues at coordinate 19,170,128 of CM042811.1, forward strand.
AAAAAAAATCCTATGTCACAAAAATATTCGTTTCGACCATGGATGTAGTATATAAACAGGATTGCGCACGAAGAAAATGGTGTCATCCTGAAATAAGACATGTGCATGTAGCATAAGGTTTAATTTACTATGGTAAATAACATGGAGGAAGGCCGAAACCGAGTGAGACAGTATGAGGGAGTTTTATCCCTTTTCATTTGCAAGCCAGACCTAAAAAAATATTTTATCTAGTAGATTATTTTACATTCGCGAAAAGGTAATTAGTTCGATAAAAAAATAAACACAGAAAAATATTATTATTTAACTTTATTTATGGGTCCATAAACGAATTCATGGCATTACAATGGAAGGTTAAATGCATGATAGGAGAATTTGTAATTATAACTCTGGCCACTTGATAATAAAAATAAAATATGTCATGGCTTATACGAAATGTCACAGGTGTACAATTTCAAATTACTTTCGAGTTTTTTTTTTGGCGTTTGACGGTTGTTGGAAGCACACGCGATTTCGGGGTTCTCAAATTGTCTGGTTATTTTTATTTAATAAAATATTGAGATTTCATTTGTAGTTATGTAAATATTCATCTCTGTAAAGTGTAGATATAGAAAATAAAAAATTTAGTTGTTTTATTTATTTCCTTTAATTTCATAACATAGTTATATCATTTAGTATTTAGTTTAGGAGTATTTTTTTAGTTTATTTTTTATATTTTAGTAATATGAATGAGCCACCGGATCCTCCTGACCCGGTTCCTCCGGATTCTCAGTCTATCTGTTTTTTCAGACTGTTTGTCTGATCTTAATTCTGGTTTTTCGCAACCAGGAGACAATCGTAAACGTCCGTGTCCTGGTGATTCATCTTCTATTCCATCCAAAACTGCTGTGGGCCCTTCTGCGTCCATACAAAATATTTTTACAAATCCAGAATTTTTAAATAAAAAACAGTTTACAATGCTGAGGATTCTGGGCCCTTTTTGGTCCATGTTACCAAATCTGAAGCAGATGCTTCCAATAGTTCAGTTATAAAGAGCTTAAATTTGCTCAATTATTATTTAAAAACCGAGTAGAAGGTATTTGCAATGGTGGTGTCAAAGCCCTCGGACGAAATCGTATGGCGGTTACATTTACATCGGCCGATAAAGCAAATTCCTTTTTGGAGCATCCCCTTCTTACTATAAATAAATTAACGGCGCTAATCCCGACTTTTCATGTCACTAGGATGGGAACCATTCGCAACATCCCCATTGACTGGACAATGGAGGAGGTTGTGTCTGGTATAAGTGTTTCGAATGGTAATATAAAGGTTATAAAAGCAAGGCGGTTGAACCGAAAAACCATAACCGACGGCTCACCTGTGTGGTTTCCGACACAGTCAGTCGTGTTAACCTTTCAGGGACAGCATCTGCCTGAGAAGATTTATTGTTACTCTATGTCCATTCCAGTCGAAATTTACAACTTACCAACAATTCAATGTAATAGCTGCTGTAGATTTGGACATGTTAAAGCTCAGTGTCGATCCCAACCACGTTGTTATAAATGTGCGCAACCGCACTTAGGCGAGTCCTGTTCAATCCCTGAGGAAGAGTCAGTTTGTTTGTTTTGTTCGGCTTCGCACTTTGCGATAAATAAAAACTGTCCGGAACATTCTCGGCAGAAATCCATAAAAGTTGTCATGTCTCAGGATAACATTTCTTATACTGAAGCCTCACAAAGATTTCCTAAGGTTAAGCGATCCTATTTGTCCGTTGCTAAATCCTCGCCAGCTCAGTTCGCTCATGCCCCTCTCCCAAGAGGGTTTCAACAAAATTCGCAGATCCAAAGTTACAAAAAAACAATTTTATGTAATCGTCCTTCCCGTCCTACTCTTGGCAAGTCATATGACAAATTTGCTCACAACTCTATAATTCGTACTCCGGTATCTTCTTTGCCTAATGGCTCTGTTTTGTCAGATTCTAATATTATGTCTTCACAGGATAATCTACTTTCTTTGCTTATTTCTACCCTAGTTAACATTATTAATAACATTGGTGATGCCATACCGAACAATGTCATTGAAATGATTAATCAGTCGCTCTCATCAATCAACAAAATTCCGTCCCCTAACCCTTCTCCAATGGAATTGTAAGTCTATTCGTCCGAAAAAACATGAACTTACTCATCTTATAAATAACTTTCAACCATTATTCTTGGCCATCTCGGAGACTTGGCTGAGGCCGGGCTCGATTTTTCGTGTGTCTGGTTTCTCTTGTCTTCGGGATGACCGAGACGATGGTAGGGGAGGAGCTGCCCTTCTTGTTCGGAGGGATATTCCTTTCTCTCAAATTCCTATTCCCCCGCACTCCCTCTTTTCAATATTGTTGCTTTGAAAGCAATGAATACCATCATTGTTTCCATATATATTCCTCACCCTTCGATTCCTTTAATATCGGAGTTAAATCGGATTTTCTCTTCATTTTCTGGTTCAGTGATTATTTGGGTGATTTCAATTGTCATCACTCTATGTGGGGCTCAAATTCATGTGATTCTTTTTCTCCTCATCTAGTTGAAATTTTTGATTCCTGCAATCTTTGTATTTTAAATGATGGTTCACCAACACGTAGAACATCCCCTCTTCAGAATATAAGTGCATTAGATTTATCTCTTTGCTCCCCAAATTTAGCATCTCTTCTAGTGTGGAAAGTTTTGCCTTATTCATATGGTAGTGATCATTTTCCAATTGTTATTACGAATTCTGAATCTTCCTTCCCCATGGAACAGCCTACTCCTTTATTAAAATATAAAATAAATAAGGCAGATTGGGACAAATTTGCTGATGAGTTAGATAAAAAGTTAGCTTCTCTTGTTATTCTATCTGACTCCTCTCTTCTTTCTTGTTATGATAATTTTGTGGAAGCTCTTATGGCAGCTGCTGATATGGCGATTCCTATTAAAAAACCTTCTAAGAATAATCTTCCCTCCCCCCATTGGTGGGATTCTGAATGTACTGAAAGTGTTAAAAGACGCAAGGAGGCAGAAAGGAGGTTTTCTATGGATCTTAGTCTTGAGGCCTATTTAGAGTTCAAAAAATTACAGCAATTACCAAGCGTCTTTTTCAAAAAAAGAAAAGGCAAGGCTGGATGAATTTTTGTGAGAGTCTTTCTCCTCGTATTCCATCCTGTCAAGTATGGAGAAAGATAAGGGCTTTTAGAGGCTCTACCAATAATTATGATGCAATTCATGTTGATCCATCTGAGTGGTTGGATGGTTTCACTGACAAACTGACCCCACCTTTTGTTCCTTCAGAGTGTTCATTTCCATCTTCGGAACAATCTGTGTCTTCTGGTTTCATGGACGACAGTTTTTCTTTTTCGGAACTGGAATGTGCTCTAAATAATCTACGAGACTCTACTCCAGGGTTGGATGGGATTCCATATTCTTTTATATGCAAATCTTCAAAATTTTCCAAATTGTTTTTTCTTCGTCTTATCAATAAAATATTTGAAACTGGTAGTATTCCAAATTCATGGAAAACTCAATTAATAATTCCAATTTTAAAACCAGGGAAGGATCCACATGACCCATCTTCATATCGACCGATTGCTTTGTCCTCTTGTTTGGCTAAAATTACTGAACACCTAGTTAAAAATCGTCTGGAATGGATTGTTGAGCACAATAATATTCTACCTAAGTCCCAGGTTGGCTTCCGTAAGTCTATGGGAACTATGGATAGTCTAAGTATTCTTACTACTTATGTGCGGTTGGCTCTTACTAGAGGAGACCATGTTATTGGTGTTTTCCTTGACATAGAAGCTGCATATGATAATGTACAGCTATCATTACTAAAGCAAAAACTGCATCGGTTAAGTATCCCTGTTAGAATCATTAATTTCATATGTAATCTTTTTATGGACCGTTGTATATCTGTGCGATATAGAGGGAATCTTCAGCCGAGTCGTAAGATTTGGAAGGGACTACCTCAAGGATCAGTGCTAAGTCCATTATTGTACAATTTATATACTTATGATTTAGACAAGTCTGTTAACTGTTTCTGTTCTATTCTACAATATGCTGACGATGTAGTTTTATTTGCTTCTAGTGATTCATTTTCTAATGCTTCCAATCGCCTGAATTCTGCTCTTTTCTATATGTACGATTGGCTCTTGTCCCATGGGTTGTCATTATCAATATCTAAATGTAAGACCCTTGTGTTTTCTAGAAAGCGTTCTATTCCAAACATCCAAATTTCACTGAATAATAATTTTATTCCGGTTCAAAATTATGTTAAATTTTTGGGGCTTATTCTTGATTCAAAGTTATCTGGTATTCATCATTTAAATTATATTTCTGAAAAAAGCGAAAAAATTTAAATATTCTTCGTTCCCTATCAGGTGTTTGGTGGGGATCGCATCCATATTGTCAAAAGTTACTTTACAATGCTATTATACGCAGTCACTTTGATTACGGGGCTTTCGTTCTGGAGCCCTGTAGTAAATTGGCTTTAGTTAAATTGGACAAAATTCAGTCTAAATGTTTGAGGGTGATTTCTGGGGCTATGCGTTCTTCCCCTCTTAATGCTCTTCAGGTGGAATGTTTAGAGGCTCCTCTATTCCTTCGTAGGCAGTTTCTTGCTGATAGGTTCTTTTCTAAAGTTATACAATTGTCATCGCATAACCTCATTCCTTTACTTCAGAATTTATCCCGTCTTGTCCCTATCAGTCAATATTGGTTAAATAAAACAAAACCTTGTCTGTTGAAAAGCTATCTCAATTTCGTCAGTTCAGGTCAACAATTTGTCAACTGCCTGTTAGCCCAATCTTTAGTGTTCCATTTGAGGCACTTATATTCCAACCTAAAGTGATTTTAAACTTCGGGATTGCAAAAAGCTCCCTTGGAGCTAATCAAACATTTATTAGTCTTGTAGAAGCCAATTGGACTGACTGGTTCCAGGTTTTCACAGATGCTTCCAAATTGGAGGGTACAAACAATTTAGGGGCAGCTGTATGGTTTCCAAAATTTCGCATAGCACTTAGATTTAAATGTCCATCAACATTGTCTGTGTTTTCTGGTGAAGCTGTTGCTTTGTTAGAGGCAATATGCTTCATTGAATCACACAGTATACCCAAAAGTATAATATTTTCAGATTCTTTAAGTTGTCTCCAGGACCTTCTAAAACATCCTTTTCGGAGTAGAGATAATTTTTGCATTACCTTAAAAATACGGGAAATGTTAGCTAAATGTGAGTCTCATGGCTTAAAAGTTGTATTGGCGTGGATTCCGTCTCATTGTGGTATAACTGGTAACGAGATGGCACAGTCAGGCTAAGGAGGCTGTCAGTCTGGGTCTTGAAACCTATCGGGACAGTTTTGGTCGTGACCTTGCTAATGAGGCGAAACCACGGATGTTGAGGCAATGGTACGACATTTGGGCTGAATCTTCCGTTTTTAAAGGGAATTATTATTATAATATACAGCGTTCCATTCCTGTTAAGCCATGGTTTTTTAAGTTTCGGGCATTTTCCAAGAAAGTCACTTCAATTGTCATTCGGTTGCGTCTGGGCCATGTTTGCTCTCCGGTTTTTTTGAATAAAATAAGAGTTCGGGATCACTCGTTGTGTGAGTGTGGTCTAGAAGAAGGCACTGTGGATCATATTTTTTTTAACTGCAGAAATCTCCACTCTTCTTTATATAAGTTTTTAAATTCTGATATCCCTAGACCAGTCAATATGTCTTTCCTTCTTACTCTCACCAATACTTCATTCATTCATACTCTTGTTAAATTTATTGAAGTAAATAATATTAAACTGTAATATTTTGTTGTAATGGTATTTAGTCCAATGGTTAGTTATTTTTTCTCTTTATGTGAATAATTTCGCTATGTTTTTAATTAAATGTATAGTTTTTTTTGTGTTGTTGTTTTAGTTTCATCAATGTTTTATTGTTTTCTCAATATTAATTAAGTTTATAATTTTTTGTTCCGTTTTTTATTTTCCCAATTTATACGCTTTTTATTTAATCTGTGCTTTCCAACACTTGACATTGGCAAAATTGTCGAGTCTGCGACAGAGCCATTAAAACAAAAACTGAACTGAACTGAAATTACTTTCGATATTTATTAACGGAAATTGGTTAAAAAGTGTTGCAAAATGATTTGTATAAGTGGATAATATAGTGGTTGTTGTATATCGATTTAAAAGTGAGTGGTTTCATGAGATTTACCATTTTTGTTTACAAACATTCGCTACGGTGACCATAATAAAACCCGCCTTAGAACTTTTCTGATCGACAATTCAAAGTTCAGATGAATTATTGAATAACTTTTAATCTGCTTGAATATTAAAAGCAGTTCTTTTTTCATTACAATTTTATTATTAATGTAATGTTTAATTTATACTCGTTAATTTGCATCCTACTATGTTTTAAGTGAAAATAAATACGATAAAAGTTTTTCTAATACAATTGATCATGAATTAAGTATGATTAAATAATATTTATTTCTTGCGATAGTTTTTACTTACTGAGTGATGTAAGATTTCAGCACGAACGTATTACACTAACTGGTCCACTGTCTGCTACATTTTCACGCCTAAGCCACTGAACCGATTTTGATAGAATTTGATACAGAGATAGATTAGACCTTGGGTAAGGGTAAAAGGTTACCTTTATTATAGACAACGCTTGAAGGGGTTGAACAAAGAGATGGCAGTATGTATGGAAAAATCTAAACTGTTGAAGTTACAGATGTCAAACTTTACTCATTTATGAACAAAAATAACTGCACACTTTATGTTCTTAAAGTTAACCATAAAGGGGTTGAAATGTTACATAAAAATTTAAGCCGTTACAGTTATGGAAACCTTATTCCAAATGAAAAATAATGGCGTGAATCATATTAGAAAAATAGTATTATGGGGTCGAAATAAGGGATGAAATATTATACATAAAATCATTTTTTTTTTTGTAATATCACTATATGGCAGAAAGGAAGAAACTCTTTTGTTATTGATCCGATTGGTCTGAAATTCGAAATTTAAACCTCCCCTTTAAATTGAGATTCAGAATTATAGTTATCGCCACCATTTTGAACTTTGTTAATGATTCGATTAAGATATTTGTTAGGTATGAGATGGTAGGACAACTGTAGTGTGTGTAACGTTGCATACCTATTATGTTATGTATTGTACTGTTATTAGAGTAGTATTAAATCATGTCTAAAGGAAAGCGAACGTCTTTTTATTTATAAAAGCCACATTAACATTATTACACAACTACGTTGCCGTTAGGTTTTACAAGATTAGGTATGAATAATAACGTGTATCTGGTATTAAGTAGGTCAGCGATGCTCCTAGCTAGTGGTCCTGGCGTGTCCTAAAATAGGTGCTACGAGTATACGACCTCGGCCCCCGAACTACTGCAATCACTACCAACTTTCCCCTCCGTGGCTGTAGTATCCATCTCTATATTCCATACTTTCCTTTCCAACAACATCTTCTAGCCGCAAACTCTATTTCCTTTCCCCAGTTGAAGACGGACAGCAGCGTCATCAACGCGAACCCTCCTGCGCTCGCGAACCCGCCTGCCAAGCGTGGTTAGTATTGGCATAAACAATAAAAAAGCCTAATAGTTGTTAAAACCAGGACCCAGGACTCCAGTCCGCGGCAGCCCCGCTATTCCTGGTTATGGTAGCGGCCACGGTAACGGCGGGGCAGAGGGTGGTACGAATCTCTGGGTTGACCCCAGCTACCACCCCCGACGACGACTGGCACTATAACACACAACACACGCACTTTGTGAACAGACGAGAAGATTGTTAACTGAATTTTGCTGTCAATAAAGATTTATTATTATTATTGTGGGGAGACCCCACAATACATTAAACACACTTACCATTCACGACATTACACTTACACATTCATACATCACACTTTCACTATATTAAAATAATATTAATCAACATACACACATACAGTCCTCACACCGATTTATTATAGCGAAACAAGCGATAAGGGTCGGCCAGCTGATCGTTCGAACAATAGGGCAACTCAGGTAGTCGTGACGTCACCGGACCCGCGCCGGCGCAGCCAGTCGGCTCGCCGCCGCCGGCAGTCGTCTCTCGATCGTCCGTGCGACACACCGTTGTCTTTTCCGCTTTTGCTATCGCTTTGCGCCACGTACCGCTAACCGCTACATACCGTACGCCTGTACATATAGTGTATTGGTGTTGTACTTAAGACTGTCGCCTTTTCCATCCTTCTTTAGTTTGTAGTTTTTAGTATAGTGTGTAGAATAAGTAGTGCTAAGACGCTTTGTATGTTGACATTTATTGTGACTGTTCTTCTTGTGTGTTGTGCTGTGCAATAAACGCTAGAACATTGTGAAAGTTTGATTTATCCTTGCGCTGCACCCGAAGTCACGGGCTCGTTACACGAGACCGTGTCAACCAACACTACACGTCATCCACACCTACCGCACCTAGGTGCCTACACCACACCATTGACCGCTACATAATTGGTGACCCCGACAAGGAATACATCATGAGCGACAGCAGCGATTCAGATATAACCGTGAGACAACGCCAGGAAGACGACAAGGTAACCCGCCGGGTTAAAAAAGTGTGCACGCCCGTTAAACCAGAGACAATAACGGCCGAAAATTTCAAACCAAATTTTAAAATGCCAACGTTTTCTCCGGACGAGCCCGAACTCTGGTTCGCACTTTTGGAAGGCCAGTTCAATTTGTTAGGCATCACTGATGACGCTGCAAGGTACACTACCGTCATCATGAACCTAGATATGGCTCATGCCAAGACGATAAAGGACAAGTGTGTTTTTGGAGCCCCCGAAGTAACCTTCCTTGGGTACCGTATTTCGGCGAACGGAACAAAACCCTTAGACGAAAAAGTAAAGGCCATACATGACTTTCCCCCACCAACGAACGTAAGGTCGCTGAGAAGATTTCTGGGCATGGCCAATTTTTATAGGCGTTTCTTGCCTAACGCCGCAAAAACCCAAGCGCCTCTCAACGCTCTCCTTACGGGGGCCGTAAAGGGGTCTACACCCATAACCCTGGCCGGCGATGCCCTTAAGGCCTTTGCAGAAACCAAGGACAGTTTATCCAATGCAGCATTACTTGCGCACCCTGACTGTCGAGCCAAACTTGCATTGGTCACGGATGCATCCGACACTGCAATTGGAGCTGTCCTACAGCAACTTCAGGACAACGCATGGCGGCCGCTCGCTTTCTTTTCCCAGAAGCTAAGCCCCTCGCAACTAAAATATTCACCGTATGATCGTGAGCTTCTGGCGATCTACGAAGCAATTAAACATTTTCGGTATATGGTCGAGGCGAGGGACTTCACTATTTACACAGACCATAAGCCTATCACCTTCGCATTCGGGGAAAGAAAGCAGAGTTGTTCCCCGAGGCAATTCCGCCAGCTGGATTACATCTCCCAGTTCACAACCGACATAAGGCACATTTCCGGCAAGGACAACGTCGTGGCCGACACCTTATCTCGCGTCGATGAACTGGGAGCACCTATTGATTTGGCCAAGCTTGCTGAATCTCAGGAGAACGATCCAGAACTGCGCCAGTACTTGGCAGACGGTTTATCCCTCCGTTTGTCGAAACGAGATTTACCTGGATGTCGTAGCCCCTTATACTGTGATATCAGTACGCCGACCCCCAGGCCATTCGTCACGAGTAGTTTCCGCAGGCAGGTTTTCGACAGCCTCCATTCCCTAAGCCACCCTGGCGCTGCCGCGACCGTCAAATTAGTGGCGGAACGGTTCGTCTGGCCGGGAGTCCGAAAAGACTGCCGGGAATGGACACGAACTTGCGTGCCATGTCAACGTGCAAAGGTGACCAAACACGTTTCGGCACCATTGGGCAATTTTGATTTGCCCCGCGCACGCTTTAAGCAGGTCCATATAGACCTAATAGGACCTCTTCCTATTTCTCAGGGATTCCGCTACTGCCTCACAGCTATTGATCGGTTTACTCGGTGGCCCGAAGTGACACCGATACCGGATATCACGGCAGAGACAGTAGCAAAAGCCCTAATATCCAGTTGGATATCTAGGTTTGGATGTCCGGAGCATATTGTCACAGACCGCGGACGACAATTTGAGTCCGCTCTGTTTCAATATGTCTCCAAAATCACCGGCTTCCAACATAGGCGTACAACTGCGTACCACCCGTCCTGCAACGGATTGGTGGAGCGCTTTCATAGACAGCTCAAGGCCTCCATTACCTGTCATGCTAACGACAACTGGACAGAAGTCTTGCCGTTGGTGCTTTTAGGCATTCGTAGCGCTCTGAAAGAAGACCTTAAAGCATCATCCGCTGAACTAGTATACGGCGAGCCCCTAAGACTTCCCGGCGAATTTTTTAATATAAGCACTCCGTGCACGACCGACACTTCGGACTTCGCGGCGCACTTACGATTGTTCGCGGAGAAGCTCAAGCCAGTGGCGGCGTCACGCCATAACAAAATAAAACTTTTATTTTTAAGGACCTGGCCACTGCGAATCATGTCTTCCTTCGAGAAGGCGCTTCGCGTGCTCCTTTCCAGCCTGCTTATACAGGCCCTTACAAGGTCGTCGGGCGCACAGACAAAGTATACAAGCTCCTCATACTCGGGAAAGTTGTCACTGTAACCGTGGACCGACTAAAACCCGCTTATATATTAAGCGATGCAGGTGAAACGCCACTCACATCACCATCACCACAAATACCTGTCCCAACCGTTCAGGATACAATACCACAGGATGGCAGGATACCCAACACAACTCGCTCTGGACGGCGAGTCCGGTTTCCTGATTTTTATCGCCCCTAACCAGGTCTCTGGGGGGGAGTGATGTGGGGAGACCCCACAATACATTAAACACACTTACCATTCACAACATTACACTTACACATTCATACATCACACTTTCACTATATTAAAATAATATTAATCAACATACACACATACAGTCCTCACACCGATTTATTATAGCGAAACAAGCGATAACGGTCGGCCAGCTGATCGTTCGAACAATAGGGCAACTCAGGAAGTCGTGACGTCACCGGACCCGCGCCGGCGCAGCCAGTCGGCTCGCCGCCGCCGGCAGTCGTCTCTCGATCGTCCGTGCGACACACCGTTGTCTTTTCCGCTTTTGCTATCGCTTTGCGCCACGTACCGCTAACCGCTACATACCGTACGCCTGTACATATAGTGTATTGGTGTTGTACTTAAGACTGTCGCCTTTTCCATCCTTCTTTAGTTTGTAGTTTTTAGTATAGTGTGTAGAATAAGTAGTGCTAAGACGCTTTGTATGTTGACATTTATTGTGACTGTTCTTCTTGTGTGTTGTGCTGTGCAATAAACGCTAGAACATTGTGAAAGTTTGATTTATCCTTGCGCTGCACCCGAAGTCACGGGCTCGTTACACGAGACCGTGTCAACCAACACTACACGTCATCCACACCTACCGCACCTAGGTGCCTACACCACACCATTGACCGCTACATTATTTTCATTTTTCATTTCACCTATTAAAAGTATACGTATAAAACTATGATTTTGAACTTTTTTGCTAGGTCCTAATGGTCCAATATTTTGGTTTGGTCAAATATTTTTTTACACGGTTAGACAATATCACGTTTGTTACCTCAAAAACAAAATGCTTTATTCGACTTTATATTAGCCAATTTGATTAAAATTCCTGTATATCCCAAAAAATATGGTCACCCTATAGGAACGAGACACACCCCCCCTTCCTACACCTCTCGCTCGGCTCGTTTTTCCGATGACAGTGCGCAGTCCTGTTTATATACTACGTCCATGGTTTCGACCCACTGTGTGCCGGGCCACCTTTTTCTGCCCTCCTATTGGCTAATATTTGAACAGGTTGTGCAACATACATAAATTACTTGAAAAAAAGTTTAATTTAGTTTATGTATATTTAATTTCACTCAAACTCATTTTAAAAGGATAATAGCTAAATATAATTTCGGCTATCAAAGGAATTTATAGCAATTTATCGCTAAATAATTAATTAAATTTTTACTAATATAGGAGCGCTACCAACATTACGAACAAGAAAATATCTACGTTTTTCAAAGCGCGAATGTATGACAGCTAGTGATGAGTAGGACATGACTTGAAAAAGAGTTTGTAAGAGTAGCCTCATTTTTGTATTGAGCCAGTACAATGTCCCACTTCAATTGAAGTGAGGCGTACTGATGCTTATTTGTGTGTTATAACTTTGCCTCACGGCTCACACCAAGAAGCTTATACCCAAATGGAGATTGCATTCCGTATATAAAAGTGAAGCACAAAAATTTGACCTTGAATGACGTTGCTACTGCCTGCTATCCTTTTCTTTAGAGTGACAATGAATGAAAATGACTTTTTGTTCATTCATTGTATATACGGAATGCAATCTCCATTTGGGTATAAGCTTCTTGGCTCACACCAATGAAATGACATTACAGACCAAGTAGTACACCAAATATGAAGTAGTACACATTAAAAAGTTGAGCCGCTCTTACATTTTGACGTCATCTACGGGACAAATGTACTGCCTCTTGTATGTCCTACTCAACACTAATGACAGCGCTCCCTCTATATAAATCACGCTATCTAGTAATTTATTATTTATATATTTTCTAAGAAGAAAAAAGGCCAAAAATATTATTATCTCCATTCGGTATATCCGCCTCCATCGTAGACAGATAATACCATAGATGTAGTATAGAACATAGATCGGCAATGTGTCATTTTGAGCGCGACCAAAACTGATTTACGATTGTGTGCGTGAAGTTTACATGTGTGCTTGACATATAGTGGTGTACCATGCACTTTCGATACTATCATATCGATATCGATATAGCTGTCGGCCTATAGTTGTGAAATAAAATGTTATGGATATATGCGACATTTTATTATATATTAACAGAAACTTATTGGTGTGTTTATGTCAATACAGATTGATAAACACACAAATAAATAAAGATAAATTGTCATATTATTTGAAAACATTTTGTTTGAGATGTTTTGTATGGGTCTTTATGTTTACCTGAACAAAATTATTTTTTCATTGTGATGTATACATAGTACATACACCTAATTAAACTGAGAACAAAAAACTCTTTTATAAAATAAAACTACAATTTACAAAGTTTTAGGCGTTTTCGGTTTATTTTTTTAATTTTTAATTTCCCGTCGCAAAGTTTCGATTACTTTACAGCTTTCGTAGTCACAGGGTGGACTCAGTCTGCAACAAAATCCATGATTATTAGTTTTTTTCAATGAGTAACATTCGCGTAAGTATATTTATACCAGAGTTACAAAAATATGCTTATTTAAGTCAATTAATTGACTTATTACACATTGGGAAGTGTTGGACGCCTGCTAGGCCGCGTTGGAGGTGTACGGAGGAGCTTGTAGGAAGTCGTTGGATGCAGGCAGCTTACAACAAACTGATGTAGATATTATTGTGGAAGGCCTATGTTCATTAGTCGCATTCTTGTGGCTGAAGGAAGAGACAGTTTAATAAACTATGAAGGTTTTCTCGATCTCGTCACCTAAACTAATGTTTTTCCTATGAGAATTATAAATTTTAAACCTATACCTAATGTTTAAGGTTTGGACGATGATACTGTGCATAGAAGTATCGCATATTTTATAATAATATCTTCTTGTTTTACTATTATAAATTGACAGCCTCTTGGCAGAGATTGAAACAGGTTCTTAATTCATAAATCACACACATGAAGCGTTATAATAATTATTCCACAAATTTAAAAAATTGAGAAAAAGTAAAGTAATAAGTAATATTGCAGAATGAATACTATAATACTGGCCGGGGATATATGGCCGGGATAACGCCAGGTAGAAGAAGAAGAAGAAGAATGCACACTATCACAACATACTATAGCTCCATAAAAATGTAAGGAAACATGTGTTGTTATCGACTATTTTATCGACAACCTTTTATTGATCGAACCTGTCAGTCAATCCCTAGCAACTTTTGGTTGAAATTATTGTAAATTCACGTATTTGATATTATTTTTTATACGCAATGGATGCTTTCAGCGTACTTATATAATGAAATACTATATTTTTTTCTACCGATATGTATACACGGATTTCCATTTAATTCTATAATATCGTCACAAAAAAATATTGTGCAAAAGTGGCCGGTACCTGTGAAAACTTTAATTATTTCGGATTTTTACGCCTGTATGAACCACACTTTGGCACTGCACAATGCACTATAATAAACTACGTTTAATAAATATAACCAAGTACTGTAAAATTAAATAAATTATGAAAATAAGCGAATTTTGTTGCTCGCTTAGTTTGACATATTTTGACTCTGGGTCACTGCAGGCTACTTCTGTGTAAACGTATGGTCGCATCATGCATCTCGCTTTAACATATGAGTTAAATTATTCTATCTCTTTCACATTGCCGATCTATGTTTTATACTAAATCTATGGATAATACTGTCTCCATACTCATAGGTAACGCTTTTGTATCCACGTGTGAGACAGCAGCAGTGTAACAAGAGGTGGCGGGTTCTATAGGTCTACCAGAATCTCATGGCATAAAATTAAAAACAAATATAATGATTTTTATGTGGCAATACCATCGGTCAACAGCTGATTCAAAACTTGAGTTATGTCACTTGATGTGAATATTTTAAGATTTCTACACTTTCTTAGCGAAAATATACAAATTAGTTCTACGATCACAAGTGCGACACATTGTTTACAAGGTTTATCGCTAGATCCGTGAATAATTTGGTTAAATTTAAACAAAATCGTCGATTTTAAAATCGACGTCGTTTTAACAAATAAGTCGGAGTGAATAGTTTTGATACTTCATTTTTTTTGGTAAGTGTTAGATATGTACATGTGTTTTATCGTATATACTTTGATATCATTTTTTGATACTAAACAGTAATGCATTAAATACCTATTTACAGGAGTTTCCAGAAATTTTAGATAAAGAACGGTTCATTATTAATCCTTTATCTTCATCGTGTTCATCAGAAAATGTACAGGAAGAGTATTTAGAAGTAAGCTCTGACTAAAGTGTTCATTATATAAAGAAGATTGAAAATAAAAACGTTTTTTATTTTACAGTCTTGCATCTTTCTTATAACATTTTTGGAACTAATAATTATTTGAATAAAACCGACTCGTAATCAAATTACTTACAATTCAGAAATTGAAAGTTGTTTGATTAAGTGAGAACTAATAAGAAAAGAGAATTAAAACGAAACTGGTGGCTCGGTATCACCATTTTTATCTACGTTTTGGAAGTACCAGCGCTCCCTCTAAATTATAAATACTCGAAAGGCACGTATGTGTATTATAATTTAGAACTGAAAAAATCTTATTTACCTAATTTCATTGGCTATTAATCTAAAAGTACAATATTGAATGTTTAAATAGTCCATATATTTATACTTAAAACATTATGCACTTATTTACAAAGTTGTACTAAAAAAACATGTTGATTTGAAGTAATAATTAATTACAATTATTGAAAGTATCAAAGTATGTTCATCCAATTACCCCAGTGTTGCGATACGTAAATTCAAATTTCCCAAAATGCCATGAGATTCTGGTAGACCTATATTCCAGCAGGAAAGGAAATATTTTATGGAGACAAATAGTATGAGATAAGGAATCTAGAATCTAGACTTTATTTTACTGAGGCTTGTAGGTTATTTGCACCTTATAAATTTTCTGTTTTGATTTCTGCCTTAGTGGCGCATTAATACTGTATGTTTACTAAGCTGGCGTCTCAGGTTCGAATCTCGGGTCGGGCATAGTGATCTTGGAACTTTCTATGCATTATCAATCCGGACTTAGGAATCTAAGCAGCTTAATAATGAAATGCATTATGATTTTATTTGTCAGTTGTTACTTTATTCATTTTGCCATATGATTATAAAATGCTACATAGTAAATCAGTACCTATCTCTGTCAGCCCATATACATTCCACAGAAAAGCACGGGCCTCCTTTACAATAAACAGTATGGTTAAGGGGAGTAAGGCCATATAGTCCACCACACTGGCCTAGCATGGGTTGGCAGACTTTAGCATAGAATTGTTTACAAATTGCTATGGTATGCAGGTTTTCTAACGATGTTTTCTTTCACCATAGTATTTGAACCCGCAACCACAGTGGACAGGTTACAGCCGCGTCTCCAAAAAGCCACAAACCATTACTACATAGTATAACCACTAGTAAATAAAACATAATATATAAGCTTCATTTATTCACACTGAAATAAATACTCAGAATCAGGAGGTTTCACAGTTACCTTATTTACCTTAAATCGAAGTTTTTCGTTGGTGTATAACCAACATATTAAATACCTTATCCGATATACATAAACATCGACTTAGAAACAATTTCACTTGTCTATGATTCCAAAGAGGCTAGAGTGCACTATTTGGCGATTGTCTATGGTAACTATATAAGTCCTAAGCTCTGTATAGCGGCTTGTAGTCGCTCGATTTCCCCCTGAGTTTGTGTGAGTTTCTCCGAGTTGTTTTTCTGCACATCTTCAGGTACTTTAACGGAGTAGTCTTCGGCAGCCATGGCCTGCTGGAGTTTGGCAATGGTTTGGGAGAGATTTTCCTTCTTCTTCTCCAGTTTGGCTATCTCCTTTTGGGGATCAATGAGACCCTGGAGTAAAAGAAACGGCAATAATGTTGAAAGTGTTGCATTGAATATGTTATACAAATAACAACTTTTTCCTAATTCTCTCGATATTTAATTTCTTTTCAACGCAACATGAGCAATTTAAAGTATTATTCAAATAAAATGAATTTTACTGATAATTTTGTTCCGCAGTGTAAACAACACTGCGGAACAAATAGACATTGCGGTGGTACCTACTCAGATGGCCTCTCACATATGAGAGACCTACCACCAGTATCACTACATATTATAAAACAAAGTCGCTTTCTCTGTCCCTATGTCCCTTTGTATGCTTAAATCTTTAAAACTACGCAACGGATTTTGATGCGGTTTTTTAAATAGATAGTGATTCAAGAGGAAGGTTTATGTGTATAATACGTGCATATTATTGTAGAGAAATCTATATGCACCCGGGCGAAGCTGGACCGGGCTGCTAGTAGATTATATCGACGCAGGAAAGCGATTTTGTCGTATATCGAAACGAGCAATTTTACACCAGAACCAAAAAAAAAATATTAAAAAAATCAATAACCTCTAAACTACAATACTTAGGAATACCATTTCCTTAATAGTAACATTTTAAAATAAATCTTTACATTTTACAAGGAAATTCAATGCGTAATTTTTTTAATGAATTAAATAATATACAAAACGCCTGTACGCATTTTTTGAGATACGACAAAATAGCTTTCCTGCGTCGATATAAAGAAGTTATGTTGTACCTTCAATACAAGCCGCACTTCAATCTTATCCGACACCGTGAGCACAGCACATCCAGGGGGTGCTTGGTCATCACTCAGCTCAGTGTTGGCGAGGAGCTGAAGACTCCTGAACACCTTCCTCAGTTCCTCAACCTTCAGGCTCGGGGAGAGCACCAGGTGTGCCGTAGTTCTCTGCTTGTTGGTCAGGTTGTATTCGGAGCGAGTGGATCTAATCTGGTGGATCATCTTGAGCACTGTATCGACGGAGTCTTCCAGTGCTTCGTGGCGCCATGGAGTGTTTATATACTGAAAAAGATGTTAATGGATCAATTAATAAGCGAGATACCACCGTCTCTATTTAAATATCAATTTCAATAGACGACTTTGTTTCAAGATTATTAAAGTTTTTTTTGTTTTCGTATTGATCCTTAACAATTTGAATACTTGATTGATTTGACTTAAAGTGTACTATTTACTGTCACAGGATGTTCAACGCCAAATATAAAACCGCATTACAGATCTTAGAAACATAAATAATACTGTCATGGTACATTGAAATATTGTAGTGAGATAAACATTATAGGACCTCCTAAGCTAATGCTAAACAGTAAAACAGTTCATTCCTTTTTCTTCAAGGACATGATATTCATTATACAATCTCTATTTAAACGACTTTACCCCTACAGTATACCACAAAATACCAAATTACTACTCACAAGAGGGTAACTAGACACGCATATAGATGGTGGTCCACTGGTGTCCTTCCTGGGCAGTCGCTGGTACAACTCTTCAGTGAGGAATGGCATGAAAGGATGCAGCAGTTTCAGTCCATGGTCTAAAGCCGTGAACAGGGTACGCCTGGCCGCCCCCTTGGCCTCTTCCGAGTCTGATGCGAACACGGGCTTCAGGGATTCCTAGGAATATTATAGGTATTAATAAGGATAAATCTTCGAGTAATTTGGATCATACGGCTATCTAGTGATACAAAATTCAAAATTAGTTTTGAAAGAAGGTTATTAATATTACAGGGAAGCTATATGAATTATAAAATTTGGATAGTATTGTTTTGACAGCCTCCGTGGCGCTGACGGTTAGACGCCGCCTGTGAAACGAGAGGCCGCGGGTTCGATCCCCGCACCGAGAGAAATGTTTGTGTGGCCCACAAATATTTCTTCCGGGTCTGGGTGTTTGTGAGACCGAAAAGTCTCTCGTAGTTCCTGATACCCACGACACAAGACTCGATCTTAGTGTGGGGTCAGGACTATGTATGTGACTGTTGGGTGTTATTTATTTATTCAATAATAAATTGGGGGTTTTTCTTATCACCATACCGTATAATGCAGATACCCTAAAGTACTTTGCTGCCGCATGAAGCAAATTAAATATACCGGGTATCTCAAGACTGCTACCGAAAACGAAGCCGGGTGGTAGTTTTAGTGACTACAAACACAATGCAATTAAAAATTTCGCAAAGAAACGCGACAATTATTTTTTATGATTTTTTAAATATCGTCATTTTTGGGTGGTAAATCCATAGTTTTTGCTAAAATAATAATTTGAACTCTTTTATACCTTAGAGTATTAATAAATAAAAGGGCATACACTATTATTTTAGGAAAAAATGAATTAACCACCCAAATATGGTCATAGGAAAAAAATAACAAAAAAAAATTGTCGCTTTTTTTTTTCAACTTTTTCTGTTGCATTGTGTCTGAAGTCGCTTAAACTGCCACCCAGCTTCGTTTTCGGTAGCAGTCTTGATATACCCTGTATACCCGTATACTTGATGTCACAACCTAACTTCATATTGATATAATCCATTAAACCTCTTAATCGAATATGTATAAAAAACGCCATTTATTTATTTTGTTTATTTGAATAGTTTGATTAAAATATAAAGAATAAAACATACAAACTTTACAAATTATAACATGAAGAACAAACAAAATATTCATCCCATCATTATTAGAGACAAAAAATTAACCAACAAATAGCGTTATAAAATGGAAAAAACTTACACTAAAACAAAAATTATATAAGCCCATATACGTCCTACTGCAGAGCACGGGCCTCCTCCACAATCGAGAGTGGTTAGGCCATATAGTAATAATAAAAAATATATAACGATACTCATTTTGTATGTACTTATATCTAATAAACAACTCACTAATCAACATATTAAAATACATTACCAAGTAAACATCACACAGTTCGTACAGCCACAGGTTGTATATGAGCGTGGTGGCTGCGGGGAAGTCATACGCCTTGAACGCCTCGTTGACCTTCTGCACGGCGTAGGAAACGCGCGATAACATCCACTGGTCCATCAGGGATAGGCAGGGAGGCATTGACATACCCACCAACTGGAAATAATGGTTTTATATTTATTTAGTATATAGGCCAGCCGACAATTGTTTACACTGAAACACGTTTTATAATACGACGCAGGAGAGCATTTTTGTTGTATCTCCAAAAATGCGTATAATATGCGTTTCATACATTATTTAATTCATTAAAAAATACGGCATTGAATTGCCTCGTGAAAATGTAAGGTTTTATTTTAAAATGTTATTACTAAAAAATGGTATTGATAAGTCTTCTAGTTTAGAGGTTATTCATTTTTTAATTTATTTGGTTCTGGTCTAAAATTGCATTTTTCGTTACCACAAGATTGCTTTCTGCCGTCGATTTATAGTATATAACTAGTCCAGGGGTCGACAACCTGTTGATTAGTAAGAGCAAAAAATTACAATTCACTACAATTCTAAGTTTTTAGGAGTACGGTAAAATGCGAGGACAAGTCGCTGAGAGATAGAAATACCTAATCCTGATGAATCGATTCAACAGGATTATTTTGTATTTATTTTTGAAATAAATTGTATTGGCGGATAAGTATTAATTAAAAGATAATAAAGATAATTTATTTATATTTTTTTTTATTTTCTGCTTTATTTTAGTTGTTTAATGTCATCTACATTCATTGTATACTTTAGTTAATTATCGTATTACCTGTTGGTGGATCTTGATGTTCAAACATTTATGTATACGTCATATAAATAATGATTATAATGTTCAAAATAAATAATACAACATTGATTCCGCACTGCTTGCTCAGCGTAGATTGCTTTCTAGGTGGGTCTTTTATACCAGAAACCTAGGATATCTATCCCTTCGTATTTTTTTGGTTATATAAGAGTACAGACCTCATAACTAGTTTCCTCGGGGAAGTACATGAGCGCAAACTTGGTGGCGTTCCACAGCTTATTGCAGAAGAACCGGTAGCCCTGCACGCGCAAGATGTCCAGGTTCAAATCCCGACCTTGTGTCATCGCGCATAGGGCGAACCTGTTTAACAACAATATTTCTGTTATACATGCTGGGTAATTAGATAACAATTATTTATGCAATAATACTTAGCAATTCGTGGCGTTTACGAGGAAAAGTAATTACGTGATGATAGTGATTCGAAAAATCAATAGACAAAAAGAAAACAATATTATTCTTTGTCACGAGCTTACAGTGATAACGTTTTACACAAAATGAGCAGGCCAATAGAAAACATAAGAATCAATAAACACGACATAAAAAAGAATGAAATACGAATAACAATAATAACAAATACCTTACAATAATAATTTAAGTAAAAAACAAATATATTCCCTAGATAAAAAAATGTTAAAAGAGAAGAAAAGAAAAAACATAACAGTAAATTACGAGTAATAATTAAAAGCTTGCTACAAAAAACTGGAACACACTCAGCAATTACTCTGTCTCATAATAAATATTAGTGTTAATAAAATGTTTGTAAGCATTACAGATTACATTAAATCTCTTTTATTGTAACTCCTACAAATCTCGCCTCTTTTTCTTGTTATATCGGGCGCCAGCCCTTGACTGCGGGATGAGTTAGTGTGTCCAGGCAAAAGAAAAAACAGAATATTGACCTCTTCATATTGTACTGTATTATATTTTAAATAACTTTTAAATGGCCCTCTTATATTATGTGTCCATGTTTATATGTAATCTAGCTGTAAGTTTCCGTAATTGATAAAATTAAAATAATCATACCTCAAAGCGTCAGTGCCGCACTCAGGTATGCCATTAGGATAGTCCTGTTTCTGTCCCTGCTTGGCCTTCTCGATCTCCCTGGGGTCCAGGTTCGAGTCCTCGAGTTGTTTGTGCAGCTCGTGTAGTGTGACGCCGTGCACCACGTCCACGGGGTCGATCACGTTCCCGAGGGATTTGGACATTTTGCGACCGTGCGCGTCCCGGACCATTGGGTGGAGGTAGATTTCTCTGGTGGGGAAATAAAAATTCTAATTATTGTATATCGTTATAACAGTTTATACTTTATAGTTTCTGTGATGTACCGGTGTTTAAGTTGGTAGTTTTAATAAAACACAGTGATCGAATTCCAGGGTCTGAGGTCCGTCCGCTCGGTCTGACAGCTGTCAGTGTACTAACCGGTGGCGGGCGCTCGCTCACCTTTATATATTTCTCATACTTGATTTACATCTATCTACATCTTCATTAAGTCTGTATTTCACAGTTTTCACAATATGGTAGGAGCTTAGAAGTGAAGCTACGTTTTGTATGTTAATAACACCAACACCACTAGGCCAACACGAACTAGGCCAGCTTGGTGACTATACGGCCTAACCACTCTCAATCGTACTCTCGATTGTAGAGCAGGCCCGTGCCCTGCAGTGCGATATTCATACATACATATTGTATATTTTTTATGGAAATAAGTATTACTCACGAGAATGGAAGCCTGCCGAGCAGTCTCTGTCCGAAGAACACCATCCTGGCGACCCAGAAGAACAGGATGTCGTGACCCGTCTCCAACAGATTGCCGGGGTAGAACGCCTGCAATACATAACTCATTATTTACAAGTGCTTTCTTTTCCTCCTTACTCAAGGGAATAAAAAAAACTTAAATTATATAGGGAGCGCAGGAAAATGCAATGCAAATTAAAATGATGATAAAAAAATATAATATACCTATCCGTTTTGGAGTTATGACCGTTTAAAGTTTAAGTATAATCACTACTTTTCCGCATAAAACCAATTTAGAATGGATAAAGACCAAGATTTTAACTTAACGTATTTTTTATGTAATTGTGATTTCTCAGCATATACCGGGTATCTCAAGACTGCTACCGAAAACGATGCCGGGTGGTAGTTTTAGTGGCTACAAACACAATGCAATTAAAAATTTCGCATAGAAACGCGACAATTATTTTTTATGATTTTTTAAATATCGTCATTTTTGGGTGATAAATCCTTAGTTTTTGCTAAAATAATAATTTAAGTTCTTTTATACCTTATAGTATTAATAAATAAAAGGGTATACACTATTATTTTAGGAAAAAACGTATTTACCACCCAAATATGGCTATAGAAAAAAAATAACAAAAAAAAATTGACGCTTTTTATTGCAACTTTTTCTGTTGCATTGTGTCTGAAGTCGCTTAAACTACCACCCGGCTTCGTTTTCGGTGGCAGTCTTGATATACCCTGTATGTAATTATTAGAGTAGGCTACGAAATTGCAACTTACTCTAGATGCAATCATGATTCACTTGTACACCCTGTATATGGAAAAATGTAATAATACGTCATTAAACTACCTATTCTGCTTTAAATACATACCTTCAAATCATCCGTCTTATCCGGCCATCCGAATATAGAGAAGGGGAATAGTGCGGACGAGAACCAAGTGTCTAGCACGTCGTCGTCTCGCTTCATCTGTATCTCGCCGCGTTTGTACCCGTACGCGGCGCACGCTTTGAACACCGCCTCCTCCTCGGAGTGAGCCACGATCCATTGCTCCTCCGTCTGGGGGGAGGGGGGAGGGTTACAATTATTTATATATCTATTTATATAAGTACATATACGTCACACTATAGGGCATCGGCCTCTACTACAAACGAGAATACTACCTGCTACGATTACTACTATCAGTGTATCAGAATATCATGGCATTTGAGGAAATCGAAAATTGTGCATGGCAACACCAGGGCAATTAGATGAAAACATTTTGATACTTTCTATATATTTTAGTATTAAGTTCATATTAACAAAATACGTTTTTTAATCAAATGTTTTAATCATAATTAGATGATATTAGAAAGATAAAAAGTATGAAAAATGCTAAACCAATTATATTATTTGCAATCTCTTTAATATTAATTATATATCTATCTTTATAAGTACATATACCTCACGCTAAAGGGGATCCGCCTCTACAACACACGAGAATACTACTTGCTACTACTAGCTACCACGCTTTTCTAGTGCGGGTTGGGCGAATTTACACAACACAGAAATTCTTGCAAATCGTTATGGTAGACAGGTTTCCTCAAGGTTTTTTTCCTTAAATTATTAAAGAAATAAAATGTTATGATGTTACATTTTGATTTGAACATGCAAGGATTGCCAACATTAATAATTATAACACATTAAAATAAGTCAGTTCTTATGAATATTAATAATTTTATCAAAGTCACATATTATAGAAACATTATTTAAAATTGTAATAACATAAAAATACATTTTTGGTCCTTATACTTAAAACACAAGTATAAAAAAATATATTTCCAATTTACAAAAAAAAAAAAAAACTGCAGACGCACTAAAAATATCAAAATATTTCACAAAAACATGCAATAATTTAAAGCTATACGTAAAAAAATATTGTATCGACATGGTTATGCAGTCGTAATTTAATCTAAGTAGCTATTGCATTTAGTTCTTTATAGCTCTACACTTAAAACGCATTACTGGATGCACTACTCAACACAAAAACGGAAGCTTTGGCGTATATAACGCCCTAATGTATGGTTTGTTTTATTTTATGCTTTAGGGGTTTAAACTTAAAACACGCATTGGAATGCACTATTTAGCTTAAGAACACAAGCCATTTGAAAACTTATGAGAGGGCTTCTAAATCAGATGTTTTAGAACACCCTTGCGAAAATATTTTATTTTCTAAAACTGTTTAACATAATTTTGAAACCATTATTATTTATAATTATTGTGTTATTTTACAATATGACGACAGTTATTTTTTATGATGCACGATGGTTATAGGATAGTTAAAAAGTTTAAGCAAATGTGATGAGCAAGTAAAAGATGATTTTGTTATGTGTACATTACATTCGATTAGTTGTAGATGCATGTATTGGTTAGCTTGTTTAAATGCGCAAGCTAAATG
This sequence comes from Hyles vespertilio, assembly GCA_009982885.2. NCBI lineage: Eukaryota > Metazoa > Arthropoda > Insecta > Lepidoptera > Sphingidae > Hyles > Hyles vespertilio. The sequence goes on from CM042811.1 coordinate 19,194,736, forward strand.
CTAAAAAAACTTCTTAAAAACATACTACATTGTACGGACATGTAGTCCAATAAGATCATTATTCGATCTCAAAGTCTTCAACCATGCCATTTTCCAATTAGTGTCCAGAAGTATAGAAATAGTTCATTTTTGTATTTTTTTGTAAGATCTTTTGCACTTTTTTTGAAGTATGTTGCTTTTTCTGTTTGTTTTTTGTTTTTTTTTTTTATACCGGGTATCTCAAGACTGCTGCCGAAAACGAAGTCAGGTGGTAGTTTTAGTGACTACAAACACAATGCAACCAGAAATTTCGAAGAGAAACGCCACAATTATTTTTTATGATTTTTTAAATATTGTCATTTTTGGGTGGTAAATCCATAATTTTTGCTAAAATAATAATTTAAACACTTTGATACCTTAGATTATTTATAAATAAAAGGGTATACACTATTATTTTAGGAAAAAAATATTTACCACCCAAATATGGTCATAGGAAAAAAATAACAAAACAAAAATTATCGCTTTTTTTTGCAACTTTTTCTGTTGCATTGTGTCTGAAGTCGCTTAAACTACCACCCGGCTTCGTTTTCGGTAGCAGTCTTGATATACCCTGTATATAAAATTTTTGCAAAATTAAAAACAAGTGAACACTAAATATTCGTGAGTGTGTTGCCAGATTTTTCCAAATAATGTCCTAAAGTAAATAGTTAATTTTTGTAGTTTTTTTAAATATTTTTTGTGTTCTATCTACAATTTGTTACAAAAAAAAAAGAACAGCAAGCGAGCGAGCACTACATCCGTACACACACAGTTCGTACAGGTAGGGGCGGCGGCGGCGGCGTGGGCTCGCGGCGCCGGGTGCGCGTGCGCGTGCTCTTCTTGCGTCCCGAGCGCGTGCGGCGGCGGCGCGGGGGCAGAGTGCCGGCCGCCGCCGCCGCCGCCGCCGCCGCGCGAGCCTGCCGGGCCGCCGCGCGCGCCAGCCGAGCCTCCTCCTCGTCCTTGCCGCACAATAGTCACACACACACGTTAAACTGACACTGCATGGATCCTCCTAATTATTTTCATTACTGACCGGCAAAATACTATCTATGCGTTCTGCGCATGTACTGTATAGGTTCTTCTAATTATTATTATTACTGACTGGCAGAACACAAGAATATCTGTGCATTTTACGATTGTACTGACCGGGATTGTGGTACAAAACCAGGACCAGTACAAAAAGAGAAAAAAATATGAATAATAATATGAAATATGAGAAATAATATGTTACTCTTAATTATACTGTCTCAGAAAAAAACAACAATATATACCGGGTATCTCAAGACTGCTACCGAAAACGAAGCCGGGTGGTAGTTTTAGTGGCTACAAACACAATGCAATTAAAAATTTCGCTTAGAAACGCGACAATTATTTTTTATGATTTTTTAAATATCGTCATTTTTGGGTGGTAAATCCATAGATTTTGCTAAAATAATAATTTAAACTCTCTTATATCTTAGAGTATTTATAAATTAAAGGGTATACACTATTATTTTAGGAAAAAATGTATTTACCACCAAAATATGGCAATAGGAAAAAAATTACAAAAAAAAAATTGTCGCTTTTTTTTTGCAAATTTTTCTGTTGCATTGTGTCTGAAGTCGCTTAAACTACCACCCGGCTTCGTTTTCGGTAGCAGTCTTGATATACCCGGTATATAATTATATAAGTTCTGCATATGAACTGACCAAGATTGTTAAAAACCAGTACATTTCTCTGTACTGGTTTTTAACAATCTTGGTCTTGGAAATGATAATGTTACTATGATGTATGAGAGAAATATCGGTACAGAAAAATAATTGTACTGTACAGTGATAACACAGAAATAGTAAAAATACCACCCTTTTAGTTGCACATAACTTTACAATACACCGCGAGTACAATACAATATGTAAAAACTATGATCAAAAAAATGTACTGGTGGTAGGTCTCTCATATGTGAGCGGCCATCTGGGTAGGTACCACCGCAATGTCTATTTCTCCCGTGAAACAACACTGCTTAAATGCACTGTTGTGTTTCGGATTGAAGGACATTGTAGCCAGAGCAACTACTGGACATATTGAGACTTAACATCTTATGTCTCAGGATGGCGAGCGCAGTGGAATGTTGTTACTGTTTATGAGCGGTCGTATCGCTTACCATCAGGCGAACGGCTTGCTCGTCTCGCCATTCACAGCAATAAAAAAAAAATTCAAATCAATTGAAATTTATCGACACTAACTTATTTCCTATTAGCGATATTTACTACATACTTAATAATGCTAGAAAAAAATATTGAGGGTTACAATTATATATAAAAAATTACACCAATTTTTCCACGATTATAACTAGATTCAAGAAGAAATTACACCTAAAATCTAAGCACCATATTGTACTAACCTCTCTAGACACGTGCACCACCTTATAAGCTGGTATCTGATGTCCCCACCACAGTTGTCTCGAGATGCACCAGTCGCGGATGTTGTCCATCCAAGAGTGCCAGGTCTTTACGTGCATCTCCGGGATTATCTTCAGCTCGCCGTTGTCTACTGCACTCTTGGCGCTCTTAGCCATGCTCTCGCAACGGACGAACCTGGGCGAATGGCAGATAGTAAATCGAAATAATTTTTTTTTATTGCTATAAATGGCGAGACGAGCATTTCGTTCGCCTGATGATAAGCGTACGACGCGCGACGGCTCATGAACGGTAGCAAAACCAAACATTATTGTAACAGCGTTGTAGACTTCAAAATTACCGATATTACCTGCTTTAAAGCCCGAAAAAAGTTTAAGCGTCTACCTGTATTATTGTATGGGAGCTACCCCTCTTAATATTGTTTTTGTTATAGCGGCAACTAAAAAAATAAATTGTGAAAAGTTCAGCTATGAAGCTATCACGGTTTATGAGATAAAGCCTGGTGACAGATAGACAGACAGATAGATGGATAGACGGATAGACATAAAGCGGAGACTTAGTAATAAGGTCCCGTTTTTATCTTTTAGGTATGAAGCCCTAAAAAAAGGATTTTACTATCCATAGAGGCGACCTCAGGCAGATATACTATAATATTATGTACTGACCACTGCGGCTTGATCATGGGTTCGATAACATCCTTGGTTCTGCTGCAGAGCGGCACTACCATAGCGTGGTCCTTGGTCTCACGATATGAGCCTAACTCTGTTAGTTTCTTCACTATCTCGCGACGAACGTCGTAACGTTTCATGCCCTGCATCCAAATATTAGTTACTAGTATCGTACAAGATATTTCTGAGATCCATTCAAACAAACAAACTGTTTAGCTTTACATATCAAGGATAGATTAATTAATTCGATTTGAATGCGAGAATTTGCATGAAAATAACCTAAATTATGCAGGAAAGTGGTAAACAGTTATTTGTTTAATTCACAAAATTGAATATCAAGCTAAATTCTTAGTTTCAACAAAAGATTAGTTTCTTACTGACAGTTACTTTGCTGAACCAGAATAAATAATTTTTATTGTGATTGGTGGTTAGTTTTAGAATCAGGATAAATATTTACTCAAGAATGAACCCTATTACTAACGGAAAAAGGTCCACAGTTGTCGAGCATGAGTCCGTCGTCTGTGAGAATGTTCAAGTTTTCCAAATTGTGACGTTTGCCCACTTCGAAGTCATTCGCGTCGTGCGCCGTCGATATTTTCACGGCACCTGAACGAGAAAAAAAATGGATTATTTTTATTCTGGAGTTGTGAAATTAGACACTTTGTCATTGTATTGAGCAATAAAATTAAATTATTTTTTTTTATATTTGATTTATTGATATTCTCAAGGCAGTTCGGTTAGATCGATAAATGTGGCTTGATAAATTTTTTTTTTGTTCCGACTGAATATTAGTATTTAGAATATCTTTTACTTTAACTATTACAGCCCATATTCTTCCCACTGCAAGGCACGAGTCACTCACAAACGAAAATACGATTAAGAGTGTTTAGGCCTTAGAACATACCGGTTCCGAATTCCTTGTCAACATAGGTGTCTCCAATGATTGGTATTTTCTTGTCCAATATTGGGTGTACCACCATCTTTCCAATCAGGTGTTTGTATCTGTGTACAGAAATAAAAGAAAAAATATTAAATTTTTATCAATTTTAACCAGTATCGATATCGGGATTTACAATATTTTTTACCGGTACGACGAATGGACAGTCTCCTTTATAGTACTGATGTTGAAATTACCTCTCATCATCAGGGTGTACGGCGACGGCGACATCAGCAAGCATGGTCTCGATACGTGTGGTAGCCACCACAATCTCATCTTGCCCGTCTTCTGTCTTGTATGCGAAGTACACTAGCACACCAAACTCCACCTGTTAGTATAAACAACATACATACTTTTTTTAAATTGCAATATATGGTGAGACAAGCATGCCTTTCGCCTGATGGTAAGCGATACCACCGCTCATAAACAGTAGCAAAACCAAACAACAACTTAAATTACAAAGCAATGCTTGGCATTTCACTGCGCTCGCCACCCTGAGACATAAGATTTAAAGTCTCAATATGTCCAGTAGTTAGTCTGCAGTTGCTACAATGTCCTTCAATCCGAAACACAACAGTGCATTTAAACTGCCGTTTGGCGGGAGAAATAGACATTGCGGTGGTACCCACCCAGACGGACTCCCACATATGAAAGACCTACCACCAGTAAAAATAATTACACAAACTCACGCCGTTGTCCTAGGGTAAGCAAAGGTGCTAGGACACCCGCATTTCACCTTGTATGTTCCGTCTCACGATGTGATAGGGGTTGAGCCTATCACCATATCGGGCACAAATTCCTAACTCTGACCTGATAATGAATAGAAAAATTCAATATCACTTTGCCCGACCCGGGATTCGAACCCGAAATACACACAGGACTTCGAAAAGTTAGAATATTTTAATACTTGTATTGTCCATTACAATCACAAGTAATTATGAAACTGATTTACCACACATAAAATTACTCTCATTCAAACCAAAATAATAAATAATAAATAAATAAATAACACCCAACAGTCACATACATAGTCCTGACCCCACATTAAGATCGAGTCTTGTGTCGTGGGTATCAGGAACTACGAGAGACTTTTCGGTCTCACAAACACCCAGACCCAGAAGAAATATTTGTGGGCCGCACAAACATTTCTCTCGGTGCGGGGATCGAACCCGCGGCCTCTCGTTTCACAGGCAGCGTCTAACCGCCTGCGCCACGGTGGCTGTCAATAATATATTAACTATCACAGTACCTACCTTCTGTTCATATCCAGGTATAGACAGCATAGTCCTCCCACTGACTTCAACCTTATCCACCTCGATATCAGAAATAGCACTTTTCAGAGCACAGCACCAGTTGACCATCCTATGTGCCCGGTAGATGTCACCTGTCTCATGAAGCCGTATGAATGCTTCGTTTACAGCTCGGCACATTGACGGGTCCATTGTGAACCGCTCGCGGGTCCAATCGTATGAGGAGCCCAGGGAACGAAGCTGCTCGTAGATCCGGTCTCCTTTACTAGAAGGGAGGTTTTGTTAGAGATGACAGTGATGGACAGTTTTTTAACTGATTAAAAAAAGGTGGAGGTACTATATTTTTCGGAATCTTTTTTATTTATTCAGTGTTAAATCATAAACAAAATTATGTTGTAATAGTAATCATAGAATGTACAATGCTGAATATATACGTATAAAACAAACCCTAAGCTAATTTGTAAATATTGAGATTCGTTTTCTACCTCTTATATCTATAAAACATATGAAATAAATGATATCTATGATATAATATCATTTTTTTCTATTAAATCTCATTATTTAAAGATACAAGTTGCTTAAGAAACTAATCGATTGCATTGGTAAAGGTTATTGACATGCACAATACAATAAGATAGGTCAGGCAGGAGTTTACCCTTTAGCAAAAGGGCATACACACACCGCCAATTACTGTAAACCTAATGTTAATATTGATGTATATATTCATATTAATAATATGGTAACAAAAAGTATATTTGAATAAGTGCCTATTCCATTGTTAACATCGGGTATATCTCATGAAAAAGAAATCGATAAATACGTCAACTTACTCTTCTTTCCATGCCCATATGCGTTTAATGAACGCCTCCCTGCCGAGGTCGTGCCTGGTCTTCCTCTCTTCGCGCCATATCTTCTTCTCCACGACCACCTGGGTAGCTATACCAGCGTGGTCACAGCCCGGGTTCCACAGGGTTGTGAGACCATTCATTCTAAAATAATACAATTTTTTTTCTTTAACCTATCTCATCCCACTGCTGGGCAAAAAATAAAAGTAATAAATAATACCATTACTGGTGGTAGGTCTCTCATATGTGAAAGTCTGCCTGGGTGGGTAGCACCGCAATGTCTATTTCTCCCGTCAAACAGCAGTTTAAATGCACTGTTGTGTTTCGGATGGAAGGACATTGTAGCCAGAGTAACTACTGGACATATTGAGACTTAACATCTTATGTCTCAGGATGGTGAGCACAGTGGAATGTTGGTACTGTTTATGAGTGGTTGTATCGCTTACCATCAGGCGAACGGCTTGCTCATCTCGCCATTAATTGCAATAAAAAAGAAACATATTTTATCATAGATAAGTTTATTTCTCACCTGTTCCACCTGATAATGGCATCTTGTACGGCATTGGTGAGAGCATGTCCAAGATGTAGTGTCCCGGTTACATTGGGTGGTGGAATTACCATCACAAACACTCCTTTGGGATTGTATTCCAAAACAGATTTTCTCTGAAATTAAATTGATTGTTATCATTATTGATGACCAAAAATTATAATAAGAAGACAGTCAATTTCTATATCATGTATAGTTGAGTGCAAAGTTACAGTCTTATCTCACTTTATTGTTTTTATTACTCTGTAATCCACCTGATAAAGTATTCATTTACAAGATATTTTAAACATGTGAGGTATAATCAGGGATGAGATATAATTGCAAAATTAAATACCAGGGCTTCTAAGTACGAGTACGTAAAAATACTAGGGTTGGTTTTGAACCCTCTAAAATACTTAAAAGTATTTTGTTAGTATGAGTCGGCAACCCTTCGCGTCCCAGCCGCGGCGCAGCGTCTATAAAATACTTGCATAAGAATTCAATCCGTATTCCGTAACGAATAAGGAGCAACAATGCATAAATGAAAAAAATACTTTGAAGTATTTTTTATTCACGAATACGATTGTGATCCTTATCTATATGAATTTAAGGATAGTTTTTCTATGGAAGTATTTTTATGTATAGTGTTCCAAGTTCTTCGCGCACCGACGTATAGCGGCGCCTAAATTTGAAAATACCTGCATAGGAATTCAACCCGTATTTGATGGTAAATAAAGAGCAAAATAGTATGAATAAAAAATACTTTGAAGTTCAAAGTATTTGTTATTGACAGATACGATTGTGGTTCTTATCTATATTACGTTATGAATCGTTTTCCTATGCAAGTATTTCCATGTATAGTTTTCAGGGATCTGTGCATATCGACGTATGGCAATACTTTCATACTTGTAAGTATTTTCTGCTCGTACCAGGGCGCCGTACTTCGAAGTGAATACCTGGTTTTAAAACCTGGTATCGTAAATACGTCTCATCTTTAGTATAATGGTTTCTTAGATTTATGCAAAAATTACACATTGAAATAAAACTGTTTTATGCTTACTTAATCAAATCCATGATAGAGTCCATCAAAATTAGTTTCATTTAAATGAGTCCAGGTTCAATTTGTTACATATGCATCCAAAATTTATCTATCATCTACACAAACATCTTAACATAGTATGTATCTTGGTGTCAGATCTCATTTACAAAAGAGTATGTAATAAAGTATAAGTAAAAGAAAACTGCATTAGACAATGAAGTAATTGAATGATGAAAGTGCTAGATAAGGAATTAATAATATGTTGAAAAATTTTAATGCTGCCAATGCTTACAAAAATAAACATTAACTTACAGTAATAAAGTTCATTTTCCAACATCAGTAAAATAAACTATGACTTGTGTCTGAATCAATATTACAAAGCATCTCTTCATTCACACTCAGCATTTATTGGTACTATTTATTTGGCCCAACCCCAATAAGGTTTACAATTAATTTTTCTGGATACACCTGGTTATGTAAGCCACTATACTCACTCCATATTCAGGTTTGAAGAAGCCTTGTTTCTCCCACCAATTATACCAAGCTGCCTCCACATACCGGGGGCTATATGAGTCTGGCATAGGCCCTGAAACATCCTTCTTTGCTCCCCGAGGAGTGTCTACTGTGTAAAGTATCACTTCTTTAGATTCCTTTGACTTTTTCTGCAACAAATAACAAATGTTTTGTTAAATAATGTATTAAAATTATAAAAACATACCACAGGTGGTCTATGGTACTGCTGAACACAGGCCTACAACAAATATATTATATTAAAATAAAAGCTAAAAAAATATTTTTAACGGTAAGAAATATATCAACGCAGGAAAGCGATTTTGTCGTATCTCGAAACAAGTAATTTTACACCAGAACCAAAAAAATATATTTAAAAAATGAATAACCTCTAAACTAGAATACTTAGGAATACCATTTCTTTAATAATAACATTTTAAAATAAAGCCTTACATTTTCACGAGGAAATTTAATGCGGTATTTTTTTATGAATTAAATAATATACAAAACGCATATACGCATTTTTTGAGATACGACAAAATCGCTTTCCTGTGTCTATATGTTTTTCTTAAATCAACTTTTACTCAATAAATATGATGAAATACTATTGTAGGTGAATATAAGCATTACTTCTGTTATGTTTTTAACCAAGTGTTTATTTCTAGTGCCAAATACTATACTCTGAATAAAGACAAAACATATGTTTTAAATTCTGTGTATTATTTATTAATAAACAATTTATTATTGCAAAAGACAAATATTTTATAAAATTTAGTTAAAAATAATTATTTTATAAATTAGTTCTTATTACATTCGCTTTTTGCCATTAAAAGAGCACAAGGAGAAGGAAGATACTCATTCCAAGTGCATTGATTATTTAATACATAATAATATTTTTCTTTGCTATTTTAGTTTATCAATTATCATAATATTGCATCAGAAAAGGTATATGCACTCGATTTGTAAATTGAGTTTGCTATAGAATATTTTTTAAATATGAAAACATGATTTTATACATTTGTTTACTTTCACCATATAATATTTTAATAAAATGATGTAAGGTTGCGAACAATTGTAATTGTATACTTTCACTTCTCTTGGTGACGAATCTACTAACCTAAGTTTCTGGCTCCTGCATGCAAATACTAATATTCAATTACCTTGTATCCTTTGAGCTAAATTGTTAATGAGAAAGTAGCTCTATGTAAACTTTTATTTAAGGAAATAAAAGAAGAATAATAGTTTTACCTCCGGTTTATCTTTGTGTCCAGCTGGTGCAGTACTTTTCTTTTCTAGCTTAGCTTTTAATTTTTCCAACTTCGCAGCCTTTTTGGCTTCTTTCTCCAGTTGTTTCGCGCTCTTCTCCTGCTGCTGTTCTTCAGGAGGATCGTTTTGCGGTTCATTGTCAGTCATATTTAAAATAAAAATACCGAACCAGTACACAAATCAAAACCACATTCACTAAAATGCACACTAAAATGTGATGTGGAATTGCAAACTCAGTTGACAGTAGACATGTATAACTCAGGAGTGATTTACTAAAAAGATATATATCCAACGTACGGAGCAATTATATCTTTATATCCCTTGCACTCAAACTAACTCATTATATCCATACGCGTAAAGATCATTATTGGTTCAATTTCACTGCAAAGATTAGAAAGAAACAGATTTAGATTTTTATATTTGTGTGAGCGGAAAAGAGAATATTTATGTTCACAATGTAATACATGCGCCATGCGTACGATCGTGGAATACGATCACAGTAGTAAATGGAGTGTAAGCGAAAACAAAGCTATTTACAATGAATTAAGGTCTAATTTGGCTAGCATGTTTTCAAATTAGCAAAGATATATTGTATTCATTTTTTTATCGGATTTGTATTTTGTTTCCGTGAAATATCTTGTACCAGTGATGACCATAGCACAAAAGTTTTAATTACAAAATTATCCAATTTATGCAATTTTTAAATTTCCATGAATTTTTACATATTTCACTACTCCTTATTTATATTTCTAAACACAATTTATTTCTGTTGATAGATATCAGCAGAAAATAATTAATCTCTTTATCTCACTGTAACAATACTATATCTAAACCACAAAGCAATTTTTACTCGAACATAGCCTCTTGAACGTCCACCCAAATGTTAATTTTACATATAGATATTGTGGAAGACTCATAACTAAATTTCTAATCACCAAAATTTCTAATCAACTAATTTAAACTCATCTTTTATCTCATGAATCATTAAGAGATAGAGATATAAAGATATACTCCACCAAAATGTCAATCTTAGATATAGATATAAAGAAAGACTCATAACTCAATTTTAATCAAATCATTCTTTAGCTCATTGATCATTGTGAGATAAAGATATAAAAGAATAATATATATCTTTTGACTCAAAAGATATATATCTCTCTTTTCTTTACAGTGATTCATTTTGCGCATGACTAGTTGACAGAACTTTCCTTCAAAACCTGATAAAAGGAATCCATGGAAATGTTGCCAACGAAAAATACAAGTGGAGATCAATACTAAAATTAGCGCTGGCAACATTTAAATTTCAAACACATAGCTGGCAACTTTGGCTGGCAACATTTGTACATCCGGCAACACAAGCAACGCCATTTTGTTTTTCAATTCTTGCGGAACGCTCCGTGGTGTGCTCCGAGCTATTTATTTTATTTGAACTTTTCCTGTGTAATTATAGATTGAATAGGTGTTGTTTACGTTTTACTCGTTTATCTGTCACGCCGTGCGCTATGTCTGATCGAGAGGTACTATAATTAACTATTGTCCGTCTTAGCTTCGATCGCATTCCCGCCTCGTGTTTTATTTTGTCGGATGCCGAATGCTATATTTACTGAGTGTCTGCTCGGTTGGATAATTTCAGAGGAGCCGCTCGAGGACCCGCAACGGGTCTCGGGAGCCGGTGCCGAAGCCCCCTGCGATGTCCAGGGGACACAGCAGAAGCCGGTCTAGGACGCCGCCCCCGCCGAAAGCGTCTAGCAGAAAGTACAGGAGCCCGTAAGTTTGCTTGTACTAATCGCTAACACGTACTATATTTCGCATTTTGTGTGAACAAAGTTGATAGATAATGAATTAAAAGTGGTGTTTGTTGGATATTTTTCTAACCTCGCTTCAAGGGTAGCGAGCGTCCGCGCGTATTGCGCAATGATGTCATTTACATACGGTATCGTGTTTAAATCGCGAATTACCTACAATTATGTTTTAGAGGAAGTGAATTCGTTCATAATATGTTGAACAGGCACGCACTATACTGCATGTTCTTTTTTTAACAATGATGAGAATTAATTACTTGCCAATGTTAATGTTTGAATTGCAAACATTTTTTTGTTGTTAATTGCCTTGAATTTTTATGTGACAAAACATATCTCCAAGGTGATTTATACTCGCATGATAATTTTTAAGTTCTATATAAAATATTTCAACTGGAATCCTTTTTAGGGTTTGGTCTACTGATACTGATATCTAGATTGGATTGGGAATTATATTTGGTTTGAGAATATCAGATTTTTACTCCCATTGCAGGTTCCCAACAACCATCTTTTTTGTTAATGATTATTTTAACAATGTTTCCATGGATACAAAATGCTAGGACTTTCTTTAAATAGTACATACCCAATACTCAAGCACAGAAAACTTAATAAAGATTGTAAGTCACTGGAAGCAGGCATTTCCAAAAAAGAGTTATTTTTTTGGGCAAGTCCTATGTTGATCAACCTCATGGATAAAAATGATTAATGTTATGTAAACACAATTTTAGCATGTCATTTACTTTGATAACATACCACATGAATGAATAGAATGATAAGTATTTTAAATACCACCTCAAGCATAAAATACCAAATGGTATTAATTTCAGTAGAATTAGTAGCAAAGGTAAATTATCCATTTTAACTGTAATTATTTAAATATTTTTAATAATACTGTTATTTGCTTTACATACAATTCAATTGGTAGACATTATATTATATTTTTACTAGCGGCCCGACCCAGCTTCGCCTGGGTGCATATATTTTTTTATTCCACTCCACACCAAATATATGTTGCTTTTCGTATAAACTCTTGTATACCTAAACTTGACGTAGCTATCCTACTGTCCGGCTAAATCCCGTTTCATCCGCCTGTTCAGTCTCTTCCCAATCCATCCCGTCTCTTCTCTTTATTATTCATCCCGTTTTATAACGTGCATTTACATTTCGTCCTAACAAATCTGTCAGCTATCCCACCCCTCTCCCGTACCTATTTTACTTTATGTCCCTTCTCTCCATATGCATCCATATACATCTTAATATATATAATTCACGTGTCACGTTGTTTGTCCGCGATGGACTCCTAAACCACTCAACTGATTATAATGAAATTTTGTAGATATGTGTTATTTGTTCCAACTTAAAAGTGGGATAGTTTTTATCTCGATTGAATTGACGAAAGTATAAAAAAAAGGAAAAAACATTTTGCCATACAAAATGTTCATGGGTTTGTAACTGTCAAAGATTTAATGTTCATAGCGTCGATACGGTAAACTCTTCCCTAAAATTAAATAACGTATTTAAATATACAAGAGCTTATACGAAAAATAACACGTATTTGGTGTGGAGTAAAATAAAAAAGTATCTGCACCCAGGAGAAGCCGGGCCGGGCCGCTAGTTGTCCTATATTTATGTAGCATCATAATATACTCTTTAGTTTACAATAAATTCCTGAACGTATGCATAAATATTTGACAGTCAATTTAAATGTCAACCACTTTTCATTACTGTCATTAATTTACATCTTTAAAATCTAAAATACGCCATAAATCGAATATTGTGGCTATGTGTTGTCGATTCGAAACCTTTATTTAAATACGTTATTTAATTTTAGGGAAGAGTTTACCGTATCGACGCTATGAACATTAAATCTTTGACAGTTACAAACCCATGAACATTTTGTATGGCAAAATGTTTTTTCCTTTTTTTTATACTTTCGTCAATTCAATCGAGATAAAAACTATCCCACCTTTAAGTTGGAACAAATAACACATATCTACAAAATTTCATTATAATCAGTTGAGTGGTTTAGGAGTCCATCGCGGACAAACAACGTGACACGTGAATTATATACCGGGTATCTCAAGACTGCTACCGAAAACGAAGCCGGGTGGTAGTTTTAGTGACTACAAACACAAAGCAACTAAAAATTTCGCAAAGAAACGCGACAGTTATTTTTTATGATTTTATAAACATCGTCATTTTTTGGTGATAAATCCCTAGTTTTAGCTAAAATAATAATTTAAACTCTTTTATACCTTAGATTATTTATAAATAAAAGGGTATACACTGTTATTTTAGGAAAAAATGCATCTACCACCCAAATATGGTCAAAGGAAAAAAATAACAAAAAAAAAATTGTCGCTTTTTTTGCCACTTTTTCTGTTGCATTGTGTCTGAAGTCGCTTAAACTACCACCCGGCTTCGTTTTCGGTAGCAGTCTTGATATACCCTGTATATTAAGATAGAATACAAGTTTGTATTTTGTATTTAAACAAGTTAAGGAATGTAGTTAAAAAATAAACTGTTCTTAAAAAATATGTTGAACTGTTGGCACAAGCAGTTGTAATTTGAATATTATTATGTTAATTAATTTTTTTTTTAACTTTAATTGTTTGCAATCTGTTTGTGCAACATTTAGCAAGTTGTTTGAAAAATTATAGTTTTCTTTTACGGTGCGCATCCAGTGACACGCCCGTTTCCATTCTTTAAATCTATCTTAGTAGATCTTGTGGGATTTTTCGTTTGAGTCTCCGTGTCAGCGTTGAGTCGTCCATCAAGTGCTTGGCCAGTACATTAGGGTGATTTGTTATCCTTGTTTTATACGATTTTACACTGTCTTTGACTTCTTGTATGACTGTCTTCATTTTAAGGTCATGATGGAGCCTATTATTGGTAATGTACCATGGTGCGTTGACTATCATTCGCAAAATTTTTGGACTGGAATCGTTGTAAGATCTCTATGTTTGAATTTGCAGATGTACCCCAGAGTTGCAGGCCATATGTCCAGATAGGCTTAATTACAGTCTTATAGAGAAGTAATGGGGATGATGACAATAACAACGAATTAATGAAATTATGGTTTAATATAATAATGTATAATAGAAGGATTCTCAAAATAAACATTTGCTTTAGTTTTTAATTGAGATTAAATATATTTTTGCAAAAATAAAAGTACAAAACCTAAGCATCCGCCATGTTAGATGAAACGCCAATAAGAAGCGAGTGACGTGTCACTTTCGTAAATATTACTTAGTCATAACGCGAACTTGGCTAGTTTTGGTCATTTCTATATTATTCAGTATATTTATCTAATATTTAGTAATGCAATCAGTTTTGTGCTACCTACGAAAAATGAATATTACTCATGGAATAAGGATTCATCGCAAATAGCTCAAAATTTGGAACTATGCGATATTCCATATCACTGTTTAATTGGAACATTAATAACGTTTTTCAGTACTCATATACACAGCGATTGGCATGCTAATAATACCGAAAGGAAATAAATGAATCGTAGCTCCGATATTTATCTCTATTGTTATTTATAATAATTTTAAATTTTGATATGTTGTTTTCTGGACACGTCAAACATTATGAACATTGCAAATAAAGTCATTATTTCCGTCAAAATAGTGTTCACGGAAATTAATCACGATTTTAAAGATCCTGGATCTTGCCTTTCCATTTTAGCCATATATTACTAACTTTTTTATCCATTGAAACATTAATAAACAAATTGCTCGGAGTTTGTATCGATGTATTATTACATTTTATATTACCAACCCGCACTAGGCCAGCGTGGTGGACTATATGGCCTAACCACTCAATCGGTAGTCGATTGTAGAGGAGGCCCGTGCCCTGCAGTGGGACGTATATGGGCTGATACAGATTATTACATTGCGTAACTACACATCATCGATCCACATTAAAACTCGGCATTACTATTAAAAATAATAAAATTAATATATCACAATATACACGTAAACATTGCACGAGCAAGCATTTACAAAAGCATGACGTCACACACGGACGCCATTACTATTACAGCGTTTTTGAGCAAAGATTAAAATGTGAAATTTAAAACGTAATTTTTCGCGCAAATCTTTACTTTTTTTCAAAAATTAAATTCATTTTAAGTATTGTTAATGTATAAGAACATCCTGAAGTAGTTTTTCAAAATCAGTCATCATGCCTATTTGTTTTCGAGTGAAAGCTGCGATCCGCGATTTATCATCCAGTACATTTTGCGTACAAGTTGACCCATTGCAAGGCGTTTGGTATATATATGTTTTCTCCACGTCAGACGACGGTCAAGATGTATTCTAAGGTATTTAGCTTAATCCGCTTGAGGGACTGGGCGCCATTAAGATAAACTGGTGGACATGTTCCTCGACGTGTTGTGAAAGTAATTTGAATCGATTTCGTTTCATTTGCTTTTATACGCCAATCTTTAAGCCAGGCTGATATTTCATTTAGACTATTCTGCAATTTTTGGGTTGCTATGTCTGGAGAATCATGAGATGACAAAATAGCAGTGTCATCCGCGAAGGTACCTACTTTGTAAAAGTTCGAATTTGTATAACGTACAACGTAACCATAAGTTTATGGTTACGACCATAAGTAAATAACGACCATAAGTATGTGTAGGTGCATTCGTATCGTATATAAACTTCGATCATCCGAAGTTTCGAACTTCGTTTCGTTGAATATAGTAGGGCCCCATCTGTGGAGGGAAGATCGGCTGTATAGATAAGATATAGGGTCGGGCCCAAGACACTGCCCTGTGACACACCTGCGCGTATTGAATAAAGTGCCGAGACTTCTTCACCCTGTTTTACAAAAAAATATCTATTTTCAAGGTATGCTTTGATAAATTGATAATAATTCGTCGGGAGAGCCGTTTTGACTTTGAAAAGGAGTCCATCATGCCAAACTCGGTCGAAAGCCTGGGAGATGTCGAGAAAAGCTGCAGTACAGTATTGTTTGCTATCAAATGCTGCATTTATATTTTCAACAACCCTGTGTACCTGTTCGATCGTGCCATGTTTTTGTCGAAACCCGAATTGATGGTCAGGAATTAGGTTTTTGTCTTGTATAACTCGAGCTAGCCTGTTAATGAAAAGTATCTCCATTATCTTTGATGGGATCAGTAACAGGCTAATCGGCCTGTAGGATTTGACATCTTCCGGAGCTTTACCCGGCTTCTGAATCATTATTATTTGTGCTACTTTCCATTGAGCGGGCACATATCCTCTTGTGATTATTGAGTTATAGATGTAGGTTAGTAAAGATATACCCTCCGAAGGTGATTTATTTTGGTCAAGTTTGTATATTGCCCTTCTTACTTCTGCTTTTGAAAAGCTTTTTATTGGCAGATCTAATTGGTTTATTTGTTGTAAAAGGGTGGAGACATGTCTGATCTGTGTAGATCCTTGGTCAGGGTTTGGTGTAAAAACATTTTTCAAATGTTCAGCGAACGTATATGCCTTTTCGTGATCATTTGTCGCCCAGCTATTATCGGATCTTCGTATAGGAGGATGAGATGCTATTGGCCTCTTCAGATATTTCGTCGCTTTCCACAGAGAATAGTTGGATGCAGCACTGCTGTCCAAGTTTTTTAAATATGTCTGCACTTTGCGATTTCTGTTTTCAGCTACAAGTAGCTTCAACTGTGCCGTTAATGAATTTAATAGTGTTTTATCTCCAGGATATCGTGTTAGCTGCCATCTCTTTCGGGTTTTGCGTTTTAGAGTTAGAAGGTCCTTAATATATCAGGTATCCAGAATTTAGATTGGCGATCATCGTCAGTTCTAGGAGTAGCGAGCCAGGCTGATTGTTGAACACAATAGTTGAAATGCTCCACGGCATTATCTATTTCATCTACTGTTTTTAATGGCAGGTTCAAGTTTAGAGACGCTGTTATTGACTCCCGAAATTGTGACCAGTCTGTTTTTTGAGTATGGAGTCGACAAGGTTTCACAGTGTGTCTTATGTTTTTATGTAACAATATTTCAACTGGTGAATGATCAGATGACAAGTCATTTATTGATGTACATGTAAGATATGTATTTGCTATTCCCTTCACAACGCAGAAATCAATCAAGTCTGGAGTCTTGTTTACATCTGTAGGCCAATAGGTCAGTTCACCAGATGATACTACTGCCAGGTTTAAATTTTCTACGGCTCTATGGAGTTGTCGTCCCTTTGATGTAGTAATGCGTGAGCCCCAGATGGAGTTTTTAGCATTATAGTCGCCCCCAGCGATGAATCGTCGCCCTAGTGAATTGAAGAACGTTTCGTATGAGTCCTGTTTTATGTTGTGCTTCGGAGGGCTATATACAGCTGATACTATAAAAGGTCCTGTCCAGTCGTCAATAACTATGTTAGTAGCTTGGATTTCACTAGAAGAGTAGCTTGTTGTTTCGTGGTGTTTAATGCAATCTTTTATCAAAACAGCAGTTCCTCCATGTGCAGTGCCATCAGGGTGCATTGTGTGATAAAATTTATATTTATTGAGATAAAAGTGGTTCTTTTTTGTAAAGTGAGTTTCTGAGATAAGAAAGATATCAACGTCATGTAACAAAACAAATGTTTTAACTTCAAGGAAGTGTTGTGACAGCCCGTTGGCATTCCAAAGGACTATTTTTAAGGAGTCGAATTTCCAAACCTTGATGTGAGGGTCATTATTAAGTTAGTCATTGCGGTTAATTGCTGCATCATTTGTTTTATTAGGATTACCAACTCTCGTATAGCACTTGTGCTTGTCTTGTCTTCGTTTATTTCAGTTTTGTTAAGTGTTATCTCACTATTTTTTGTTTGCATACAAGTAATACACTCAAATGTTAATTAATTATGACAAAATTGCTTTTTTGTGGTCCAAAAAACAGGCAACTGTACAGAGTTTTAGAATTTCAGATTTTTTATCACTGAACCAAAACCTTACAGTTCCAAGTTCATATATGCCCTACACTTAGAGTATATATGTATATACAAAATACTCTAAGGCCCTACACTCATTGGTCATAATAGGCTTTAATCTATTATTTCTTATTAGTTTTGTAATTGCAATAACCATAGAAATATTCCTATATTAATTCCTATAAACAGAGGAAATATTTAAAAAAATCTATAAAAATTTAAAGTTAGTTCAATGGAAACATAAATGCACACCCACAAGTTTTATCAATACCAAATTGATTGGCGCGGCGTGCGCCGTAGCGATAACATTAAGTGGTTCTGTTGAATAGAAAGTATATTGTGTGCACTATTAATATCCACAGTAACTATGCCGGATTCTAACAGCCACAATTTACATAATTATGTTGTATGATTGAGGAAATGTGGGGTTTTTATGGTTTTGATAACATACAAAACATAATGATAAAAAGTTTTGTTTATATTTAGGTAGATAAGTAAGCTGTATTGAATAGTTACTTAGATTGAATAAAACACAAGAGATAATAATAGACAATACTCAGTACATATTATATTGAAATAAAACTTTTTATTTTTATATTAGGTATTACTTTCTTTTAGGTACCCAAGATACAGGCATGACCTAATTTGGAGTCACCCAAAATATTGTAACACTCAATGCAGATATGCCAATTGTTAACTTTTACTAATTCTAATATTGTCACACCTAGGTTTTTTTTCAATACATAAAGTTATTATTGTTTTCTTGTATTTACTGCATATCTAAGGTCATGGTTGACGGTCATGCCACACGCATCTTATGGCGTGCATCCAGTGTTATACAATGTCATATGTAATTACTAATGTACAAACTACAAAGTAACTGGATAGGGTCTGATTACGAAACAAAATACATATATGCGGTTTTCCTACTATGTGTTTAGTGGTAATTGATTCATAGCGTAGTGTTTTCGATCAATCAATTCAACTTTTATTTATAGACAGGTGGTTGCTAGGATACCCTCATTCAATTTTGTATAATCAATTTAATGGAAAAAATATTTCTATGTAAGATTTATCGTGGCGCTGTTGGTTGAGAGTCAGCTGTAAAACAAACGGCCGTGGGTTCGATCCCCATTAAGACACGTTTGTAATGAGACAAAAATCTTAGATTCTGGTACTCATTTCACAGACTTATATTTCAGACTCAATTGCATCAACTGAGTTTATTTGTGACCAGGCATTGACTTATATTCTACCGATAGACGAGGCGCGTCATAGAAACTATTTGTCCCGTATTTGTCAAAAGCTCAATAGCGACATCTAGTACGTTTACTTGAATATTACAAATTATGATCAAAGATTATTAGACAGATAAGACAGTTCATGTCAATAATAGCTTTGCCTAAGATACTGCCTAAGTATAAATACCGTCATAGCAATAATATATTTGCAATGTTTTTTTTTATTTACGTGAATAATTAATGGAAATGATGTAAATGAAATTAAATACTCTTACAAGTGTACAAGTCTGTCAAGCAGTCAATCAGTGTACAATCAGTCTGACATTTATTATAATAACATTTATGAATTTTTAACAAGCTGATACAAAAATGACTACCGCATTTGGAATATCTGAAATCTTCGTGTCGAAAATAAATTGAACAAATATAGGTATGTTCTAATGGCAGCCACTTATATCCATTCCAATAATTCTGGACAAATATTATAGAGATCTCCTTTTTTCGTAACCGACGCGGAAGAATATAAAACAATTTTAAATGGTATTAGTCTTCAATAACAATGGGTTCGAATAGCCCATTAAGTAATTCATATTAAGAAATGGGGTCTAAATACTATCCACTGTTTCAAAACATACATACAACACACATATTTTGAGTTATTAATTAACAACATATGATTAAAATAAAATACTGAAATCAATTTGCAACTACATCCTTCCTACATATTTGTATTTGTAATGTATTCGAATAGTTTATGCCTATTTGGTCCACTGATATGAATGTCCCTTGAATAATCTATATCTTACATAGTTCGTCTCTCTCACTCGACGGGCAATTTTTATGCGCGGAAATGAGATACACGATTAAGGAGCTCACCTTGTATTTTAACGAGCTCTAAAATATATTTAATCCATTAATAAATAAAAGATCTGTATTATCGGCATTATTCTGCAACATTATATCACTTACGTTGTATTCTTTAATTATATTGTAACTTAAGAAAATTTCGCTGTCGGTTTGACGGGGAAAAGTCAAAATAAATTACTTATAAATATAAACAAAGAGGCATACTATTGCGCGGCCGTCACGCGGCAGACTGATTCGTGTGCGGTGCATGCACCGCACTTGGGTGGGACACGTTTGTTACAAAGAACGTCTTATCTAGTGTAGGCAATTCATTCAGGATTTTAGATGATTTTTACATAGCTGAAGTTTAAATTATGTGATGTTTGACTAGGCCTTACGGTGACTGTTATTTTATTATTTTAACGCCTGAATACTCAAATGCCATTCAAATATAAAGTCAGTCACGAGGTGAATCTCACCGATATTGCTATGGTGTATTGATAGTCAATCACCAAGCACTAAAACGGTGAAGGAAAACATCGAGAGGAAACCTGCATACCATAGCGATTTATAAGAATTTCTATGGTATGTAAGTCTGCCAACCCGCACTAGGCCAGCGTGGTGGACTATATGGCCTAACCACTCAATCGTACTCTCGATTGTAGAGGAGGCCCGAGCCCTGCAGTGGGAAGAATATGGGCTGATACAGTATAGGATCTCACCTAATACCTTCCTCCTTTGTAGGTCGGCGGCGCGGTCGCGGTCTCGCTCGGGCTCCGCGCGGCGCGGCTACCGCTCGCGATACTCTCGCAGCCGCTCGCGATCGTACTCTCCGCGAGGCTCCTACCGTCGTTCGCACTCTCACAGCCCAATGTCGTCCCGTCGTCGGCATATGGGTGACAGGGTGAGACTTTTGGTACATACACTGTCTATATTTGTCACGTAGTTGCGGAATTCCATTGGTGTTTCTGAAGTGTTGTTGATTTTGAACTTAATAAGATGAGCGTTCGTGTTGCGGTAACATGTTGTGTGTCATGTTTGGATTGTTTAAAAAGTCGTCCTATCATGTTTTACTAAATTATTCTTGAAATGTTTTAAAGCAAAATTATATCAGTTTTATTCATAGTGAGAATGAGTTTTTAAATGGGTAATTTAATAAAAATTGAGTGACGCAATAAATTTCTGGAATTAATAAACGATATTGATCGCTGTCGAAAAGCGAACTCAAAAAATAACCAATCGTATCGACTCATGTGATTGTTGCACATTGGTCACTTTTTGGGATCAGTCCTTAGGTGAAATTAGTTTCGGGTGTTATGGGTAAGTATTGTCCAACAGAAAAGGAAAAATATTGAAAAACTAAAATCACAAGCAATTTTATTACACATGTTAGATAATGTTGTCACAATTCCGAACAAACATCTTAACATTCACCATTTAAAGTATGTGTTACATGTATTATTACACATATTACATGTAACTTAATTAAAATAATAGAGCAGCATACACATTACTAACTGCCTTTCTCAAGTGAATCTAAAATATTCCAACAAGTGTGACTATTTTATCACAACAGAAGGCAGTTGTGTGTATTCTGTAGATTTCCAAATTTCATACTTCATATTTAGAAGAGACACCAGAATGTAAGTTTTGTGAATTTACCATAATTCACAAGCTTATAAGCCAATGGAGTTCCACAACTCTGTGATTTCAGACAGATGGCACAAACATTTTTTTATTTTATTTATTTTTTCTATTAGGAACTAGTAGATTATTGTTAATTAAGTAATGAGTAAACTTGAATTTGTTAAATTTGCAATTAAATTACTATTTTGAATTAGATAATTTGTTTTGAATAAGCTGAATAATAATTGTAGACTTAATTAATTTATTAGACTATAATTTGTAATAATTAAAGTAAATAAATATTAGAAGAAAACATAAGAGTATTAAATGTTGTTAAAAGTAGTTCAGAAGTAGGTACACATGTAAATCTATTATTTCACCAAATTACACTAATGGCCCTGTTATTTCTAGGAAAATCCTACCCCATCAAGGTGTCTGGGCGTGTTTGGGCTGAGTTTGTACACCACCGAGCAACAGATCAACCACATCTTCTCCAAGTATGGTCCTGTGGATAAAGTGCAAGTCGTCATTGATGCTAAGGTGAGTTATTATGATGCTAAGATCAAATAATTGTTATTAAATACAATATTTACAATGGTGGATATAGATCTTAAGTGTCCACAAGTGGGTTGTCTTATCCCTTAGTGATTATACCAGGCAATAGATGGTAGGAAGTTGTATACAGGCTCATTCTAACCTCCATGGGAAGTGCCTATTCTCAGTAGAAGGGCTGACAAGACTTCAGAATTAATCTATGGTGTATATTGGTAGCAGAGAGACAAGCGGGTTAACAAATCAAAATGGTTTCCAAGCCTGATGTAGTATGGACAGTGTTTCTTTAAAATATATATTATGTGTTTATGTAAATGATTTTTTTCGTTAATGCAAATTGATGTTATCAACTTTCAAAATATATCACCTGATCAAATATGAATTAACATATTTTTGTTTATTTATTGTGATGAATTACATAGCATTAAGACAGGTTTTTGCAAAAAATATATAATATTTGCAATTTTGAGTCAATTTTCCATTACTAGTGTGAAAGTCTTGTTTTCATGGCTTAGTCAAAGATAATGCATGCAAATGTGGTAAGGCCACATATGTTTATAGTTTTAATGATACCATCTACATTTTACTCAAAATTCTTATTTTTTTTCTTACTGGGGCATGGGATTCATTTTAATTTTTATTGATGTCATCATACCTTACAGCTACCATTGGAACTTAACTTGGTCTGAATTGATAGCGACAAAGTCTAGTCCAGAAAATCGACACTCGTAAGAATAAGTAAATAGTCTATATGTCCTTCTCACTGCAGAGTAGTTTTCAGAGAACACATTTGTATTTCAGGGACCAGTCACTGGCCTATTGAAAGTTGAAATTACTTCTTAATTATTTCTAATGGTAGTATTATTTGAAATGGAAGAGGACATATTTGGAAGTGGTAAAGTCCCGTATCGTACTCAAAAGGTTAGACTCGTCCGGGCACCACTGTCTCACTGGAAATCGACGTGAAGCGACAGCTTTCTGTCATGTTTCGTTCAGTCAATGAGATTGCCGGATGCCCAATACTCCTTCCCGCTTTCCGTTCCCCTACCTATTTCATCATCTTGATTGATGTTCATTGGCGACAGTGATATATCATCAGGTGACCTGTTTGCTCATTTGCCGTAATCAATCAATAGAAAGTAACATTTGCCATAGACCGGTCGTTCCCGCGGCTTCTGCTTCGTGTACTTCGAGAACCAAGAGGACGCTAAAGTGGCGAAGAACGAGTGCACCGGCATGGAGATCGACGGGCGCCGCATCCGCGTCGACTACTCCATCACGCAGCGCGCGCACACGCCCACGCCAGGCATCTACATGGGCAAGCCGACGTGAGTATTATTATTACCAATTATTACTCAGTGGGTTATTGAGGTGTTATACTAGAGCGGACATCGGGAACAAAATCACTGCGTATGGTGCGTGCACACGGGTACACATTGAAGCGAGAGGGAAGATATGTCACATCGTAGGCGTGACAGAGACAGAAATAGAATGTACCCTTCATTTTGTTCAAACATTTTGTTTGCAGTGTCCCCTCTAGTATATTATCTCAATGTACCAACCTCTATATTTTTATTATTGCAATGAACGGCGAGACGAGCCATTCGCCTGATGGTAAGCGATACGATACCTTTACATATATACATCTGGGGTAGGAATTTCTTTGTAAAAATAATATAGAACAAGGGTTCTCAAAGTGTAGGAGGGCACCGTGAAGCGATACAATTTTTTGTGCCTTTCTTTCTTTCTACAATGATACTAGATAGGTAATTAGTATTATGGTATCTATCTATTTCGTCCAACTACAGTTAGGGCACTGAGACACATTACTTAACACATAGGCTACACAGGCTGCAAAACATAGCGAGCTCCTACCATAGAACATTTTTGCTCGCATACTACATGTAAGGAGTAGTGACTCAAATAAGTTTATAGCGTTATGTGTTTGGCATGTGTACATAATAATGGGTTTGTTACTTAGCGTTTATTCGAATTCTTATCACATGTATGCAGAGAATAATTTCCAATGTTATTGCCAGTAAAACTTAATAATAATTGTTTGAAATAAATTGCTAACGCCAACAAGAACTTCATTCATACATTATTGTTATGGGTGGTCCTAGTGTTGGTAGATCATTATGTAAGCAGAATATGGGTGAATCAATTTTAAGACAAATTGAATCACCAAAGGCCTGTTTGTACATTATTTTATTATTTTTAATTTGCTACGATCTATATTATATCAAATATTTATTTTTCGATAGTTACTAATCGATAGTATAAGCCATCGCTATTTGACGAAAAAGAAAAGGTTATATTTAAGTGAAAAGAAATTTGATAATCTAGAAACAGTATCTAGTAATATGAGGGTTGCAAGTAGTCTTCAACGGGCGTCTGAGTGAATTTAACGATGGTAAAGATGCGAATTTAAATATTTTTACAGCATCAGCAGTAGAGGCGACAACGGTTACGACAGGCGTCGCGACAGAGAGTAAGTTATTTTAATATTATACAACATTTTTGGTAATTTATTTTAATGACCCCATTAGAATACTAATAATAATAATAATAATAATAACACCCAACAGTCACATACATAGTCCTGACCCCACATTAAGATCGAGTCTTGTGTCGTGGGTATCAGGAACTACGAGAGACTTTTCGGTCTCACAAACACCCAGACCCGAGAGAAATATTTGTGGGCCGCACAAACATTTCTCTCGGTGCGGGGATCGAACCCGCGGCCTCTCGTTTCACAGGCGGCGTCTAACCGCCTGCGCCACGGAGGCTGTCTAAAATACACGCTAGGTTTAAACGTGTTATGTTAAACATCTATGGTAGGTTTTCGTGGAGATTGCTTTCTTATATTTGGCGATATTTCGATTCTTCTGAGTAATAAACTAAGATTATTAAGAAAAAAGATTTGATTATTTGCATTCAATAAGCTTTAAAACTACTAAACCGATTAGAAAAAATCTTTTATTATTAGAATTCTACATTTTTTTTTATTGCATTGAATGGCGAGACGAGCAAGCCGTTCGCCTGATGGTAAGCGATACGACCGCTCATGAACAGTAGCAATATTCCACTGCGCTCGCCATCCTGAGACATAAGATGTTAAGTCTCAATATGTCCAGTAGTTGCTCTGGCTACAATATCCTTCAATCCGAAACACAACAGTGCATTTAAGCAGTGTTGTTTCACGGGAGAAATAGACATTGCGGTGGTACCTACCCAGATGGCCTCTCACATATGAGAGACCTACCACCAGTAAGATTTACCACCACATTATCCCTAATCAACATAAACTATGGAATATTTTCAAAAAAGTATATTCGCTATAGCTAATATAGAGATTTCTATGTAAATTGTATGCTATTTTGATGTAGTTATACTCATTCTTCCTTTATTTCCTTTTAAATTCCTTCTTCAACGAACTTCAAAAAACTAGGAGGTTCTTAATTACTCGGGACCCTTTTTAACTTAATATTTTTTCAATATATGACATTGGAAAATTTATTTTGTTCACCTGAATTTCAATGATATTTTTCATATTTCTACTGAAACACCTGAATAAATAAAGAATGGTAAAGTTTTGCTTTGTTACAAAATATTTATGTTCTTCATTGAAAATATATTTATACTACTGATTCGATAGATTATTATTTATGTAATTTAAAAAAAAATGCAAGTCCAAGACAATCTTACATAATTTAAATAACCAATACAATAACCAGTCTTTGTAACTTTCTCCTACACAATCTAATTGACTGATCGACTTTTCAATTCACTATTTTGAAGCAATATATATCGTTTTGATTGGTTTGATTTCTATCAAAGTTCTAGTCCAAGAGCCCGTAGCCGCCAGACTTGTAACTTTATAAAAGCTGAAAGTTTGTCTGCGCATACCTCGAACATAGGCATTTTGCGATCAGCTATTATGAAGTTTGATCGTGGTGACTTTGGAAATTATAAGCTTTAATGTGTCTTTCGAGACGAAAGAACCATCAATAGTGGCTACCCAGGAAATAACTTTTGAAAGTTGCCTTTAATAACATATATGAAATACAGCTTTCACACTATAATGCTGGCAACATTACATTTTATTGAAGTTTGAAGATATCGTAATATTAACACTTACCACTTGAAACCTGGATTACAGTGTGACATTACTCTAATCTATTAGACTACCTCTTAGGCACAGTTGGTTAGACGCCGTTGGGAAATGAGAGAGGCCGTGTATCCGATCCCCGCACCGGATCACATATTTGTGTGATCCACAAATATTTGTTTTGAGTCTTGGTGTTTGTGAGACTGAAAACTCTCTTAGTTTCTGATAACCACCACACAAGACTCGATTTTAGTGTGGAGTTACGATTGTTTATTTTACTGTGTGTTTGTACTGTATTAGCCCATATACATCCCACTGCAGTACACAGGTGTCCCCCACAATCGAAAATACGATTGACGTCTGTTAGCCCATATAGTCCCCCACGCTGGCCTAGTGCGGGCTACCGGACTTTTCGTATATGTATCTATTGGAAATGAGATATAACATGAATCGCTTCCGTTGTCCCCAGCGAGTACTACTACCGCGGCGGCGGCGGCGGGTACCGCGAGCGCGACTACTGCCACCGCGGCTACCGGCACCGCTCGCCCTCGCCGCACTACCGCCGCGGCCGACGCTACGAGCGGGAGCGATCATACTCGCCGCGTAAGTCTTACTATTATAACGACCGGTAGGCACACACACACACAGCCTACAACACACTACACAACAACTAACAAGGCCTCTAGACAAATGACACTTTCTATTAGCGTGTATACATGCTGAAATATAAAATTTATAGAAATTACAGAAGTCACGTGACTGGATACTGTCTCGCCCTCACCTCACCTCTGTAACAAGTGTAAGCCAGAATCAACAGTGGCATACACTGTCAGGTGACTGCCAAATGTCATTTGTCCAGGGGCCCTGGATTAGCGCTTGCTGCGCAATCTGATAGACTTTGCCACACGGAACACGTACCTATCGCCGCGTGCTATCGTGCTGTAGACTCTATCGTATTGTACTGTGACAATAACCCGTCAATGGTCCTCAAAATGTCGTGGAATTAGATACTAAAATAGAAGGAAAAATAATATTTTGACGCATTACTTAACATATGCTTACATAATGTAAGCAAAGAGCTTATATTTTCGTAAGACATTACTATTACAAATAGTAATGTTTACAATGTAATAAAAAAAAGTGGGAAAATGTTTTTATTACTTGGCAAAAGTATTCCGGGCGACAGAAGATCGTGAATTATATACAGGGTATATCAAGACTGCTACCGAAAACGAAGCCGGGTGGTAGTTTAAGCGACTTTAGACACAATGCAACAGAAAATGCTGGAAAAAAAGCGACAAATTTTTTTTTGGTTATTTTTTTCCTAGGTTCGTATTTGGGCGGTAAATGTATATTTCTCTAATATAATAGTGAATACCCTTTTATTTATAAATACTCTAAGGTATAAAAGGGTTTAAATTATTATTTTAGCAATAACTATGGATTTAGCACCCAAAAATGATGATATTTAAAAAAATCATTAAAAATAATTGTCGCGTTTCTTTGCGAAATTTTTGGTTGCATTGTATTTGTAATCACTAAAACTACCACCCAGCTTCGTTTTCGGTAGCAGTCTTGATATACCCGGTATAACTAACGCACGCGCTTTGTATAACAGTTTATAACCGTCTAAGTACAACATCGGGAGCTATGGCAATATGATGTACGCCGCGGTAAGAACGCGTTCTGTATGGCAAAGTTTTAAATACTTGCGGATTTAAACAATCCGCGTTCAACCCCACTATTGTAACAAGTTTAGTCATATCTTTTGTGTAGAAAAACAAATGTAATATTCTTATTTGACCGCAATTGATGTAAACAAATTTTTTTATATCCTGGCGAGATATAAAATTCAGTGAAAATGTAACACGAATTAAGATTGGTGCAAATGTATTTTGTGTCGCTCAAAGTATAAGTTTGATAAGATTTTGATCTATGTAAATGTGTTAAAGTACTATTTTCATATACCTCTAATTGATATTTGCAGCAACTATTTAAGATTTCTATTAATTAAAATAACAATTCAAGTCAGAGTGCAAGTTTCTATGCCATGCCAAAGATTAAATAGTAACATCTCCGTATTATGTTTTCTTTCAATAGTTGTGATGGCATTCAGTAATGTGACGATAAATAAAATGTTTTTGGTAGTTAGATAGGTAATGGTAGTCTAATGTATAATGTAACTTAGCATGTAAATTAATTGTAAGATGTGTAATTATTTGATTTTGTCTTTTTCTCATTGGCATATTGCACCAGAGAGCGATATGCGGATGAGAAATACCGTGTCTCCATTGTTGTGTATGCATTTGATGTTTCTTTGATATAACACACGTGTCACACCCCTGTTTGCATTTCCAGGTCGGTATTACTAAGTCCGAGATGCTGACAACTTCAGAGTGTAGATTTTGTACAACACATGCTCCCACTTGTGTCCACCGGCTTTGTAATGCATTTATATTGTACCTGTGCAGGCCGGTGTAGCTGTAACATTGTTATAATTTTATAATTTACGACTTATTTGTTCGGAGCATGGAGCTCATTATTTTTTTATGTTATGACACCATGCTGAAGTGGTTCTAGATGTAAGTTAGATTGTAAACGAGAGGACCCGCGCGGGGCTTAGACGCTAGGATGTAAAGTTAGCACCTAATAAAGTTTTATCATTAAGTCTAATACTGATTTTGTTTGTTTGAAAAGGTATTGAAACAAGAAGTAAAGGATGAAGTTCCTTGAAACTAACTGTGTTGAAGTTTTGAAAATGTTTGCATTGAAAAGTCCTTTCGAAAAGCCGGAGCGGCCGGTGGCGTGGAAGCGAGGGCCTCGCCGCTTGTCGAAGCGCAAAGAATATGATCGGGTTGCCCGCTTTGTAGGAAGCCAAGCTTTCAAGAACCTCGGAAGAGAGAAGTCTCGCGCCAAATTGATCATATTCTTTATCTTCCGACTTAAACAAAGCAGTATTTAAATTCACCCGCGTTGCATTTCGAAACAATAGTTGCATACTATATGATATGTATCGGATGTATTGATTTTGACATCATCACGGTATCTTATTATGATAATCTTAGCCGTAGACTCTTGTGAGTGACTTGTTAATAAACTATAGTTTTGTAACTTCATTTATGGTACTTCTTCATTCGTATGTCTGTCCCACCTACTCTATCCATTATCCTTTCTCATGTTTGACGAGCGGCGTGACAATGAGGCACATTATTTGACTATACGGATTTGGAGGGTAGTTCACACTAAATTCAGTGTCTGAATTTACATCAACATATATTTTTATTCAATTAATTAAAAGATTAATATTTTGGTTTTTGTTGCTGTTTCAACCTAATATAATAATGAGAGCATAATTTCGTTTCAAAATCTTACTGAATTAATTTTTTATGGTTATCATGCTTCC
Organism: Hyles vespertilio; assembly: GCA_009982885.2. Classification (NCBI taxonomy): domain Eukaryota; kingdom Metazoa; phylum Arthropoda; class Insecta; order Lepidoptera; family Sphingidae; genus Hyles; species Hyles vespertilio. The sequence goes on from CM042811.1 coordinate 19,224,687, forward strand.
TCATTTTCATGCTTCCGCCAAATTTCTCTCGCGTAAAATTTCCTTTAGTGGTAGCAATATACATTTTGGTTATGGTATCGATAGAAAATATTGTAGTGTCATATTTATACTGATACATAGATTATTATATAGTCTTGCAAAACACTGGATTTATATTTTAGAGCCAACTAAGAAAGTATTATGTTGATATATATATTCCCTACAACAATTATTTGTATCATACAAAGAATTGGTTTACTCATTGGTTTTCATAGACACAAACTGAAAAATATGCAAGATCTTTTCCTAATTTAAATAGCTACTAACCAGATATTTTTTCATAAACTTGACATTCATTGGTCTTAACTCTTATCATGTTTGTGGGAATGATATATTATTTTCCTATTTATGTATCAACCCATACACGCTCACTGCTATGTACGGAACCTAAAGGGTTTCTCAGGCTATAATCCGACACATTGGCATTTTTCATTTTGGCAAACATTAACAATCTAATTCGCTAACCATACGTATTAGTCATTGTTGAAATATAATTGTATACAAATTGTACATGTCACATCTACAAACCAATTTTTTGCAAGACCACAGTAGATAATGTATTCGTATATATTATGTAATATGTGTAGATATTTAGATATTAACAGAAACAACAAACTCTATCGGATTTTTATTAAAATTCTTAACAATAATTCATTATGTATAATTATTATAAATTATATACCACATACACATGTATTGGCACTCCGATGCGGCGATACACTAAACGGCTATAATTCAATACGTCGGAAATATAAAAAACAAATTAACAATTATATAAAACAGTGCATTGCGGTGGATATGTTACGGTTGCTTGGGCAATCTATAGTGATCTTTGTTCACAATGCAAAGTATCTTATTTTAATGTTTGATAAATACCATTGTTGCTGAACGGGGGAATTACGAGGAAAAGTAGTTTGGAACGTTTTAGCTCACTACAACGGTAAGTAAAGCGAATTGTCTACGTTTCCTTTCCCCCTGTGTTGTGTAGATTTGCTTCTGCGTTTTCAATCTACGATGTACATATATAAATCAAAGTAAAAAGTATTATTTTCATTTTTGCATCACATGAAAAACATATATTTTGGATCTAATGTCCATGCCACCGTAACATACCCGCATTACAGCAAAACAAATTGCTTTGGAATGGACGCGTCGCTGTTTGGCAAGATTTGTACGTACTCTTACATCTACAAAAGGAATACACAGGTAACAACGGATTGGCTAATACTGATCAAAACAAACATGAAAACAAAAACTAACAAACAAGGTGAAAATATAACGCAGAACGGCGGATCCGGGCTAAAACCCTATTGAGTATCTTAATTTCATTGCAGTCTATCTCAAATCCGCTATGGCTAATTATACAAAATCATGAGTTGGCTTCCCATTCGCGAACAATACACGACCATAGGAATAAGGTCCGATTAGAAAATAGTTGGACACGATACGGGATGAGGGTATCTCATTCAATTGATTTTCTATCGACCCTTTATATTTTGCAGGCTGTTAAGGGCAGTCTAAGCTGCCCTAGGACTCCTCCCACGAGTTTGAAGAGCCAGCGTAACAATAACAAGGGGGCAAGACAATAATTGCAAAATTCAACAACTTATATATCGAATATAAAACTGAAAGTCTTGACTAGTCTGCCTAATAGGATATTTTCCAAAATCAAAGTACTGCAGATAGTGGTCATTCGACCGTTACGTGGCATTCACCGTCAGTTGATCTGACTGACGTCAGTTTAGTTCAACCGAAGCACAAGAGTAATAGAGAATATATTATTAATATTATAGTTTTTCTGCCTTTATGCCACTCGATGATTTGGTTGAACTTCTGGATAAGATACTGACAGCAATCTTCACAACTCGACATCCCTCTCTTCCTTCTAAAAATGGATTAAAAAGGACATTGCATCTAAAGTTACATATTACACAGTGCTCATAATTATCAAATAAGCTTTACCAGTGTAAATTAACTTGGCACTAATAAACTATGGACGTACTGAAATCTACTGGCAAGATGTAGCATTTTAGGCTCTACTAGAGTTATAATAAAAATCAATCTAAGCTGCGCTATAGTGCAACGTTAAGCTACATTGGCCGTCAACTTATCAGCTAGCAATATTGTGGTAGGTAAGGACTGCGATAAAGCTTTCAGTTTGCGATTACATTCAATTCATCAAGACGGAAGTTATTTAAGATTTTGACGTGACAACGTCTTAAATTAGGTTGCGGCTGGGAGTCACTTATGAAAAAGTGTAACGCCCGGTAACGTTACGATGAGTCACCGAACGAGAGAGAGGCCCGCCGAATGCCTTGCGTCTCTCTCCCACTCAATTTAATTATATTTTTTTTCAGTTTCACCCACTTTTTCCAAAATTGTCCCATAGCCCCCCCCCCTGCCTTCCCCCACCCTTATTCCGAAATAGTGCCTATTAGCCTCCTCACGAAACCTACCCCCCCCCCCCCCTACCCCCACCCCGAAAATTTACCTCACCCCCCCAATCCTATCTCGGCCAACATAGGTCGTAGACCCACCGAGTTTGGTATCCTCGGAACCGTCTTGGTGAGGGCTACAAATTGACCCCGCCAGAAATCCCAAATTACGCAAAAAATTACCCCCCCAAAAAAAAATATTTTACCTCCAAAACAATTAATTTAAGTTAGCCTCCCCACGAAACCTTCCTCCCCCCCCCCCTCCCTTACCCCCACCCCGAAAATTTACCTCACCCCCCCAATCCTATCTCGGCCAATATAGATCGTAGACCCACCGAGTTTGGTATCCTCGGAACCGTCTTGGTGAGGGCTACAAATTGACCCCGCCAGAAATCCCAAATTACGCAAAAAATTACCCCCCCAAAAAAAAAATATTTTACCTCCAAAAAATTTATTGACGTGACAACGTCTTAAATTAGGTTGCGGCTGGGAGTCACTTATGAAAAAGTGTAACGCCCGGTAACGTTACGATGAGTCACCGAACGAGAGAGAGGCCCGCCGAATGCCTTGCGTCTCTCTCCCACTCAACTATGATCGGTCTGCCGCGCGCGCAGCACTAGAGAATTAGGCGCATTGAATCGGCGCATGCTTGTGTCTCTGTCTTTGTCTTTCTCGAACGTTCTTGGCGTTGGAAAAACAAGAAAGCGTCACAATACAAGTTCACACGTGTGGTTAAAGAATCGTCAGCTGTGTCTGTAGTGAAAATATGGAGTGCTTAGATTCGTCATTACATGTACAATGTTTTAGTAAACAAAATATATTTCTATAGTTAAAAATTGTGCAATTCTTATTTTCATTCAATTCCTTGTTCCTATTGTGCAATTTAATTATATTCATATCAATAAATATTCTACCGAGAAAAAGACGTTGTCACGTAAAATCTTCGCCCGTAAAACCGACTTTACAGGCAACCATTTTTTTTTGTTGTCGGAAATAATACCGGGTATCTCAAGACTGCTACCGAAAACGAAGCCGGGTGGTAGTTTTAGTGGCTAGAAACACAATGCAATTAAAAATTTCGCCTAGAAACGCGACATTTTTTTATGATTTTTTAAATATTTTTAATTTTTGGGTGGTAAATCCATAGTTTTTGCTTAAATAATAATTTAAACTCTTTTATACCTTAGAGTATTTATAAATAAAAGGGTATATACTATTATTTTAGGAAAAAATGTATTTACCAAAAAAAAAAATTTCGCTTTTTTTTGCAACTTTTTCTGTTGCATTGTGTCTGAAGTCGCTTAAACTACCACCCGGCTTCGTTTTCGGTAGCAGTCTTGATATACCCTGTATAGTATACTCGAATAAGCTCTGGTACCGACCACCATACACGTTGGGTACTTGAATTTCTGGTTTTGAGCAAGCCAACATTGTGTCGACCAACTATGGTGTGTGGTATAGTGAATTGTAGAGAATTGAAACGTACGAATGTGAATGGCAAACTGAAACCGACCTAGTCCAATCCATAAAAAGATTCCACTGTCTTGTATCGTCCCTATCTACAAGTGGCGTACAAATGGTTGGCTAACAATACGATATCAACGCTACTTGTCTACGAGTACGCCCATACAGATAAGTTTCCGTCAACGTGGCAGCTACTGGGAGGTCCCCATTTAGCTAAACATAAGTGCCAGAGTGGCCTAGAATTGTAATTTTCCATATTTTAGCACACTGCGTGCACTTATAAAGCCGTTTGTACTTAATGTAGGTAGGCATTTATTTTAAAATATGCGTTGCTTTCACAAGGACGGTAATATTAGATATGTGGTTGATTTGATTGATTAATTGGACTAAAATCCCAAAGCAGGCTTCGGTCGAATTTCTCATGGACGTATTCGAAGACACGGTATTAATTTCCATTTATTCTATGAATATATTTTGTATTTGAAAAAGCTTTTACTTCAGTCTTCAGCCGATATCGTGATTTGGTAAATAAATGCATCGATTATGAATAATATATCTTTGCACGTCGTTATAAGCACACGCAGTCAAAAATGTTAATATCACGAAAAAAATAAACTTATAATCGTAATTTGGGCATTATTTACAAGCTTTCGTCTAATTCTATCATGAACGGGAATAAGAATACTAATTCGAATGTATTATAATCACTTGCTGGAATGTCTAAATTATTTAACCGCAGTGTTTCGACTAAACACTGGCAAGTCTTGTAGGTACCTACATCTATTAACTGTCAATTTTATTATGTCGTAAACCGTGACTCGTTCAGGCTACCCAGTCCTATTACTTATTTTCTAATTTTCCCAACAACGTAACTCTGCCTATCTTAGACGACTTGATATTATCAGTCACAGGTTTTGACGACCCTCGGCCACTAAAAAGGTTGTAAATAATTAATGAAATCATTATTTAAATTTTCCAATTGGAAAATTTAAATGACGGATACTGGCCATTCAAAAACAAGTCTCATATCTTTAGTGGATTTAAAACGGTACATTTTCATATATTCCATACGATAGTGATCTGTTCCAATTTTAAATTGATGTATCCGAGGGTCGCCATATTGTATTTGAGCGGTAGATTTTACAAGAGCAGTATGGAGTGGTCCCTGTGCAGTCGCCTGCGGGCGCGCAGCGGCGCGGCGGCCAGCAAGTCGGAGGGCGCGGGCGGGCCGGCTTGTCGGTGCCCACTCTCCTGGTAGTATATCTGGGCGCCGCCGCAGGACACGCCGAGGACTACGCTTTCGTCACTCCTGGGGAGGAAAATATAACTATTATATTATTTTAAAATAATTAAATGTGCTTTTAAAAGTTAGTATTCTTGCGGCGTGGGTAGATTAGACAGATTAAAATACAAATCATATATTATAATTCTGGAAGTTGGACATTAGACATTGTAGCCAGAATAACGAACAGTGAAGTGCCAAGTATTACTTTGTAAATCATGGTGTTTTGTTACTGTCCATGAGCAGTCGTATCGTTTGAGGCGAATGGCATGATCGTTCCACTATTCACAGCAATATAAAAAAGTTTAATAAACTATTAAACATTTGGATCTGGAAACGACTTGAACGATGAATAAAAAATTTGCGAATAGTTCTAGAAACTCATATATTACTCTTATTGCGGAACAAAAGGTACGTAAAAATAAATGAATTTACGTTATAAAACCGTTGTCAAATTGGCATTATTGGAAAGTTCTTACCTCAAAATAACCTCGGAAAGTTCAGGATCCTCTGAAAACTCGTTGTGAATAAGTCCCATGGTAGCTATATCGAGCGCTGCCCAAGGTCCGCCCTTCTTCACGGTGCCCCAGTCCGGGTCCAACGTGAGGTAGCTGTAGTCTGTGGCTTCAGCGCCCGCCGGTAGCGGCTCCATGCACTTCTGCTCTATTGGACCTAGCGCGTTCAGAGATGTCTCCCACTGGAAAAAGGATATTGAAGATACGTTAAATATGATGGTTTATAGTATAGGAAGAGGGTAGACTGCGCGATTGTGTATCACAATTGACAGTTATAAATCGATTATGCTGTTAAATATTGCGCAGTATATTACCCTGCTATCGGTTTGTCGATTTTGCATTCGATCATCTAAATATTGTTGACTACTTGTTAAGAATATTTCGTTCATCATCTATGTTTACCCTGCAGCATAAAAATGAGATTTAAGTAAAACTTCCTATCACTCTTATAGAAGTACTAATAATTATGATAATTTATATAAAATACTATCTCTATATCAGCCCATATACGTCCCACTGCAGGGCACGAGCCTACTCTACAATCGAGAATACGATTGAGATTGGTTAGGCCATATAGTCCACCACGCTGGCCTAGTACGGGTTGGCGGACTTACATACCATAGAAATTCTTATAAATTGCTATGGTATGCAGGTTTCCTCACGATGTTTTCTCTCACCGTTTTGTGCGTGGTGGTTGACTATCAATACACACATGACTCCGAAAAGTCAGAGGTGTGCCCTGGGATTTGAACCTGCGACCACCGTGAACATGTGGGCAGCCGCGTCGCGTGTAAAATACTATACTGGCATGTTAATACTAACCAAAGCGTTAATAGTGTCGACGTCATTAGCAGCCTCTGTATCGAGTAGCGCCAACAGCGCCATGTTATGAAGCCCGCTCACAAACAACGCGCACTTGACCGCGTGCTTGCTGTACTCCGGCAGCAGGTCTAGATCGGAGTCCGACTCATCGTCGCTCATCGACTCTTGCCGTTGAGTCTTTGGTCTGTGTAATTGGAAAGTAATATTGGAATAAAACAAATCAGCAGAGTCGATGATAGGGTCAATATCCTTAAAATTGCAAATAATGAATTTGTAGGCGGACTACTGGATTTTTCCCATTTGATAAAAATTTGCATGATTTTGTCATGGTTGGTCAAATCAACAGTTTTAAAAACCATTGCAAAGAACCATGCATCGCGAGAGACCAAAAATGTTGCCACAAATAAAAACTTTACCTGTCTGAAAAAGTGACTTGTCTCTCCGTCGCCGGCGTGAGGAACTCTCTAAGCTCTAACGGCGTCATAACCCTGCTGCTATAACCGCTGGACTTGTCAGAAAACGCCAGATGGCTCAATTTCTCCATCAGAGGTGTCAGTTGCACCCCAGTCAATTTCTTCTTAAAGCTCGTTGCTTCCGAATCAGACCCTATTTGAGAATCGGAACTTTCGTTTAAGGATTTCAAAGGCAGAGATAACGACTTCCGCCTCGACTGGTCTGTAGCTATCGTTTTGTTTGAATCTTTAGCGATCTTCTTTGGCGTCCTTTGAGGCGATCTATTCAGTTCCGAATCGAAATCTTCGAACTTCTCTTGCTCACACAATTTCATGTTGAAAGTAAACATGTTTGATTCCTTTGACTCTTGTTGCATTCTAGAATAATGCTGCTCTAAATACTGATTGAAAAGAGATTCGGAAATGGCCACCCCATCGTTTCTGAAAACTGGGAACAGCGGGTCGTTTATTGTCATAGTACTATGACTTTTATGCAATTCGTTTTCTGGTGATGGTGTCAAATTATCGTCATTCAAATTAACCTTCGACCTCTTTAACTTAAACTTCGATGTAGCCCTATTCGTGATGTTCTTAAACGTCTCCTGAATATCAGTCACGCTCGCCAACTTTCTCATAGATTCCGGTTTGTTGATATAATGATCTGCAATGCAGTTCATATCTAGCACAATTTTATTGTCTCTCTTCTCGTTTTCTAGGTTAATTTTGGCACAATTTTCGACGTTTTTGAGTACATCAGGTTCGACGGGTTTCTCTTGGCCTTGTGAGTCTGGGTTTTGACAGATGGACAGCATGTTTCCGTGCAATCGTTTGTATTCTACCATTGGAGTTGAGCAAACGCTAGTCTGTCCTGTGAATATCTTTTCGTTTTCTCGCGCGTCTTCGTCGAGTGACTTTTGGTTTTTGAAGCTGAGTGATAGTTTGTTTGGCCTCTGCCTGGGCTTGTTAGTGAAGGGAACAACGTCTGGCATGCTTGGTGGTTTGCGTACTTCATTGGTGACTGGTTGTTCCTCTCTGTTGGGTGGTGAGATCATGGTGTGGTCTTCTTCGGGGACGGCGGTAAAGAGCAAGGATTTATCGCGCTTCATGCCTGTTTGTGGGAACTCGCGCTGTTTTTCTCTTTCGGCTTCTTGATTCTGTGAATGAATATAAAGCATGGTTTTAACAATAATGACATATAACATCAATATTATATTATACATCTAAAAGTTAAAATTAGCTTGCCCAATGGTTTTTTAGATTTATGCGAATGTTACACATTGAAATAAAACGTTAATATTATTTACGGATTTTATCACGGATTTGGTTTAATATTTATTTAATTACATTACAATTTTTAACTTCCGGCGTTTCGATTACTTTACGGCATTTATGGTCAGGGACATTAAATAATAGTTTTATTTCAATGTGTAACATTGGCTTAAATCCAAGAAACCATTATAAACGTACCTTTTTAAACTTAGCTATCATCTCTTCTCCGTTCTGGTGGAAGTCTTGCAGTTTCTCCGTTTGTTTCTTGAGGCTGTCGTACATTTTTTTGCCGACATACACGACTAGCAGTTGAGCGCCGAGCGGCAGTGGAGTCTCCGTTTCTAACGTCTCGGCTGGCGATTTTATTCTGTACGGATCTACCACTGTCAAGTACGAAGTAAGACCAGGCGGTAGTTGCGTTGATATTATCCTGTTGATAAAAGATAAACATATTGTAAAAAAAAGAGTTTAAATTCAGTATAGTATTGTGATTTGCACTTCATCATAGCATAAGTTTGAAAAAAACCGCGACCAGCCTTTTTTAAAATTTTTCTTTATTTATTTTTATATTAACTATGTTGGGGTATGTTCCGGTTGTGTAAATAAATAGCGTTTCTTTCATTCTTTAAAAATGGACTGTGATGCAGAGTATATAATTAATATTGTCACACAAACTTAGAATAAAATGTATTGAGTATAGACTAACTGATAATGATTTACTACATACTTAATAATACTAAATTACAGAGATAACACTACAAATTAAATTGCATTCACGTGTATGTGTACTTTCACTGATATCGATACTTCGACCAAATATATGTTATGGGCCAAGTGATTAATCGGGCATTATTCATCATGCCCGGGCCATATGAATAATGTCCAATAAGAGCGGGCAATGTGATTATAACCAATCAATTTATCACATTGCCCGGGCATTATGAATAATGCCAAGTGCCTATTGGGCAGAGTGATGTAAAGCGAATCAAAATCAAAACAATGAGCCGAAGTAGTAGAATTTAGAATAGGGCAGCAGGAGGGGGTGGGTTGGGAGGAGTGGAGTGAGTGTTGCACCTCCCCTGGTACCACTCCCATGAAAAGGTAACGCACCATTCCTGAGAAATATCTATTATAGCAACCTAACCCTTAAAACACTATTATCAATACAAATTAGCTTCTGCATCGTCTCCGGCGCTACGGGAAGTTCAGCCCCTTCGCCCTTGCGTAACAAAAGATAGGCAACCGTACGAGCCGTAGCGGCTGAGGCTGGTCGCCGGAGGCGACCAGCAAGCCGAAGCTGCGGAGGCTGTATCCTTCGTTACAGCGGGCGGGGGCTGCTCTTCCTCCGCGCCTCCGGCTTTTTATATACACTCTAGGGTCGGTAGCCAAAAGACTACGTGAAGTCGGGGTGTTCCGAGTCGGTTTTGGGGCACAGTCGACCTAACTGATCCATAAAGTGGATACACTAATTTTCTTCTGAAGATAATGTTTCGGACGTTAAAAAGCAACTAAACATAAGCAGATCAATTCAACCTATCTAATTTATGGGTCCATCGCAGATGCGACAATGCGGCAGCAGGTTAATCACACTGCCCGATCATCATGTAGCCATATTCATAATGCCCTGGCAATGTGATAAATAGGTGAGTTTAGATTGTAATTAATCACTTGGCCCAATATGGCTCAGCAATATTCATACTGCCCGGGCATTGTGAATACTGCCTGCATTAATCACTTGGCCCATAACATATACACTACATACAGTTCCCTGTAAATGTTCTGTTAAAAAGTGGCACCGATGCATTGACACAAAAAAAGTAAACAAAAAGATCACATATTCCAAATATATTAACACAAATTCCACCTTATTCCTGGAGCTTAAAGTAGCTTTTCACATAATATTGTCTAAAGTTCTGCGACGTTTTAGAAGCAACGATCGGTGCGTGACTGAAGGCGAAAGAGTGCTTAAAGCATTCTTTTTTGGTGTCATTTTCTAAGCGCTCATGTTGTATCTAGTGTATGTATATTTGATCGAAGTATCGATACTTGAAAATAATACAAAGTTGCTACTTACTTATTGTTATAAAGAATGACGCCGCCTAGAACACCTTTACTCTTGCGACACTGCTCTAAAATTTGCATTGATTCCATGTAGATTGATGTGGCACTCTGAGAAAAAAATACATGAGTTTGTCTTAAGCTTGTTCTTAAGCCATGGCTGTTATTTCATTGCTGCATGTATCGAGCATGGTAAGAAAACGGAAGTTTTGATGCCTCTTGATATGGTGGAGATAAACTCAGTTTATTATTTTTAAATGACAATTAATGTCGATGTCGACAGTTGAATTCAGTCAATGTTTAATGTGCATTTAGTTCCTACTCATGTATGTTAGTACACTGTGGATACGAAATAAGTTAGTATAATTTCGTTTGTTTCAACTATTAACGTTATACTAAATATATTATGTAATCAATGGCAACGTAGTTTGTACACTGCAACAAAAGGCCAATTTAGACAAATTAATAAATTGATGTCGAACGGTTTTAATTGTATCAAAAATAAATGTATATTACTACCACGCACAAACGCATCGGAAATTGTGCAAAAAGTGAAATTTCGATGGAAATAGAAAATGAAAATTCATTTCATGATGAGAAATTCGTAGCAGATTTCCTTTGATATTAAAGTACACGACGAAGTAAATAAATAAACTCTTTTCAGTATATTCAATATCGTTAGACCGGTCAGCGTACCAACTGCAATAAAAATAAAAAACCCTTTAAAAGTACGCTCCAGTATTCAAGAGAGCTAGTTAGTGTTTTTCGCTTCCACGAGTTGTATCAGTGGCGTGTTCAAGTGCCATTTAATCCCGATTCAGATTGCGATTACGACCTTTGATGAAGGCATTCTTTTCATCCCTGATGTTGTAGATTAGGAATACGATACACGAAGAAGATATTTAGAAAGTAAGAAAAAAAATCTGTAACTAATGTAATGTGCGCCATTTAGTTCGCTAGTGTAATTCCCTAGCGAACTAAATGGCGCACATTAAAAAATACATAAAAAGAAATTAAAATAAGGAACTTCGTTCCAATTAAAAAAAGGAAGAATTTTGCACGTCGCAGCTGTGATGAGTAGGTAGATAGGTAGATACTTCACTTCTTTTTTTATACTTTCTCGGCACAATGAGTACACTGGACCTGATGGTAAGAGCAAATAACATCCCAGCAGTGTATCATATAGCATCCATATAATTATGCCGGCCTGCCAAGATGCCTCTTCCCACTACGGCGGACGGACCAAGGATTATAGGAAGGAGGGAACATGCGTGACGGCAAACAAATCCAAAAGTTGACGGTGCGGTACACAAAAATGATTTGGTTACCTATTGGTTCGTGCTGAGATGGTTTGGGCCATCAAGCTAAGGCTTCGCAAGCTAGCACGCGTGGTTTGCGTTATATTACTAGTGACCCAATAAAAGTTGCAGCTGACTGGCTAAACTATGAGATATATGTTTAGAAGTGAAAAATTTGTGGCAGTTTAAATGGCCTGTCTATCACTATGAACAACTTCAATATTAGATCAATCACATATGAAAGGCCGCTTGGGGAGGCATCACTGCAATGTGTATTATTCCTGCCAAACGGCAGTGTAACTTTACTATTGTGTTCCGGTTTGCAATGCATGGTTTTAACCATCAGGCGAATGGCATAGTCGTCTCGCCATTAATTGCACAAAAAAAAAGTTTTTATTAATGAAAAACAGCTGAGTAGGGTGCTCCATGATCACTTGCAATGTTGGGAGCGTATCCGGCAGTTGGGCCTCATAAACCCAAGGCTATGGAGGAATAAGGTTATCTATGGGGCCGGTTTAAGAGTACAAGAAAAGACAATGTGGATTTGATTGGGCCATTGTGATATACAATTATTCGATTGGCAAATATTTTTTTTGCAATGAATGACTAGACTAGCAAGCCGTTTGCATGATGGTAAGCGATACGACCGCTCATAAACAGTAGCAACATACCACTGCACTCGCCATCCTAAGATATAAGATGTTAAGTCTCAATATGTCCAGTAGTTACTCTGGCTACAATGTCCTTCAATCCGAAACACAACAGTGCATTTACGCAGTGTTGTTTCACGGGAAAAGTAGACAATGCGGTGGTACCTACCCAGATGGCCTCTCACATATGAGAGACCTACCACCAGTGGCTAATTAATAACATGAGTCCAGAAAATATACAATTGTATTTTGTCGTCTTCATTTCGTAATGATATTTTTAAGCGCAGGACACGTCCCGGCGCCGCTCTGAGGCACTTATCTCAAAAGCTGTATTTATACTGGGAATTAGTGCGTGATAACTGCGACAATGTAAATAAACACTTGAAATTGCTACCGTTAAGGATAAAGAATGTGTGAAATTAATGTGTGAAATTAACTTAATGCGACTATTCGAATGATTAATAATTACTTATTTTGGTAGTATAACCACCGTGATTAACTAGTAGATAGATAAGAATTTTCGTTAGGTACACAGACTTTTCGCAAAGATTTCAATACAATCTTGGACGGGTTTTTGAATATTTAATACGTTTCATCCTCACTACACAAAAAAATTAAAAAGAGATTTAATTATGCATCTTGTTTCGTCATTTTTAGAAGCTATAAGGTTATTTTTGATCTTGCTACTATCAAATCCGAGGCATCCATTCAATATACCCTACCCTCTGTGGCACAGTTGGTCAGACGCCGGCTATGAAGCGAGAGGCTGCGGGTTCGATCCCCGCACCAAAATTAATATACAAATTGTGAGTCCGAAAAAGTCTCGACAACCCTACGACACAAGACTTTATCTTAGTGTGGCGTCAGGTCTATTTATGTGACTGTTGGGTGTATTCTCAATCGTAGTGTATGGTCCAGCAATAAAACATATATGCGCTTATTGAAATAAGTGTCAATATTTTTAAGTAGAGAGCATAATTTCCTTAATCTCTCAAGGTTTTTTCACTTTGTTTTTATACACTCCATCATATCATTCACCAGCTTCTACTTTTAAACGAACTCGTATCAAACGAATGCAATTAGATCCTAACTAACGTGTCTAGCGGTGCCCTAAATTGGACGTGACAAGTCTAAAATGGAGCCGAGCCGAATTGGATTAAAGCCGTCCATTGGGACATTCGCAGAGCGCTCTTTCGAAGCTGATGCGGTTAAGTAAATTAAATCACACGAATCAACGATTCTAGACCGTTGTCGTATAATTAACTTGGAACAAACTCAAAATTGCATATTTAGGTGTTTATTATGCGGATAAGATATTTCATCGCTGTCGCGTTTGCAAATTTTCCTGAGTAATTGTATATAGACATTTTTATGGAGAATAAATTTTGAATTCTCTTGAATGCCCATAAAGACCGACGCCGTAGTATTTGCCGACTTTTAAGGAACTTTTTGTACTCACAATTATTTTGCTCGTATTATACAAATACTACCTAAAAGTAGTAAAGTTGTACTACGGTATGATTGAAATACTGAGGTTTGGGTTCGAATCCCGAGTCGGACAAAGTGATATTAGATTCTGTCAGCCCGGAGTCGGGAATTTGTGCCCATATTGCGATAGGCTCGCCCTCTATCACATCATGCGACGAAACATACAAGACGAAATATGAGTGTCCTAGTGGCACCTCTGCCTACCCCTTCTGGGCGAAAGGCGTGAGTTGATGCATGTACAATTTAATTCTGAGAAGTCATATAAACGAAATAACTTTGTTACTAAAACGACATCTATTATCAAATAACATATTGTTTAACTAAAATCAACTGATTAACGCCCAAATACTGGAACGCAATTTAAATATTATGTTGCACTTAACTACGTAAATCCCACTTAAATGTACTGGTTAAGTGGGCCGTTGCGCTGTTAAGAGCAACTTATTATTTGAAGCGCGTTCCATTATTCGGGCCCTAAACTCACCTTCGGTAAACTCAGCATGGGCACTCTCTGGAATATATGGCATCCGTACTGCAACACCGGTAGGTACGTCTCGAACACCTGGTAAAGTTTCTCCGACAGCCGACGCTGGTCTTCCATCTGTGTCGCCAGGGCTTGCAGGTCCCCGTGGTACACCTTGATCATGGATGTGAGGAGATTGGCGCGGTTCTTCAGCACCCAGTCTGGGATGTTGCGGTCGCTGCCAATGGCCTGAGAGAATAAATCTTCGATCAAATATATGTTATGGGCCAAGTGATTAATCGGGCATTATTCATCATACCCGGGCAATATGAATAATGCCCAATAAGAGCGGGCAATGTGATTATAACCAATCAATTTATCACATTGCCCGGGCATTATGAATAATGCCAAGTGCCTATTGGGCAGAGTGATGTAAAGCGAATCAAAATCAAAACAATGAGCCGAAGTAGTAGAATTTAGAATAGGGCAGCACGAGGGGGTGGGTTGGGAGGAGTGGAGGGAGTGTCGCACCTCCTCTGGTACCACTCCCGTGAAAAGGTAACGCACCGTTCCTGAGAAATATCTATTATAGCAACCTAACCCTTAAAACACTTGTTGTTAATACAAATTAGCTTCTGCATCGGCTCCGGCGCTACGGGAAGTTCAGCCCCTTCGCCCTTGCGTAACAAAAGATAGGCAACCATGCTCACCTCCGCAGCTTCGGCTTGCTCGGTTGCCTATCCTTCGTTACAGCGGGCGTGGGCTGCTCTCCCTCCGCGCCTCCGGATTTTTATATACACTCTAGGGTCGGTAGCCAAAAGACTACGTGAAGTCGGGGTGTTCCGAGTCTGTTTTGGGGTACAATGTTTCGGACGTTAAAAAGCAACTAAACATAAGCAGATCAATTCAACCTTTCTAATTCATGGGTCCATCGCAGATGCGACAATGCGGCAGCGCAATCACGTAAAAAATCACTATTAATCACACTGCCCGATCATCATGTAGCCATATTTATAATGCCCGGGCAATGTGATAAATAGGTGAGTTTAGATTGTAATTAATCACTTGGCCCGATATGGCTCGGCAACATTCATACTGCCCGGGCATTGTGAATACTGCCTGCATTAATCACTTGGCCCATAACATATGTCACTAGATTATAAGTAACGGCCTATAAAGCGGCAAAATAAGAGAACAAATAAGCGTGTGCTATCTTAATTTAAAGGAATAAGGTTAATTGTTACCTCAAGTTGATTATAATTTAAGTCTTTTCGCTACGTCGATATGTATATTTAACTAGCGGTCGGGTCCGGCTCCGCCCGGGTGCATACACGTTTTAAAATGGCGGTCAAAATGTTTAATTCTGACTATCAGTTTGAATATCGACCAACCGGACCACGAAAAACGAACAAAAATTCCTCGTATTTGCTAGAAATATCACTACTGCTTTCCTCCTATATGTCATAGCGTGATGATATATAACCTATAGCCTTCCTCGATAAATGGACTACCCAACATTGAAAGAATCATTCAAATCGGACCAGTAGTTCTAGAGATTAGCGCGTTCAAACAAACAAACAAACAAACTCTGCAGCTTTATAATTCTATTATATAAAAATAAGTCGGGTTTTCCTTCCTGACGCTATAACTCCAGAACGTACCAACCGATTTGGCTGATTTTGGTCTTGAAATATTTGTGGAAGTCCTGGGAAGTTTTAAGGAGTGAGAAAAATTGGAAAATTTCTAAGGAAGATACTAAAACCCTTTTTTTTTGGGTATCGTTCAGGCGTGACGCGACCAGCCAATATAGGATGATCTTTGTTTATTTGACGGGAGACGTAAAAGACGGTCAAGCTTCAACTACCATCCAACGTAAGATGATCTATCTTTCCATTGTCTTTAATTGACGGCTGACGAAATAGAATAAAATTCAAAAAAATTGTACATCGTGTATATAATATTATCTAGATACGGCGTCTTGCGCGTAATTTTGTTAAATATAAAATAAAACGATGTTCATATCTACCAAAATAGCCCATTGTTTTTTGAGATTATTGCAACAGTTTTAAACAAGGTATACTCTATCGAAGCGTTTTGCCGGAGTACTCTAAAATTTATCTAATTATAATTTTTCGTTTTCGTAAAGGACATTTTTTTTGAATTGATACTTTTAGATACGCTGGGGGAACAATTTAAATTCCGCATTAGTACTGTTGTTTTATTCTTGAGACTGAACTCAAGAATAAAAAAATATTGGTACGTTGATGCCGTATCTAGACATTATAATGAAACGATATGCAGTTTTATATTTTTAAATATTTGTTCTATTACTTACGTCACCTGGTAAGGCAGTATGAAGGTTTTATTAATTTGTATATGGTAACGTACTAGACGCGACTGCCAACATGGTAACGATGGTCACAGGTTCAAATCCTAGGGCACACCTTAGACTTTTCGGATTGTTTTCTACGTGAAATAAAATTCGCCAACCCGCACTAAGCCAGCGGGGTGGACTATATCTTCTTATATAATATATATGAATCGCAAAATGTGTTGGTAAGCGCGTAACTCAACAACGTCTGGACCAATTTGGCGAATTCTTTTTTTTATATGTTGTTGTTGTTGTCCTCCACGACGTGTCCATCGACGGCGACACCTGGCTATACTCTGGAGTGCGCTAGAATGTGACGGGCGAACCCGAATTTGGTGGTAAAATTGCGGTTACATAATAAGCAGTATAGTTGGCCCACTGCATTATATGTATAGTTATAAGTCCGCTTGGGTTGGGTCTTTCTTAATTGGCGTTTGGTATCGAGACTTTCAAGACGCAGTGCTTCAAAATTGCATACACCATCAGCGACAGATCTACGCCAGCCTGGACGTTCCCGCGAGATTTGTTTTTATATGTACATGTATATGGAGAGACGGGATATAATAGAGTGGAAGGTACGGGAGAGGGCTGGGATAGCTGACAGATTTGATAGGACGAAATGTAAATGCACGTTATAAGACGGGATGGATAATAAAGAGAAAGGATGGGACCGATCGGGAAGAGACTGAACAGACGGACGAGACGAGAGGGTTTTTTTTTTTCGTTCGCCTGATGGTAAGCGATACGACCGCTCATAAACAGTAGCAACATTCCACTGCGCTCGCCATCCTGAGACAAAAGATGTTAAGTCTCGATATGTCCAGTAGTTGCTCTGGCTACAATGTCCTTCAATCCGAAAAACAACAATGCATTTAAGCAGTGTTGTTTCACGGAAGAAATAGACATTGCGGTGGTACCTACCCAGATGGCCTCTCACATATGAGATTGAGCCGGACAGTAGGATAGCGACGTCAAGTTTAAGTATATAAGACTTTATACGAAAAATAACATGTATTTGGTGTGGAGAGTAATCAAAAAATATATGCACCCAGGCGAAGTTGGGTCAGGCTATTTTATTATGCTTAAAAAATGAATATGTGATGACATACGGCACCGAGACGTGGCCTCTCACTGTGGGCCTCATTAAAAGGCTCAAAGTCACTCAACGAGCCATGGAGCGGGCTATGCTCGGTGTTTCCCTACGAGATCGAATCAGAAATGAGGAGATCCGTAGGAGAACCAAGGTTACCGACATAGCCCATAGGATTGGCAAGTTGAAGTAGCAGTGGGCCGGGCACATAGCTCGTAGAACCGATGGCCGTTGGGGCCGAAAGGTTCTCGAGTGGAGGCCACGTACAGGCAAGCGAAGTGTCGGACGCCCGCCTACAAGGTGGACGGACGATCTGACTAAGGTCGCAGGAAGTCGCTGGATGCAGGCCGCTTCCAACAGGTCATTGTGGAGATCATTGGGGGTGGCCTATGTTCAGCAGTGGACTGTGGCTGATATGATGATGATGATGATGAAAAAATGAATATAATAAATATTATATAATCATATATTAACTAAGCCACGGCGGAGCGTGGCGGGTCAGCTAGTATTAGTATAGATAAATCAAAACACCTAACAAGGATTCGAACTCGATGTTTTTGAAAAAATCACATGCTGTATTGTTACATCATTCGATAATGTTGCTAATTAAGGATTAAATTCTGGAGTCATGGCATACGGCAAACTAGGAAAGAAAATACAAAATATTATTTAGCTAAAAATTTACCTGCTTTATAGATGCATTCAGATAATCAATTATACAAGCTAGCTAAAATTTTATATTCAGTAATCAATAGGTTGATATTGCCAATATTGGATCAAACTTTTTATATTTTTATACTGCAATGAAACTGGAATATTACTGTTTTTTGCCAAGTCGCCAAGATGCTATCGCTTTTATGGCAAGATAACTTACGTATTTTAAATTAATAGTTTTATTTTTGTTGAAATTGATCCAAGATGTTATTATGTGGAACAAGGTATGGATAGACAAAAACTCGTTTTAAGTAGTATTAGGAAATAGATTATTATTGAAATAATTTTAATAATCATTAACTTAGATAAACAACGTAAATGGAAATGTTCGTATTAATTCTACACGCGAATAAGAATAAGAGATTGATAAGTTTTACAATTTAATGATTCCTTTTACGAAATGTTGTTAATGTTACAACAAATTCACTAAAATTCATCTGATTGTAGGTCTTCGGCCTTTCAATGTAATTTTGTCGGTATACATTGATATACATAGGCGAAAACGATACAATCATACTGCCATTGAAAATTATGACGGGTTTTTACACCTTTTAAGAATGGTGGTTGTTATTTGAGCCGATCCTCACATCGTTATTTTTATTAGTCGTAATATGGGCAATAATATTTTGAATTTTTTTTTAATTGCATTGTATGGCGAGACGAGCAAGCCGTTCGCCTGATGGTAAGCGATACGACCGCTCATGAACAGTAGCAAAATTCCATTGCGCTCGCCATCCTGAGACATAAGATGTTAAGTCTCAATATGTCCAGTAGTTACAATATCCTTCAATCCGAAACACAACAGTGCATTTACACTGCTGTTTGACAGGAGAAATAGACATTGCGGTGGTACCTACCCAGATAACTTCTCACATATGAGAGACTTTCCACCAGTAAAATTCAGTCAAGTAATTTTAATACATATTTGATGTATGTTTCATATTGTCTGGTAGTAACTACCAAACATATTGAGGCTTAACATCTTATCTCTCAGGATAGCGAGTGCAGTGGAATATCAAGCATGCTTTGTAATTCAAGGTGTTGTTTGTTTTGCTACTGTTCATGAGCGGTGGTATCGCTTACCATCAGGTGAACGGCACGCTTGACATACCATCCATGCAATAAAAAACCGATGCGGTTTTTACGTGTCCTGGAACAAGTTAGTATCTAATGAATAGAGCATCTCTTAGACTGGTTGTTTTACTATCGCTTTATATATACATCAATAGTCTTTGAAGCTTTATAAGTAAGCTAGAGCGGTATACTTACAAGTATATATCTTCCGTATTCTCTGAGAATAAACTTGCCGCTCTGTAGAGTGATGGCCACTGGTTGCGACATCAGGGATTTGATGCAGTGCGCTGTGCCGACCACCTAAACAAATAACAAATTAAAATAAAAATCATATAAAAAAGTGCGTGGTGGCCTGTTGGTAAACGAACCAGACGCTGCAAACATGCTAACGGTGGTCGCGGGTTCAATTCCAGGGCACATCTCTGACTTTTCGGATTCACGTGTATTGACAGTCAATCACCACACACTATAACGGTGAAGGAAAACATCGTGAGGAAACCTGCATATCATAGCGATTTGTATGAATTCCTATGGTATGTAAAGTCCGCCAACCCGCACTAGACCAGCGTGGTGGACTATATGGCCTAACCACTATCAATCGTACTCTAGGTTGTAGAGTAGACCCGTGCCCTGCAGTGGGACGTATATGGGCTGATACAGATTAAATCCTCATACATTCGTTAAAGTACAAAATGTCTGCACTTTCGACTTCCATTACACCGACTGAAATAAAAATGAGGGCGCGGTACATGTTTAATTTCTCTTGGGTATGCAAAAAGACGCTTTATCTGCTTGATAGTAAGAGGAAACCATGGACTCTGTCAAATCTGCTTCTAACGTCCAAAGATTTAGCCACTTGGCATAGTCTGGTTGAAAAAAAAATCCTGGCAGTGAACCTAAATGACACGATCTTAGGTGCTCGGTGTGTTTTTGTGATTTGAATGAAAAGAGATGCAATAGTCCAAGCTAACGAAATGTCTATTTCTCCCGCCAAACAGCAGAGTAAACACACTGTTGTGTTTCGTATTGAAGGACATTGTAGCCAGAGTAAATACTGGACTTGTTGCGACTTAAAATCTTATGTCTCAGGATGGCGAGTGCAGTGGAATGCCAAGCATTGCTTTGTAATTCATGGTATTGTTTAGTTTCGCTACAGTTCATGCGCGGTTGCATCGCTTATTATTAGGCGAACGGCATGTTCGTCTCGCCATTCATTTCAAAAAAAATACTATTTTAACGCCCAAATACTGGAACGCAAATTAAATATAAATGGCACTTAACTACATTAATCCCGATTAAATGTACTGGCTGAGTGGGCCGTGCGCTGTTAAGAGCAACTTATTATTTGAATGGCGTTCCAGTATTCGGGCGTAAGTTTATCTGAATGCAGCCGCGAAACATTGAATCAATTTTTAAACGCAAAAAGCTATAATATAGCTTATCTAACAATGTTTATAAAACCACTTGACTATTAGTTTTATCGTGATATCAACACATTACATCTACGAAACCTAATATTCAGAAATTACCATATTACGATAATAAAATTAGGAACATATATTTTCTAGGCAATACATTATTGTTAATTGTGTAAAAAGGACAGCGGTCGCCAATAAATTACCCATTACAATATACTCAGTATGACTACTTTTTATACTATAGCAAAGTTTGGAATAAATGTGACATGAAAAGGTTTATAGATAGCTTGTAGTGTAGACTCTCCATGGACTGCCTCGGTGGCGTTATTGTACTAGGGTACGGTTAAAAAGCTGAGGTCCCGGGTTGGGCAAAGTGATATGGGATTTTTCTATTCATTATCATCAGCCCAGAGTCAGGAATTTGTGCCCGATATGGCGTTTGGCTCGCCACCTATCACACCGCGGGACGGAACATGCAAGGCGAAATGATGGTGTCCTGGTACCTCTGCCTACCCCTTCAGGGGAAAAGGCGTGAGTTTATGTATGTGTGTATGTACTCTCCATGGATATGCAATAGAGATTTATTACATATATATATGTATAATATCGTACGTACATATATGTATAATATCACGCCTCTTCCCAGAAGGGGTAGGCAGTGGTGCCACCAGGACACCCACGTTTCGTCTTGTGCGTTCTATTCCACGATTCCACTACATATCGCCCTATCGATGTAGATAACTTTCCCCGACCCGGGATTTGAACCCTAGACCACAGCGTTGTAATCATACCACCTGCGCCATCGAGGCAGTCAGTTTTTTTAATAGACATATTTTATCTCACAAATATCGTATTTCATGTAAAAAGGTTAAATGCGCCATTTCTTTGAACTGTTATGTTGCAAAACGATGGTATTAAGTGCTCATTATAAAGATATTATCTATGATTATGGAGACATTAACCTGTTTTCTAATTTCTTTGGTCATATGCTTTCAGATTCCTGAATACGGTGTGGTCAATGTTATTTGTTTGTTTGTTAGGAATTACGTTCATCTGCACAAAAAGACCTAGCGACAGGTATTGGTGAAATTATTGTGCCAGAAACAAAATCACTCGATGCCTACCGGATAACTATTTTGAGAATAAGGTAGATGAAAACCTTGCTTGATTACGCCTCAACTGATACTATGAATTGAAAATATTTTAAAAATAGAATTGATTTGGAGTTTGTGGGCTATGATTTCCAAGCACACAGTTATTTATACGTGTTAGAAGACATATGACATGAGCTGCCCCCCCCCCCTCCCCCCCCTAGAGATTAAAAAACCAAAATCTTGACTTGGCTTGCTTAATATAAGGTATGTTTTTGCATATACCATAATATTGTACAATAATATTGACAGTCTGGGGGCATCCGTCAAATTTGTGTAAGTTGCAATAACATATTTCTCATTCTCCATAATATTTGCCTCTCCCTAGACCATCGGCTGGACGCATAGACGCCCCTGTATCATGATTTTAATTGAAATAACATGACATTAGAGCCTGCATCAATAAAGTATTACTAGCATTTCCCTTGCTTCGTGTTACACTTGATGCGATTATCGGCCAGCTGCACAGTAGATCAAGGTCCTACATGAAATGAAGTGAAAATACTTTGTTGAATCTTTAAAATGTTATCCATTGTTTCGATTCAGTCACTTTTTCCTTTACCACCAGGTTCACAAGACTATTTTCGCCAGAGAGGAACGGACAAAAAACTCTAACGTTGCTATTTTCAAAACATGTTTAGAATATAATGATTATACAGAAGTCGCAGCTTAGTTTCATTCGGGGTAGTTCACAAATAATTTATATTAAATCAATTGAATAATATTTTTTCTTGAGTGAATTTATTTATCTGTATCTGTATCAGCCCATATACGTCTCACTGCAGGACACGGGCCTCCTCTATAATCGAGAGTACGATTGAGAGTGGTTTGGCCATATAGTCTACCACGCTGGCCTTGTGCGGGTTGGCGGATTTTACATAGCATATTCAATATACCAAGTCATATGCTAAGTGAATTTACACTGCAATATCTATTTCTCTCGCCAAACGTCAGTGTAAATGTGCTGTTGTGTTCCGGTTTGAAAATCATTGTAGCCAGGTTACTATTAATAACACCACGTTTTCAGAGAGCAGTGAGCGAAAGATTGGAAATATAATCAGGTCTTAGAATGGCGAGCGCAGTGGAATGCCAAGCGTTGCTTTGAAGTTCATAGTGTTGTTTGGTTTTACTACTGTATATGAGCAGTCGTGTTGCTAACTATCAGACGAATGGCACACTCGTCTCGCTATTCATTGCAATAAAAAAGGCGTTTTATATAGCTGGGGGGTCACTCTATAAAAACGGTATCGTTTTTTAACATTCCAAGTTCGTATGAACTTCGAATGTTCAAACACCATACCTAAAACTTAATGAATATGCTTATAAACTCCACAAAATGTTGGATTCCTCTATCGTACGTCGCAACTATAGACTAAGTTCGGAGAAAATTATAAGTATAATAAATAAATAAATAATAAATAAATGGAAATCTTACATCTTACTCCGGACGTGGAACATCCGAACATTCGAAGATCGTATCATTTTATAGAGTAACTCCCCTGAGTTAAGTGAAGTCGCTCAGAAAACAGAAGCGATATACACTGTTCCGTCAAAGCAATAATACATAATTTATGTATTACACAATGTAATCTCACAGTAACCTGAGTTTCACTCTCATCACATTATCAGGTTACAGCCGACAGCAAACTGCGGGCAAGGACCATTATCATATCGATGTCTCGTGAATCAGTTGACACCTTGATTGTTTGTGGTGGGTGTTTGATGTCACACGGTAGATGGGTCATTCGGTTTATCTATTTATGGTATATTAAAGAAAAATATTGACAATTCTGTGTAAAGTACTATTAACTAATATATTTTTGTAGCGATGAGTGGCGAGACTAGCTTGCCCTTCCCCTGGTGGTAAGAGATACTACCATTCATACGGCCGATCCCAATAATCAATCGAAAAAATTAGATTGAAGTCAATCTGGATTGTTTTCTAGTTTTCGATTGGTCTCTTGTCATGTTGCCATAGTTTTTTCACTACTGAGATTGATTATTGGCAATATAAACTCATTTG
This sequence comes from Hyles vespertilio, assembly GCA_009982885.2. Lineage (NCBI taxonomy): Eukaryota > Metazoa > Arthropoda > Insecta > Lepidoptera > Sphingidae > Hyles > Hyles vespertilio. The sequence continues at coordinate 19,248,763 of CM042811.1, forward strand.
CAAAAAAAACGGGCACCTAAGCAATGAATCATTTCAAATGTTACTATTAGTTTGTTTGATAATTATAGGTAGTTTTACTTTCACAATTTTGTAAATTAATAAGCAAATAATCGTTTTCGTCAGTATTATCATAAAATTTTGATAAAATTTATGGGTTTTAATGCTAAAGTTCACTAGTAGTGTATGCTCGGTAATAGTGCATATGCTCGTGAAGTAAAAGTTAACAAAGATTTTTGTTTGTTTTTTCTTTAATAAAGTAAAAGCAGATAAATGTTTAGTATCGAGTGTGACCCCCTCTAGCTGAAATCACAGCTTGAATTCGTCTGGGTATGCTAGCGAGGATATCCCGGATACTTGCTTGCGGAATACGTTCCCACTCCGCGGTAATCACATTCTTCAGCTCTCTGATGGTCTGCGGAGCCGGTTGTACTGATCTCACGCGTCGTTTCAGAACGTCCCAGACATGCTCTATAGGATTGAGGTCGGGACGAGCTGGCCAATCCAAACGACGAATGCCGACCTCTTGCACATACGCTTCCACATCGCCAGACCGGTGGGCGCGAGCGTTGTCGTCCATAAAAATTGAGTCTTCGCCTAAAGCGGCCAATGCGGGTTGTGCATGAGGAATTAGAACATCCGTTATGTATCGATGTCCAGTCAGTGAGCCGTTTTCAATGAAGACTAACTCTGTACGATCCATTGAATTTATTCCTGCCCAAAACATAACAGAGCCCCCACCATGAGGTGTGATTTCTTCAAAACAAGCCTCTGCAAAGCGTTCTCCTCGTCTTCGTAGCACTCGCCGACGTCGATATTCACCGAACAGAGATATCTTGGCTTCATCGGAGAACAATACCCTATTCCAGTCTTCTTGAGTCCACGACTCACAATTTCGAGCAAACCTAAGCCTGTCAACTCTGTGCTCACGGAGTAACTTAGGGCCGCGGGCCGGGCGATGACTGCGTATATTGGCCGCGAGAAGCCTCCTCCTGACCGTCCATAGACTAATATGCACATTTCTTACTTCTTCGAGGTTGTTCTTAAGGTCCACATACGAAGACTTGCGATTTCTCAATGCGCGACTCACAAGAAAACGATCATCCCGTGGTTGGGTACATGGTTTTCTTCCAGAACCAGGCCTACTCTCGACGGAATCGGTGTCTTGATACCGCTGCCAGGTCCTTTGAACCGTCAAGCGACTCACACTTAGCCTCTGAGCCACGAAGCATTGGCTGCAACCCTCTTCGAGCAGCGCAATAATTTTGGTAGCTATTACCACTTTCTCTAACATTATTGAGACAGCTAAACAGCAATAAATGAAGCTTTGACAATTAAGAATATGAAATAAATTCATAAAAATTGACTAAAAGTTATGAAAACCGATATTATTTTTTGGAACTTCGCACCAAAAATGTAGGATAAAAAGTGGTTTTCTGTAAAAACGAGCATCAAACGAAAATTTGAATTTAAAACGTACTGTTTTAAACACCACGGCATTTTTAAAACCGGCCAGTAACATGTAGGTACAAATGATTGAAATCATTTTGGTACCGTATTTTTTTAAAGAAGAATTGAAATCAAAACCGCCCGTTATTTTTTGCAAATGAGTGTAGTATCAGAAAAAGATTGAGCTGTCAATCTAAAACGGCAAATTTTGGATTGGGATTGTTTATTTGTAGCGGCTGATAGACAACAGTATAATTACAAAGCATGACAGTTCACTGCCATTTTGAGATATGAGATGTGACGTCTCATTATGTTCAATAGTTATTCTATCTTCAAATTTCTTCAAACCGGAATACAATAGAACACATACACAGCTGTATGGCGGAAGAAATAGACTTTTAGTTAAAATCTGTTCAAAACTGCACATTTTTATTAATTTATAAAATATATGAACCATTTTATGTTTATCTATATGAGTAAATAACTCTATTTTTCCCACGATCACCCAAATAATTTTATGTATATTGATTTTTTTTATTATGTGTGTGTGTAGATTTATCCGATTTTTATGGTATTTGAATTTCAATTTGAAACGCTCATTCATGTATTATGTACTCGATTAGTTACCTATATGTGCAATCAAACCAGACAAAAACAGAGTACCTTTTTATAAATTCAAAACATTACGTAAACTTTAAAACTTGTCCTCCAAACGTCCGGACTAGTGACGCAGCATTCTTTAGCAAATGTCAATTTATGCTAATCACATTTAAACTTTCTAATGTGTCCAGTTTAGGTAATATGTATATCCAATGTCTGGCCACGTGGGAAAAAGCATCGATAAGAAAGATAATTAATTTAATCAACTCGCGGGGCGCGGTAATACAATTAGTTTTCAAGGACTGTTGTGGAATCATAGAGGCTAAATAACTGTCAATTTTAGCTCCACAATTTGTTGATTAAATTAAACGAACACAACTTAACGACGCATTCTTCTTATTCCCTATTTCTTGGTTATTTTTTTGCCTTGAATATTAATATATTATTTGCGCACTGCTGGCCAGTGAACGGAAGAGATTTTGTAATGTCGTATCAGAAAAAATATGTAATTATTATTAATAATTCATATTTGATAACATTCAACCCTGCGTTCAAACGGAGCATATTTGGAGAGCTCCGAAGCGGAAACTAGAAGGCTAAACAATTTTTGATTTCGATTAAAATGATGCAATAGTGCCTTAAGACGTTTAGGATGATTTTTTTACCAATATTATCAACTAAACCATTACTTATGCAAAATTTATCAATATTTGTCTTAATTATCACCAAAAACTTATTTTTTTTTATTAGTTATCATTTTAAGCTTTAAAAAGTAGTAGAGCCGGTTTATTGGTAGGTCTTACATGTAAGAGGCCGCCTGAGTAAGTGTCTATTTCTCTCACCAAATAGCAGTGTAAAGTGCACTGTCGTGTTTCGGTTTGAAGGATATTGTAGCCAGAGTAACTACTGGACATCTTGAGAATTAACATCTTATGTCTCAGGATGGCGAGGGCAGTGGAATGCCAAGCATTGTTTTGTAATTCAAGGTATTTGGTTTTGCTACTGTTCAAGAGCGGTCGTACGCTTGCCATCAGGCGAAAGTCATGCTAGTCTCGCCATTCATTGCAATAAAAAAAAGGTAGTTAGACGGAGTAATCGGCCAGCCGTAATGAATTACGATCGGGTGAGCTTTGCTAGTTCGCCGGACCAAAATAATAATAAAAAAAACACTATTTGCCTCGAACTCGTGTATATCGCATTCAAATCGTACTTGCGGTAATGAAAATAAAATGTCGACGAACTACGGCTGTTTTCATTCCAGATTAGAACCGGAGTTAATTCAACGTGGAAACGATGCGAATACGAATGTGTATTTTTTGTTTAACATCGACTACAAAACAAATGTTAAAATATTACAGAACTTTATTTGGCTGTAAATAAATAAATTTCATCCCGTCCCCAATAGTAGACATGTGGCCGTAATCATAGATTTTATAATTATATTTTAGTTGCGGAATGTTATGTCTTCGCTCATACTGAATTCAAGGCGTTTGTAAAGGACAAAACATGGGATATCTAATAAAGGTTTATTAATTGTCTGAATAAGGCCGATAATGTCCGAGTGATGGACAAAAATCTAAATCATTCACAATTTACGGTCAGTCTGATCCTTAACATTCAGGTGTAATGTGTTCGTTTTGGCATAAGTAATGCCGAATATCAGACAATTAACATAGATACTTAGTTCATCTAACAGATACGAAACAAAGTTTATTCACAGTACTGCTTTGACTATCACTCGAAATATCAGTTACTAATAATAAAATAGTACCAAAGGCAGGAGCATTCGCATTCTACTACGAAACATTTTTGTGCCTCGATGAAACCTACTTTACTGCGTATGGAAAAATATATATTTACAATAAAAATAAACATAATTGGGACCCATGCCCGGACTTCTTGGAGAAATGAACTTGAAGTCCAAAAATATGTAATTTTTTGTCTTCGGCTCTGCGACCAATATGTAAAATGTTATGATAATTACTTTATTTTATAAAAATCTGTCGCCCGAGTTAAAAAGGGAATCCGTTTAACAACGAAACATAAAAATGCAATAAAGAATTTTAAGCACAATCGGTATAGGGATTCACAATATTTTTTACCGATACTATGAAAGTGCAGCATTCTCCTATTCATAGTTTTATGACAATGACTACAAATATTATCGTAAATAGGATTCCCATGCCGGGTCATCGCTCCGATGTTTAACCTCGATTTGTCACGAAGTTCAGGCGATTGTTACAAGTGGCGTGCCTCGACAGGTACTCAATAAAAGTAAGTGGCGCGATGTTTGATTTCAACGAATTGCAGCTATTTATTGCATCGATTTTTTATTAACTTCAAACGGTTTGCAACTATTCGTACTACGGAAGTATTTTCATTTAAAAATAAATATTTGTATTCCAAAAAATAAATTTGACTTTTGTATAAGTTTATAGAGCCACAAAGTTATCTGACCCGGTGGCCAAAAGTGGAAACAAAGACGTCATTTGAAATTGACAATTTACCTGCCACTCACTGACATAGCCGCCATTGGCTGTCAATGTATTTATGTTTCCTGCATTATTAAAAATTAGCGAAAAATGCCGAAAACTTTAAAACGTGACGCTAGGAACGTTAGACTCCAGGTATTCAATTTTACGAAGGAAGATAAGCATCTTCAGACACCAATAATACCCTTCGAAAAAAATTATCAACGCGTAGCTGCCACCACAGCCTTGTGTTGTCAGCTTTTCAAAATAAATTCCACGTAAACAAAATTTTGTACGTACTAGTAAAATAGGTGTAAGCACATATCATAAACCAAAATGTATCTTTACGTGCGTGTTGGCCTGTTGGTAAATGGACCTAACGCGGCTGCCAACATGTTCACGGTGGTCGTGGGCTCGAATCGCAGGTCACAAATCTGACTTTTCGGAGTCATGTGTGTATTGATAGTCAATAAATATGAACTAAAACGGTGGAGGAATACATAGTGAGGAAACCTGTATACCATAGCGATTTATAAGAATATCTATGGTATGTAAGTCCACCAGCCCACATTAGGCCAGCATGGTATGGCCTATGGTATGGCCTAACCACCCTCAATAGCACTCTCGATTGTAGAATAGGGCAGTTCCCAACAGTGGGACATATAGTATATGGGCTGATACAGATACACTTGTTTAAGGGTATGGGAAGCTATTTGTTAGAAATCTTGGGAAGGAAAAATAACATGCAAATAAAACTGGTCCACTCATTTTCCTGACACTATTGATCGAATTGAAAAATCTTACTTCACCCACTTTATTGCTATATGTATTTTTAATGGCAACACCAAATTCGACAACAGCGACTCTCTCACCGGGTCAGATAACTTTGTGGGACTATAATTAATTTTAGATTCAACTTTGTCAAATTTTATGTGCCAAATCATTAGAGTTGTCATTGAAAAAAATCAGGATATGGTCAATGATGAGTACTTGGTGCTACTAGGTTTGAGTTACTATTTACTAGACGAAAATGATGTTTATTAGGTCCCCTGATAATTATTCTGATGCCTGCCCATAACTAGGAGCAACTCCATCAATCATCATCTTCGTTTTCGGTAGCAGTCTTGAGATACCCGGTATATTAATAATTAGTTGACAGTTTTTTTACAAAATAATGAAAGTTAAAAGTTAGACCTAAAGTACTATTTATCAATTTTAACATTGCAATATTTGTATTAGAGTGTAAAGTCTTTAAAATTTACACTTGAAGTTAATACTTTGTTATCTTGAGTGTGATAATATCACAATGATTGTTAGTTTTACTTGATATTTATTTTGTATAGTTGTCTATCAACATAGAAATATAAAAATATTTATAAAAATGTTTGCTTATTACATTGCTTTTATTGGACATTAGTTAGTAATGTGGAGGATTGTTAATGTTTCACTTTTATAGTAATCTTAATAATAATTGTATTATTATTTTAATCCTAATTTTATATATTTTACAAATGAAACATAAGTGCAACAAGACAAGAATTATTAAGTTAACAATAATTGGTATATATGAGGGCACACCTCTGACTATTCGAAGCCATGTGTGTATTGACAGTCAATCACCACGCACTAAAACGGTGAAGGAAAACATCGTGAGGAAACCTGCATACCATAGCGGTTTATAAAAATTTCTATGGTATGTAAGTCCGCCAACCCGCATTAAGCCAGCGTGGTGGACTATATGGCCTAACCACTCTCAATCGTACTTACGATTGTAGAGTAGGCCCGTACCCAGCAGTGGGACGTATATGGGCTGATACAGAATTGGTATATATGAGTTGAAAATTACAATATTATCAGTGGTTCCCAAACTTCAATCAAATATACACTAGATACACAGTTCCCTGTAAATGTTCTGTTAAAAAGTGGCACCGATGCATTGAAACAAAAAAAAGTAAACAAAAAGATCACATATTCCAAATATATTAACATAAATTCCATGTTATTCCTGGAGCTTAAAGTAGCTTTTCACATAATATTGTCTAAAGTTCTGCGACGTTTTAGAAGCAACGATCGGTGCGTGACTGAAGGCGAAAGAGTGCTTAAAGCACTCTTTTTTGGTGCAATTTTCTAAGCGCTTATGTTGTATCTAGTGTATATTTGTTCGAAGTTCCTAAACTAGGTCATGTCATCCCTATTTTGAGGTACCTAAAAGTTGGAGTTAAAAAAGTTGCCAAAATTAAAGATAGTATAAAATAGATCTACCTGTGGGGAACAAAGGCATTACTTGGCCACATAATATTAACCAAATGATACATGAGAACAAACTTGTAACCACACATATAATTCTCAAAACAGTAGAACTACAGGTAACCTTTAAACACTACTTTTTACTAACCTGCCCCGCTAGTGCATGTCTCTGGGTATCAGACACCCAACCAGGATGGAAGTACAGGACCGCATTGATCGGATCATCTTCCTCCGATGTGCAGCATTGTGTGTCATACACAAACACTATCATCATCTCCCTGGGGGACAAAAAAATGGTATGACAAAATTTAGTTAAATACTTTTTCTTTCTTGAACACATTACCCAATTTTTATTTGGTATAATATACCTGGATGCAGTTGGATTTGAACAATTTATATAGTAATGCTAAAGAGGCATATGTTTAGAAGGGGGCTTCCTATAACTAAGAATAGGATAATTTAAGTTATAATTCCATACTTATTTTTAACTGTCTTTGTCCTGCAGTAGAATGGAACGACTGCACCACAACCTAATTTATTCCACAGAAATATTTTCATATGTTTTTATGGACAGTCATATCCCTGACATTTATTATGTTTGGGAAACTATATGGTTATGAGAAAATCATGTATTTTTTTAAAGAAAAACCTTTTGTTATTTGCATTGTTTAGCATGTGAATGGGGCTTTGTGCTTAGATCTTCATGGTTGACAACCCATTTATATTGCTGTTAGAAGACTGGTATAAATAATTTATATAAAAATGATTTAGGAATATTATATTTTGCTTATATTTGTATATAATATACCCTATATGCTAAATGTTTTTAAAAAGGCTGGCTTTGAGCTATATATTTACCAATAACCCATGGATATACAAATGAATTTCTTTCTAAGTGCAACCAATAATATAGAAGACAGAACAGAATGTATAAATTTAAAATTAACATTGCATAATAAGTATTTTTGCAATAAAAACAACTAAATCTAATAACCATTACAAGAAATAGAATAAATATTTTTAATTGAAATGATTTTTTTTTTCAGGAGAATCTTATACGAATTTTATTATTGGGATCTTAAAATAACGAAAAAGTTTAAATGGTTTCTGGTAACACGTTTTTTCATTATCAGATTAGTAAAACAAATTCATAACCAATATTTGTATGTAAACATCTGTCTCTAATTGAGGCATAAAATAAGAAATTTCGCCCAAATCGGACGTCGATTAAAAATATATTCTTATGAGAAAATTAGCATCGAAACTTGATTCTATAAATAGTAAAAGATTAAAGCTTGTATGTTTAACCAACCGCAGGAGCGTGTAGGCGACGTTTGCCGTCTTAGATTACAGTAAAATAATACTCTTACATGCTAGATAGAGAAATAATGTACTCACTTTGCCATTTTGATTGTAAATTACTACGCGTCACCAAGGCAAAACTATTCTCACACCATTTAGTCTTTTAATATAGCGAGTAATGCAATAAAATATGAAAAAATCACTGCGTATCATTTATTTTCATGATTTTTAATTTAATAAAATAAGCGATCGTCCGCCTCCCGCAATCGTTGGGTTGACACTTGTTTTTTTTAAGGTGTTGCTGGTGGCAATAATTGAATTAATACAATACTATTTTTAGTGAGGTAACTTTGAGATTTAGTTCTTTAGTTGGACAAAAGATGGCGTGTAATGAAATTTTTAAAGTATCTGAATATTGCAATGGAATGTGAAACTGCATTATTTTCCGACGTCTTTATGATTTAAATTATGTCCTACATTACGCTTACGAATGCCAGTTGAAATACTAGGAAATGACTAAAGTGTTTACATTAATCCCTGACATAAAACGAGAAAACATTGTGTCGGAATGAATATGCACCATGCTGCAGCGTGCATGTAAATGATTATTATACAGGTATTATTTATCTCTATACCTAATAATTTTATTACGTTCTCTGCATGAGAGAATAAATCCATGGTCTTATCAGTTAGTCCTACATCAAGAATATAGCGAGCAAAATACCTTCGGGGTAGTAGGTCCCTACATTTACGGTAGGTACATTTTATATTACTTAGTACATAGAAAATTAAGCTTAGTACATTTTATATTCCAAGTCATAAGATATAGTTCCAATAAAGATATTGAAAATTGGGTAGAGTGGAGAAGATTGACAAGAGTGATGTCCCTGGCTTTATCTAGATTGCATTTCACTTAAGTATTATCAGAAGCAGTATAAGAACAAAAGGAAAACTTATCCTTGCATATTTGGACCGTCGCGTCCATTAGAATATTATAATTTATTTTCTATGAAATGATTGTCCGATTGTGTTGTAGAAACACAAAGGCGTTGGTGAATGGGTCGGAAGTATTTCCTTCGGCTTTGATGTTCCGGTGTCCGCTTTAGCGACGTCGTGTTGCATTTTAATTAGTTCTTTATAAATTGTGGAGTTTGTTGTTTATTAGTTAAAAAGAGATCTTTTGATTTATATGGTCTGGGTTCCTATAAGTAAGTAAGTACTTACTGATTTTTTTAATCCAAATTAATATAATAAAGAGGAAATATTTGCGGCGTTATTACAAAAAAAAAAAATGAAACGCGCGTCGAACACGCGATTAATAATTCTACAATCACAAATTCATGTTTAAGCATTGGTTAGAGTTAGACATGGTTTAAACCTTGTTTACCTATAATTAAACACAAGCCGCTAACGCTATGACGCATGTTTAATCTTAAAACCATATAAAATACAAATAAACTGAGAGTATACCTTTGCTTTTTGTCTGGTATATATTTTGTGACTTCAGTCTGTGCTTAAGTTCTGTAAAGTTTTACTGGTAGTGGAAAAAAACATTGTAGCATTTTTGGGTGTTTTAACGGGTGTTTAGATAAACAATGCTTGAACATAAGACTTTAGACAATGTTTAGAGTTAGACACTGTTAAGCTAAACACGTGTTTAAATCGTGTTTGAATTATTATTTTGTAATAACACCGTTGATTGTTTGTTTGCATTGAATACGCATTGAAACTACAAGACCGATTTGAAAACTCTTTCACCATTAGAATACTACGTCATCCAGGATGAACATAGGCGATAGAATAATTTCTAAATACGGAGCTGGGCCGGGCCGCTAGTAAATAATAAATATTCCACTCCCAACAGTCATAGTCCCGATTCTTTAGTAAGTTACTAATAACTTATGACATGACTCTAAAGTCGTGTCATAAGTTTTTTTATTGGTATGAATGGTCAGATGCCATGCCATTCGGCTGATGGTAACCGATGGACAGTAGCAAAACCAAATACGTAATATTTTGAATTACAAAGTAATGCTTGGAATTCTACTGTGCTCGCCATCCTGAGACATAGGATGTTAAGTCTCAATCGGTCTTATTACAAAAAGCGAAATAAACCTTGGTTTAAACTTGGTCTAACAAAACCAGTCTAATCTGCAGAACCATGGTTTAAATTGACTTTTATTACAAAACATAAATAAACCATGGTTCTCTTGGTTCATTCTTTTGAACACAGACTAATAAACAAGACTTTTGAACCGTGGTTTATACACCAACCACAGATTAATACAACTAATATTCGTTCAACGTGACATTCCATCGCAACGTTCCATATCCACAGAAAAAAATACATTTTAATAAAATTTTAATGATTTAATAATGTTAAGGCGTATTGAACCTATTGAGGGTGGGACATTTTGCTTGAATGTCAATATTGTTTGGTATATCGATTACAATTAAATTTTTTTTTTCATTTAGTTCATGTTATATTAGCTAGTGACACATCCAAACACGTGTGATGGAACGTAACATTCTGGCGCGTTACATGAAACCATAACAATAAACAAAACTATCGCGAGCTAAAATAAGTTCATTTAGCATTGGAATATTCATTCGTTCATTTAGCATAAGTTCATTTAGCATAGTGCGTGGTGGCCTGTTGGTAAACGGACTAGACGCGACTGCCAATATGTTCACGGTGGTCGCGGGTTCGAATCCCAGGGCACACCTCTGACTTTTCGGAGTCATGTGTGTATTGATAGTCAATCGCCATGCACTAAATCGGTGAAGGAAAACATCGTGAGGAAACCTGTATATCACAGCGATTTATAAAAAATTATATGGTATGTAAGTCCGCTAACACGCACTAGGCCAGCGTGGTGGACTATATGGCCTAACCACTCTCAATCGTACTCTCGATTGTAGAGTAGGCCCGTGCCCTGCAGTGGGACGTATATGGGCTGATACAGACATACAGCATTGGAATGTATTTACTATTTAGTCAACGAAGTATCTGAAGTGAGGTGATATAAAATAATTGTCACTTAGGTAATTACATAGTAATCTAATGTAATATCGTGTTGTGGTGGACCTACAAAATGAAAAATGGTCTGTGAATTTGAGTAATGAGGAAAAAGTGAGTTAACCAACATTATTATATGGATGATTACATTGCAAAATGTTTGGTAAACCTATCCTTTTGCGTATATTTTTATCGGAAAAAATCAAAACAGGGTTTGACGCGTAGACGTGTTTTGTTGGACCGACATGGCGTTTTTTATCGCTCAAAGGCTGCAAAATCCTTAAAAACGAAGAAATTCATCATATTAATATCAATTTTACAGTATAAGTACATAATACGATGAAATAGACACTAAATCCAAAAGAAATATTTGGAAGTTTACGATTTAGACCACCGTTAAACTAGGGGGCGGTCAGGTTTAGCGATAAACCATCAAAAAGGCCATGGTTTATCGTTAAACCACTTTTTGTAATATGAATTTCATATAAACCATAGTTTATTGCGATTTAAACTAAAGTTTTTAGATAAACCACGTTTTGTAATAAGGCGGAATATGTCCAGCAGTTGCTCTGGCTATGGCAATTATCTAATGATGCAGTATCATGTTTCAAGTACATTAAATCGTTATTTTTCTGCAACGCAATGACATAAGAGTAAAATTGGTAAAAATAATTCAGTCGAGTTTATTATTATGCAGTATGACAAAATATTTTATCTACAATTTGTAACTGATCGATGTTTGCAAATATCCTGCATATGAAAAATCTATTAAGGGGGACTGTATGAACGTAATAGAACCACAAGAATGATAATTAATTATTTTTTAGCTTTAATGCTACCGCAGTCATTTCATTATACTACTCTATAATACACAAAGAACAATGTTTACTGTACATTGTTTTGCCCTTATTTTTACCCTTATTTATTTGTAATGTCAATTTACAACGCGAGTGATACCGTATTCATAAAGTCCTCAACAATCCTAATATACAATACAAATAAAAACATATCCTTTGTAAAAACCCTGACTCATGTAAATTATGTTACTCGGGAACAAAGGAAAATATTCTGTTAAATAAGTTAATACAAATGCAATAACTCGTGAAATCGAATATTGCGTAAAAATACAATACCGAGTTCATTACCTTCAGAATTTTCATGTCATCGTCAAACACGTCACGACCCTGCGAGAGAGGGTCGAACTTAAGGCATGCGTGTGGGGGCCAAGGAACTAGAAATTCTGACTTATACTCTAGTTATAGCAAAAATACCTTGGTGGTGGGGCCCATATAATTGCAGCATATTTTAGTGAATATTTTTCCGTATTATTACTACTAACATACTTCAACTCTCGCCTTTTTTCCAGAAGTACTGTACAACGTTTTGTCTTATGTGTTCCGTCCCACGATGTGATCCGCAATCGGCCACCATGATGGTATTTATTTTCTAGGGGTTAATAGACCTAATAAATTTCCTCGATAAATGATCTATCGTATTGGATAATTTTATGATAATATTTTTCTATTCGAGCCCTAAATTAGCGCATTGAAAGAGGAAAAATTCTTCAGGTTTCTATATTGGTATAGATCCAAATTAAAATTATGCCTCGGTATAGTGTTTTCATATTATAGAACACTCATTTTATAAAGTCATGTTCGTGGGATTATCGAGGACTCAAATGAGCCCTGTTATGTCTGTTAGTATTTATTTCAGTCTTAATGACCGAGATCTAAATTTTATTACTGTTGTGGGTGTTCAGAAGCGGTGACGATAAATAAATTAGGAAATATACTCAACAGCCAACAATATAAACCCTCACCCCCATACTAAGATCAAATCTTGTTTAGTGGGTACCAGAAAATACGAGAGATTTTTTTGTCTCATAAACACCCAGACCCGAATCAACTTTCTGTCTCGGATCACACAAATAGTTGTCTCGGTGCAGGAATCAAACCCATGGCCTCTAGTTTTACAACCAGCATCTAACCAACTGCACCAGGGGACTGTCAAATTCTCATGACTAAAGCTGCCTTATTGTCTGCCAGGCCTACACACCGCAAACGAATACATGTTCAGAAATTAATAAGTTATGAAATCATTGAGTTTGTGTCGTGACTCGTGATGTGTGTGAAGGTACTCAAGTTCATGAGATAATGTTTTATTGTCATCGTGTAAAAATAGGTTCAGGTGTTATATGCCACACGACCCTGATAAGACCATGAAGAAATAATATTTATTTATGCACTGCTATGAAATAGTTATGCTAACTTAACAGTTTCTTAATATGTTAGCAGGAATGTTACGCACTGAAATGAAACTACTTCATAGTTTTTTTGGTAAAAATGACTTTGCACATGTCTAGCACCTTAATCTGCTTTGTAAACACGAAGTTTGTAAAATCTTCGAAATCATTGGAAGTTACAAGAACCGCGTGAAAATCTGTAAAATAACTAGCTATAAAATATACGAATTCAATTTAAGATTTGATTAAACATAATAACATCTGGAAATGAAATATTTTCTCTTTATTTGGAATTAAATATAAATGGCGAAAATTTAATAGACATCACATAACACATTTAATAGACAACGGACTCTGGGTGGTTATTCTATATACGAAAAAGCGCTCTGCGAATGTCCCAATGGACGGTTTTAATCCAATTCGGCACGGCTAGGCTGCTCCACGTCACGTTAGCTAAGATATAATTGCATTAGTTTAACATGGGCTCTTTCATTCGAGTTCGGAGAAAATTTAAAGTAAGTATAATAGGGAATAGAATTGATTTATAGAAATGAAAATCTTGTTTCTTAGCACGGACGTCGAACATCCGAACATTCGACGTCCGCATCGTTTTTATAGAGTAACCCCCCTGGCACCGGTCGGAATAACGCTAGGTTTGGTTACTTGATATAATCTAATGAAAACATTTGACTCCCATAATATCCCTAACAGCCGCCTCAATCCATCCCTGCGTATGAATCAGATGCGTAGATATTTTCTTTGTCCGAAGCTGGCGGCCGGTCGCAAGCGGAATACCGATGCAATGAAAGCAATACGTTAGAATCATCGGAGAAATTCGCTGTTTGCTCAACAACTTCTCAATTTTCTATAGATTACATTAGCGGGCGTATGTGAAACTGGTTGGTTTGTGTTTGGTATTGATAGGTATGTTATAGTCTGTAGCGTTGGGACAAATACTAGTGTTATGAATGAATATTTGTTTCGAGATTCAGCCATGTGTGACTGAGACTTTTAGATTTTTTTTCTCTCTTTATTTTTTAAAGAGGGTTTCAAACATAAATATTTATTTCACCCTCTTTGGGGCACGTCACGTAAAACTAGTCACCGCTGCCTCTCTTAATATCTAACATAATATATTTATACAAGGATTTAACTTCCTCCGACAAGGGATCCGACAGTATTGAAATAATATTCCTGTTGAATTTATATTTGCATTTTTTTAAGCCATGAAGTCTCATTTATGTTTTTGCGATTGAGACTATATCTACAAATTTCGTGTGTCATTTGTATTAAGATTAAGAAGTGACATACTCGAACCAAATAGATTTACATACCAATCACAAATATATATTTTTTCCCGACTATTAAATAACAGGACATCAATAAACCCTTCAGACTGTTGCAAGTTGCAATTGTTATGTAACTGCTTCAAACGTAAAAAAATATTTCTGCTACTGAAAAGCAATTTTCAGTTGAACATTGCGTTACGATATGACTGCAATTCAACATTTCAGCACATTTAATAGCTTACATACAATACATTTCTTCGTTTAGCAAATATTGATTGCAAAAGTGTGTCGCAACATAGTTTTTAATTATATATCTATTGCTGTCACCCGGCACCCTTCTATCATGTGGATAGTAGCCTTCAATGTGTCCTAGATCATACATGAGTGACTGGGCCGCAAAAAGTTCACATTGTAGAATGCAGTCAAACTGCCCCGGTGCACGCCGCGCCTACCGACACGACACAATTTAAAAATAAAACCTCTTTAAGCACGAAATAAAAGTTAATAACTCCGTTTAAACGCAACAAAAACAAATCTTCCTGCTTGCAAGTCATGCACACCAAATGCATAACTACCCACTAATTAATTGACGATAATTTAGTGAACATAATTTTACAGGTGTCCCAAAATCGCGAGGAATTCGCGGAAATCGTATTTGACATGGGTTACATCGGCGTATTACGTAAATCTTTATGCTTAATTACAAGTCGCATACAACGTAAGGTCGTAGAAAGTGAATCGACTCGTGTGAACTGTCAAAAAAAGTCCGCCATCTTGGCAGTCTGTGGCGCGCAGTCCGCGCGAGTCGACGCTTCCCGCCGAAACGAGATTTGAATTTCGAACGCGAAAGCCATTTTGAATTTTGTAACGCGCGTATTCAAATTGTGTCATTTTATATTTTTAATTGTGTTCTGGATACGTTGTTCCTGTGCTGTGAATGATGTGAATAGAAACAGTTTTGTTTAGAAGTAAACTGGACTTTTGAATAAATTCTTTGTGCACCCACAGGATGGGGAGTTTCGATATAAGGAGTTATTCATCTATATTTAAAATGGTGAGTGGATTTAAAATATTTTTTGGCAGCTAGTTTTTTTGTGCGACATAAAAAATGTTCTTTATGCGGAAGTGTAAGCTACTGACGTTCATAATTAATCGTGCTGCACTATATGCTGGTTGTTAGGTTTCGTCATGAATATCATAGTACGTAACTCTTACGAATTTGGCAACTTTTACCGAAAGCGCGGAACGCATCTGCGGACGGTGTGTTCCGTAACCGACTGGTTTTCGAACATAATCAGTTTGTAATCGAGTATTCTGTTTGAATTTCTCTCGATTTGATTCAGATTTCACTGTTTTGCTATGCGCAAGTTGTATTTGATTTAAGGGGGAGTTGAGTGAGTGGTTGGAAAGCGAGTTACTTATGAGTATGCTATAGATGTGTTATATAGAAGATTGTTATGAGGCTCTTCATTGAAACACTGAAATGTCGTTTTCGGGAAAATCAAGAAGCCAAATTAGTTTGTCGGATAAATTAACAATCGTAAAAATCAATACTACTAAAATTAAGATATTTGTGGAAATTGGAACCTTCCGATTTTCTAAAGTTGGCTAAAGCTGTTGATATTGAATACCTGTTTTGATAGTTTTATGTTCATATTATTAATTTCCTTCGTCGACAGCGACGCAAAATGTTCGATTTTGGTTCACCTTAAATTGTCAGTCATTGTCAGAGAATGTTCATAGACCCGCTCAATGATAGAGCGGCCTGTTCAGTCCATCCGGCGACCTCCTGTGACCTTTGATAAGTCATTTGACATTTTATAGCCAACTTTACCCATAGTTGAATTAAGATTGTATCAGTTCAGTTGTTGTTCTTCAGTTAATTGTATCTGCATTTCATATGAACATTACCGGATGTATTGAAACAGCATAATATTTATATTTAGCAACAGGGAATGCACTACGTAACATAAAATTCCAAGGAATATTTGATTCCTGATTAGATGCCTGGTGGTTTGGGTCACGTCATCGGATTGTACGTTAACTATACCATCTCTGATAACTGATGTCATGCCGTTAGTTCATTCCTACAGCTTCGTATGTCACGCTGGAGCCTTGAAAGGATTAAATTGAATTCTAGCACCCTAATATTGACAATATTCAGTACAGCTTCCTTACCTCTTTATGTTTGTGGAAGGCAGTGTCTATTAGCAAATTAAACTAAAAAAATATTTAAACTCATTTTTAATCGATATTAAATATAAATCAAGGCTATAGTGCACACCGCAGTGGAGTATCTCTGTGCACTACTGTAACATTTAACCATGTGTAACTTTTGTGGCTACATGTTAGTTATCAATACTTTTTCAGTTAGTTTACTCGACTTAGGGCAAGTTTCACCAGTTGCTGATAAAATCCTTGATAGTCTATTTGACATTCAGTCAGATAAAATAGAAAGATACATCTACAAATCCATAACATGTATTAATAAATTCATTGGATACTGACCATTACGAGTGACCTTATGGCCCTAATAGCTTTAAGGTAATAAGCTAATTATAATAAACTCGCCTTGATGATCAAATAGAGCAATATTTTCGCAATGAAATTCTTCAAATGATTTAATAAATCATTAACAAGTGCATAATTGGCTAGTTTAACTACATTCTTTTCTAATTTTGGTTTCAGTGGTCATTATGACTCATTTAATTCTTATTTTGAAGTTGCCATATGCAAAGATAGTTGTGACAATATGACTATTTATTTATCGAACATTTAAGCGTCCTTGGCCGCAACGTAGCATATCCTGACTGTTCTACGAGCTCTATTAGTATGGAAGTTAACAGACTTATTATGGAACTCTCTAAGTAGGAGAAACTTAACAGTCTATAAGGAAAAGTTGAAATTTATTTCAGTGCGTCAAATGGTTTTGAGTCACTTTGGTTCTAGTCGTAATTTTATTCTTCTAATAAACAGATATTCACTTAAGTATTGTCACTTATATCTGTCACTTTATTGCAAGTAGAATTAAAATAAACATATATACTTGTATTGACTTAGAATTCGATAATATTTCATTAACAGAAATAAACCTTTACATCGGTGGATATAACGTAGAAAAATGTTATGCAATTAATTTCAAAGGCTGAAAATAGCAATATTCGAAATAGTTTTTAATTAAAATTTTATTTCTGATTTGTGGAAGTGACCTGAATACTTGCCTTTGACTTTGGATATTAAGGGCAATGCGAGGTTACCCAAAAATATTTTTATAAGTGATATATTAGTAAAGTAATATATAGACGAGGTTCGACGGTTCAAATTTAAGGCATTTAGTTACATTTGTGTTTATATATACTTTGATTACAATATTGAGGAAACCTACATACATAAATATTTAGCAGAATTTCAAGGATATGTGAAGTCCGTTAAACAGCGCTAGGCTGGCAAAGTTTAGCTCCCTTTCAATCGTAGAGGCACGTGTTTTATATTATATTATATACGTTATTAATTTATAAAAGACATACTGATATTCCGAATGCAAATGAGTGTCTTCTGATTAGTTAAATATTTAAATGTGAAATAGAGTTGGTATTCTCAGAGCGGACACGGTCGGTAAGCGGACGGCCCTGACAAATAATAAGTCTGCCACATTGGAATGTCTGATAATACAATTAACTTGTGATAATACAGGATAGCAGTGTTGGATTGTTTTTGGTGTTGTATCAGCCCATATACGTTCCACTGCAGGGCACGGGCCTCCTCTATAATCGACAGTATGATTGAGAGTGGTTAGGCCATATAGTCCACCACGCTGGCCTAGTGCGGGTTGGCGGTAAAAAAATCTAAGGTATGTATACTCGTATGTAAGTACATACCTTAGATTTTTTTTATAAATCGCCATGATTGGTACATACAAATTTACAAACATTACTTTTCAGTTACTAGCAGTTGAAATTTTGTAAGAAAATTTACTTAAAATTATAATATTATTATATTTTAAATTATGTTTTTAGATTTTAATTTAAATATTGGTTAAATATGTTTTAGTTTTTTTCTTATTTTAAACATTACAAATTTTATGTCACACAATCATATGGACAGTTCCTAAAAGGGAAGGGAAGGGAACCTACAGTAGACACCAACTTCTCACAAAATATGTACTTAAGTAAATTAAAATAGTTTTAAAGCATCTTATGCTCTTATGATTTTTGTGAGGATTAATAAAGTTTTTATTATTATTATTAGTTTTATACTAAAAGAGTCCAATTGTAGTCAAACGAGGCAGCCATTCATGATCGTTAAGTGCATCCGTGATTACATTATACAACGTATAATTTATATAATATATATCTGCGTTTAATTCACGTGCAGTTTGTAGTGATCAAGTATCATGCTGTAAGTTGCTTGTCTAGTTTTGTAAAATAAAAACTATATGACTAAGTATAATATGATACTTTTGCATCGACCTTTCGATAGAGTTACGACTAGTGACATGATAATAGCTTGTATTTTGAAATATTTAATAATAGAATGCTAAGAAAAAAAAATATTTCCAAGACAAGACTAAAATAAGACTGTTTTATTATTATTTTATTAAAGTTACTTACATAATTGTGATCTTAAATGGCGTACATTTCATTAATAAGCTTTTGATTAGATTATAAACAAATCATATGTAATTTTCATGTCAAAACTCTGGAGTTTTGATTTCAAGTTAAGAAAAACTATGTAAATTATAAGATCCGTTTTATGGCTACAATACTTGCGGCGTGGATAATATTCTCTACAGTACAATGTGATACAGTATGATGAAAAAGACCTATCCGATACAAGACGGGGGTATCTCAGTTGTAATATTTAAAAACATACGAAAAAATATAATAAATGATAACATAATTATTGTAAGTAAAAATACACATTTAATTATTGCTCTAACCCTAAAATCCGGCTATTTTTTAAAAGGTCGCGCCACACTTTGCCTGTTACAAACGCTGTTATTAGCTATTTAAAATGATTTTCCCTATCCTATAATTTATGTATATAAACCTGATTTTTAAATAGAACACATTATTGATGCCTGCTAACACCGTTATTGATCGCAAAGAGAGAGATTTTTTGTCACCCTGTATAACAATAATAAAACAACTACTTAAAACTCCTGCCCTGACTGCCCTGACACTATAAAACAATAAAACCTCAAGCTGCAGTATGCAGTGTGCATCTGCCATACAGTAGGTACCAGCCGTCCTTGGCAGCGCACATTCCCTCGGATTCCGCCTCAATGATATGTATCGCTAAATAAATCCTGCGCTCTTGTTTTTCAATTCGTTTGAGCGAGCCTCACCTTGACTTGTTTGGAATAACTATTGCCTATTTGCGTATTGTTCGTGATGATTCTGATGTCATAGAGTTAAATAAAAAATAGTATAATATTGTAATGATTGAGGGCTATGTCATAGGGTATTAGGTTCTGATTTTTGTGGACAATAGATTTAAAGTTTGTTAATTAACTAAAAAAATAAAAACACAACATTCATATTCCGATATAATTTATTTTATTCCTGAATTTTAGAAACTGCAAAAGATTTTTGTCCTTAATAACTAAGAAAATCATCATCGACAAATATACATATATATTATGTATTTATTTATTTATATTTATATAAGCTTTATTGTACACCATAAATAAAACAAAAGGAAATAATTCAAATTAGAGAAAAAAGTACAATTGGCGGTCTTATCGCACAAGGCAATTTCTGACTAACAACCATTTGATGGATATAAGAGAAAAGGACGAAAGTTGGGGCAGCATTAGGTGTACGAATAATACCTGTAGATATTGTAGTACCTGTATATATGTTGAATATAGACAATATTCAACATATATACATAAACATACATACATAAGTAAATATCCCATGTAAATATATGTATTTATTGGCCATTAAAAAATGGAGACAGACAGGTTGCTTTTTTTTCGGAATCATTATCTTGAATATTCATCTGTTTGTTTGTTTATATCAAATTATAATGTAACGATAAGCTCAAATTTAATGTATAACTCATATAAATAAATAAACTTCCATGAAATTTACCGTAACAAACATGAGAATGTCATCCGCAATTTACACGAGCTTTTACTCGCACTTTAATAATTTGCTTTACTTAGTTCCGGAGATTAAGTGTAATGGAAGCTTTCGCTTTTCTAACAATAAACAATCATAAGTGAGAGTTACATCAGTCGGATTATGTCTTACTTAAGTTGGTTGACTGGAGCGTTGACTCCCATACAAAAGAGTTCAACGCGCTACCATAACTTTTTGCGTTATTGTAAGTCGATGGTTTACGCAGAACATATTAACATGTACGGTCAAACACATTTCACTTTCGATGTTTTTACGTGATAGGACTGGAAAATATATTTGCCTATTAGTAAAAGAATGTAGCCATGTGATCAGTTTTCAAAACAGCTGGTATTGGAAAACTGCCAGTTTGCAATCATTGTAAGGGAATTTGGGGAATTATTTCTGATTAAAAAAAATATCATTTTTTAATGTTTATGGAATGTCGTAGGTTTTTGCTTATTGTGCCTAATTTAGTTTGTCGTAGATTTTTTGTTCTAGTATGAAACAACATAATAAAAATGTAATTTGCATTCGTCAAACATTCTAATATTGATTTTAAAAAATGCCTAGAACTGCGTTAAGCAAATTTAGCCTCGTTTGCTGTTTTTTACTGAAAATATTACACTCCTCACTTCAACTATACTTAAGTAATAGAAATACAGCGTACTCGAGTTTCATTTCATAGTGCTAATTGTTACACTTGTAATCTAGATGCAATAAATTGTGTTTCAAATTATACCTGTTATGTTGTTTACAATTCATACTTAAGATTCACCTTAGTTTGCCCTCGGATTTACTTTATTTTACTTTGTAGTATTTGATAGTTGACAATTTCTAGTTTCAACTGCGTATATTATTTAATTGTTTACAAAATACAGAGTATTGAAAGTATGTTTTTGCAATTGGTTAACAATAATTCATACGTTTTAATGTTATTCGTAAAATAATTTAGGTATGAAACAGAAAATTATTATAAAAAATGCGTGAGCACTCTTCACTTTTAAATGCTGCCGGATGTTGAAGCAACATTTAAATCTACCATTGATATTATAATTCAAAACAGTATTTCTTATAGTCACAGAACATGATGATGATGAATGTTGGCAAAAATAATTTTCTAACCCTACTTCAAATCTTACAGACCTCTTATAGTTTACAAGGTTTCCGCTTATCTTCGTAACACGTTTTCATGACCCTATTCAATTAATTTAAATTCGAACTAATACCTGAACCGAACAAAATAACATAGACCTCTTACCAACGCAGGTGCACTAAGACCTAGTTTCAAATATTTCTGAATTTCATAAGTACAGTAACCAATCCATTCACCGCGAGGAGCTTGGCAAAAAACGACACACATACAGCTGTTGTGCGCGTAATAGTTTCGTAACAACTCGTATTGTTACCTTTGATACGCAAAAGAATGAAAACTCTGCAAAAGGTCGGTTGTTGGTCACGATTAGATTCTGAGAAATCTGAGAACTAGATTTCATTTCAGCTTATTTAGTTTACTCCTGGATCTGCTGTGTTGAATGGTCGATATTCCGTTCTTTGAATAGTTCAGGGTCGGTGATCACTTTCCAATCAGTGCCCTCTTTCCGTATGATGCGAAAATAATTAAAGAGTTGATTTTTTATACATGTTATATCCCTTACTGATAGTGCAAAACGCATCAAATATAAAGTAAAATACGCTTTATCTATCCATCAAATAACGCGTACGCACTTCATAAGACAGTCACTTATATTGTAACTTCGGAACTTAATAAAAATAATTAAATTTATATTATGGTAGTAAAACGCGCATTAATTCTTAAAACCGTGTTGAAAATCATGACATCCGGATATTGTCACATTTTCTGCCACATTTGTTGGCCTCATCGATGTCATCAGAATTGTTGAAACACATCATTTTGTAGGCATTTGTAATTTTTGTAAAACTTGATGTCCTCGAGTGACAAATACGTGTTAAAACTAACAAGTGTGACAAGACAACTTTCGCATAAATTAATGAGGAATTTAAAATCATTAGTGAACAAGTTTCGTCAATTGTCTATTAAATTATAATTTTTAAAGAGAATTGAATTAAAATTATAACATGAAGGCCATGTAGAGAATGAGGTCCGTCCGTCCAGTCATGTATTAGGTCCGTAGCCACTACGTATGGGTCCGGCCCCTGCCCGTCCAATTCCTAGCCACCGGATAAGTTGATGTTTATTTAAGCGGAGTAAACCAAATAAATACGTGAACGATACCAAGAAAATGAAATAATAAAAAAATATATAGAAAAATATTTAAGTCTGAGTGGAAGAGATTAGCAAAAAGTATAAGATAAATCATTATTCGTCGTTGTGAATAAGTGCACGCATAAATAAAATGAATTTAACTTCCTCACCCCCTCTCACTCACTCCATTAAATTGTTTATATCCTAAATGCTGTACTCCAGCAAACCCAAGTCTCATGATCACAATAACTTCCTAAAAAACAAAATACTTGAAAGTCAAAGTCAATGCCAGAATATTTTCATACAAGTAAATCTTAAAGGTTTCCCTTTCCGCATGAGTATTTTGAACTCAAATAAGGTTCCTATAAAGGCAATTGTTATGCACTGGCAGTGAATTGAACCCGTTGGCCTTAGGAGCCGGTCTGCAATGTCAACCACTGGGCAAGGGGGACGACTAGAGCTGAAGAATGTTTCGTACTATCGCGACCTAGATGTGATCAATTACTTGATAACCATGCACCAAGACGCTTTTAGTGATTCATTTTACTGCTGTAATAAGTTATCGTAAAGGAAGGACAGTATGTTTAACTTGATTTTTTAGCAATACACTATTTTTTAAATAATTATTTGTCATTTTCTTATATAATACTTTAATTTGTACCTATTTTATCTTATATCAGCTATAGCGTCACCTATCCTTATTGGACTCTAAATTTATATACACATTAAGATTTTTTTTTAGTAAATTTACTAGCCGTAAATCTTTACCATTAAAGGATTATGTTAATATATTTTCTTGGATGTGATAAGCGTACATATATGTTGTGTCACATTTTCTATAATATGATATCGATTAGGTGAACTAGAAATTCTAGTTGTGACTAAGCTTAACAACTTATTAGTCATACTAAAGAATTCCTGTGTCTGATCACCATGTCACTTAATTGTAATACAAATTAATAGTGGTCGAAGCACCAATATTATTAGTAAATGCTTATATTCGTCATTATGTCAGTAATAATCATAAGTACATATCTATTTTCATGAAGAGGTAGGCAGAACGTGATGATGTTACTAAACTTAAGTGCAGGGCAATTGCGTCGGGAAACTCTCGAGGAAATTTTCAAATCGAAAAGCTCACACAAAGTGAATTACCTGACCTTGAATTCGAACCCAGTATCTTAAGTTTTACTAACTCCCAATAACACGTATAAGGCAGTTATGTACTGTAGTGGTTTAAATTACAAAATACTATGCATTACTATTAGTTCCTGTTGATATTAACATGCACTGAACTCTTATTTTGTTATCTAACTACATACGCTAAAATAACCTATATCAAAGTACTATATCTATACTTTCATAACACTAGATTAAGGCTAATTCGGTTCTAATATAAATATTTTCCTCAATACATAAAATTTTATACTCAATTCCATAAAATTGTTATACTGACTCCGTAACTCTATTTGGTTTTATTCCGAATTATATTTAATAGCCACAGTGAATTTGTATGATATAATATATCGGTCTGACGTAACAACTGTTAGATATAATAATAGACAAATATGGGACATGGATAAAGTTCACTTAGACTTGATTACGTCATTGAGATCCGTGTAGAGTCGTAGCTTTAGTTTAAAAAAAATGTGACGTCATCATTCGCATTATAAGTAATAAATACACCCAATGGTCACATACATAGTCCTGATCCCACATTAAGATCGAGTCTTGTGTCGTGGGTATCAGGAACTACGAGAGACTTTTCGGTCTCACAAACACCCAGACTCGAAACAAGTACCTGTGCATGACTTAAACCTTAGATTATATACTCGTCTAGATTGAGCAATGCCAACAAATGATGCGCTAAAACTGTCCCCACTTTCTTTGATATGTGTGAGTACCGGTCGTGTAATTATTGTAATCCAACTGTCAAGGTGTGTGTGTTTAGGGATGCCTACTCCAGATTATTAACTTAACTTTTCCCCATTATTTGATTAACAAAATAGGTAAAATAAAATATTTTTTCTTTATTTAAAGTAATCATACTATTAATTATATTTATAACGATTTTGCCCCAGGGACGATGACAGGTGGTCTATTTGATTAGATATTTTTTGTTTGTAACTTCTATAAAAATCTGTATATTTGGTTTTAGTTTTATTGTTTAAGAATGTTTTATGTATATTGTAAAGTGTATATTTTTATATTATTTCATATGTAACGATTGGTTTGTTCTTTAAATAAAATAAAATATATTGTAAAAGTTTTTTATAACGCATTTTAGTAAAAATAATTAAGATAAAACCTAGTGTTTGTTTCCAAATAGAATTAACTCTTAGGATTTATTGCCTGGGCTGTTATCTGATTTCTGTATTAATGTAAAATATAAATCATCATAAGTAAAATGTTCGGAATACACAACTGAAGTCATGTGAGGCTACGAATGGTCTTCTTTTCGTTTCCGCTGTGTAATGTCTCTCCAGCAATTTGCTAGTAATCCGTAGGAAGTCTAAAAAATATTAGAAAGTATTAACAAAATTACTAAAAAGTGCACGACGTCATGGGTTTCATTCATATTGTGTAGGTAAGTTATTATTTACTCACTAGCTGTGCCCGCGACTTCGTCTGCGTGGAATTTAACAAAAAAGTTAATTAGTTTATTTAGTATTTTTTTTGGTTTTTGCATTTTTATTTTAATTATCAACCTTTGTAACGAAACCATACCGCGATCTAATTCTACGGTGGCGCCATCTCTTAGCGAGCGGCGGTAAACTCCCGTTACACATTTATTTTCAGTTTTTTTGTATTAGCTTTATTGAAACATTTCTTTATATACAATATTTTGTAAATGTGATATTGATTCGTTGGTAGGAGGCGCCCGACTTGACGGCCCAGTGGTGGCATGCGCGTGCGTGCTGCGCAGTGGTATTGCAACATTACTTTATTTTTCTAAAATAAAAGAATTTTTCTAAAATAAATGTAGCCTAAGTTACTCCTTGTTATATCAGCTACCTGACAAAAAAAGTCCCGTCAAAATCGGTCCAGCCATTTCAGAGATTAGCCGGAACAAACAGACAGACAGACAGGCAGACAGACAAAAAAATTTAAATATCATTTTCGGCACAGGTATCGTGTATATAACGATATGTAGTTGGTTTTTTTTTTATTTTCACTTTTAAAACAGACACTTCAATTTTTTTTATATGTATAGATTAAATAAATAATGCCATTCTTCTTGTTGTTCTTCTGATCGAAATATGATGTAATGATATTTGTGTTTTATCTCCCATAGTTTCAACAAATCTTCCTAGTAATAAATTGACAACACTGGCCAATGAAAGTCATCTTCAAAATAACGAATTAAAAGTTCATGTTTTCTTCAAATAATAGTGGTTTTACAATAACGTTACCGATAGAAAGTGATATTGGTATTATTATACAGTTTTCCCACACAATTGCGATACAATTCGACAGCACAAACCGGCATAATTAATTATTTTTCGGGAGCACGTTATCCATATGTAGTTCAAATGACACTGACGTACGTGAGAAGCGAGTCTACCAAATTTGGTAGACTTTATTTGAGCCGCGCGGTGAGGTGTGATGTGTCATCTAGACGAGTATATAATCTAAAACATAAACACTTGTTTTGGTGCTAGAATCAAACTTGCGGCCTGTCATTTCATACTGTAATTAACTGCGCCACGGAGCTGTCGAAACAGTTGTAAACCATATTTTATTAAATCATAGAGATGTTCCAAGCAGTCTTGATTGGACATTCAACTAGATATAGGCAGGCAAGAGTAATTTATTTAAAATTTTATTTGTAATAACAGTAAAAATAACATTTTGTAAGTTAAAACCTTTTCAAATTTCACATTGTCAGTACGGAGTAAAGTTACAAAAAAAAAACATTGCAAAAAATATTATTGTTTTTGAACATAAATACAGCCTACGAAACCAGTTTCGAAAGCTCAACAAAGGAATTCTCCTTAAGATAACATATTTACAACACTCGTCTTCCTTGAACAACCTTTAAAGGACAGTGCCACCAACTACGCCAAAAAAGAAAAAGAATTCGACTGGCTGCGACTCTATCTTTAGTGTTTCGTGGTAGTTTACCTATTCTGGACACTTCGGGTTTTAAATGTAGATTTAATGTAATGTACGTTTACTATTTATTTAAATGGTAGGGTCCATTTGTAGAGTGATGTTTGAGATATCTAAAATCTATGTGCCAATTGGTGGAATAGCTCATGTTAGCATCATGATACTGTTTAGAGTTTATATTGCTTTTGGAAATAATATAAATTTATCTAGTACAATGCATAATATATAAAGTTATATCAGTAGTTTTTGTGGGAATAATTATCTTCGGGGGCGCAGCGCAGATGGTAGAGCGCTCCCTTGGCATGCGAGAGGTACTGGGATCGATACACGGCGTTAACATTAATATGTTTATTAAAGATTATTTATTGATAATCTAAAGTTGTGAATTAATAAAACATCCTTCTCTTGTCTTTACGCATTCATTAAACATTTCATCAAAGAAATCACAACTCAAAAAGTAAAAAATCGTATTCGCACATTGACATATTATGTTCAAAAATATTATTACTTGTTTTTTTTTTATATCTGTTACATTTTGACGGTTAAAACGCCTTCTAAGGTTAAACCACTACCGTTAATAAAAAATACACAGGCAATGGTAGCTTTCTACGCACATTTCCTTACGGATTTGTGTAATTGTTTGGTGTCGGTGTTGAGTCAATATGCAGGTGCGTCGGTATTGCTAACCGCTTCCTTCTTTAATATATAACTTTTCTAAAACGACCCTTTGATGTAATTATTACATAGTTTTACATAAATTATTATATAGTACATACAATAAACTCACGTTTTTTGCCAAGAAGCGGTAAGCAGAGGTACAACCATGACATCCACGTTTTGTCGTGTATTTTCAGTCCCATGATGTCGGGCCTATCGCCATATCGGGCACAAATTCCTGTCTCCAGACCGGTAATGAGTAGATAAATCCAATATCACTTTGCTCGACCCGGGATTCGGACCTGAGACCACAGCTTTTGCTTTTTCAAAAGTCATCGTGGTACCTCCTATATGTGAGAGGTCGCTTAAGTAGATACCACCGCAATGTCTATTTCTCCGCCGTTCCGGTTTGAAGGTCATTGTGACCAGAGTAACTAGAAATATTGAGACTTAACATCATGTTCTAGGATGACGAACAAGATATATATCTGTATCAGCTCATACCGGGTATATCAAGACTGCTACCGAAAACGAAGCCGGGTGATAGTTTAAGCGACTTCAGACACAATGCAACAGAAAAAGATGCAAAAAAAAGCGCAAATTTTTTTTTGTTACTTTTTTCCCTATGGCCATATTTGGGTGGTAAATACATTTTTTCCTAAAATAATAGTGTATATCCTTTTATTTATAAATACTCTAAGGTATAAAAGAGTTTAAATTATTATTTTAGCAAAAACTATGGATTTACCACCCAAAATTGACGATATTTAAAAAATCATAAAAAATAATTGTCGCGTTTCCATGCGAAATTTTTAATTGCATTGTGTTTGTAGCCACTAAAACTACCACCCGGCTTCGTTTTCGGTAGCAGTCTTGAGATACCCTGTATATACGTCCCATTGTGTGGCACGGGTCTCCTCTATAATATGGATACTATGGTTTAGGCAATATATTCCGTATTTGTTTTATGTAGTTATATTTTTTACTTTTGAAAGGAAACGTATCCACCCATAGATTACCTACTAGTAGCAACTAAACGGTCTTGAACTCTTGCACAAAACTATTTAGACGCAGACATGTAGAAACTAGTTTCAATTAACGGAGATGCAAAATTAACAAGTTAAGAGCACGAGAAAAGTGAAACCGAACAAATGTACAGTCAGCGACAAAAGTCGTTGAACACATTTAAAACGCCAAAAGTCTTGCACACATGAAGCAACAGAAGTAGTTGAGCAGGGTCGGCAACAAAAATTCGTGAACACCTTAAGGTTACAAAAGTTTCTGAACAACAAAAGCAACAAAATTCCTGAACACGCAAATTGTACATAAGTCAGTAATTTTTTTGATATCTTTGTATTGCGCACGCCCACCGACTTCGATATGAACAAGTTAGCTGTTAACTATCTGGCGAATTTCCGTAACAACTCATAACTATATTCAATGTAGTTTCTCAAAATATTTCCTAAAGCCACAACGCGTGTTTTATGTCAGTGGAGACAATTAAAAATAATAATTATTAGTCAACATGGAAAATACTTTTTCAAAAGTTTCTGAACGACAAATACCTGAACACACCAATGGTACATAAGTTTCTGAACACCTATAAAAAGCAAGTTTGCCGCAGATGTGTTCAGCTACTTTTGTCGCTTCTTTATGCATTCATTGTAAAATGTTATTTCATAATTTATAATTTTTGCTTTTCTCTGCATTGTCTTATTATTTTCGGTTTTTGTGAAATAATATTTATTTATGAGAAGTTTTAAGCGTGTTTTATATCAGTGGCGTGAATTAATAATCATTATTACTAGATTCAGAAAGAAAATAGTGGCAGCATTTTAGGACTTTTAAGATTCAATTGGGTTCAGAATACATATCTGAGAGACCCTTCGCTCCGATATTCTAAATTGATAGTCAAAATAGAATATTTTGGCCGAAATTTTATAATGTTTAGTTATTGGTCCGATTGGTTTCAAAATCACTCAATATCCACTGGGTTCTTTGCTCTGATATTCAAAATTCTAAGATCAATGGATACATACGATTTAGACAATAATAGGTCCACATAAAAACAAGAGTACATAAAAACTCAAGAAGTTTAATAATTTATCTTATATGTTATGTTAAATATTGATTATTTAAATAAATTCAACACTTGCCTTTTAATAAGAAAAATAATAGTAAATAAAATTAATGCAAATTTAACCTTTCAAAATAAAAAGGACTCTGACTTAGAGTACTTACAAATTCAAGTAAAGTTAGTATGCCAACACCACGCACAAATTACATTGAAAGTATTAGATATGAAGGAGCACAAATGTATAACGACTTGCCAAAAATCATAAAAGAAAAAGATAAGATCCATATTTCCAAGACAAAAATTAAATTATTTAAACAAAAATCAAAGCTTTGAATGCGGCCCTGGCAGCAAGACTTGGTTTGTGAATTGACATGTGGGTAATTTATTGTGTTATTGTTCCAATATAAGCATATTGTAACTGTCTTACCCACATCAATAAATTATAGATTAGTACTGTCCGATTCTAGCATAATATTACCTAAATAATTATTATATCTCATGAAGTGAAATTTAGATAAATCTTTTGCGATAAATGTTATTTTACCCTTAACAATTTATTGTTTAATATCTCTTGCCAATAACAGATGAACAATACATTTAAACTTCTCATAAATGATGAGGAAAGCAAAAAATATACACCGTGAAATAAAATTTGAGACCAACTGCCCAATATCTAAAAAGTCCAAAATGCGGCCACTATTTTCATTCTGACTAATAAAAATATTGTTATTTATTATATCATATCCACTGATATAACACATGCTAAAAACTTCTCATAAATAAATGTAATATAACACAATAACACTGGTGGTAGGTCTCTCATATGTGAGAGGCCATCTGGGCCACTGTTTATAAGCAGTCGTATCGCTTACCATCAGGCGAACGGCGTGCTCGTCTAGCTGCTCATTGCAATTTAAAAAAAAGAAGAATACAGTAAGTAAATGCAGAGAAAAGCAAAAAATATAAATTATGAAATAACATTTCACAATGAATGCATAACAAAGTGACAAAAGTAGCTGAACACATCTGCGGCAAACTTGCTTTTTATAGGTGTTCAGAAACTTATGTACCATTGGTGTGTTCAGGTATTTTGTCGCTCAGAAACTTTTGAAAAAGTATTTTCCATTCTGACTAATAATAATTAATTTTAATTGTCTCCACTGATATAAAACACGCGTTGTGGCTTTAGGAAATATTTTGAGAAACTACATTGAATATAGTTATGAGTTGTTACGGAAATTCGCCAGATAGTTAACAGCTAACTTGTTCATATCGAAGTTGGTGGGTGTGCGCAATACAAAGATATGAAAAAATTACTGACTTATGTACAATTTGCGTGTTCAGGAATTTTGTTGATTTTGTTGTTCAGAAACTTTTGTAACCTTAAGGTGTTCACGAATTTTTGTAGCCGACCCTGCTCAACCACTTCTGTTGCTTCATGTGTGCAAGACTTTTGGCGTTTTAAATGTGTTCAACGACTTATGTCGCTGACTGTACTTTAAGTTACTGGATGATGTTATGTAAAACGTAGCCCAGCCATTTGAAATATATATATCATTGAAATAAGCGTAATAAATAAGAATATATTTCATTTACGCCTTAGACTGGCCTTTCTCTCTCCTATTTATATATCCATTCCATGTTTGTCTGTCATAGTCACCTAGTGTGATAAAGCCGTCAACTGTACTAATATTATTATTATCTAATTTCTAAATAGTACCTGTGTATAGTGCAAAAAAGGATAAATAAATAAAGATCTCTTTTATGTGGTACGTAACGAGTAGCAGTCAGCACTTCGTGTCGTTCGATAATCACATTGTACATAATTATGGGTTGATTGATTCGCCAATTTATGGCTAAATGCGTGTTACGTAACGGTTGAGTTTCAAAATTATACTCATAGATTTTTTGCTGGGTATTTTTAGGTGTTATTAAATGATAATAGTAGTAATAGCTTTTTCCTGAGAACTATTAAATAAGTAAAGTTGGCTGTCCTTGTTCCTGGGGCTGAATTTGTGGCAATGCGAAAAAAACTAGCATCCTAATTACTTCTGTCAGTTAAGATATTTTTAACGTTCCCTAAACTATTGTAAAAGCTTATTTTACATATACAAACTGCATCTGTAATTTACGATAGTTAGTGGGGCAACGACTTATTAGATTTTATTTCAATAAATCATCAATTATTATTGAGTTTCCGCGCATTAAAAATATTTTGAAAAATTTAAAATGTTGTTTCATTTTGACACACTATCATCAGCATTTCAAAGTAATGTCCAAGTAGAATTAGCCAAGAATGCATGTACGGCAAGGTCGGAGGTGAGGCGCGAAAGTGGTCACAACAAGTCCAAATTAAATATAATTTCCTGCGTAATGTGCAAACTGTTCATATTTAATTATTGTGTATAAGACAGATTTTTGCAAAGTGATATTGGATTTCTCTATCAGCCTGGAGGCAGGAATTTGTGCCCGATGTGGCGATACACTCGCCCCGTATCACATTGAAAGACTGTCACATAAAAGGCGAAATGTAGATGTCGTGATACCCCTGCCTACCCCTTATGGGCAAAAAAGGCTTGAGTAGTAAGACAGATTTTCATAATTTCATTTTTGGTTGCAGTGAAGATTAATGGCATTATTTACATATTACAATCTATGCCCTTGGTTTTAAATGCTGTTAGGCAAATAAATATTTAAAATATTTGTAAATATAGTTAAACGTTAATTATCGGTTTATTTGCAATATGTGGACTTTGGCCCAACCCCTCTCAGTCGAATTCTCGTTTGTAGAGTCTTGTACTCGATGTAGGCGATTATAGGTTTATCCATCCATCCATCAGCCAAAGGAAGTCCACTGCTGAACATAGGCCTCCCTAACATAGGTTTATACTAAGCATTAATAGCAATGTAAATAATTAACGTAGCGTGAAAAAGGGGCTTCGGTTTTTGGGCAATCACCTACGAATTCTTTTAGTTTGTAACTCGCTTTAGTTCAGTTATTTAATGATTCGCGATGGCATTTTTACTAAAAAATATCTAAATAAACCCAACAGTCACATCCATACATACTTCTACAAGTTTCTACAAGATATTTCTCTACTCTATTAAGATCGACTCTTGTATCGTGGGTATCAGGAACTAGGAGATTTTTCGATCTCGCAAACATCCTGAAAGAAATATTTGTGGGCCACACAAATATTCCTCTCGAATTGAATCCGCGGCCTCTCGTTAAACAGGCGGCGTATAACCACGGAGGCTGTTAAAATATTAACAAACTAAATACCACATGTTGGCAAACAGTTGTTTGCTTGTTCTTATTGACGTTTATTTTGACACCCACTATTGACTACACAAGATGAGTCTAGTGTAGGAGTATCAATGCCAGTTAATATTAATTATACTATGAAACAATACACAAAAAATATTAATTGATGATAACTATAGTACAGATTCCTCGGAATCTAGTTTAGTCATCTGCTGTCGATTTTGATATAAATCTTATAAATAACTATATTTGCTCGTGTGCCTTTAGTTTTAAGATAAGTTTTATATGAAACTGTACAAATTGTTGTCGAAATAAATTATTATAAAATATAATATAGTATATAATAAAAAAAATATATAATATAATTTTATAAAAACCAGAAGTGAAATTGCATTTTCAAAATCAACAACCATTTATTCGTACAATTTAGATATTTCTAACAAATCTTAATTTGCGTATACAATAATACAGAATCCTTCTTATCGCTTCAAAGGGAAAAACAATACTCCAACATTCTACCGAATTACAAATTTAGGAAAGTTTAGTTTTCTTATTTATTACGGCCAGACATCATTCTTAAAGAAGGTGAAGGTTTGTCATCTCTACGTTGTGTGTAATAGTTTTGTCACTATTCTTCTAACACGGCCTCTCCTGACTGGAGGACGTCCTCGTGCTCCCTTCCTCTCTCATGCTTCCAGACACCACCGAAGAGGAAGATGCAGGCTCCGTAGAAGCTTCTTGAAGCACTTCCTCGTTGCTCTTGGTGTTTTGCTCAGGCCTCCAGTGGCCTCCACATAGCATCATCGTCTGCGCCTGAGAACATAAAAAATAAATAAACATGTTGGATCAGGGCGTCGGTTATTACCGAAGACACGTCGATCCATTGTTGTTACATTGTTGTTGTCATATATTGAGCAAAATTATAAACACCAGAGAGGAAGCACAGTGTTAGCTATCTCCGATCATAAGAAATAGTGGCGCGTCGTTGACTCATTTTGTTACAGATCACAACATGACATAGGCACAAAGTTCGCATATCATAACAGTTGACCAACATGGCAGTGACACAATTTTAGTGTACCAAAGCTGTCTGTTAAGTGTGTGTACCAGTTGAGCCAGAGCTCGATAACATGGCAGAGGCACCAAGTTAGCGTACCATTCGGCTCAACAACATGGCAGAGGCACAAAGTTAGCATGCCATACGGCTCAACAACATGGCAGAGGCACAAAGTTAGCATACCATTAGGTGTTTTCACTATGTAGTAAAAACACGACGTTAACTTGCCACACAAGTCAACCACACCACTTGTGTATCATACAAGCTTAACCTCGAAGAAACCGGCACACGTATCGGGAGTCCACTCCCCTTGCCATGGCACCACAAACTCTGCCGCAGCCTGGGTCGCCTTCCCATACGAGCCTGCCAGCAGTTGCAGCTCGTAGCGACCACCGGAATGCGCCTTGACCACACCATATGGTCCGCACACACCCGAGTCAAATTTGCCAGAAGCTTGTGCCTGTTACAAAAACAAATGAATTAATTGCAAATTATCGTGAAGATCTAGTAGTCTACTGTCAGAATTCACAGGTGGATCTTTTTGATGCTGATTAGTCACTAGGCGCTAAGACACCCTTTGCTTACACATCTCTCTTAGCACTTCACGATTGGGATGGAAGTTTTCCAAGACAACGCAACGTCTCGAACTAGATGTTAAAAAAGTGGCGTAGACACTTCGATGCCTACCAGTAAATTCAAAGGTGATAAACTGGAAGTTTTCTGCTTCGTTATATTCAAAACTAATTGCAATCGCCACATAATACCTGACCACACGCTCTGTCAGTGACTGCACTGTATACAAACCATATTAAGTAAGGTTTAGCAGTAACATTCAACTTGCCCGTTGGAGTGGTACATTTCAGAGGTGATTAGATGTGTCAACGCCTAAATCTGTTACAAGCTTTGTAAAGTCTGAACTTAAAAATGCTTTAGTACCAAACAAAGAAATAACATTTGTAAGTCTTTTTAGATCAACAGCATCTTGACTAAACATAGGATACATGAGTCAATATTGAGAGAACGCATCAATTACAATTATCACATATCTATAACGGTTAGACTGGGGTAAAGGTCCTAGTGCATCTACATGTATAATCGAAAATGCAACACTAGGTTTTTTCCCATAAATGTATAAGCTGATGCGGATCCCCAAGGATTCTTTTATGAGTTATACAAATAAGAATGACTCACATAGTTTTAAACAAACAACATAAGGGAAAGAAAACCAAACGTATTTTCTAATAAGTTCCAATGTTTTGTCTATCCCCGGGTGATCATGCTCATCGTAAAAGATTCTAACCAGGCTTAGCCTATGACCTTTGGGCACAGAGCATAAAAGTCTAGGGTATTCTCCTACTGGAGTGTACTTTTAAATTAACTAAGGTGTCTTCGTCACCAGCCAGTGCTATTTGACCCCAATTTTGCTGTCTACGTGCTTCGCATACATTAACCGAATTGCAGCTCAAATAGTCAGCATTCGACATAGAGATACACTTGCGACACATCAGAGTAAAATTAAAATCTTGCAGGGATATCCACCATCTGGCTACATGCGGTACTTCTTTTGTTACGTAGCTTTCAATGCGTTAAATCAATTACAAACAATGAAATGAACACCAACCAGATAATGGCGATAATTTTACAAGGCTTTAACAACGACCAAAGTCTCAATCTCGTAAGAATGGTACCTTGGCTCAGCAACCTGATTTCGTTTACTAAAATAGGCAACTACTCGTTTAATACCCCTTTTCACGAACCTGATGAAGCATTGCGCTATGACCACCAGAACTTGCGTCCGTATGGACTTCGATAGGCAAAGCGGGTTCATAAATAGCTAAAATTAGTCCGCTTGTAATTCGCAAGATAATATCGTGCCGTGCTTATTCTTTTTCACTACCCTTGTAAGTTTGGTAATCGGAGCAGTCTTAGTGGCAAATCCTATGTAGCGGCGAAAGTAGCTTGCTAGACTCAAAAAATGGCGAACATGAATTTAACAGTCTTTGGAATGGAAGCCTCAATTAAAGCTTTAACTTTTTTTCGCTCGGCTACACCTGACTCTGATAGTCCATCCTTAGTATTATATTTTGGTAGACAAAAAAGAACATTTCTTCAAATTAATAGAAAAACCAAAATCAGTCAAAGCCTGGAGCACCTTGCGGAGAGTCAATAGGCCCTCATCAATTTTATTGGTTAGTATAAACACTTCATCAATATACACAAGGACCTAACCAGACTCAAGTGCGGGCGAAACCACAGAATATCTTTAAATGTATGTATCTGGTAAAATACCATAACCAAAGCAAGATAACCTAATTGATCAATACGATCATCTATCAGCGGCAAAGGGAAACAATCTTCAACTGTAATTGCGTTCAGATTACGATAATCAACACACATACGGTCACACCCATTTTATTTTTGACTTATAGAATAGGGCTCGCATACTCTGATTCACTCTCGAATAACATTCATTTCAAGATGATCTTTAATAATTTCACAAACCCATAAAATTTCTGGATAATAAAGCCTTTAGGGTCTATAATTAACAGGTGCTGTTTAATTTAATTGACATGCTACCAGTTTTATCTGTGGACGTCGTTGTCCCAGAGATCAGTTAAAGCAGTATTCATCGGAATCTGCGTTATTGGTATAATACACATAACGTCATGTGTAAGACCAGGCCTGTAAGTAAGTTATTGCCGATCACAAGTACGAACATATGTAACACCCTCGCAGTAATACATCAGTACCAACAATAATGGGAGTAGTCATAAATTCGGGCAATACGGCATGCAAGTCTACTTCTAAAGTAATCTCGTTAACTCTACAGGCAGTGTGACAAAGTAAGTTAAGTCAATTTCATTACCACCTATACATCTCAAAACTCGAAAAGCTGGCTTTCGCACACATACATATAAAACGTTTTAGCAACGATGAAGAAATCAAAGATTTACTTGATCCGCTATCTATGAGTATAAAAATATCAACAGGAATTCCCTGTATGGTTGCTACAACAATATCTTTGTTATTAAAATAATTTTAGATTTGAGGATCCGTAATACCCCGTATGACTATTACTGAAATAATCTCATCACTCAACCCCTTAACTATGCGTAGCCTTAACAGAGACCTACGGGCATAATCGGCGTACATCAGGTATTTGTCAGAGTCGATACTCATGATCTCATATAAGATATTTGCAACATCTGGAGTCTTAAGGCAGAATCTGTATCTGTATCTGTATCAGCCCATATACGTCCCACTGCAGGGCACGGGCCTACTCTACAATCGAGAATACGATTGAGAGTGGTGGCAGAATGCAACGGCTTAAACTCCTTGTTAAAATTACTCCAACAACGATCACTGCTAACCCATTCGTTAAGCCAAATTCTAGCATCACCTTTTAGACAATTACTGATATGAGACAGATACTCGTTATCATTCCAACGGTTTAAACTTCTAGAACAGTCAACTTCCTCACACTACGTGTCTATATTGTTGATGCTGGGATCAGAATCAGATTTGTAATAAGATTGGTTAGATCTCACCGTCATATTAATTAAATGTATCGCATCAATGATACGGTCAGTGGCACTGGTGTTACGGCCCGTAACAGCACTAACGTGACACTCCGGCAAAGACGACACAGCACAGCGTCGATATTCTATCAGCAGCGCCCGAAACTCGGCTCCAGTCATAGTCCCTGGTCGCGGCCGTGGTGATGACAGCGCAAGTGCATCGCTTGCGGCTTGCGTGACCGCTCTGATGAAAGTGGTGTTGCTCTTCCAGTACAGTCAAACGATCTATAATTTGTTGCATTTGTTTAGTTAGCACATTATTAGAAGAATCATATCGTTGTGAAGTTCATCTAAAACGCAATGTTCGGCACCTAGCACCAAAATCACTACGCAGAACTTTCGTTAGGACGTGAGCTGCGACTCCTAGACCGATTTCTACTTTTTTTTAGGTATTTCTTTATTGTTAAGAATCGGTAAATGAACTAATTAACAATTTAACGGTTAAGTAAGCTTGTATAGCTTAAAAGCAATATTAGTCACGAGATATATTAAATGCAAACTCACAAATCTATTTGCGATCATGCACAAATATATTCAAAATCACTAGGTAGTAAGCGAAAACTGGAACATACTCACCAACATTTTTCGGTTGTATACTTTACCAAACATGATTCACGCAACAGCAAGGAGAACAAAATAACTTCGTTTTTGTACCACAACAAGAAGAACCTTTAGCCGACCGACATGAAAAACTGTCGTATATCAAGAACGCAAAGCGAATAAGGTCACGTAGAAAATCGAATCCCACTTCTGATTTTATAAAAACCAGAAGTGAAATTGCATTTTCAAAATCAACAACCATTTATTCGTACAATTTAGATATTTCTAACAAATCTTAATTTGCGTATACAATAATACAGAATCCTTCTTATAGCTTCAAAGGGAAAAACAATACTCCAACATTCTACCGAATTACAAATTTAGGAAAGTTTAGTTTTCTTATTTATTACGGCCAGACATCATCCTTAAAGAAGGTGAAGGTTTGTCATCTCTACGTTGTGTGTAATAGTTTTGTCACTATTCTTCTAACAATAAATATAATATTATTTTAAATTATAATTTTGATTTGTACTTGTAGGTTATGTCTGTATCAGCCCATATACTTCCCATATATCCCATATACGTACTGCAGGGCACGGGCATCTTTTGCAATTAAGACTACGATTGAGAGTGGTTAGGCCATATAGTCCACCACACTGGCCTAGTGCGGGTTGATTATACGAAACCCTTTTACTGGTAGTAGAATATTCGTATCTGCCAAGTTAGCAAACGTCGTACACGATCATGGAATACACTAAATAAAGACCTTTGCAAGTTCAGTGTTTTTGCAAATACCACAAGTTAATCCTTATTTGGCTATCAGAGTTTAAACAAACACTTCTATTAAATTAATGTTGTTATACGATTTGTTTTAATTGTTTTTTTACGAATGGAAAATTGTGCAAATAAATTGTTTCTATTGCTATATGTGTATATATATATATATATATATATATATATATATACAGGGTATATCAAGACTGCTACCGAAAACGAAGCCGGGTGGTAGTTTAGGCGACTTCAGACACAATGCAATAGAAAAAGTTGCAAAAAAAAGCGACAAATTTTTTTTTGTTATTTTTTTCCTATGACCATATTTGGGTGGTAAATACATTTTTTCCTGAAATAATAGCGTATACCCTTTGATTTATAAATAATCTAAGGTATAAAAGTGTTTAAATTATTATTTTAGCAAAAACTATGGATTTACCACCCAAAAATGACGATATTTAAAAAATCATAAAATATCATTGTCGCGTTTCTTTGGGAAATTTTTAGTTGCATTGTGTTTGTAGTCACTAAAACTACTACTCGGCTTCGTTTTCGGTAGCAGTCTTCAGATACCCGGTATATATGGCTGTCGTTGCCATCAAATGAATTCACCTTGTCCTCCCATTACAATCACGCAGCAATTTTCAATGAATCCTCTACATAAATATGCCGTCTAACCTCCTTCACCAAAAATCCCATGCAATCAACAGTTTCGAAGGCGAGTTACCTCAAGCGTGACAATCTTAGACTCCAGCAAGGCTCACTACGATGTAGACAACATTGTCTATTGTTTGGAAGGTTCTCGTTGTGGCAATTATACAATAAATATTTTAGATGCTATTCCGATTGTGTGAATTATGGGATTTTGTTTGTTCTTGAAAAAGGTTAGGTGTAGCTAGTATTTTGGTAGATATGTGGGTCGAACGGAAGTTTGTTATTTTGAATTAGGAATATGAATTAATGGGTTCGTTGTGTTAAAGTATGCTAATACAAATTGTATTTATTTGTCTGATTTTGTATTTATTTTTGTTCTTTGGTTTACAACCTTATAGTATTGTATGTTATATTATGTAAACATTTGATATCTAGTATATTCGGTACTAACATTAAAATATATATATTGTAGTCTTGGCTGAATCGCTGGAAGACCTTAGCACTATGCTCGAAGACCTCAATCGAGTCTCCCAACAGGTGGGTCTTAAAATGAACATGGACAAAACGAAGATCATGTCGAATGTCCATGTTGTGCCCACCCCCATCGGTGTTGGGGGCTCGACTCTTGAAGTTGTTGACGAATATGTCTATTTAGGACAAGTGGTCCGGTTAGGCAGGTCCAACTTCGAGAGAGAGGTCAATCGTCGAATCCAACTCGGTTGGGCAGCGTTCGGGAAACTACGCGACGTCTTCTCGTCCAAAATACCTCAGTGCCTTAAATCGAAAGTCTTCGATAGCTGTGTGTTGCCAGTGATGACTTACGGCACCGAGACGTGGCCTCTCACTATGGGCCTTATTAGGAAGCTCAAAGTCACTCAACGAGCTATGGAGAGGGCTATGCTCGGGGTTTCCCTACGAGATCGAATCAGAAATGAGGAGATCCGTAGGAGAACTAAAATAACCGACATAGCCCACCGGATTAGCAAGTTGAAGTGGCAATGGGCCGGGCACATAGCGCGGAGATCTGATGACCGATGGGGTCGGAAAGTACTCGAATGGAGGCCGCGTAGCGGAAAGCGCAGCGTAGGACGTCCACCAACAAGATGGTCCGACGACCTGGTAAAGGTCGCGGGACGTCGCTGGACACAGGCTGCCTCCAACAGGTCTCTGTGGAAATCATTGGGGGAGGCCTATGTTCAGCAGTGGACTTCCTTTGGCTGATGGATGGATGGATGGATAACATTAAAAAGTGCATTTGCGTATATTATAAATATTTTATTTAAATAATCATATTAATTTTCACACTGCAATAACTTGACCCGGCCTTCACACTCGACCAAATATTTCCCTCACGTTGGCAGCGCTGATTACCAAACTATATACTTAAGCCAAGATAAATATTACATGAGATGAAACCAGCGGGCAGCGACGTAATGTTTGCGCCGCGCGGGTTTCATACTCGGCCTACATACTTCTAATGAAATTCTTTGCTCGGTGCTAGTTTCTTGGGAAGTATATGGTTCTTTTGCCGTGTGGGTCTTGTAATTATTTTTTGTGTATTATTTAAGTGTTACTTTGCTTTTATCACGTATCTAGCTTTATTTAGGTATTAGGATTGGTGTGTTTATGTGGGTAATGCACACAAACATACACAAAATGTAGAAAAACACTATTGAAACAAATAAATATAAAAAAGGCTTAACAATACCATTGTAATTTTTTTGTTTTATAATAATTGTAAAAAAATTTTGTTGTTCTTCAGATTTAATCCAAAAAAGAAGTATTTGGGTACAAATTACATTAATAGTAAGGATTAAACAGTATCTGTTAATAATTCTTTGCTTTTTTATCTTTTTCCTCGTACATAATTAAACGTAGAACATAAGATTTCAACGCGTTAACGACTACGTCAAAACCATTCGTTATAATATTTCTAATTAGTAATTTGAAATATGGAATATTTATATTAAAACAAAGTTTATTAATATAAATATTATTCAATGAAAACACATCAAAATTACCAAACAAAAATTGTTTAAATGTAACGAACCTAATAAACAAAAAAATATTAATTACAAAGAAATCTTAAACGTCACTCAAAAACAAAACACTAATGCTACTACATATACATATATAATGCACGCAATATTTACATCAGTTTCTCATCGGCGTTAACCCGCGTAATACAGTTATTCACATAATATCTCATTTGGTCCGCGTCGTAATGCTCCGAAACTGAACGTAACGCAGCTCAAGCGAAAGTGGCTCTACCAACTCTACGCTGCAAATTATCAACTTTACATTTCCTGTTTTCTTAGCAAATTTTACTTTCGTACGTTGTGGTTATAAAAATGTTTTTTTAAGTGACTGATTGTTCGCGCTTTTTAGGAAAATGATAGTGTGAATATGATTTATCGTGAAATTTTTAACAAATTTATTGTTATGCTCGTTTTCTCTGAAAATTTAACTACGCACATGAAGATATATTTTACAGGAATTGTGAATTTTTTAGGACTAATTAATGGCCTGATACCAGTTATTCTCCAATCTACGAAATATATATGCAAAACTCTCAGTGAAATAAGAACAAACCAACACTAGATCGCATTTAAAAAAATAGTGTACTAACGAGTACAATCTTTGAAGTCGCATTTTACTTTCAGAAATTTTATGTTAAAAATACATATATACCACCGCAATGTCTATTTCTCCCGTCAAACAGCAGCTTAAATGCACTGTTGTGTTTCGGATTGAAGGACAGTGTAGCCAGAGCAACTACTGGACATATTGAGACTTAACATCTTGTGTCTCAGGATGGCGGGCGCAGTGGAATGCCAAGCATTGCTTTGTAATTCAAGGTGTTGTTTGCTTTTGCTACTGTTCATGAGCGGTCGCATCGCTTACCATCAGGCGAACGGCATGCTCGTCTCACCATTCACAGTAATAAAAAAAAATACATTATTATTTGCTTTGACTAAGGACCGCGCCTTCCTTTTCTGTATCTCGGCTGGCGACACGCGAAGTTATTTTTAGGTCTCAATTCTTTGTCTAGACTCTAGACATTCCATGTACCTGACGCTGTTGTTGTTTTATAAGACATCGTACACACATCTCTCTCTGAACATTGTAATGTGGATTACATTTCGATGTCTCAGTTTATTTATTTTTATTGGAAGTTCGTGTTCTTTTGTTACCTCTAGGTAAAGATGTTTTATTATTTTATTTTCTTAGTTGGAGTTTTCGTATTTTATTCTTTCTTTTAAATGAATTTTTCGGTGGTTTAGTTGTACTAGGTTATGAGCACAAAGCTGAGGTCTCGGGTCCGAATCCCGGGTGGGGCAATGTGATATTAGATTTTTCTATTCATTATCAGCCCGGAGTCAGGAATTTGTGCCCGATATTTCGATAGGTTCGCCACCTATCACCTTGTGGGACAGAACGG
Source organism: Hyles vespertilio (assembly GCA_009982885.2). NCBI lineage: Eukaryota > Metazoa > Arthropoda > Insecta > Lepidoptera > Sphingidae > Hyles > Hyles vespertilio. The sequence continues at coordinate 19,291,885 of CM042811.1, forward strand.
CGAAATGTGGGTGTGGCACCTCTGCCTACCTCTTCTGAGAAAAAGGCGTGAGTTTATGTACATATGTATATTTTAAACATATTTCTATAAATGAATACAGACATAAATACATATATTATTAAAAAAGTTTCATAATATGTTTAGCTGCCTGATATTTAATCGAGGCATTTTTATTTCTTTCATAACATTGAAACCAGGTAATGAAAATGCATTTAGCAAGATAGATGCTTAAAAAATGTTGCACACGAAACAGGCTCGCAAAGGCGTGAAAATTACTTATAACGAGCAGTCATTTTAAAAATATAAAGCAATTAACCCATATTCACATATACCGTTGAAACCACACAAAAAACTTGCTATCTTTCACGACTATCAGAAATTGTTAGTACATTCTAGAATAAAAACCAAATATTTTATTTCCAATCCGTTCACATCTTCTTTATTATAGAAAAGATTGGAATGAAAATTGTTCTTCTTTTCTTCTAGCGCTATCTAATTTGTTATCAAATCCGCTTTCAAGCTTATAATTATAATAATCTTAAACACTTTGAGATCCTAATCACCGGTGGTTCTCGTCACCGAAGGGATTTGTTTTTTTATATTTTCATGCACTTTGTTATTTTGTAATAAATAACAAAAGTATGTGTAAAGACAAAAGCTATATGAAATAAAGGGAAAATAATCTGAAACACTTGCAGAATAGTTCGCGACTGTAAAGAACAGGCATTTATAATAAATAAATTAATGCATTTATAAATTTGCCGAGACCGGGGAATAATAACGCATAGCACTCATTTGGTCCAGGCTCGTGCGTATTTAATATTTCCAACGGAGTATTCTAAAAAGAAAAAATAAATAATAAAAATACTTTCAAGCTTGTTCCTAAAAAAATATTTCACTGTTTTTGTAACTGTTTTAGCACTAAGAGATATTTTAAACCCAAATTAATTTACGTTCAGTTTTTACGCATAGACCCAGTCATGCGTGTGTTTCCGGTTTTACCGCGTACAGTGACATTGTAGGAACTGTTATAGTCCAGTTGTCGCGCGCGTCGAGCGTGTAAATTGTTATGAAACTACTTTCCTGCACCAATTCACTCGTAAATTAACTTTAGTGGATTCAATTTTATTTGATTTGGGCTGACAACGACTATTGCTATTGATAGATTATTTCACTTATATATGTAACATAATTATGTATATTTGTATCTCTCATTGTACATCGATTAAAGATAAACACGACATGCATAAGGTGTAGTCAAGTTAACAATTAAAAAACGAAAAATGGATAGATACATAAAAACAGAACAAGCAAACGCGCAGCAATAAAATTAGTATAAAAAAAGTAGTTCGATGGATACAGGAAAAATGTAGAAGAGGGATTAATAGAGTAAAAGTTAAAAGGAGGAGACAATTAAGTGTTTATTAGGTAATGTCACAAACTAAAAGACAAGCGATCAATGGTGGCAAGAACTACATTCATACTAGCAAAACGGACTACACCAAGGCTCTACCACTCTTCACGTCACCTTTTTTATTGCAATGAATGGCGAGAACAACGTACCATTCACCTTATGGTAAGCGATACGATCGCTCATGGACAGTTAGACATGTCATGTCAGTCATGGACAGACAGAATTACAAAGCAACGCTTGGAATTCCACTGCGCTCGCAATCCAGAGAAATAAGATGTTAAGTCTCAATTTCTCCAGCTGTATAAATAAAATCTTAAAATAATATTATCTACGGATATCATCGCGGATTTGGTTTCATTTTTTCATTTTTCAACTTTCCGACGTTTCGATTATTTTATAGCTTTATGAGACAGACTGCGTGACCACGACTTAAAAATTAAACTAAATCCGTAAATAATATTTTTTCACGTTATTTAGATAATTATCTCGATAATTAACAAAGAAAAATTCTGTTATTAATACATTTTTACAATTCGTCAAATCAACATATTTTATCCTTGCTACCCCTATTAAGCTACCATTTACCAACGTTACTGTAAGGAAAAAGTTGGGCGTCTAGTCGAAAGGAAGCTACTCACGAAAAATGATCTTGTTAGTAATACATTATGTAAATTCTACTAGGGAACCTGTACTATTACAGGATGTTCGATATCACGCCTAGCAGAAGAACATCAAGAAAAAAGTTTTTCCCTGGTTTGATTTATTAAAAATATGGTATTAATATAAAAAGCAAAAAATATGGAAAGGATAAAGTGGGGCTAATCTGCTAGTAGTGAACTATTTTGGTAAATACTAAATATTTCTATATTTAACATTTATTGTCTGCCAAAATTGGTTTATATTTATTACATGTAGGCTAGTGGAATGTTTCCCACAACACGCCGCATGCCTCGGCTCGAGGAAATGTCTTTAATGTACTCACTTTAACGCTGAACTTTACCGATTAACTCACAGTACGATGTAAGTTATGGGTTCAGTAATTCGCGTTTTAATGTTATATATTTGTTCCTAATTTCGTGTGAACATGAATTCTTAAATTTTCTTGGCATAAATTTATTTAATGTGTTAATTAGGTGTGCTACAAATGGTATTTATTGTAATTTCTAAGTGCTGGTAGAATTTCTGATGGTGTCACTAATTCTGTTCAGGCACTTCATTTGGTTATTTTTTTATATTTTATTGAACAGGACTTTTGAGAGCATATTTTTTTATTTATCACAACTTAGCGTAACTGTGAATTACATATAATACGAGTAATACTCGTCACATATTTGTAACTTTATATTACATTCTCCTCCTATTTAACAATAAAATCATAATCAATATTTCATTATTGTGGGAATATAGTTCCGTCTCAGGTTAAATCAAACAAAGATCGTTTGGATAGTCTTCAAAATATATTCGTCTTTATTTCATCTACACTGCAGTCGTCCTTCACGTCTTCAAAGACCCTTCTCTCTTATTCCATCCTTCCGTACTTCAACATCTTAATAATTCATCCTCAAACTCTTTCCATCTTAAGTAATTTCAATAGTCATCTCTTTCACACAAATCACGTTCCATACCAATCATTCATCTAATGTTTTATTATATCTTTCTTCATAACATATAAAGTCATAATCATCAATATTATTTTATACCACCCTGTATAAAGTGAAGGTAACAAGTGATCAAGTTGCTAGTAGCGTTCTCAGTGAGTTCCCACAAACTCGGTGTGTTCTATTGTGCTATGATAGACGACACATTTCTGGCCTTTTACAAATGACTATTGTCCAAGTTAATTTTATTACTATGAATTTACGCATTATCCTATTTACATTGAAAATTATTCGAGTTATTTATTTTTATACAATATTCGCATCAAATTCGATAGTGTGTGGTATAAAGGTTTAGTTCGCCGTAATAACAATGCACTAATGCTCATTTTGATCAGTCACTATCAATTCTTAACTAAACTTATTATTCTATCAAAACTTTATTTCTTCAGAAATGGACTTACAATTAAGTAAAAGAAGTCACTTAAGTTTAAGCAAAGAAATAATTGCTATTATTATTAACCTACATAGAACATGCTTCACAATTTAAGATGGTGATTGACTACGTCATCCGTCATCTCTTACTTGCCTACATGAAAGGCTAAGCCTAAAAGTCTTTTGCACAATGTGGACAGAGGCTAGTGACAACATAATTAATAAGTCACATACAGGAAAAAATCCTGGGCCATTAGTAAATCTTAAGTTACAAAGCCAAAGATCCTTTGCACAATGTGGGCAGAGGCTAGTGACAACATAAATATTAAGTCACATACAGGAAAAAGTCCTGAGCTACTTGTAAATCTTAAGTTACGAAACTTCAGAACAAATAACTTTCACACATTGGTTACATATTTAAACATAGCTGACATTGAGCAAAGAGATTGCAAGTCATTGAGAATGTCAGTATTGTTTACTTGCATCTAGTAAGTTCTGAAGTTGCCTAATATAATTTTATATTAATGTAACTGGAAAATGTATTAATTATTTATTTATTTTTTAGAGAATACGGCTTCAGCCGACTTTTTAATGGCGTTTTTCTCAGAAATGGTAAATCTTAGAGGATATCTTAGGATGTCCTTATCTAAGGAGATAAGGACAATTATTTTGGTAGATCTCTATTTATCTTATATAAACCTATCTTATCTTATTTTAGCTAATTTATGGTAAAACTAACCATTTACCTAAAAAATCTAAAAAAAAACTTAAAAATCTAATAGCGACTTTTGACCTTAAATAATAAAATGCACATTATTGTTTGATCGGGCTATACAGTATTTAGGCTTTCTATATATATTTTCCACACTAGAAATATTCCATCTGCAATTTTCAAACATTTTTTATATACTTAAAAGAAACACTTACGCCTTAAAAACAGCTTACATTATAAAAAGCAGTAATAAGATTATTTTTTAGATTTTCCACCTTATGATTACTACTTCACTTATCTATACAAGCCTCAAGGTGTTCTAATAAGATACACAGGCGATGTGAAAGCAAAACGTGTTGCCTATACCAACTAGCCAGCGATCTTTCACTTTTCATTCGAAAATTTGCGACATCCACTGACGTATAGATTATTCCTAAAGTTTACGAGGTTGAAAGTATATTGGAAATGGATGGGTAAATCGTGCCTCAAATTATCATAAGTCTATCGGAATTTTAAAGACAGAAAGAAAGGAGGTTTAAAGTCCGACTTCTTTCAGCTGTGACATTTAATTGTACCACTGGCCAGTTAGGCCATATATAATTTTAAAATAGAATAAAATGACGTCATAAAAAAAATAAAGTTAAAAAAGTGGAAGAGTCTTTCTGTTAATTATACGAGTATAAGCAGTACAAATGACTCGAGGAAACCAATGTAACATAATATCATGGAATATTGATGGGAAATAGTAATTTTATTCTTTAGGTTTGGTTGGTGATTGATATTACCGAATCTTACGGCTGTTTAAATTATCGTAATTATGTGAATAGTGTCCACCACTTTTTGTTGCCACGTATATTAAGCATGTAATCAGGTATATAGTTGTGTTCCGGTTGTGTTGTGTGAAGGACATTGTAGCCAGAGTGACTATTGGATATAGTGAGACCTAATATGTCTCAGGATGGTGAACACAGTGGAATTTCAAACATTGCTTTGTATTCTGCTACCGAGTACCGTCCATGAGTGATCATATCGCTTACCAACAAAATATGTTATGCTCGTCTTGCCAATTATCGCAATAAAAAATAGTAGAAAAAAAGCTATTATACCACCAGCTGTCAGCAAATAATTCATCAATTCATAACGTAAAATTAATTTAACTCAATACTAATTATTTCCGTGACCAAAAGTCGTGTATGATGAGGAAAAAAGCTATTTTTATTGTCAGTCGTGGCAGGATTCCGAGCACATCATCATTAAGCAATCGTGCCGCTCGTAATGTCAAAGTTGACAAAATGTGACCTTGGGATCAAACGGACCTGATGACACCTGTATGTGGTGTTAGATTTTACACTTAAATATCAACAACGTAGAGTCCATATTGCCTCAATTTATTTTTTTATTAATAATCCTTTGCTTTGCAATGTGTTGAGTTTTTCGCAGTTATCATAGTCACCTGGCAGTTTATGGGTCCACTTTTCCATATTCATGCCTTTTCATAAATCTACAGGTTTTTAAATTGTAGTATCTTGACCTATGATCCCCATAACAAATTAAATATTTAAACATATGCCAAGAATTTATGACAACATTACAAGATGTATTTAATTTTTTTTTTGCCGTTGTATAAATATTCAAGTTTCTTACTAAAGTATAAATTCAGTTTTTTTACACGTAACAATTTTAAAGTATTATGTCTTTAATTCTTTCATAACACATTTCTTATCCATTAGTCTTTCGAAGTATCACATAACCTCAAATATATTTAAAGATGGCGACGATTTCAAAAGTCAAAATTGTTATGTAAAAGTCATTTGATACACGGTTCATATAATGTATCAATGAATGGCTTCAAAAACTTACATAACACTTATTTCATAGGTTCTTTCACTTGTTTAGTATGTACCCGGATTTGATTATCATTATAACGACACTTAATAGCTTCTTTTGGACGTGTGTGGTGGCTTTTTTGTAACGGACCGGACACGGCTACTGTGAGAGCGTGAGTTTAAATTTCAGGGCACAGGTAAAGCTTTCAGAAGCATACGCGTAATCATAGCACGTGCGTTGTTGTTTAAGGAAATCATAGTAAGGAAATCTGCTTACCTTTTTTTTTAAATTGTAATGCATGGCGAGACAAGCTTGTCATTCGCCTGATAGTAAGCGATACGACCTCTCATATACAGTAGCAAAATCAAACAATACCATGGGTTCCAAAGCAATGCTTGACATTCCCTTGCGCTCGCCATCCTGAGACATAAGATGTTAAGTCTCAATATGTCCAGTAGTTACTCTGGCTACAATGTACTTCAAACCAGAATACAGTGCATTGACATTACGGTGATAAATATCGAGGCGACCTTTCACACATGAGAGACCTTACTACCAGTGAAGGTGTAGAAAATAATTTATGGTATGTGACCTTCCAACCGATATTTGTGAGTTGTATTATATTTTGGTATTATATAAGTAGTTAGTATTCTCCAATGAAATCTCAATTATAAAGGAGTTTTCACCTGTTGGCGTTTATGAGACGACGTTTTTACATTTTCTTTCAATTTTTTATTTATTTTCTCTTACTATTGAGGTGTATTTAGGTGTCAAGAAGAAAACGAAATAGTACTTGTACCATGTTAACCAACCACAAATCCTCAGTTCAGTGACCATATTTCGTCAACATACCAAATATATATTATAGTATATGCTATCTATAGTATATAGTATGCAAATATCTGTTACCGCCAGTAACAGTCCGTTCTCAAATGTCAGGGGTGAGGCTAAAAGGCACGACTTTGACTTTAAGCAAGTGTCTGGTACAAGAATCTTTATTATTAGTCGATGATGCGCTGTTTACGACGGTGTGGTCCTTGGATGAACGAAGCTCTTGGACATAGGTGATATCTCTTAATTCTAGTTATTTTTCTGAATAAATTACATATACAAACTCACACCTTTTTCCTAGAAAAAAGGCAGAGGACACCCACATTTCGCCTTGTAAGTTCCGTCCCACGATGCGATAGGGGGCGAGCCTATCGTTACATCGGGCACAAATTCTTCAGCTGATAATGAATAGATAAATCCAATATCACTTTGCAACCCGGGATTCGATACCGACACCTCAGCTTTCTAGCCGTAGTACAGCTACACTACCGAGGCAGTCTAGCCTAGCCTAATGGTATGCTATAGCCTAGTTTAACATTCTATATTATAAACCAGATACTAGCAGAATAACCAGCGCTTTGCTCCTTGGCATATTGCTGACTTGGAGCTGAATGCCGCCACTATATCACACATACATAATATGTATATTTTTTATTCCATCTAACTGAGTTTATTAAGCAGAATGCGAGTATGCTTGTATGAAATAATTGTAATATCATAAACTATTAATTAATTATAGAATTTACCGCTAAAATTGAATATTACGCCGTTACTTCACACAATTGTTTAAGTTTAATTTAACTTTTATTCCAACGGTTTATATTCTTAGAACTTCGATCAAATGATTCAATTTATGAATGAATGAAACAATTATGATGTTAAGAAGTTACCTCATATTCTCAGAATAATTTAACTACCAATAACCTTTTAAAAGCCCTATAAAAACCTAATCACACACGTATTCATTCAACAATTTAATGTCAAATTCACAGAAGCTCTCGGTAGCTGATTTTTATCTTGCAATTATTAAAATTACTCAATCAATGCGTATGTACTCATGATGATAGAGTGACGGTGTTTATACAACCATTACCTAAAGGTTGGGGTCACAACATAATCACATCTAAACTAATGTTATAAAGAGGAATGGTTTGATTGTTTGTTTGCATTGAATAGGCTCTGAAACTACTGGAACAAATTGAATAATTATTTCACAATTGGAATTCTATATTATCCTTGATGAACATAGGCGATAGAATATTTTCAAAAAAGTGTATCTGCACCCGGGTTGAGCCAGGGAGGGCCTATTCGGGGACTCTCTCTATTGTGATCCTTATTCCTTTTTTCCGACGGTTGATGTTATGTGCTATCAACAAATATATCTAATAATATAAAAAAAAATCACGTACAGATCACAAAACGCATGAAAAATATGTATTTTCACCAAATTATAGAAATAAATATTCTAATTTAAAAATCTGAGAATGCATATAATATGACCTGAAGGTTAATCACTTGTATTTTAGATAAAATATAAAACTGCAGCTTTGTCACATAAATAATGATTTATCACGTGGGGAAAGTAGATTTTGAATAACATTTTAATTTTTTCATATATTTAATGGTCTATGCAGTTTATTTGTATAAATAGAAATATGTCCTGGGATTTAAATTCAAGTCTATTTCCTGAATGATGATAAACCTATTTGTTTATTTATTTATTCTTTTGGTGCACCAAGTGAATCGTATACTAAACGAGGTTTTTTTTTGCAAGTAATGACGAGACGAGCAAGCCGTTCGCCTGATGGTAAGCGATACGACCGCTCATAAACAGTAACATACCACTGCGCTCGCCATCCTGAGACATAAGATGTTAAGTCTCAATATGTCCAGTAGTTACTCTGGCTACAATGTTCTTCAATCCGAAACACAACAGTGCATTCACGCAGTGTTGTTTCACGGGAGAAATAGACATTGCGGTGGTACCTACCCAGATGGCCTCTCACATATGAAAGACCTACCACCAGTAATTGTTTATTTTATTTATTTTGTCTATCTATATATATAAAAATGAATGTTTATTTGTATGTCATCGATGAACTCAAAAACTACTAGACCGATTTGGCTTATTTTGGTCTTGAAATATTCGTGAAAGTCCTGGGAAGGTTTCAGGAGTGAGAATAGTTGGAAAATTTCTAAGGAAGATACTAAAAACCTTTTTTTTGGGTATCGTTCAAGCGTGATGCGTCCAGCCAATATAGGATGATCTTTGTTTATTTTTCGGGAGACGTAAAAGACGGTCCAGCTTCAACTACCATCCAACGTAAAATGATCTATCTTTCCATTGTCTTTCATTGACGGCTGACGAAATAGAACAAAATTCAAAAAATGTGTACATCGTGTATATAATATTATCTAGATACGGCGTCTTGCGCGTAATTTTGTTAAATGTAAAATAAAACGACGTCCATATCTACCAAAATAGCCCATTGTTTTTTGAGATTATTGCAACAGTTTTAAACAAGGTATACTCTATCGAAGCGTTTTGCCGGAGTACACCAAAATATATCTAATTATAATTTTTCGTTTTCATAAACGACATTGTTTTTTGAATTGATACTTTTAGATGCGCTGGGGTACAAATTTAAATTCCGCATTAGTATTGTTTTCAGACTCAAGAATAAAATAAATATTGCTACGTTGATGCCGTATCACACATTATAATGAAACGATATGCAGTTTTATATTTTTAAATATTTGTTTTATTAATTATGTCATCTGGTAAGGCAGTATGAAGGTTTTATTAATTTGTATATGGTAACGTACTAGACGCGACTGCCAACAAGTTTACGATGATCACGGGTTCAAATTCCAGGGCACACCTCTGACTTTCGGAATAATTTCTACGTCAAATAAAATCCGCCAACCCGCACTAAGCCAGCGGGGTGGACTATATCTTCTTCTATAATATAAAAATGAATCACAAAATGTGTTGGTAAGCGCATAACTCAACAACGGCTGGACCAATTTGGCCAATTCTTTTTTTTAATGTTTTTTTACTTTATTACTAACAAAAAGTAATGGCGTGCAATATTATTTGGAAAAACAGCATTTTGGTGCTGAAATAAGGGAAGGAATATTGGATGGACGCTAAAGTTTTTAATGTCAAAATTTCATAAGGCAATCTTTATATGTACATGTGTATATGGAGAGACGGGATATAATAGAGTGGAAGGTACGGGAGAGGGCTAGGATAGCTGACAGATTCGATAGGACGAAATGTAAATGCACGTTATAAGACGGGATGGGTTATAAAGAGAAAGGACGGGACGGATCGGAAAGAGACTGAACAGACGGATGAGACGGGATTGAGCCGGACAGCAGGACAGCTACGTCAAGTTTAGGTATACAAGAGTTTATACGAAAAGTAACATGTATTTGGTGTGGAGTGGAATCAAAAAATATATGCACCCAGGCAAAGCTGGGCCGGGCCGCTAGTTTTATTATATTTTATTTACATAACAGTACAAATGGCGGTCGTATCGCTTGAGGAAAGCTCTTTCCAACTACCATGGGATGGACATAAAGATAAGGAAAACAGAGACACATCTAGTACATTAAAAAAAATACGTACAGAATAACTTATACATCATAAGGTTCTCATTTTCGGTAGCGTGCTAATGTTTGGCTCAATATTATATAATAACTTTCTAAGTTGGAAAGTCTCTCGAGTAGCTACGACGCTGGACATTTGGAAACTTCATTAATTTTATTGTATGATGCTTATTATCTGCGAGTGTAATGGTAAAAGAAAGGATAGTTAAAACCAGCATTAATTTGGTGATACAAAATAAAATAAAATATAAATAAAATTTAATGACAATAGTAAAAATAAAAACAAAATATAAATTATCAAGAGTAAACATAACGAAATATAATAAAAACATTAAATAAGTTTATAACAAATTATTCCCTACGATGCAAATGCTTAGTATTAAATACAACAAAAAAGTGTATACTATTCAGTATTATAACATGCAAATGTTATTTTGAACAAACACAAAAAACCAGCATCAAAAACCACTAAATATAACACTTATGTTTTTTGATTTGTCCCTTATTACGCGGTGAACCAGCAACAGTTCGACTTGTTTATATTTCATGTGTCGGAAATATGAGATAGACCGATAAACATTTGAGAATCGTAACAATAATGCCACTAGTATTTAGCAAAATGTCTTTCAACAATCTCTTCCGACAGACATTCTATCTAAATCGTATCGCATTTATTCTCAACTAGGCATACCATAATGATACTAGGAATATACTAGATACGTGATCTAAAATTTAAAAATCTTCGCGTCTTTTCACATAACCACATTATTATATCACTTTATTTCAGGTAATATTATAATATAATCATGGTTATTGTTACATTATTTTTTATTGACTATCTTCGGCGGAGTGCGTCGCTCTAGTGACCACGCAATTATATTACGAAATATTTTATTTGATGGTATGATATTAATGACACCAATCCAATTTATTAATATTGATATTTTTTGCTAGTTACGCTATTGCGTGAAAATTGCGGACAAAAAGATTTATTTGATTGCTATTATGTGGCACAATCGATCGATTATGATTTTGTCGATTGTGTTCTATTTAGAATCATCAGATTGTCTTCTTAATCGTATCGGCCAGCATTTAATAAATAACACCTATTATATTAATCCACATAAAAATGTGAATGCCACTCAATTGATCTTTAGAATTAGGTAATAAAATATCTAATATAAAGGTTGCTTCCATATTAGTTACGAATTCGGTATTTTGATGAATATTTTTTTATTGACTAGAGTCGTCATTACGATACAGGGATGAGTCACTTCGGACGATGACTCAATTTAGTTAATATTATTGACCAAAGAATGACTAAAAAGAAAAAAGCACAAGTGCAATCATGCTGTCTATATATGTACATACATCAAAGTGATAGGATCCTATTTAAGATCTTTCAGATCATGAAATGCTAAGGAGTTTACAGATTACTGTGTAATATTTTCGAATTGAAAGTAACTCTCTATTATCAATATATCTGGAGATCTTTTGTTATCCCACCAGATGGCGTTCCTTTATCACCTAAATATTTGGTAGAATGGATACATATTATGTACTGACTGATACCAAACAGAATATTTCAAATTTCGAAGACCGAGAGACGAGTGCACTGACGTCAGATGTCACACACTTTCACATATCGGGACAAAGGTAAAGGTCGACCGGATTGCGATGAGCGACGAGCTGTGACGTCATTTGTTATTTAAATATAACCTGTTATTATAGCATTGCATAGTACAAAGTTATTTGGAAAAGAGGTGATTGCAAATGTCGGTGTAGATTTTGATGTTAAGTCTATTATGAAATAGACCTCACGCAATCTAGCGATTTTTTAAAACCACGTTTAATTATCAATTTTTTTTAATGCTTCATATACATAAACTGTATAAAGGCGGACTTAATGCCTGAGGCATTCTCTGCCAGTCAACCTTTAGGTGGTGCAGAGAGAGAGCACGGTAGGCGCATAAAATATGTAATACATAAATATATTTCAATCAATTAATAAATATAACTGTATACATACACACACACATTTAAATACATACACATGCTTACACACATATAAATTTAATATATATATATATATTTATTTATATATACACACATCATACCATCTTTGTTCCCTAATATGTCTCTTGTGTCATGATACGGTTCCAATTACAGGCTGACAAACTTTTCGCACACAGTTTCAGTCAGTCGTAATTAAAATAAAATTAGTGATCTACAAGCAAAATAAAGATCAGCAGACAAACAGTAACAAAATTTCAGTCTAAATGTAAAATAAAATATTATTTATTCACCCAGCGCCCACTGAATGGAATCTAGAACCTCACGATCGGATGCCCTTAAACTAATAAAGCGATGATTTAACAATTTCATCAGATTTACAAACAGTGATTTCGATTTATTCAAATCTGCCGATTGATTTTGTACGCAGCCGTCTGTGAAATGTTTATTATGAAATGTAAATAAATGATGACAAAATCTACTTTGTTTCTTCTTTTCGTCGTGTTTTTTCGTCGTGATTGGCCTACTATCGATTTGGTAAGCCAATGTCAATTCGATGCGTAAATATTATATCTTTATTTTGCCTCTTTTGGGGTTTAAACGAACTGTATCGATACTAAAGTTTAGCTTTTAATTTACATGTAAAAACATATTATGAAGAATAGAACAATAACGAAAACACCTTTTCAGCTTTACGTAACTAAACTTCTTAACTGAAAATTCTGTTTTCTCCAATCGACTTGCAATTTAGACCAACATTGGATCTTCAAAACATAATATTTTCGTAATATCTCCAATCTACATTCCCCTTCATTTCCTTTTACCTTTGCATGAACTCAAACGTCATGAGAAACCCAAGGAACTGAAACTGTTAATTATATTTCACGTTTTGCAGTTTCATAACGCAGGGCGTGTTACTGCACAATTATCGAGTAACTGGTAATTGGTGAAATTCTTACTACATGCAATGTGTAAAGTTTTATTCTTGGTGTTGGAAGCAAATTCTGTATCAGCCCATTTACGTCCCACACTAGGGCACGGGCCTCTACAATTGCGAGTACGATTGAAAGTGAATAGGCCATATAATTCACGCTGGCCTAGTACGGTTTGGCGGAGTTACATACCATAGAAATTCTTATAAATCGCTACGGTATGCAGGTTTCTCACGATGTTTTCTTTCACCGTTTTAATATCTCAGTGACTTGACAACCAATTTTTATAGTTTTTCTAATTTATGTTTTTTCTCAGCGATAGTTTTCAGGAATCATTAAATACCGCTTAAAAACCAAGCTTGGAAACATCCCTCTCAGAAATCTTAGATAATTTATATTTATTTAAATAATATGCTACTTAATTATTACAAATACATTCAATTGAACTTATAATATTTGTTAGTTGTTTCTTTCGGATCACTGGAGTGTGACGGGCGGCTGAAAATAAACTGTAAGACAATTAAGTCTCAATCGCCCAAATACTGGAACGCAACTTAAATATAAATGGCTCTTAACTACGTTAATCCCGATTAAATGTACTGGCCAAGTGGGCCGTGCGCTGTTAAGAGCAACTTATTATTTGAATGGCATTCCAGTATTCGGGCGAATGTCACTTAACTGTTCAAAACTAGTGGATTTCAAAAGTTCATTCAAGAGGTTCTTATGCAAGGTTTTGTGTTAATGGTACAATGACCCCAAACCGTATTATTTGTTCGTATGAAAATACTACCGATAAGATATTCACAATGATATTGGGAACAAGGTCACTAAAATGGAACTGGGCGGGACATGCGACTCGAATGCATCCAAACCTTTGGGCGGGCTTCAAGCTGGACTCTAGAATGGCTGGAGAAATGTGGAAGACTGTCCGGTGACAAAAATGGCCGGATGCGTTCAAGTCAAAATGACAAGCGATCGCCGACGACAGGGTCAAGTCGAGTAACAAAGAGGAAAATTTGCCCAGCAGTGGGACAAATTATGGTATATAAAAAAGATATACATAATTTGTGTAGAGCGTAGCGGTTGCCTAAAGGATTTAATCCTATATCATACATTTTCACCTCTATTCTTATCAAAAATTACGAGGTTAATTGAAATTCAATAAAGGGCATTATAACACAATTCCAAAAAAAAATATACTTTTTCCTTTTACCGCCATATTTATACAATTTTTGTTTACATCTTGAACAGAATGAATAATATAAGAACATTACGTTACTTAAATGGAATGTGCGTTTTGTATGTGACATATTTCCTTTACTTGGGCGTTAAATATGTGATTGCAAATTCATGTTCTTAATGTTTTATGCGAGGTGTTGTAATATGAGCAGGGATTTAATAATAATCGCCCAACTGCCAGAGAAGTAGACTCGGCTCCACATTTAGATTTGACTTGTGTCGTGTGTATAAGAAACATTGCAGGGCCTCTTCGGTTTCGACTAGACTCAGATCGAAATTATTATCAAATATATCTGCAACATATTACATTCATGTATAGAATAGTAAATATTCAATTAGTCTTTGGTTCAAACACGCGATTCGAACAGCAACAAAAATACTTATAATATGTTTCAGTTGTATTTTAATTCGGATTATTTCCTTTGGGTCATGTTTTATTTGTGTACAGCATTACATCGGTGATATGATTTTTTGTAAATTATTTATTTAATCTAACAATAAAATTAGGATATATTTTATCTCTTGGCGAATAAAATTAAGCCACTCACGTAAAAGCCTAAGAAATATTTTTCTAGTATAAGTTATTTTTTACTTGTTGTTTTTTTTATTTATCTACCTTTAATACTTATCAAAAACAATAAGGATCCCTTTACCCTCAGCCCACGACGCGACCACACACAAAGCGACGCATCGTCAATTATGAAAGCATGAGTAGAGAGCTGAACCCAAGGTCAAATGCATTAAGAATCATGATTAATTTCTTTGGAATGCAACGTATGATGCCTTGTAGGTCCAGGCAACAAGCGAAGCGATTTATAAATATTTATGGCGTACAGATTTACTATTTATAATATATACCGGAATTTTAAACGTTTTAAAATACGTTGAAATACTTTAAAATATATTGTATATAAAATTAAGGAAAACATAATGAGTTTATGAGCAAATAACGGTGATCTATTTTGCTTTTAGTTTATTTTTAAAAGTGGCATAGTATAAGAGAGACCTAAACCCAGAAATGGGACCCAACAGGCTGTGAATGAGGATGATGATGATAAATCCTGTGTGGCCAATTACTAAGTGGCCAAACAGTAGTGTAAATGCACTGTACTGTATGGGTTTGAAGGGCTTTGTAGTCAGAGTAACTACTGAACATATTGAGACTTTACATCTTATGTCTCAGGATTCCGAGCGTAGTGAAATGCCAAGCATTGCTTTGTAATTCAAGGTGTTGTTTGATCTTGTTCATAGATAGATTAAACCTTTGTAACGTCTTTTGAATTCAGTTTGAGCGAAGAATACAAAACATTCGATAGCTAAAATACGTTTATAAACTTTATGAATAAAGCCCATGCTAACTACCGCCACGAATCTCTTTTAACTTAAGCCACACATTTCGCAATACAACCTGCGTTGATGTACCGCTATTGCGTTCCGTCGAGGGCCTCGCATCGGACCCTGTTGCAACTCTAATGGTGCCAACTAATCCTTTAAGGAATCCAACCTTTTGTATATTGAGGTTAGAACGCCGTTGTGTACTGGCTGTTGTTTTTATACTGGCATTTTATGATGTGTTTACTTGAATGGACCATGATAAGTAATGACTATTGTTATGGAAAGGAATTATTACCGCACATAGTGTTAAATACTGATGAGCTAGATTTAGTTGTTACCTTTATTGAAATGCAGGTGAAAAGTTAGGATTTTATATTAATAGACTTAAGCTTTTGAGCTATTTCATTCTTCTGGCAATTTGGCAATTACCAGTAAAATAATATGTAACCAATTTATTAAAAATGTACACTATGTGATTTAAAAAAAGAAAAACAAAAAATCAGTTATCATCATTCATCGATAAAACCATTTTAAAACGATACAATGAAGCTTGGGTTGAACGGCCCTCGTTTCCTTAGCAGGTTTAAAAAAAATAAAAAACAATTCCGTATTCAAACGTCTTGTTAGTGTCAATCAAAAGGGGAACAGTGTTTTAAGAGGAGTGGCGGGCGGTCTGCTCATCGCGCCGCTTACATCACCAAATACCAATAGCTTTCTATAATACGTAATTCTGTTAGCATCATCTTCGCGGCGTGTGTAAATATTAAAAATACATACGCAAATGTCATAGGTGCGGTTCTGACGGTTGTCTTTTGGCGGCAAAAATTGTTTATGGTTTGGCGTGATGAAATATTTTCTCTTTGAAAGAAAAGTTTTCGTGTTTGCGCGTTTTTAAGGTTTCTGTATATCTATCATAAATTAATATTGAAAAAGTAATCATATTATCAACAAATATCAATTTGTATGACCGTGTTCTAAATTTCAAAAATTAATAATTTTCTTTTCTTTTTTACAGGTAAGGATTACAACAAATGGGCGAAACGATGAATTGGTCATTATGGTAATATTAATTCAAGCGCTGATAAACATATGACTAACTACTTTTTTATAAATAGATATTTAATTTTTACGCGACAATTTTTTTATCTTAATTATCAGTAGTTTTACTCAAAAAATTATTTTGAAAACGATGCTTACGTAAACTGATAAATTCGGATATATTCGACGAATTTTCAGGATTGTTGGTCCATAAGTAATATAGTATGTAACATACTTTAATAGTTCTCTAAATGGTCTTATATTTACAAAGTGTCAAATATTATTCATATCTAAAATGCCTCTTAATAAACGCAATAGGAAACGGTTCCACCTCCGAATTACATGAATTAGTTTATGTCGGTAGAGCGGCGCTGGCATTTCCCGCGATCTGTTGCGATATTACATTGCAATCCTATTAAAATTATTAATTCTGATAACATAATTTAGTAATATAACTAGTAATGTGAGTTCATACTAGCAAAACCTAGTTATTTATAAGTACACCTATCATCATATCAGCCACAGGAAGTCCACTGCTGAACATAGGCCTCCCCCAATGATCTCCACAAAGACCTGTTGGAAGCGGCCTGCATCCAGCGACTTCCTGCGACCTTAGTCAGATCGTCTGTCCACCTTGTAGGAGGGCGTCCGACACTTCGCTTGCCTGTACGTGGCCTCCACTCGAGAACCTTTCGGCCCCAACGGCCATCGGTTCTACGAGCAATGTGCCCGGCCCACTGCCACTTCAACTTGCCAATCCTATGGGCTATGTCGGTAACCTTGGTTCTCCTACGGATCTCCTCATTTCTGATTCGATCTCTTAGGGAAACACCGAGCATAGCCCGCTCCATGGCCCGAACCATGTCGTTGAGTGACTTTGAGCCTTTTAATGAGGCCCACAGTGAGAGGCCACGTCTCGGTGCCGTATTTCATCACTGGTAACACACAACTATCGAAGACTTTCGATTTTAGGCACTGAGGTATTTTAGACGAGAAGACGTCGCGAAGTTTCCCGAACTCTGCCCAACCGAGTTGGATTCGCCGAATGACCTCTTTCTCGAAGTTGGACCTGCCTAACCGGACCACTTGTCCTAAATAGACATATTCGTCTACAACTTCGAGAGTCGAGCCCCCAACTCCAATGGGGGTGGGCACAACATGGATATTCGACATGATCTTCGTTTTATCCATGTTCATTTTAAGACCCACCTGTCGGGAGACTCGATTAAGGTCTTCGAGCATAGTGCTAAGGTCTTCCAGCGATTCTGCCAAGACTACAATATCGTCGGCAAATCGAAGGTGAGTAATATACTCGCCGTTGATGTTGATGCCGAATCCTTTCCACTGCAAGAGCTTGAAGGCATTTTCCAGCACGGCAGTGAACAGTTTCGGAGATATGACATCTCCCTGTCTCACGCCTCTCTGTAGTGGAATAGCCTTCGTGCTCTGATCCTGTACTCGGACCGACATGGTGGCGTTGTTGTATATACACCTCAACACTTCGATGTACCGATAGTCTGTGGCACCGCTGGATCTAGTTTTATATTTTGCGCACTGTTCTACAATTCAAATGGATTCTTTAAAATTTTATGGCATCATATAAAACTTATAATATGTACAGAAATTAAAATGAAATTAACTACATGCATTTCAATGCATTTGGCATTAAAAGATTTCAGCATAACCAATATGACTGTCGAAATATGAACTATGACGACACCGAATTTCCTCACTCACATAAAAATGTTAAACAGAACAACCATTCGAATCGATTGCGTACCGATTACAATCGATATTTTATTAATTATCGATTAACACTATTCGGTCGTCATTGCCCATAACCACGAATGTATTACAGTTTGCATTACTCGAACAGAAGTTATTTGAATTATTATTCAATAGATTAAATGTTTTATTGTTTCGAATTAAGGTTCATTGTCAATTATCAGATACGCATTGAACGAAATACGAATAAGATCTGCGTGCGAATAGTACATTGGGCAACCCGAATGTTGTAACTGGCTGTTTGTATTGTATTATATTATTGTCTATGTATTGTGGCGTTCTAATTTTGAAATTTAATAATAATTGATTGCATATTATTTTTATTAATTTACTGAACAAAATTGATGGTAATAATGATGCAAAATATAAAATTGTTTTAAATTATTTTATTTATATCATCTCTCTAATGACCATTAATTAGCATATTAAATATTTGTTTCATTTAATAATTTTATATTGCTTCTACGAAAAGCAGTAAGTTCACTGACTTCATCAACATTCACTAATGTTGATTGGCAATCGCAGTTAGCTTAATTTGTTCTAAAATACTTTTAAATGGAATGCAATTTAATTAAATTCCCAACTATTTACAATTCTTATTTGTTTTTAATTATTACCAGTGTCTGTGTGAGGGTATTATTATTTTATACCTTTGTCATTTGGCAAAGACAAAATAAACTTTGCCAAGGACACTATTCAGCCACAACGTCGGAACTATCGGGGGGATTTATACCATATACATGTTTAAAATATTAAATAGTTTTTTAAAAGCGTGATGTGCCCATAACCGGGGATTGAAGTCATCGTGATGTAACCGACCTTGTTACTGTACTGTATTGAATGTTGACAAATTAGCCACTTTGATACGTTTAGGCAATTTGGCATTGTCTTTACGAACAAAGGCTTTGATCAAGGCAAATACGTTAAAGAATTTGGCTGTATACCTTTGATTTTAAATTTAAATTTGGAACATATTTAATGCGGAAATTCTTTGCTCTTTTTGTGAATTACGTGTTTTAGATGCTATTTATTAGGTTGCAATTCTGGTCAACGCATTTTTAACTATTTTAAATTAGGAATTTTATGAGTCATTTCATTGTTCTACCAAACTTTAAAATTAGACTGATTTCCTGGATCCAAATTCAAATCTCTAATTTGCACAGTCCATTGTGTGTTTGTAAATTAGATAATATTACTTGAATGTTTTTTCATACTAATATGTCACGTGTTCTGCTACAGCATAGGTAGCAAATCTTATTTACAAAAAATATTAACCTGTTTTCCCTTGAAGGAATAAAACCTTATTATCAATTTCGATTACAGGAATTACTGGGCTATTTATTTGTTACGAAAATTGAAAAAAAAAAAAACATATATTTCATATAGATAGCAAAGGATTAATTGTCATTAGTAAATCGAGTCACATCATTATTCACAAAAATAAATATTAAATATTTTTGTAAAGAATAAAGAAAGATTTATTTACCTTCTGTACCTACTGTAGTACCTTCAAGCTGATTTTATCTTAATTATTTTTTAAACTACCGATACTCGAAGGACTTATAGCTATTTATTACCTTGCTAACCAGTTATGCACCTTACAGTAGGCTGCAAGAAGCGGTTGGTTAGTTTCCGGTATTTTACTCTCACTTTCGTCAGGCGTATCTCGGTCAATACCCTGCGCCTGCGCATACCCATATTAGGAACGTATACACCGGACTGTACGTTCTATTACTTTGCGGAGTCTTTAGATTGATGTAGAAAGGTGAGTTATAACGGAGACGGAAAACATCGTGAGGAAACCTTTAACCTGCATACTATAGCGATTTGCAAAAAAATCTGTGAGTAAAGTCCGTCAACCCGCATTAGGCCAGCGTGGAGGATTATATGGCTAAGTCAGCCGTGCAGTGGACGTATATGGGCTGATATAGAAATATGTGTGTTAATTACGATATATTTCGTTAAACTAGGCTGATTTGATGGCAGTTGGAAACCTTATATAATATTGCGCTGGTAACACCAATCCTGAGTAAAATTAGACATCTCCGACAGCCTCCGTGGCGCCGTCGGTTAGACGCCGGCTGTGAAACGAGAGGCCGCGGGTTCGATCCCCGCACCGAGAGAAATGTTTGTGCGGCCCACAAATATTTCTTTCGGATCTGGGTGTTTGTGAGACCGAAAAGTCTCTCGTAGTTCCTGATACCCACGACACAAGACTCGATCTTAGTGTGAGGTCAGGACTATGTATGTGACTGTTGGGTGTTATTTATTATTATCTCTCCATCACCGTCCAAATAACCTAATTGATGAATTTTAGGTTTCCTTCACGATAAGAACTCTACTTTACTATGGCCCTATCTAAACCCTCGAAAAAAGTCTTGCATATATTAAAACTATATTTTACTAGTGTCCTGGACTATTTTTTGAAATGAAGCGGCTGACGGAATCAGTATCGTATGACAAATATGATTGCGAACTAGATCGTGTCTCGACCTTGGCACTCGTGTCGGCTTACTGTTTTATCATATTATGTCATTACTTACGGATTACTGGTAATTAGGGCGTGTTGATTGTATATACATATTTATTTAATTCTCAAAAGTGATGTAAAATCTAGCAATGGAAAAGCGTTTATAGTAAAACTTATTTTCATCTACTAGATGTGAACCTGAAATGCACTTAAAAAGACACTAAATATATTGTGACCGCTGGGATGTTTAACCTTGAAGAATTTTTTTATCAGCCCGTACGTATGTACTGTAGGGTACGGGCCTACGCTACAATCCAGAGTGCGATTGAGAGTGGTTAGGCCATATAGTCCACCGCGCTGCCCTAGTGCGTGTTGACGAACTTGTAAACACCATAGAAATTAATTCTACTGGTGGTAGGTCTCTCATATGTGAGAGGTCATCTGGGTAGGTACCACTGCAATGTATATTTCTCCCGTGAAACAACACTGCGTAAATGCACTGTTGTGTTTCGGATTGAAGAACATTGTAGCCAGAGTAACTACTGGACATATTGAGACTTAACATCTTATGTCTCAGGATGGCGAGCGCAGTGGAATGTTGCTACTGTTTATGAGCGATCGTATCGCTTACCATCAGGCGAACGGCATGCTCGTCTCGTCATTCATTGCAATAAAAAATAATAATAAAAAAAAAACAAATCGCTATGATATGCAGGTTTCCTCACAATGTTTTTCTTCGCCGTTTTAGTGCGTGGTGATTGACTATCTATACAAACGTGACCAATGTATAAGTTATAATCGCAAGAATAATGTGTCGGCAATATATCATAAGATTTCGAAGGTTATTGCCGTTTCCTACAGATCTATAACAACTTTTATACAAGACTTGTATTTATATGCAATTTAAAAAATATATTATACCCCAAGTAATAGTAAGGCTAATGTACAGAAGAAAAGTTTAAAAACATAAATTGTGATTCATTTCCTTCCCCTTTCATTTGTAATTTTAAAGTCTAAATACAGACTATCAACTCTCTAACAGGATCCGAAGTTAATTTATACGTAGCGTTGCAAAAATGCCAATAGGATATTGCAAAATATCTATTAGAACGTTGCACATACCAGAATCTTAAACACTACCGTGGAAACTCATTTAAAAATCACGTCAGGTGGAATACTCGATTAAAAAAACAATTTACACCATAGAAGCGGATTAGGATTCATGTTTGAAACGTGAAATCCTCAGACTTGACCTGCACGTGACGGCGTTGCGTATAAAGTCGAATAGTTTCAATGTCACTCTTTCGACATTTTTATAATGACCTTTTGGTCCGTGGTACTGGTTTTTAGGGCGAAAATTAGTTAATAGATGGATTTTAAAATTAATGAGTATTTAAAGATTGGAAACAGAGTGGAATGTAACAATTGAAACAGATCGTTCGAGCACAAGGATTTGTACCATACATATTTTGTTTCTTACGCAGTTATTAATATTTCATAGTTAAATAACGCTCGGCTTACCAAACATGGAAATCTTCTCAACTATGACATCCATATGGTATAATTTAAACAAAAAAATCTCTTTTCCGTCTTTATCTTCATCCCATAATAGTCGGAAAGATACTGCTTTGTGCAATACGGCCACTATTATTGTTTAATTGTTATAACAAATGAATGTTATAAAAAGAATAAAAAATACTATTGAGAGATCAATTCAAACCAACTATGAATATTAACAAAACTAGTGATATATTATTACGCTGCATTGTGATGGGTTGGCAGAGTCTAATACTCAATTTTCTCACGTCGTGAAGAGTGCAACATGGGGGTGTGCCTTATGACATCAATCACGACGATATAATGTGGCATTCAAAATACGGGTTGTGAAAAAACTGCCTATTAAGCAAGCAGACATGAAATCACGATTTAAATATAAAACCAATATATCTTCTCTTGTTGATGTTATTTAAAATGTTTTGATAATATTTTAAATCGTTACCGTAAACGTAGCCGTGGTTTATGGTTGGTAGAAATTATTTTCTAGCAGGTGAACTACTAAGTAATTTGAAAGAAAAATTAATACTTAATGTCAACTCACAATATTTACCGCTCCTTTGGTACAAAAAGAATAAAATACGCTTAGTTATTGAATATATTTTGTTAACTAAGTTACTTCAGACAAACACGAAAATTATTCAGTAAATCCGGCCAGTTTGTCAAGCTGTTACTCAAGAGAGGTGTGGCCTTAAGTCTCCAACACATCTATACAACACAATAAATAAAATTGAAGTGTCTGTTTGTAAAGTGAAAATAAAAGAAAATTTTCAACTACATATCGTTATATACACTATACCTATAACGAAAATGACCTGTCGATCCGTCTGTCTGTCTGTCTGTTTGTTCCGGCTAATCTCTGAAAAGGCTGGACCGATTTTGACGGGACTTTTATTGTCAGGTAGCCGATATAATAAGGAGTAACTTAGGCTACATTTATTTTAGAAAAAAATATTTATTTTATTTTAAATCTTTATAGTACACATAAAAAAATACAACATACAGAAACAAAAAAATATAAAAAGTACAAATGGCGGTCTTATCGCTTAAAGCAATGTCTTACAGACAACCATGGGATGGATTTAAAAGAAGGAAAAAGAGAGGGCAGTGTAAAATAAATAATTAAAAGTGAGGAAACTAGATAAAACTCATACTATCTATATATATATATAATCTAAACATAAAAATACACCGAAATAACATACATACATACATACATAATAAAAAGCATAAATACATACATATATAATACTACAAACATATACATATATAAATATATAATAAATACAAATTTAAAATTAATTAGAAGTAGGAAATAATATTATCTACCAAAATCTGTTTATTTAGAGAGATAGAGGTAATGTTCTTTGATTTGCCTCTTGAATGAAGACAGCGATTGCGCCTGTCTCACCACAACAGGAAGCGCGTTCCACAATCGAACTGCTTTGACAGTCTTTTATTTTAGAAAAAATAACGTTTTTGTTAAATTCCACGCGGACGAAGTCGCGGGCACAGCTATTTTTACATATATTTATCGAAGTTACTGAAGTTTTCAAGTTGATCCAAAGTATACATTATTTTTTATAGCTTGGAATGGCGCGACGAGCATACCATTCATCTGATGGTAAGCTATATGAGTGCTCACATACAGTAGCAAAACTAAATAATACCATGAATGACAAAACAATGGTTGAAATTCCACTGTGCTCGCCGTCCTGAGACATAAGATGTTAAGTCACATTTTGTCCAGTAGTTACTCTGGCTACAATGGCCTTCAAACTAAAACAGAGCAATGAATTTAAGCTGCTGTTTGGCGGGAGAAATAGACATTGGGGTTTAGTATGTATGTAATTACATCCTTCTATGTGCCCAAAATATCAAATAGATAAAACCAACTCGAGGTATTATTAAACGATAATTTCAAATAAAATTATAACTTAAAGAAGAAAGAAGAGCCAATAAACATTACATAATTATTTATGTATTTATGTAAGCTTTTCGACACATTTCCTGTCCCACAAAATGCGTAAACCAAAATCATGTATAATTACGCAAAAGTTGTCGCATATTAATGTATTGACTAATGATTTGATATACGATTCCATTCTGTGTTTTAAAGTACCTAAATGAGTCATAGTTTGTCCATTCGCCATATGAATCATGATGCAATAAATATATTTAAAACAGGAATTTTAATATTGATATCATGAGGTAGATTTGTCCATTAAAGACAATTAATCAACAGAGCGCCAATGTTATTTTTGCACTGAATGGCTACACTAGCATGCCGTTAGCATAAAACTACTTATTAACAGTAGCAAAACCAAATAACACCTTAAATTACAAAGCGGTGCGTGGCATTTCACTGCACCTTGAGACTTAAGATGTCATTCTCAATATGTCCAGTAGTTACTTTGTCTACAATGTCCCTCAAACCGACACACAACAGTGCATAAACACTGCTGTTTGGTTGCAAAAATAGACATTGCGCTAACGCCTACCCAGGCTTACTCTCACATATGATAGTCCTACCAGTAAAACACCAGTTTCTATAATGAAACAATATCGACGTTTTTGTCAATACTGTATTGCATCTTCCATTATTAAATATATAACTTTCTCATGATGCTTTAGGTGTATACTGTGACCTATCCAAGGCATTTGATTGTGTTTATCATGATATTCTTATCAGGAAATTGAGCCACTATGGAATAAATGGACTTGCGCTTGAACTATGTAAATCATATTTAAACAATAGGGTTCAGAGGGTTGATGTCAACGGACAAAAATCACATGGATCTGTTGTTTCTATGGGGGTTCCACAGGGCTCAATTCTTGGACCCTTTCTCTTTTTGATATATATTAATGACTTGCCTTATTTTATAAGGGATCAATGTGAGGTAGTGTTGTTTGCTGATGATACTTCACTGATATTTAAAATTAAATTAATATAAAATTTTTGACGAAGTAAACCACACTCTTTCAAGAATAGTACATTGTTTTGGCGTTAACAATTTACTGTTAAACTGCCAAAAAACTAAATGTATTCGGTTTATAACACCTAACGTAAAAAAAGTGAATACCAACATTTTTATGGATGGGGATGTGTTGAGCCTTGTGGAGACTACTAAGTTTTTGGGAATCACATTGGATCCTAAACTTTAATGGGGTCCCCACATAACAGCGTTAGCTAAAAAGCTGAGTGCTGCAGTTTTTGCAGTGGGTAAGATTCGCCAATTGACTGACATTGATACGGCTCGATTGGTCTATTTTGCTTACTTTCATAGCCTAATGAGTTACAGAATTTTGCTGTGGGGTGGTGCTGCTGACATTAATACCATCTTTCTTCTTCAAAATCGAGCCATAAGATCTATTTATTCGTTAGGCTCCAGACAATCTCTGAGAGAAAAATTTAAAGAAATAAATATAATGACAGTAGCATCTGAATTTATATTCGATAATTTAATGTATGTCCATAAGAATATAGAACAATTTCAAAAGGTTAGCGATATTCATGACAGAAATACTAGAAATAGAAATAATCTAGTCAGTCATAAGACCAGGCTCCAGAAAATTAGCAAATCTTTTAAGGGTTACTGTATACATTTCTATAATAAAGTTCCCACTAACATAAAAGCCTTAACTATAAATAAATTTAAATCTAATATTAAACGACAGTTGTGTTATAAAGCATATTATAAAATTTCAGAATACTTAGAAGATAGTAAGGCATGGGAATAAAACATAATATAAGTCCCCGAACCGGATGTGAGTGTACTCTGTTAAATATAATTAAAATAATTATCCCACTTGTTTCACCATAGTTGTAGGCAATTTGAGTACGTCATGCTCCCTTAAAGGTCTGTGCTTGCGGCGGCGTCGTGTGCCGGGTCGGTCACTTCCCTATAACACGGTTGAGGAGACCGATGGCTGGCACATGCGTCATACTCGTGAACGGCTGCTGCTTGTGTAGACTGGTCTGCTCAATTTGCTTATAATGATAATATTAAATTACTTTGTTTTTTTTTTAATTTTTTATTGCCTTTCATTGCTTATTACTATTATTATTATGAATAATTTATGAACTGCTCTGAATTTCAACTCCTGTATGATCACTGTATTGTAAACTTATTTTGAAAAGAGCAACGCTAGAGTTTCTTGCCCGTTCTTCTCTGGCCAAAACAGCCTTGTGAACTGGGTGGTAGTGGAAAAAAAATGACTGAATCTAAATAGTGTATGACATTTTATGGATTCAGTAAATATTTTCATTTCATTTTATTTCATAACTATATTAAATATTATTATTTTCAGATATTAGATCACCTGTTCTAAATAAGTAAATCTGGTTATACAATTAATCAGTTCAGTGCAAGAATTTGAAAGATCTACACGTAAATGCGAGTTGTGTTTTGGTATAAAGTCCGCAGTTTAGCAACAACCGGTACGGACCGTTCAACAAGCTCTCCTTGGCAGACTGGCTACTCGTTTTAGTCCAGCTATGTGACATGGAAAATTACCAGATAAATAAACAATTAATACAACCAATACTAATTGTAATGTATCTGATATACATACCTAGTTGTCCTGAAGTCATACACGTTGTTAAGTAGATAATTTATATTTATATATTTCAAACTTGGTTCAACCTTGTGAGCTATTACCTGGGATACCTAGGAATATGTGGTTTATAATAAATGACATACATAAGTCAATAACATATATTTGTATTGAAATATACCTGTAATTGTAGAAACAATGTGTGTATATTTTATATACTACCACAACCGTCTTGACTAAACTGAAGTCTTTGACTACAAAAACTCTATAGAACATATCACTACATAGCATAAAACAACGTCGCTTTCTCTGTCCCTATGTCCCTTTGTATGCTTAAATTTTTAAAAATACGCAACGGATTTTGATGCGGTTTTTTTAATAGATAGAGTGATTCAACAGGAGGGTTTATATGTATAATACGTACATATTATTGTACAGAAATCTGTTTGTACCCGGGCGAAGCTGGGCCGGGCCGCTAGTCTAGTATATATTGCAGAAGTTGCAGGTATTGGACACGGCCATGCAACGAGTTTCTCAGTAATGTTTTTCTATACAAATTACTGGTTCAGATGCTATGGAGGTTTCAGTTAACGCTTCCTCGTTTTGCAACGCGCTCGCTTTAGACATGTGATGGGGCGTCCATATAGATCTTCTATATTTATTTTAGATGGGAATGTCAATGAAATATTTTGTGAGAGTTTATAAATAAAATTATGGTTTAAGAGACACTTGATTAAGTTTTCTTTTGATAAAGGTAATTTAAAAGACAATTCATTATTATATACCAAACCCCAATTATTAGTTTGTACAATTTCACGTCTAAATGTTCAAAAAAAGAACAAAAACAAGAATTCATTTATTGATGATTTCATCCAGTAATATTTTATGATTATAGAACCGATTTATTATAGACCTGAATCTCATAAAAATCTCAACACCCTAAATAAAAAAAACCACTCCATAGTCATAGAAAGAATTATAACAAAACAAAATCTTGCGCGGAAAAC
The DNA here is from genome assembly GCA_009982885.2 of Hyles vespertilio. Lineage (NCBI taxonomy): Eukaryota > Metazoa > Arthropoda > Insecta > Lepidoptera > Sphingidae > Hyles > Hyles vespertilio. The sequence goes on from CM042811.1 coordinate 19,320,244, forward strand.
CTGCAGTCATGCCTTGTCCAGGAATCGAACCTTGCGTAACACCTGTTTACAGTCAAACCGGTGTAGGAATGAGCTTTTTAAACCTAATGTTTCTGCACATTTGCATTGATTTTCAGCCTGCCTAGTTGATTGGCATTTGTTTTTTGACTTGCTGATGTGCAATTGCAAAGCGTGGAAAGTTTTATTTTGTACTAGCGTTTGGGCCTATACCGGGTATCTCAAGACTGCTACCGAAAACGAAGCCGGGTGGTAGTTTTAGTGGCTACAAACACAATGCAATTAAAAATTTCGCATAGAAACGCGACAATTATTTTTTATGATTTTTTAAATATCGTCATTTTTGGGTGGTAAATCCATAGTTTTTGCTAAAATAATTATTTAAACTCTCTTATATCTTAGAGTATTTATAAATTAAAGGGTATACACTATTATTTTAGGAAAAAATGTATTTACCACCAAAATATGGCAATAGGAAAAAAAATACAAAAAAAAATTGACGTTTTTTTTTTGCAACTTTTTCTGTTGCATTGTGTCTGAAGTCGCTTAAACTACCACCCGGCTTCGTTTTCGGTAGCAGTCTTGATATACCCTGTATATTTAATTTCATTGTGACCGGTGTTGACTATATTGCTTTTCCCATCTCGTCCCATTTTGTCCCATCTCATTCTGTCCCATGACGAAAAGTATACAAACCTATTCTCTCCAGTCCAGTGCCATCAATTCCAGTTTGAAATATGTATTTTTTTTTCCTGAGTCACCCCACAGGAACATTGCAATTATTTCGGGATGAAAAGTATTTTGTTAATCCAGGGTGTCATCTTTCTTTATATCAAATTTCATCAAAATCGGTCCAGCCGTTTTAGCTTGAAAGAGTCACAAACATCTATATATCTATAAATCTATACTTACAAACTTTCGCAAGTATAATATTAGTAAGGATATATTTGAACATGCTTGATAAGTTGCCAAAAAATGTATAGTTTAACTGCTGGAACTTATATTGACCGTACCCATGAATATTGTCTAATATCGTTTATACCTCGTAGACAACTAAATTTTTAATACATTCGTTGCAATTCGGTTATGCCAATTTAGTGTTTTAGAAATTAAATAGATCTATCTGCCAGTTCAGTCAGGATAAACCCTATATTATTTTTTCTCAAGTCAACTTACCTAAATACGAAAACTGATCTTTGATGTTGAACTTGATACACATACATGAGGTATATCGTATTTTACACATCTTGTACTACGTACTTTGTAACTTCAAAAACCTTCAAAGCATGTCGAGAGTTTTCCGAGCTGTTTGCGTGCTTGTTACCACACGTCACGGTTGCAACACGAGGGAAGTTGGCACAGCGGGACACTCTCCAAACGATTGTATTAAACCTTTACAAGATTGTCGTGAAGTGGTGTCTACGGGGTGGTGTGGTCCCACGGTCAAATAGTATTTTGTATCAGCCCATATACGTTCTACTGCAGGCCCCAGGCCTCCTTTACAACCGAGAGTTCGTGTGAGAATGGTTTACCCTACCCATTTGGTCCATCACGCTGGCCTAGTGCGGGTTGGCGGACTTTACATATAAAAGAAATTCTTATGAATTGCCATAGTATGCAGTTTTTCTCACGATGTTTTTCTTCACCGGTATAGTGCGTGGTGATTGACTATAAATACACACGTGATTTCGTAAAGCTAGAGATGTGCTCTGTGATCAATCTATATAATCTACATAATGGTTGCTTAAATTTGCGAATATACACATTGAAATAAAACTATCAGGCAGTGAAACAAAAATTCATTGACAGGAAGTAAGGACGCGAGCAATATGCTAGTCGTAAATAATTGGAAAGTAGAATAGTAATTTCCTTATGTCTACTACGGAGCAGGTTGGCTATAGTGAGGCAGAATCTGTCCAATGGAATTTGCAAGAACTTGCGATTTCTAAATGACGTCGCATATTTTACAAACACATCTAGTATTCCACTTATTTTGTGTCTTATTTGCATGATTGAGTGAGATAGAACATGCTTGTGGTATTAAGTCCATCCATATTTCATCATAGGTTTTTTCTTTACTGTAAACGACATTCAGTATCCGTGATCCAAAGTCAAACAGCCTTGCTAGATTTACGGGATATATCTGTATCAGCCCATATATGTCCCACTGCAGGGCACGGGCCTCCACTACAATCGAGAGTACGATTGAGAGTGGTTAGGCCATATAGTCCACCACGCTGGCCTAGTGCGGGTTGGCGGACTTACATACCATAGAAGTTCTTATGAATCGCTATGGTTTGCAGCTTTCCTCACGATGTTTTCCTTCACCGTTTTAGTGCGTGGTGATTGATTATCAATACACACATGGCTCCGAAAAGTCAGAGGTGTGCCCTGGGATTCGAACCCGCGACCACCGTGAACATGTGGGCAGCGGTGTCTAGTCCGTTTACCAACAGGCCACCACGCACTTGTGTGTGAAGTGGACAATAATTTATTTCCAACTCCTCCTATTAATTTAGCTTTCTGATTGATTTCGTTGCGGGTTAAAGACAAGTTAGACATTCCCGGAGACTCGCCGAGCTTCAATGCTCGGCGTCATTACATTGCGTGCCACTGTTGATCCTGGCTTACAGGAGTTGCAGTGGTGGGTGTGAGGGCGGGACAGTCTCCAGACCACCACGCACTTGAAGTACAATGAACGCAACAAAATATAAATTAACTGAATTTATCGCCGTATCGAATTAGAATTTGAACGCAAGATTTGTCCATTATAATTTCAATCCTCCTGCCATAGAAACGAGACTCCTGGAATATCCGCAGTGTGCCTATCTGGTAGACCAGTGCTGCTGATATACCCTTTTCGACCTCCTCTGAGGTACCGAAAGGGGTGTTTTACAACTTTTTCTCATGCCAAAAAAAGGAAAACCAAACCCTCCCAACTCTAATACTAGACTACAAAACATTTGTACACTCCCAAAACAATAATCGTATTATCTGGGGCGTGTCAACATTTTGTTTTTTAATAAACTAACAATGGGTTACTCGCGTCTCGTAACGATGTCTGTCATTATCACGCAAGCTCTTGCAAGTGATGTTATGCAAATACATTGTGTATTGCAATTTGTATGCCTTCTCTAATCCCGTATTTAGGCTTTGGTAGATTTTTTAATAAGCGCCACCATTGTATGTCTTGCAACAGGTACAATGCAAATCCTAATCTCAATAAGTAAGTATATCAATAGGTATTCATATAAATTTTAATAGGTGTGACTACATAGAGTAAGAGCTCGTGGCTGCCAGACATTCGTCATTTTATGAAAGCTGAAAGTTTGTCTGCGCATGGCATCACATAATCAGCTATTATGAAGTTCCGGTGATGGCTATGGAAATTTTCAACATCAATATGTCTGGCAAGATGAAACAACCGTCACAAGTATGTGACTGCAAAGAAAATACCTTTCAAAAATGCTTTGATAACATATATAAAATTCAACTTTTATACTATTACGCTGGCAAATTAAATATAATTAAATATTACGATTACTATATCTTCAAACTTTATGTGTGGCGGTCTCGGGCTCTTGTCTCTAATAAAGTAGGTATGTGATATTGGGTGCAGTATGGAAAGAAGACATAGGATGATATACGATTATCAACCTTATGCTGGAAAGCTTAAAGCCATACACGAGCTGAACCCTGAAGCGACACATTTGTGTGAGTTACTGGGGCGGATTTTCCACCGTCATCGTGCCGTGTGTTATGATCACAATCTGGGTGTAATACTGATATCCGCATTTTCGATCTCAGATCATCTACTATGTTAAAATATTATGTATGTAAAACCGGTTTATTATTTTCTACTCATTATTATTTCTGTCACAGGAAATATTCTCTTCCAAATATTTCCGCAGTATGTTGTTGGAAGTAGCCTTGTATAGTTGGAAACTAGAGCGGTACTCTCATCATTCAGCGACCAATAAGGCAAAAACAAGACATTAAGAAATATATTTGAGAGATTTCAACATTAACCGATATAAACGCTGATTGTAATACGAGTATGTCGTTGCAAAACTGAAACGCTAAACGAATACGCACATCTGAAGACCAAATGTCATTTGGAAAGTCGATCTGATTATTACAATATATTGTAATGTGTTTTTAAAGAATATGGTTTAATATACATCCGATCGCCAATCAAACAGGCTTAACGCTACATAAATAATAAATAAATAAATACCACCAGTCACATACATAGTTCTGACCCCACAATAAGATCGAGTCTTGTGTCGTGGGTATAAGAATTTACAAAAGATTTTTCGGACTCACAAACCAAACAAACAAATATTTGTCTTGGTGTGGAGATCCAACTTGCGGCCTTACGTTCACAGCAGGCATCTATGGCGTCTAGGCAGACTCAATGGAAAGATGAGTAATTCATACAACAGCCAAATATACAATAAAAAAACCTTTATGATATCGCTTTACTTTGAAAATTCTCTCGTTTTTATACGTAATAGTTTCTTATACCCACGACAAGAATCGATCTCAGTATTATGTCAGGTCAAATGGGTGTATTCGGCGCAGTCGGTTAGACGCCGCCTGAGAAATGAGAGGCTGCGGGTTCGATCCCCGCACCGAGAGAAATGTTTGTGGCCCACAAATATTTCTTCCGGGTCTGGGTGTTTGTGAGACCGAAAAGTCTCTCGGAGTTCTTGATACCCAGGACACAAGACTCGATCATAGTGTGGGGTTAGGACTATGTATATGACTGTTGGGTGTAACTTATTATTTATTTATTTAAGCATAAATAATTAAATGCAACAGTAAACTTTATTCTGAGAACATTGTTCTCCACAAAAATGTGGTATACCGATTTATCTTTTTGCTCACAGCATGACATGATGTTAATTAAGATAACTCGCAGCGATGTACAGTCAGCGACATAAGTCGCTACACATTCACGAGATTTGGAATTGTCTTATCATCCAAAATAATAATTATTTTCAATATCGTATGGCACATCTCCGCATAGATGACTTTACTTGGTTATATTTTAAGACTACAGAGTAGTACGTACACATTTTAATTCATAAAAAGCTTATCAAAAAATGTGAAGTGTTCAACGACTTATGTCGCTGACTGTACACTATGCAGTTAAACAGGCTTCCTCCTTATTATGAAAATGTTGCTTTAACATTAATCAGATAGTGTTTACGTCTTGTTTGTTCGCTTGAATTTTCTTTTGTTTTTTTTATCACTTGTAACTTGTATCTAATTGCAAGGAAAATAAAAAAAAAATAATAGGAACCATTACAAAATATTAGATGAAATAGCATACATTATACAGGGTATATCAAGCATATGAAGCCTGGTAGTTATAGCGAGTACAAACACAATGCAACTAAAAGTTTCTAAATTTGCATACCATAACGTCATTAAAATCAAAGGGAAAACAATAAAAAAAATATAGTCGTTTTTATTGTAAAAATTCAGATTGCATTGTGTCTGAAGTCACTAAAACTACCACCCAGCTTCGTTTTCGGTAGCCGTCTAGATATACCCTGTATTTTTTCGTCATTCATAAACATATACGGAATTTAGGTTACAAAATTTAGGTTCAAAAGTCATTTTACCAGGCTACTAAAATTGTGTACCTCGGTGGCGTAGTTGTACTCCGGTACGATTACAAAGCTGAGTTCTCGGGTTCGAATACCAGGCTGGGCAAAGTGATATTGGATTTTTCTATTCAGTATCAGCCCAGAGTCAGAAATTCGTGCCCGATATGGCGAAAGGCTCGCCACCTATCACATTGTCGGACGGAACATACAAAGCGAAATGTGGGTGCCCTGGCACCTCTGCCTACCCCTTCTGGGAACAAGGTGTGAGTTTATGTATGTACATATATATGTATGTATAATATTAAAAGTGAAATAGCATACATTATACAGGGTATATCAAGAAAATGAAGCCGGGTGGTAGTTTTAGTGACTACAAACTAAAAAACTAAAAAAAAAACCACTGAATTTTTTCGTCATTCATAAACAATTAAGTAATTTTGGTTACCATCAATATAAAATGTTTGAAAAGCAAAGAGCTACAGAGCCAACTCTTTTCAACTATTTATATGGACCACAGTCAAAAGTCATTCTACCAAGCCACTAAAAATCAGCGGCGTGCATAGGATTATGACACTGGGTATGCGGCGGAGAACTCGGTCACAAAATCTTTTTCTTTTATAGTTTTTTAGCATAGCCACAGCCACGCGACGGATCTCTAAGTCGGAAACCATGCCAACATAACAAGTCTTAGATGTAGGTACTACTATTCATGACCATCTTCTACGGCAACGCAGACAAAACAGCGATCGATCGTCGCGGCGGAAGAATTCTAATCAGTAAAATAAAAAAACTCACCTAGTCAGCTTCAATTTTCACATATTCAAGGTTCCGGTTAGTTGAGATTACTATATCCCGATGTAAATAAACACAAGATTTCGGCCACCTCATTCATTCATTTGATAAACATACATTTTTAACACAAACCCCACAATCAAATAACATTTGAAAAAATAAACAAACACACTACTAAAAGCAAATGACTACAATTAATATCGAAACTTAGTAATAAACTGTTAAATGTACACACTTTCAAATGTTAAAATGAAAAATCTATTAAGAAATCTATTTTTTTGACAAACATACTACTATAAAATAGTAAACAATGCAAAAACACATGAAAAAAACAAAATGGCCCCCGCGAAACACAAAACATTTCTGCTATTTAAACAAATAAAACCTTACTAACCAAAAATGCATAATGTGCATAGGTGATTTATTAGATTTCAGCCTATTAATTTTACTCGGATTATAGGCAACGAACATTCACGATTACTCCCGACAACTGCCGAACTTCCGAGGCCTGCCGCAGGAGTCGCGGCTTTCAATATTCATGGGTGTGCGTTCGCGACTGTGCACGGACACCAAAATTACTACACACATGCAAACAAATGTCATGCGGGACGCGGCGGCATGACTTGGTTGATTAGGTACATTATTTTGCTTTGCAGCGCCGCTTGCTTTTCGCGTGGCATACATAATATTTGCGTGATTGCAAATATGTAGGTGCTATTTATAAAATATTAGGCGTTTTTAATTTTGTTTATTCATTTATTTACTATAAATTAAAGTCATCTAAAACGTACGAACGTTATAATAAAATATCTGTGAATGGCAAGTAAAGCACTGCATTTCTGCCTACAAGGAGCGCACGCCCCTGCTAAAAATCGCGCGGTATCTATATACGATCGCTAGTTAATAGTTACAATATAACAGTTAATATTTACGCTCATAGACATAATGCATGCAACTTACAGCTCATTATCTAAGAGTTAGCGGTGCGGCAAGTTATTTCCATTGCGTATGGCTACTATAACTCATTGTTGTTTCACTGACCAACAATATAATGATATGTGCTTGTTATAACAAATATGTAGTTAGGATTTTATAAAGAGCGATGTTATACTGATCGACAATGTAATATTTGCTGGTTAGTACGAATATTGAGGATTTTATTTAGATGTTTATAATTCTGTGAGTTTCTATACTATAAGTGGCATTTTTTTCTCGCGGGTAAATCCCTTTACGGACCATCCCACCCCCGAAGGGGCGGGGGTGTGCCCAGCGAGATGTTATTGCCGCCGGTGGATGTGCCGGGCGGACGCTGGGTGGTCCCACCTATCTACGCGCAGAAATACCGACTAAAAATCTCCCGTCGGCCACCATCAGTCCACCATCGGCCACGGGATACTGAACAGACAATGCTATAAGTGCATCCACCTCTTTCTTGACCTTATTTCCTAGTCTAGTATTTGTATTCCACTTTCAAGTCCCATTGAAGCGCTCCTGTAACTGTTTGGTCCGTTATAACTGTTTCGTAACAATGGCGTGAATATTATGGCGCGTCTGAACGCCTTCCTTAATGGCTGAACTGTGGTACTGTAACGGATGGACCTTTTCGGGTTTACTGGTTTGGGTCGTTTGAGTTCGTGCACGTGATCGGTTTTTTAAATTATTTTTACTGTTGAACTCAATTTTATGATTTTGTGTCATTGGTTACTGTTGAACTCAACTATATGTTCTTTTTTAGATGTAGTTGTTTTTGGAAGTGTACCTCCCTACATATATAGTCCATTTAAAGAGAGCTTTTAAAATAATAAAAAAGGTACCACTTTTCGAAAATTCGAATTTGAGTTCAGCGTTGCAAAAAATGTATCCCTATCAAATCTTGAGTTCAGTTATATATAGATAGAGATAACTTAGCGTATTTCACCTAATTACCTAATTAGACGTGTTGGTTTTCGATGCAATAATCCAATATAGCATCTTATGAGATAATAAATTACGAATTGAATCCAAGTAATATTTTAATAGATAGTAATCATGTCACTCAACTTTCGGGTCGTCGTCTTCATTGCATAAAAAAACAATTTTGTATATCTAGGTATAACTTATCTCGAAATTCGCAATTTATTTGTTTACCAAATTTGGCGACGCTCCTATCTCTCCTTATTAAATGGCTTTCATTCAAAAGGTTTTTAATTTATGTTTTCGTGAGCCATTAACGATCCTTGTTTCCTGCATTCCTAGTTAATTACAAAACCATGATTTGCCTAAAGGAGTTTGTCACGTAGTCACGTTTTTTACAGCATGACTCAATATCGTATGGTCACCTTTTTTAAAATAATTTATTGTACACCATTAAAACGATAAAAAAATCAATAAAGAAACATATTTAAATACACATTATCGGTAGTATAAGTGGCGGTCTTATCGGTCTTTTCGCAAACGGCGGCAATCTTTTCCAGACAACCTTTGGATGGAGTAGAAAGAGCAATAGGTAGAAATAGAGGGTTATGATTTTTATGTCATTATTGTTAAGTAACAAACTATAGGCAACTAATCATGATGTTAAACTACCGATTTTTCGACAATTAATTGATTTTTTTATACAACATTTTTTGATTGGTATGAGATTTTATCGTACATTTCTAATTCTGACATATGCGAGTGTCGCTTGCTAGTTTCATAATATATATTCAACTGCCTTCTTATTATATGATAAGAGAAGAAGAATATGTTATGAACCCATGGCATGCAGAAATCATGACTACATATGCTTTTAGATTTTTGAGCCATAAAATCAGCTATTATTTCATTCTAATTTATATTATCGCATGCCAAAACTATATAAGGTGCATATGATAATAAACAATATAATAAAATTATTTAATGCGAATATTTCCAAGATTGTATCAGACGACACCCACATGTCAGCTATCTTTGGCAAAAGATGTCAACGAACTACATAAATACTGCGTCCATAGAAAAGACATCAACGCGCTCCGTCTACATTAACTTGTCGTTTTTCAAAGTTTTCATTGTGCGAAACAATACACAATGGCCAGTTTTCTTGTGTAATAGCATAGGAAGCTGTACTCTTTGTCTAGTGACGTTAGCCTCATGTGTCAGACTTGGAATTACTTAGTTAAGTTGTACATGTTAGATAAATTATGAAACAATTTCTATATGACTTTTGTGTGTTGACGTATTTATTAAAATGAATAAATGCGACAAAAATACAAATTTAGTCTCTCTCTCTTCAGTCAGTCATAAGGGACCGATTAAGAATCAATTTTATTAAGCTTAATGACGTCTGTAGATTGGCTTCGGTATTTTGCTTGACGTAGTTCTGCATTAATGGAAGCTCAGCGCATTGACAACCTGATCCAGCCATCGTTATGATGTTCATCGTCGTTTTTAAAAATTGTGAAATGTTATTTGGGTTTCATTTTATTAACATTATTTTCTCTTTTTTTCCAGGACACAACAATATGGATATCAGTGATATTGGCGGTCCTCTCGTTATCAACACCAAGTAAGTATAAACATTTCTTCAAGCTTTATTAAATTAAAACTATTACCTCTATAAGAAATGTCATATTGTTGGACCATACTTAGCTTCTGTTTATTGTATAAGCCGTTATTACCTCTTCCATTCTAATCGCAGACATTTATAGTTAATTAAATATGATCGATCTGATAATTTATACATTCAAAGGCTTAGTATTTATACTGTCCTAAGAGTATTTTTAATATATTAATTAAAATTAAAAATTAAAATTATGCCCTGATTTATATACATTTCATAAACATATTTTAGTTATCAAAATATATTTTGTCTTCTTGTCTCATAATAGATTCAAAAGTCGTTTGATATGCACAATATATTCGATAGCTAAAATAGGCTTATAAACGGTTATGAATAAGGCTATAATTTTAGAGAAAAGTCTGATTTGAAAATTAAAACATGTCATTTTGTAATATTCATTTTGACACCACCGAATGAAAATTACTGACCTGCTTTTGTTTATTAGTATGTCGTCTTTAATGCTATATCTTTAAACTTTACAACATCCGAATATCAATACGATGAATAACCAGTTCTATTAACTAAAGAATCGGTGATCTATCATTAAAGCAACAAAATTCGTAGTACAGTAGTAAAATCATAAGTGGAGTCACGCGACATGCAATAAAAACTTTGTTGTAACAACTTGAAGTACGCAAAATGGCATAAAGAACGAAATTCATATAAATATGAAAGTAAACGTAATGATTTTTTAATGTGTCCGTTTTTTTATTGCCATTAATGGCGAGACGGGTATGCCGTTCACCTGATGATAATCGGTACGACCGCTCATGGCCAGTAGTATTGCTTGGCATTCCACTGCGCTCGCCATCCTGAAACATAAAATTTAAGTCTCAATATGTTCAGTAGTTACCATGGTTACAATGTTCTTCAAACCGGAACATTACCTGCATTTACACTGCTGTTTGGTGGGAGGTGCAGTTTGCGGTGGTACCTACCCAGGCGGCTTCTTACGTATGAGAAATCTACTACAAGTATTATAAAAACATCACCATGCTCTCAGTCGAAACCCGATTGTTGAGGAATCTAATGCTGTGACTCGAAAAAAATATAAATCTCAAGAACCAAGTCGCGCAGAATACGAAGTATAAAAATAAGGTTTACGTAAATAAGAGGTCGTGTTTCCTGTTGCGACAGGTTCCGCTCGCGGTCACGCCTAGGTCTCAAAAATCACGAATCTAGACCGAACTAAATGTCGGCATGACATCGTCAGAAGTTGGTATCAAAGTATCTTACATTGATTTATGTTTCCTAAGTGTCAACTTATAAAATAAAATAAAAGCAGTAAAAATATTGATTTTAGTATTCATAAACTTGGTTTTGAATTTAAAACACTAAAATAAAATTTAAGTTTCAATATGTCCAGTAGTTACACTGGCTACAAATTCCTTCAAACCGGAACACGACATGCATTTACATTGTTTGATTGTAAAATACATAAGAAGTCAATTAAATATTAAATATTTCAAAAAACTACAGGTCCTAACTAGTAGTTCTATGGTGATGTTATAAAGTTCTAAAAGTATTTAAGACAAAATACACCTTTTAAATTACTTTTAAAGTGAGGTTATCAAATTATTCACAGTATTTGTTTCTTACAAAATACACAATACTTTTAATACAACTCGACATTTACATACTAACTAGTATAACTAGTGCTATTCAACATTCCTAGGTAATATGCGTTAAGGCCGCGGTATCTTCAGCAGTGGGTGGCAGTGGGTGCGCACGTATTGTTTAGCCGTCTGTGAATTTGTGTGACATTGATGAAATTGGAACTTGCTAATAATAAACTATAAGATTGTAGGTTATATTCAATGTAGTAAAATAAGGTTAAACGCTTGAATAAAAGAATACAGGAATAAATAAATATACTAAGCTAACCCATACCCGCTTTCTGTATAGGTCGGAGAATATCGTAAGATGAAGTAGTAAAATTAATAACTCAATGACTTATTCATTTCTAAAATATTTCTATCTCCCCAGTAGCACTAGCCAAACGTGCTGGACTAAGCTCTTAAAAGTTGTCCAATTTGAAAAAAACTCTGTAATGGGATATTAAATTTGTTATATCCTGAAGAAATGTATAAAAATCTTTCAAAAAGTCATTCAGCTTACAATTGAAAATGATTAAATTTTATTTAAGGTCTAACTTTTGACCCGATTCTTTGTAAGTATTATTAAGTAATGTTATGTCTTCACCATAACGTATAGCTTTATGATGTTGCATAAAATTACCCCAGTTTTCCACAATATTCTCAATCGACTAACTGGCCTAACCACAGCCATTTGGTTATGTACAAAATTGTGTCGGAAAAATGTAACAGTTTACGGTGTCGTTGGCCACACTTCGTTTGCATCGTTTCGACACGAGCGTAATGTAATACCTTCTTATGGCAACACCGAATTAAATATAGGGTTGCCAGGTTCAAAATAGATGCTTTTAAAAATGACATACTTTACATCCATATGAAAAATATATACAATATTAAGAGTATGGACACCACACTGTAACATAACATGAGCGTGCTAGGGAAGTATCAGGCAAAAAATAGGCTATTTTTTATCGGAAGAGAATAATATATACCAGGTCTTTTATCTTGAAAAAATACGCGGGCGAAGCAGCGAGTAGTACTAGTATTTCATATTTGGTAATCCCAATTAAATAGTAAAAGTCATTTATATTATTATTACTATTGTAATACCATAGATGATATTGGTTTGTAACAATCTAATTACTTTACAATTTACATCGATACGATTAATTGGACAATTAAATCTTTTGAAACAATCGGTATTTTCATCACACGCACAAAATGTAGTGGCATTACAAATAATTCTATTTAATGTTTGGTATTTGTAAATCTTTATTAAATATGGAATCTTGCAACATTAATTAATTGTTATTCCATGTCAATTGGAGATACACAGATATTATTTTAATAACTGAGATATATTATACATATTTCATTACAAAGTTGAAAATTTAGGGTATGAAAAAAAAGGCGTAGGTTTGAAACAAATATTTCTTGACCAAACAAGAAAGGCATAACTCATATTCGTTTCGCTGTCGACGATGAATACATAAAATATTATACCAAGTATACAATACAATAGTATTTACTATTTATTGTAAATTAAAAAACTAAAATATATTCAAAATCAGACAATTAGAAATATAAAATTAGAATCTTAGAACTAAACATTTTGAGTACTGTTAAATTTGGTGGTGGCAGCCCTACACGCGTAGTATAGTTTCACAGACGAACAATCACTAAATTAAGCAAACTGATAGTTTTTGCTGTCGTTTTCCGCCACATTAGTTCCGTGTTATAAGGAGGCAAGCGCTGAAATGTGCCCACTGTTGGGAATCAATTACCATTTTAGTAATGGTTGTTAAACTAATATAGGCTTATCGGCTTTTTGTAGAGCCAGAATTAATACCAGATATATTCTACTAATTTCACCCAAATAAGTATTTTTTTTATTATACGTAATGCACATAGGCCTAAAATATTTGTAAAAAAAGTCAAATTAATAAAAGAAATGAATTCATCGTTGGGTGTATAAATTTATTCAATTTTATTTGACTTGAAAGGTCTCATACGTAATCCTGGAATTTATTCACATTTATTGGGAATGTCATGACGATTGACGATGTATCTGGGTCTATTTACGAGTATTTAATAGATACTGCAGGTAGTCGCAGGACGCAGGTTGCTTCCAATAGATCAATGTGGATTTATTTGGAGGACTATCTTTAGCAGTGTACATACATTGTAAAAAGTTGACATTTTTACGACATATATTAAATTAATAAATACACCCAACAGTCGCATGTATAGTCCTGATCCTACATTAAGATCAATTAAGTCTTGTATTCTGAGTATCAGAAACTACGAGAGACTTTTTCGGTCTGACAGATAGTCAGACCCGAATGAAACATCTGTGGTTCACACAAATATTTGTTTCGGTGTGGGAATCGAAACCGCGGCCTCTCGTTTCACAGCCGGCCTCTAGTCAACTGCGCCACGGAGGCTGTCAAATCCAATGATCGAAGATTAAGCATTCCTTGTGGTAACTGAAAAAGATCATTGGCCAAATAATGTAGAAACTAGTGAATTAAATGTATTTTTTCCTTGTATTCTAACCGTCCATTCGTTCACAGCGTCATCAAGCGAGCCTCGCGTGGTGTGCTACTACACGAACTGGTCGGTGTACCGACCCGGCACCGCGCGGTTCAACCCTCAGAACATAAACCCTTATCTATGCACGCATCTCATCTACGCCTTCGGGGGGTTCACTAAGGACAACACGCTCAAACCCTTTGACAAATATCAAGACATCGAAAAAGGTAATTTAGGGTACTATAGACCATAAGTTATATTATTGATCTATAAATGGATTTTCGTTTAGTTGATTTGGGATCATCTTTTTATGGAATGGTAAATTGAGTACTGCATTTGATGATGACTACAGTGCAGACCGAAATTATATAAATTACATTTTAATAATTATAGCAATTAACACTAGGCAAATAATATTAAAAGTCCTAGTAAGTGTAAAAATATATGGGTAGAAAAGTTTACAGGCAAGGAAGATATTAAAATTGCACGCAATAATTTACTTAAAGCTATCCTTTCAATAAAAATGAACTTGTACGAATCCATCATTAGAATTATAAAACTAAGAGAACTTAAACGAATCAAGTTTCACAATGATAAAATTAAGAGCAAATAAAAACAATAACCTTGGAATATGTATACAGTCGACGTAATTTGTGCTTAAAATAATATTTTTTTCTTCTAGGTGGCTATGCCAAGTTCACCGGTCTGAAGACATACAACAAAGAGCTGAAGACAATGCTGGCTATCGGTGGCTGGAACGAGGGTTCCGCCCGGTTCTCTCCCATGGTCGGCTCCCGAGATAGGAGGAAGGAATTCGTCAGGAATGCTATTAAGGTACTCTACATTCATATTCTGTATCAGCCCATATATCCCACTGCAGGGCGTACACTGCAATCAAGAGTACGACTGCGATTGATACGCCATAAAGTCCACCACACATTCATATTACTCTTCACAATTTTGCACTAACTTGAGAAATTGGTAGGGTGTTATTTGGTGTTCTGATATGTCTAAAGTCATAATTAAATAATCCAAAATCGGGAGTTCAAGAAAAAATTATTCGTTGCCTCGATTTTAAATCCACCACAGTCCTATCAGTTTTTATTTGATGACATTTTCATAGTCTAATAAAACGTAAGCGATTTCATAAATTGATCTTACAAATTTAAAATCACATGTTCAATTTCTAAAACTTGTTGGTCCATGATAGAATTTATACCTTATAATTAGAAAGATCATTATAATCTTAGCCACAACTTTGACAGGTCAATTCCGATGTAGTATCATCCACCGAAAACTGAATTAAAGTTCAATTCTATTGTAGTAAGAGCCTAGAGGTCCATTTACTATCTACAGCATGGTTACGTCCAATTTCTCCACTGGTGTTAGCCTGCATATTTTCCTTGACATCAAACCAGTTTTGCCGGTTACATAAACGCTAATTTAGCATTGTTATGAGCCGTGGAAAGTGGTAATCGCAGAGCAATCATCCTGTCCGGGTGAAAGCTTTGAACTGCAAAATACCGACGAATTTATTATGGAGTCTATTCGTGTTTGTTTTGTCGATTTAATTGCCGAATGTGATTTATATGATTAAGTGGAGTGAAATCGATGTTAGGCTATAAATCTGGTAGTTGATTGCAAAGACCTTGGTTTCAGTTCATGGGTCAATCAAATTTATGTTTTAATGTATTGAGTAATAATTTTGACAGCTTCCGTGACGCAGTTGGTAAGACGCTGACTGTAACGAGAGGCCATGGTTTTGATCCCCGCACCGAGACAAATATTTGTGTGATCCACAGTATTTGTTTCGGGTCTGGGTGTTTGTGAGGCCAAAAAGTCTCTCGTAGTTTCTGATACTCAGGACACAAGACTTGATTGATATTAATGTGAGATCAGGACTATACATGCGACTATTGGGTGTATTTATTAATTTAATATATGTCGTAAAAAAGTCAACTTTTTACAATATAAAAGAAAGTCTGATAAATATAGTCCTCCAAATAAATCCAATTAAACTGATTTCAGTAGTTAACATTATTTCCTACATCTAAATTATTTTACAATTTGTGTGTTTTATATTTTTATATATATATAAATATACATACATTTATTTTTTTATTATACAGGGTATCTCAAGACTGCTACCGAAAACGAAGTGGGGTGGTAGTTTAAACGACTTCAGACACAATGCAACAGAAAAAGTTGCAAAAAAAAGCGACAAATTTTTTTTGGTAATTTTTTTCCTATGACCATATTTGGATGGTAAATACATTTTATCCTAAAATAATAGTGTATACCCTTTTACTTATAAAAAATCTAAGGTATAAAAAAGTTTAAATTATGATATTAGCAAAAACTATGGATTTACCACCCAAAAATGACGATATTTAAAAAATCATAAAAAATAATAGTCGCGTTTCTTCGCGAAATTTTATGTTGCATTGTGTTTGTAGTCACTAAAACTACCATCGAGCTTCGTTTTCGGTAGCAGTCTTGAGATACCCAGTATATGTATGTATTTATGCTATTTATGATGTATGTATGTTATGATGATGTAATTTGTTTTTTTTAGTTAGTATGAATATTATTTAGTGTCCTCTCTTTTAATTATTTATTTTACACTGCCCTCTCTTTCTCCTTCTCTTTAAATCCATCCCATGGTTGTCTGTAAGACATTGCTTTAAGCGATAAGACCGCCATTTGTACATTGTTATTTTTTTTAGTTTCTGAATATTGTATTTGTTTTTTATGTGTACAATAAAGATTTAAATAAATAAATAAATAATAAATCCACATTGATCTATTGGAAGCAACCTGCGTCTTGTGTCTACCTGCAGTATCTATTTAATACTCGTAAATACGTATACACCCAGATACATGGTCAATCGTCATGACATTCCCAATAAATTTGAATAAATTCCAAATTATATGTTAATCATTTCTAAATTCAGTAACCATCATTACCTGTATCAGCCTATATACGGAAAACTGCATACCATAGCGATTTGTAAGAATTTCTATGCTAAGTAAAGTCCGCCAACCGGTACTAAACCAGCGTAGCGTAGCGGACTATATGGCCTAACCCCTTTCAATCGTACTATCGATTGTAGAATAGGCCCATGCCCTGCAGTGGGACGTTTGTGGTAACACCAATAACCAACCTTATTCTTTCCCCCCAGTTCCTCAGGCAGAACAGGTTCGACGGGCTTGACCTGGACTGGGAGTACCCCTCGTTCCGTGATGGTGGCAAGCCCAAGGACCGCGAGAACTACGCCAAGCTAGTTCGGGAGCTGCGCGAGGAGTTCGAGAGAGAAGCCGAGAAGACTGGGAAACCTCGTCTGCTGCTGACCATGGCGGTGCCAGCTGGAATAGAGTACATACAAAAGGGATATGATGTGGAGACTTTGAATCGGTGAGTGTTAATTTGTATGTGGAATTTGAACTTATACAGGGTATTTCAAGACTGTTACCGAAAAAAGCAGGATAGTTGTTTTAGCGACTTGAGACAATGAAATTAAAAAAATAGCAGAAAAATGCACGTATTTTTTTCCTATCGTCGTATTTGGGTGATAAAGACATCGTATTTTTTTCAATAATAATTATTTTATTTTATATACGCTAAGGTACGCAAGGGTTTAAATTCTTATTTTATCGAAAACTATTGATTTATCAACCACGATTATATTTAAAAAATCAGAAAAAAATGCCGCGTTTTATGTAGGTTCCTCACGATGTTTTCCTTCATCGTGTTAGTACCTGGTGATTGACTATATCAATATATCAATACGCATGATGAGTCAGATATGTGCCCCGGGTATCGAACCCCTGTTTATCAACAGGCCACCATACACTCTACAGGCTGTATTTATTTAATATTATAAATATTATCAAACGAGTTTAATAGAGTATGCAAATATAGTTGCCAAACGGTACACACATCACGACAGTTGGCTAATATTTTAATTCAATGTCATATTAGGCAATACACACTGTATGGTGGAATGCATAAGCGATGGCATTTTGTAATTATTACATCCTTAGAATACTTATACGGGACTAGCTATGTGCTCGATAAGGTTTTGCATCCATAATCTCAGAAGTTAAGGTATCTGTGAGTAAAGAAGATATGCGTTTAAATACATATATACATAAGTTATTTGCATGGCATTCCACTGCGCTTGCGATCCTAAAACATAAGGTGTTAGGTCTCAATATGTCGAAAATTTCCTCTGGCTACAATGTCCTTTAAACCGAAACACAACCGTGTATTTACACTGCTGTTTGGCGGGAGAAATAGACATTGCGATGGAACCTACGCAGGCGACCTCTCACATATGAGAGACTCAAGACCATTATTTAATTTTCATTAGTTTTTGTATTTATAAAGTATGCGAATCGCCCCTCGTTTGCCTCTTAAGCCAACAGCTAACCGTGTTAATGTATGCGCTTGTTGGAATGCGCGATGTCTCGACGGAATTTTAATCAATTACAAAGCAGTGTCGCGCCTACCTTATTATTATTTTGACGGCCTGCACCCTTCATATGCGTTATTGATATTTTGATTTATTAACACTGAAATAACCTAAACCATTATTTACGTACTTTATTTTAGAATCGTATATAATTTTATGTGACTTTTTAGGTACATAGTTATACCAAACAAATATTCATCTATGGGTACGAATATCAGCATTTGTCTGGTGTTAATATAAAATGGACAAATGTGTATGTACATATATTAAGCGCGAACATCAAAGCTTAGTTCAAGCGCAAAAAGCCAATTGATTGTCCCTTTTTTACTGTCATTATAATAAACTAAATGCTGTAGACATTTGCTAGTTGAAGTATATGAAGTTATTCTTATTAGCACGCACACATTTGTCAAGGACTTGTCTCTCTGAATAAAATACTAATCTATGGACTTGTCATAGATATCCATGAGTATTTTGAATTCCGTGTTTATACAGAGCTATTTTAAAGTCATCATTTTTTATTGGTCTCAAGACAAGAGATGACATGATAATATTAATTAACGTATAGTGAAAAATATTTATTTAGGACCATCATACGGATGGAATACCATTAACAAAGTACCTGTACATTTTCATGAATATACCAACATTTTCATTATATCTCTTTGATTAGACAGTCACAACATAAGTGCTATAAACGTGTGGCGAAACTATTAAATAATATCGCACTAAATTCAAACATTAAAAATAATCATATTTCAATTAATAAATTGATTATTACAATAAATTTAAACGGAAATAACGTTACATTGTTAGGTTTTAATAAATAAATAGGTCTATTTGTTCTTCCTTATAAAAATTGAATTCTATATTATAACAATCTAGACCATCCAAAGGTTGCCTGGAATATACCGCAGCTAGTGCCGCCAATTGTTACCACCTCTTTAGTTTTAAATCTTCTATCTGTTTGTTGTCTCTTTTTACATACATTTTAGTGTACAACAAAGAATATAAATAAATAAATATAGTGAGTAGAGACCGACGTTAACTCTCTAGAGCTAACCAAGTTAGCTAGTTAGGTGTTTAATGAGTACAGTTTCACAAGCTGGCAGAACGGAGCCCTCAATAGAATATACAATAGGGAGCATTCTCCACAGATGACCATGAGCTTACATTGCATTTGCATGCGGCGCGGTGTGAAACTGTCATGCGTTTTTATATTCGCTTAGTGTCGACATTGTAGTACCATATATTGTGTAGGTACTAGGTAGCCAAGCTCTTGCAAGTATTTAAGACCTCTTGATTATAACTTTCAAGTTAGGTGTTAGGTTTTTTAGGTGAGCCTTGAAAATACTTCAAAATTCTTGGTATTCATTTTTACACTAAGTCTGGTAGTGCATGAAGTACTTAATGTTTTTTAAAATAAATTAATTAAAGGAAGTCACAGCATGCAATAGTACTAACAACAGAAAAGAACTATAAAATAAGTTATTCTTAAATTCTCAAAACAAATAATGTTAATGTTTCTATTCGTATTTGATTAAAATCACTGAAATCAAATATGTTACTTTATAAATATGAATTCCTACCAATTTTATGAAAATACTTACAACAGTCTGTGGAGAACGAAGGACAAAACTCGCACATTGCAGCACTGGAATAAATCCAAGTTATGAACGCCATTTGATCGCAACCTTTAGCAGCTGTTTATGCAACTTGGCATTTTTCTCGCGTGCTGCACATGCTCGCATCCTCTCACATTTTTATGTTGGCATATAAATCGATTATAACACGCATTGAAAAGTCGGATGTTTCAACTCGAAAATATTCGCAACTGGGATTTTTTAAAGAAATGTAAAATAAATCATTTCCTAAAAATCTTTTCAAAATATTATTATATCATCCATCCATCCATTTTCTGCTATTATCATTGTTCTAATGCACTGGACAAGTTTCTGGTGTTTTCTGTGAGAAAGTGGTATTCCGTGATCGAGCTGATTTAATTCAGGTTGCAGTTAAGGCAACTAAAACATTATCGGTCACTGTCAAATATTCTTCCCGACTACGAGTAAATGAAACTTTTAAAATAAATTTAACAGCGACAATTTACTTCGTCAAAAAACATTTTCAATGTAATTAAAGCAATAGCCTATGTTTCATAGGAATTGTATTTCACAGCCTACTCCATCCATTATTGCCTTAACTCATTAACCACATAATTCTACCAGCTATACAAAATAGTAAACAGCGACAATGTTAAACAAACAATAGGCATTCGTATTCGTATCGCCCAAGTGTGGACACTGCGGGTTGAAACTTCTCATTGTGTGGACTCAGCCTTGCATTAATAATCACGTGTCTTGGCTAACAGTATAGTTTAGTAACGTTTGTTTGTATCATTGAGATGTTATACTAGATGGGACACTAAACAAAATATGTGTAACAAAAATGAACAGTACCGTACCGTTGCTTCTGTTTCTGTCTCTGTTACGCATACGCAGTAACATCATCTTCCCTCTCGCTTCATTGGGTTCCCGTGTTTGCGTAAAGATTTTTGTTCCCGATGTCCTCTCTTTATAATATTTGTCTCGATTCGGGAATCAAACCTACGGCCTCACGTTTCACAGCCGACTTCTAACCAATTGCGCCACGGAGGCTGTCAACGAACAGGCGACTAACAAGATACTTGCAAATGATTTCCACTCGGGAATCTCGAACCACTTTTTGCAAATTGTGTTCTTTACTACTAATAATAAGAAACTTTAAAATAATTATAGTTTAAAAACCTTAAAGACGTGACTAGGAAGTAATCTAATAACAGTAATGGACCATACATTTGCCATGACCTTGACTTTTGAGACGGATAGCATCAGGTGCTTGAGGCAAAAACTCAATAGCTGCCAACTAGTCCGCCCACTCAAATATTGATTAATTATAGTAATTCGATGAGCAAGTTGTTAAAATATTTGATGTGGTTTTTGGTGCATAAAAAATACGAACAAAGCAGCAACTGAGCAGTTTTTAATGGTTCCTTTTTGTACGATATCAGTTAGTTTGTGTCCCATTTTCCTCCTCTATGATATCCACCAAATTAGCCAGATGCGGGTGAATGCACCTACTTCACAAAATTAACTAGTTAATACACGTAATGCTCACCCATTTCTCAGGATGCGAGGTTGGTGATATGCCAAGTATTGCTTTATAATTCATAGTGTTGTTTTGTTTTGCTACTGTCCATGAGCGGTCGTATCGCTTACCATAAGACAAATATAATGCTCGTCTAACCATTCGTTGCCATAAAAAAGTTGTGGTCCATACTCCACATTGAGACACTAAGGCCTTCCTTAGATCGTAAATTATGTTATCAAGTATATCAGACACTACAAAGTATCCATATTTTAAAATTCATAATAATATATAAATAACATCCAACAGTCACACCCGCGGCCTCTGGTTTCGAAGGAGGCGTCCAACCGACTACGCCACGGAGGCTGCCAATCTAGTCGAAAACTTTAGCCCACGAACTTAGAATAACTACAATCTCCAACTCAAAACTTTAATCTGGATTTAATATGATCAGGCACTTATTCCTATACTTTTCTTTTATTATTATTTTTTAAATATAATTATTTTTTTACAATGTTTTTTTATTATTACTTTAACTGTTAATTTTGTTTTATTACTATTTTAAGTTAGTTATATCCTTGAAATAAAACTATTATTTACGGATTTTATCGCGAATTTAGTTTAATTTTTTTACATTTTTAACTTCTCGACGTTTCGTTATATCCTCCTTTAGTTATATCCTAAAACTAAGTTTTCCACTATGATATTCGACAGGTATCTGGACTGGATGAACCTGCTGACCTATGACTACCACTCTGCGTTCGAGCCGGCTGTCAACCATCACGCACCATTGTACCCTCTGGAAGAACCCAATGAATACAGCGTCGACACTGAACTTAACATTGTGAGTAGCATTATAAATACTCTTATATCTTTCTTTTATTTTTATAAATTTCGTTTATCCCTAAACAGACAATTCCATTTTAAAAAAATAGAACACTCTTAAACGACTATCATATGTTGTATTTTTTTAAATTCTTTTAATTATAAACAGTCTATTCTATAATAAAAAATAACATATTTAAACGATTATATTTTGTTGCACTTTTTACATTTTATCGTCAAGTGAGTATTGCTTATATTATTAAAATTCCAAAACTAGAATCTTATGACAACCCTTTTTGTCGTTTTGATATAATGGTGATTTCAAAACTACTAGTAAATCGATTAAGCATGTAATTTTAATGGCATTACTTCAAATTATAAACTATAGACACATTTTAATTACGTTTTTTACCAATAGTAAATTCCAACAATTAATGAATTCCCTTTTAAAACCGCCTACTTACATAATCCATATTCTTTACTTATTAAAGTCAATTATTCTTACATTCTAAAATAAATTAGAATGATGATCCAAATAACATTTTAACCAGCCAGAAGTACATAACAATTATTGCACCAAATTAATCCCATGAATATTTGTTTCCAGGACTACACAATAAAGTTCTACTTGGAGAACGGGGCGGACCGTGACAAGCTGGTCCTTGGTATACCCACGTACGGGCGCTCGTACACGCTGTTCAACGCTGATGCTGTGGAGATCGGATCTCCTGCAGACGGCCCGGGAGAGCAAGGAGACGCTACGAGGGAGAAAGGATATCTTGCTTATTATGAGGTAATTTTTATTTTAATTAGACCTCGCCTCTTAGAATTCTAATAAACATTGGTAGTTCTTCTTTTACGACATCGGTCCTTATACAATTTAAGATTAGAGCTAGCAGAATGAATTATTAAGATTAAGTATTTATTTGTTTCGTTATAACATGTATTGTCTGTTAGGATTCCTTGTTTGTTCTCCCAAATGTGGAAGTATAATCACAGAATACTGATATTCTTAAAACTACTCCGCTTCTCTTAAATTTCTATTATCAAATACCGCGAGCGAACCTTGAATAATACATACATTGTAGGTACATAGTTAAAAGGACAGGTGATCACACATAATTACAAAAACTGCCACAAAGTTATTCATAAGATCAAAAGTCCACCAACCCACAATAGGCCAGCGTAGGCTTCCTATAAAACCTAACCGCTCTAAATGGCACTCTCAATTGTGAAGGAGGCCCGTTCCCCATGCAGTGGAACGTATTTATACAGATGTCCGCGCAGCATGTAATATTTTTTTTCCTTATTATATTTTTTTTATTGCTATGAATGGTGAGACAAGCATGCTGTTCGCCTGATGGTAAGCTATTCGACCGCTCATAAACAGTAGGAAAACCAAACAACACCTTGACTTACAAAACGATACTTGGCATTCCACTGCGCTCGTCATCCTGAGATATAAGATGTTAAGTCTCAATATGTTTAGTACTTACTCTGGCTACAGTGTCCTTCAAACTGAAACACAACAATGCATTTACATTGCTGTTTGGCAGGCGAAATAGACACAGCGGTGGTACCTACCCAGGCGGGCTCACACATATGAGAGACCAACCACCAGTAAAGTGGGTGTTAACTTATATTTATCGACTTTCTAGATCTGCGAAGCCCTAAAACCCAAGAAGAGGAAGCGGCAGACCTCAGACGAGGACTCAGAGGAGTACTCCGAAGAAGAAGAAGAGGAAGAGGAATGGACGGTAATGCACCCGAACCCCAACGCTATGGGTCCCGTGGCGTACAGAGGCAACCAATGGGTCGGATACGATGACGTCGACATCGTCAGGAAGAAGGCAGAGTATGTCGCTGAGAATGGACTTGGAGGTAAAGTATGAGAATAAAGAGTTTTTGAAATGGATGGATAGGTTCAAACTATAATTTTCCATGAAACTATAGCCGTAGTCATGGTTTCTAATGCTCGTGCAGTCGACAACCTCTATGGTGCAGTTAGTTAGATGCCGCCTGTGAAACGAGAGGCCGCGTGTTCGATACCCGCACTGAGAGAACTTTTTGTGCGTCGGAACTGGGTGTTTGTGAGATGAAATGAGATTTGTAAAATTACTTACCCCGCTACCGCTATTCACTTAAGTAGAATAGAAAAACCAAGGCACCAGCGGGTACGAACCAAACTTACAACCCAACAGGAAACGAAAGGAGACAGGTTTGATACCCCCAAGATGACCGAAAATTAGTGATAAATATCGATTTGTTCATATGTAAATATTTCGACTCACGGTGTGAATGTAACAAACTTTATTAATTTATAAGACGTTTCAAACGAACCACATTTTTACCGATATTTATTTCCACAATAAAGCATAAACTTAATTGTGATTAGTGAGGATTTTCAAAATACCTCAGGTTTTTACTAATGTTAATATATTTTCCTCAGGAATAATGTTCTGGTCGATCGACAACGATGACTTCCGCGGCACGTGTCACGAGAAGCCCTACCCGCTTATCGAGGCCGCCAAAGAGTCTTACATCGCTAAGCTTGCGTGAGTATGACAGCGCCATCTAGTGAATCTTAAAATATCTAAGTTATATTTTTAAATGGTTATGTTAAAGGAATGATATGAATATGATGCCTTTTGGGGGTTTATTTTGATTGTAATATAAAGATGCGGATTTTAACTATTTTAAATAATTAATGTTTTAAGCAATGTAATGAAAAAGGGATGAGATATTGCCTTATGGAGTTTTATTGTACTAGTAATTTTAAAGATCCGATATTAAAGACATTAGTTATTACCAACTTTAGGGATTTCTACTACATTTCCTTATTTTAACGAATAAAATATGACTGAAATACTTAAATTTTCGACCCAAGGCATTAATTTCTTAGAAATACGGTTTTTTAAAATATCAAATCACTGATAAAGAATGGTATTAGTCAGCCGCAACAAAGGAATTCCTAAAATACTCCTTTTCAAACGCCTGCAACAGGAAACTCGTATGCTTTAAAAATGCCAAATCATCCAAAAAGAAACACAATATTACACAATTATTGTATAACGTTTTCACCGCCCGGAGACATTTGAATGAAGCTTGCTTTCAAACACATATCAATTGTATAATAATACACATCTTAAGGATAATTATTTCTATAATATTTTTTTATTTATAAGGTTGATTCGAAATATCTTTTGTCATTTTATAAATTACCACTTGATTCAGCTAATTTTGCCTGTAATCATATTGTAAAAAAATAATTAAATAAAGTAGCGACATCTGTCGAAATATTGAAATGTTTATTTTTATAGTGATTTCGACGGTACTTGTTGAACTGTAGGGTAGTATAAATAATTATGAAAAACCACCTTGACGTTACCAAACAACGTTGTAATCTGATTTCACTCGGTTAATTAATTGTTAAATAGTACGTTTCAATACATACGCGTGTTTAATTTGTATTAGAAGTTTTGAGACACATTTCAAAACATCGTTATCATTATATCAATCATAGCTGATAATAAAGCTCTAAGTATTGTATTTCTGAACTAACCTATTAAAAACAGCCCGCAACTTCTAACTTTTTAGATACATACATAAAACAGCCTACGCTTTCCCACTGCAGGGCAAAGGCTTCCCTCCTTCCATTCATCCCGGTTCAGGGCTCGATCCTGCCAGTCTGTCCCACATATCCTCCTTTGCAACTTTTAACTTTCTATAACCTTTTGAAAATATATCTCTCTTCCAGTACAACTGATACGGCGGTGTTCGAGAAGCCACCGTCATCCGGATCGCGCTCTGGTAGCAGGAGGAAGAATCGTCCGAAGACTACAAAGACTACCACTACAACTACTACAACAACTACCACTACGCCTAAACCTACCACTACAAAGTAAGATTTTTGTAGTCTTGTCAAAAGTTGTTTATCCTTTAATTAGCTTTCAGTTAAGTCCCATTTACACGGCGAGAGTTTCTCGCCTCCAAAATACGAGTATCGTATCGGATATAAAAAAGTTGCGTCGTGTAATTATTTAGCGCACTACATACCAAAGCCGCCGGCCTGACAACACAAACCGCTGTCACAACCCGGCGGCTTATAAGGTATGAATCATTTCAGCGACAAGCGCCTGCAAGTGTTGCCCGCCGATATATTGGCGACATTTGATGTACTCAGTTGACAGGCGACTCAACAACGTCATAAAAATGTTCATGTCACGTCAAGCCAGCGTCATGTCGCCAACAAAGTTTTTCTACTTGCAATGAGTGAAGCCGGCGAATAACCCGCCAACAAAAAAATGTAGACATGTGTCGGCGGATCGGCGGCTTTGGGATGTATCTGTATCTGATATAGTGCGCTTAAAGTTCTTTTCAATGCCATAATTAGATTGTCTTAATCTTGTGTTAATCTATGTTAGTTTGAATAATGTTCGGCATTTTCTGCCAAAAAAGGGTACATGTAAACAGTCTCGATCTATCCAAATGTAGATAATTGGGAAGCGTAATTAACCATATTCTACCATAGGATCAATATGGAAATAATTTTTAGGGAATTAAGGCCAGCGCCGACCGAAAAGGGATTGCATGTGATTTAATTTTATATTCAAAGTATTAATTTATTTATTTATTTAAATCTTTATTGTACACATAAAAAAACAAATACAATATTCAGAAACTAAAAAAAAAAGAGTACAAATGGCGGTCTTATCGCTTAAAGCAATGTCTTACAGACAACCATGGGATGGATTTAAAGAATATTTTAATTTAAAGTATATTCAAAGTTATCTGCTGCGAATAAGACATAACTTCCAATGTTTTAGGATCATGTCGCGGTGGCGAAAAATACATATGGATGCCACGGCATATCTGTTGGTGCTGGCCCTAAGTTATATGTACAAGCAGATTAATAATGAATTTTTCAACTGAATCTTTATTGTGTCTTTTACTGCTATGCAGAAGAAATTTTAAGACCGAACGTCCCTTGTGCTTTTTGACACACTAGTCTCACGATTTATGCTATGTCAGGAAGGACTATATGAGTATTAAGTGATAATATTTCTTGTAAGATTCATTTATTTATTTATTCTTAACTGCACATAAAGAGGAAAAACATTTAATGATATTACAAATTATGAAAAGTACAGATGGCGGTCTTATCGATCTAAGCGATTAATTTTATTCATAATTTAATTAATTTCAGGAGTAACAAACGCAACAAGTTGACCAGCACTACTCCAGCATGGAACATCATCACTCCTGAACCACCCACCACTCCTGATCCAGGATCTGGTCAGTACTTCTGCTTTCATATTCTATAATGGAGGTACGGCCTGGCCCCACCAGAATTTAGAGACATTTTTCAAAATACCAGAAATAACGAGAATACCGAAATGTGCAATTCCGACTATCAATTTAGAATATCGATCAATCGGACCACAAAAAACGAATAGAATTTCCTAGTATTTGCTAGATTTTTCACTACTGCTTCCCTCTTATGGGCATAGCGTGACGATATAATGTCTATAGCATTTCTAAATAAATGAGCTATACGACGCAAAAAATATTTTTTCAATTCGAACCAGTAGTCCCTGAGATTAGAGATTACAAACAAAGTCTTCAGCTTTATATAATAGATAAGAGATAACAACAAGACGAGTAGGACGCTCGCTTATTGGTAGAACCGACGCCTTATCTGAAGCAAGAGCAATAAATACCTCTTTGAGTTTGTTATCACTAAGTATTGGAAGGCACTTGCTTAACTTAAGGTAGCAGGAAGTTACTGGGTGCAGGCCATCTTATTCCAATAATTTCAGAATTTCTTGTGGGAGGAATATCCTCTGTAGTAGACTTCCTTTGGCCGAAGAATGAGAGATGCTACATGCCATTTCACTGTGCTTATTACTCCAAAACATATATTATATAGACATAACCTCAAGCCATTTTCCCAGAAATGGTAGGAAGAGATATCATTTCGCCTTGCATGTTCCGATCCTCTGTGTAATAGGAGGCGAGCCTCCCCATATAGAGTACAACATTCTGACCCCGGGCTGACGATGAATGAAAAAATCCAATATCACTGTGCCCGACCCCGAATTCGAACCCGAGACCTCAGCTTTGTAACCATACCGTGGTAAAACGAAGCCACCGAGCCAGTCAGTTAAGCCAAAACATAACTTGTTAAAGCTCTTTATGTTTAGCACTATAAAATTAGTGGCAACAATATACTTCTAATGATGTACACAAAAAAATTTAATAAAAAAATAAAAACCGACTTCAAAACAAAAAACCACTAAAAACCAAAAAATAATAAAATAATAAGTACCACTGCAAAGCAAAAAAATAATATTAATTTCATTGAACTGTTGATTAATTTTCTTAATGATTTTACTAGCCAACAAATCAAAATATATGCATAATATATTGAAGGCGGGTCGCCCAGTACCAAACATATAGATATTTAAATTAATATAAGGCATATGTGTTGCATAGGAATTTAAATGAAGAAGATTTGGTCCCCACAAGGAATATGTTCTTTCCGATGATAATGAAATCGCTAAAATTGGCTAAAAGCTGCCGAAGATATTGGAGTATTCACATATTTATTATTTTTTCTCCTCCACTCAACGTCACTCAATACTTTTCCTTTCTTGAGGAAAGGAATCAACTGTCGAACTCAAGGTACGTCACGACCTACCTTAAGTAATACTTGAGGAAATATTTTCACTATGGAAACAGTGTTTGTTTTGGTAGGTCGCGACGTACCTTGAGTTTGAAAGTTGATTCCTTTCCTCGAGAAAGAAAAAGTATTGAGTGACGTTGAGTGGAGGAGCCTTTTTTCAACTATGAATACAGATTTCCTCCAGTTAAGGCCGAGTGGAGTCGAGTCATTTTCTAGGAACGTCTTAGAATATGGGTGTTACTTTTCAAGTGACATGTCAAGTGAGCATAATGTGGAAATGTCAAATAGTTTTTGATAAATCTGTACCTTATTAACACATCAATGACGTATTTGATGACGTATTTCCTCGACTCAACTTCACTCGAGGATCCTCTAGGAAAGATATATTTTCAACTTAGCATACCATTTTCGAGGATTCCTCGAATTAATTTTGAACGTCACCTTGACAGAGATATGGTTGAGGAAGATACGAGGAAACGTCTTAGAATACGGGTGTTCGTTTCTGATAACCACGATACAAGAGTCGATCTTAGTGTGGGGTTAGGACTATGTACGTGACTGCTGGGTGTATTTATTTACTTTTTTTTATTTGTTTGTAGACTTCAAGTGCGTGGACGAAGGTTTCTTCCCTCACCCCCGGGACTGCAAGAAGTACTTCTGGTGTTTGGACTCCGGACCTTCGAACCTTGGAATTGTTGCTCACCAGTTCACGTGCCCGTCTGGTAAGATTTATTTTTAACTTCTTAAAACAAAGTAGATATAATCCGATCTTAAATGGTGTAAAGATTGTAATAAGTTTGTCTATAGTTGGCGAAGACAAAATATCAAAGTTTCGAGAATTTGCAATAATTATAATTAACGCTAACAATCTAGCATGAGTTTTTTTTGATCGTAGAGACAAATTACACGGTATTTTTTTTGTAATAAACAAATCATATATTCCTTTATATCTAGATTTATAAATGTACAGTCATTTGAATCAAATTATTCGTCAAAAGTAAATTTAAATACTTCAAAACATCAAAGCCTTGTCAATCCAACAATCTATCTTCTTCAGGTCTCTACTTCAACAAGGCAGCAGACTCGTGCGACTTCGCGCGCAACGTCCTGTGCAAACAGCCAGCCGCCACAACCAAAGCTCCCACCAAGGCCCCCACCAAAACCACCACCAGAACCACTCCCAGCACCACTACTACTACCACCACCACAACTAGGAAGCCGCTTAGGATAAGCACCAGAAACTCTGTGCTGTTCAGGACTTCTACAACCACTACTCCTGAACCTGAGGTTAGTTATGCGACTAGTAAATAAAATTAAATGAAATTATTCATTGAATCCATAAAATGTCATATATTATTTAGATTCACACAAAGCTGTTTTCGACCGAGAAGAACGGGCAGGAAACTCTAGTGTTGCTCTTTCCATAATAAGTTTAGAATACATCATAAATGAGTTTTTTTTTTTTTTTTTTATTGCAAAGAATGGCTAGACGAGCAAGCCGTTCGCCTGATGGTAAGCGATACGACCGCTCATAAACAGTAGCAACATTCACTGCGCTCGCCATCCTGAGACATAAGATGTTAAGTCTCAATATGTCCAGTAGTTGCTCTGTCTACAATGTCCTTCAATCCGAAATACAACAGTGCATTAAGCAGTGTTGTTTCACGGGAGAAATAGACATTGCGGTGGTACCTACCCAGATGGCCGCTCACATATGAGAGACCTACCAGCTTTCAATTCAGTATTAAATTGTTAGTGTCAATCAGTGTTAAGGTGATCATTGGTCTAGACTCTAGACTATATGTGAGCAATTGTGATAACCTAAAAGACTTGGATTCGATTCTCAATTAGAATTTTTATTGTGAAAAAATATTCTTGTTACAATTTAAGCATTAGTTGCTATCTGATGATTGAAAATCTATGTTTTTACAGTCCGAAGAATATGAAGACGAGGTGGTGGAAGACTCGCTGGACGACGCTGAAGATCCCAAGGTTATCAAGGAACTTATTGATCTGATCAAGAAAGTTGGTATGTAATAGTCCTTCTCAATTTCATTGTTATTTCTCGTGGCTACGAAAGCTGTAAAGTAGTCGAAGCGTCGCCTCAAGAAATTAAAAAATATTTTTATTTTTTATTAATTTCTCTGTTATTCACACTTTGTATTTCAGAATTAAACAATTTAATACAGAACGAAACAAATATCCACATTGTCCACACTTACATCAAGGTGTTAAATTGAGTTTAGCTGCAACATGACTCTTGTTGAAAGTTGACGAAGTTTCGGAATTATTTGGTGATTATAGTTCGATGATTTGATGAAACCCTTCCGAGTGTACATACATAGAGAAGTTGCTTTTATCTGGACTGTACTTAAGAAGTATTCACTATCAAACTGTTTCCACTTGGAATCATCTACAGGAGTACTAAATACTCATGAATTGCTCTGTCCAGGTGGTATAGAACAGCTGGAGAAGCAGCTGCACCTGTCAGATTCACCACCGAGCACGTCCGACGGCCTCGCCACCACCACTCCATCCTCATTCAACAAGAAGCTTTACCAGAAGGTGCTTGAGAGAACTAGGGGAAAGAACAAGTGAGTTATGTACTGAATTCTGCTGTCAGCTGAAGACACTAATGGAGTATTATTAATCAAAATAACCCCTAAATTATACTGGTCCACTCCAGAACACGATCATTCTCTATTTCTAAGGGGTTATGCGTTAGTTTACGGTGCAGACCTCTAGAGGCTTTACTAATCTATTAAACTCTAAAAGAGGACCGTCATGTTACCTGCCGATAGTAATGTTCACGTTTAATTATAATGCAATAGAAATGAAGGAGTAACTTTTAAATCGTAGATGTCAATGCTCCTAAAGACTCAAATCCAGGTTCGACCCTATGTCTTCCTCCTTGGTTCTTTCTCTATTCAGACACAGGAATTTCACTGCTGAACATAGTCTTCCCTTAAGGATCTCCACATAGCCCTGTTGGAAGTGGCCTACATCCAGCCATTTAGTGCAACCTTAACCAGGTCGTCCGTCCAGCTTGTCCTCTTTGGTTCATCTAATTCTTATTAAACTATATGTATTTTTCATTCAATTTCAGATATGGTACCAACAGTATCTTAGAGAATGCGATTCAGAACAGTCGCCGAGCGCCGCAGAACCAGGGCATACCAGCGGATTCCGACAAGGACAAGCTATTGAGAAAGGATCGACCACAGTGAGTATAATGAAAAAACACATTGACATAGAATATTCCTAAAAATATTTTACTATTTTCATGCATTTAGGGAATGATTTCATGATTGTAAGATTTTTGAAATACATGTAGGATTTTAAAGAATAACATGGTTTAAAAAGGATAACTTTGATAAATATACAGTAAATCTTCTCGTTAAGAAATGTAAATAGTACAGGCGAAGGCGAACAGTAATTGGCTCAATCAACTAGGCTAAATCACTCTCGATCATTTTTTATAAGTGATCGGTACGATAAAATAAAAGCAAACATGTAACATACAAGAACGATAATCATTGATGAACTGCTATCAATTAAACCGAGCTGCGACTCCTAATTACTATATAATTACTGTATCTTTATTTTTTTTAAAAAGGCATCTCTGTTTGTTTTTGCCTATTCTCTAGCGATAATAATCTTGTAAACCGGATGGTATTAAAAAGTGTCTGAATCTAAACAATGTAAAACATTTAAAAGTTTCAATAAAGTATTTTCAATTTCATAAGAACACACCAAATCCCTTAAAACCACGATTATAATAATCAAATCCCACAGGTACACCACAATCAATCGCCAACGTCCCTCAACGTCCACCCCTGAACCCGAAGAAAGCGAGGAGTCAGATGAATCGGAGGAGGAGCAGCAGCCTTCCCCTAAGCTGAGGATAGTTGAGCCGACATCCAGCATCGGGACCACCACCAAGCAGTACGTGAACATCAGGCGTGCCAGGCCCACCACTTCTGACACTGCTGATGATACCGCTTCCAGGTTAGTTAATTACTACTATAATTTAAAAAGGATTTAAAAAAAATATCAGGTAGATTATTTGGATTGAAAAAGTTTGTACGATTAGTACTGATTTTTTTATATTGTCAAGTAATCAATCATACTCACGATTGTAGAGGAGGCCCGTTCCCTGCAGTGGGACTTATATTGGCTGATTCAGATAATTTTAAACTGTTCATGTTATTTAATTTAACATCAATATTTGTTTGTCATAGAAATGCCTTGTTTGAAAGACAAGAGACGCCAGCAGCAGCGGATACACCGAACACCTTGGATATACTCAGTGCAAGGAGGGAGAATGTTCCAGAATACGTGACGATCAGGAGACAACGACCTACCACCGAGGAGACTACCACTGTGCAGTAAGTATTTTAAGAATAAAAAATAATGCAAAATGTTAGTGATACAACGTTTTAAATGCATAACATTTTAAGAAGCGCATATGTCATTGGGACACAAATTGCAAAAAAACATCACTTTCAATTAGTTTCATTTAGCGTTGGATAATCATTTTTTCTCCCAATGCACACTGTTATTTAAATTGTATTATGGAAAGCAAGAAATAAAAGGCTTTTTATTTTATTTTTATTTTATTATTTATTTATTTAATCATTTTTTCTCTAAAATTACTTTTCTAAATTAGCAAACACAATAAATTTATTTTATTTCTTTTTACAGATATCAAAGCCCTGAACCAGAAGATGATGTACAGCAAACGGCCTTAGAGAAGGAGATCTCATCACAGCCCCAATATACTTCGATAATCAGAACTCGTTCTACCACAGTCCAACCTTCCGAAGAACCCACCACTCCCCAACCCACTGTAGCTAGAACCCGCCCCACCACACCTACATTCGAGGAACCCAGTAGTCCTGAACCCACCACCGTCCTTGCCGTCCAAATATCCTCGCTCCTTAACTCATTGAGCTCTGAAGTCGACACAATCCCGGAGACTACAGCTGCTCAAGCGACCGAGGCCGCTGTGCCCACGACTATTTCTACTACGACTAGTACAACTACAACTACTACTACAACTGCGGCTCCGTCCAGCGCGCCAACAAGAAGAACCATCTTGAGGCGCCGCGGACCTTCCTCCACTAGTACCGCGTCCACACCCGCCCCATCTCCATCGCCAACACAGGTGAGTCCAAGGATTTATGCATTCCGACGACGCCGGCCATTAGCTAACGTTAACGAAATTACTACGGACTCCGAGGAATCAGGTTTTTCTTCCAGAAGGATTAGGTCAACCACACCCGATAGTAGGGAGGTAGATGAACCGATTGATAGAGCAACTAGGGTTAGAGGTTTTAGGAGTAGGTTCCAAACTGCTCAACCTAAGAACGAAGATTCAGTTCAGGCGACAGTCTCACCTGCGCGTGGTCGATCAAGACCACAGATAAGTGCAGCTGAAATTAATTCTTTAAGTCCTGAAGATGATGCGCCACAATTCGTACCAAGAACTGAAAGACGATTCCGTATTAAAAGTGCTGCAGTAGAGGAAGTTTCTGATAGCGAGCCGGCAGCAGCTACTTTAGAAGTCAAGCGCCCCACTATTTTACCGAGAGGGCGAGGTAGATTTACTTTTAATACGACCGCTGAATCTCCTCCAGTAACGCCTGTCGGCTCAAATGTAGGACAAAGACGGCCCACGTTTGCTAGATTTACACCACGACCCTTCACAAGAATAACAAATGACGATAGTGAACCATCGTCCACACAAAGAATTGCGCCACGTCTGCCTTTTAGTAGAACTAGGCCCACTTCACCAGTTATTCAAGCCAGAAAGTTGCCTTTCCCCTCCCGAACGACTAGCACTACAACACCTGCACCAGAAGAAAGTGATGAAGATTTAGAAAACAAGAACGACGACATTTCTCTATCAGAAACGGCTATTGAAGAAAAAGAACACGAAGAAAATGAAGATATTGAAGAAGACTTCAACAGGAGAATTAATATTGAGAAAATAACAACTATTTCTGATAATTTCGAGGCAGTTGCGCCAACTGTACCATCTATCGTAGATGAATCAGGCAGGAAGAAATTTAGAGTGATCAGACGTAGACCGACTTCAACGACCGCTGCTCCTGTGATTGAACCATCCAGCGAGTCGCCTTCACCAGCACCACAAAGAGTACGTAAAATCATACGCAAGAAAATAAAACCCACTGAAGAAGAACCAGCAATAATTGCAAAATCTATCGGTTCACTCAACTCAGGTAATGAAGGGAGTTCGCCCACGATCTTTAATTACGGTGAAAAAACTAAGAGTCCGGTCGCTTTGTCCCCTACCACTGTGCCTCCTACTACGACAACTACAACAGAACAGGTCACCGAAAAGGTCGAGGAAGTGACTGAAGTACCCACTGACGAAAGCCCAAAAGTGAGCGAACCGGTCAAAGAACAATCAGATGATATTCAGAAGCCTGAAGATGAATCTGTTGAGGAAAAGCAAGAAAAAGAAGTTGATAAAGAAGAAAAAGAAGATGTTAATGAACAAGATGTAAGAGAACCAGAACAAGTGAAGATAAAGGAAGTAGTAGAAGAAGAACAAATTGAAGACAAAGAACAGCTCAAAAACAACAATGATAAAAAGGAACTAGAGGAAGCAAAACTTGAAGAAAAAAATGTAGAACAAACAACTGTTGCAAGTACCACTTTGGAAGCTAAACCCGAGCCCGTAGTTAAACAAGCAGAAGAAAAAACTGAATCAGAAGAAAAGACTGAATCAGAAGAAAAATCTGAATCAGAAGAAACCGAACTAAAAGAACCCACGACAACAGAATCAACTGTGACAGAAACTGGGGAAGATCAAACGGGCACTACAACGGTGAGCACAACTCCAGTACCTTCACCAACGCCACGAACCAGATTGCCTTATAGACCACAGAAAAGACTGTTTACTTCCACTACACCTTCTTCCATACCTTCAAGCAGCAGAACATTTAGTCGTAAATATAATCCAGGAGCATACACCAGCCCTGCTACAGTAGAACGCGAACCTTTCAGGCCTTCAACAAGGCGACCTGTCCCTTCCAAATTTTTCACAAGAAAACCATTCACACCAAGAACAACACCAAGATATGAAGAGGAAGAAGAAGAAGAAGAATATAACGAAGATGAGGAACTTTTAGAAGAAGAACCAGAAAATCCGTTCGTTTTTGTACCACAAACTCAATTGTTTACGAGAAAACCTGACGATCTAGAAGAAAGCTTTAACGAAGACGAAGAAAATGAAGACTCTGAGGAGTTACTGGAGGAAGAAGAGGACGTTCCTGAAGATGAGGAACCTCAGAACAGATTCACTTCCACGACAAGAAAACTCTCCTTTAAACCTAGAATAGTCAACTCGAACACATTCAGAACTTCCACGTCGACAACAGAAATACCGAAACGTTTTGGCGGCTCTCAAAATAGAACTGGAGCTATTCCGAGATTTGGCAGCAACAAACCCGTTAATAACACTAAGAAACGAGTCCAAAATGTTCCCAAAGGATATAACTCCCCAGTTGCCGCACCAAGACCTAAGATTACCAGCCCTGCAATAACTGAAACGCAGAATATTACAGAAAAATCAAAGGAAATCACAACTACCACTGCTTCGATTTTCAATGAACCTGAAATTACTACTACGCAAGACGATGATTACCTGTCGATGACGGAAGCCATTACAACAATATCTGATAATATAAAGAGAACAAATACTATTGAGAGCGAAACCGCAACTGAGCAAATGGAAGTCGATACGAGGCCTGATGATTACTTAGAAAATACTGAAGCAGCCACCAACACACCGACTACGCAAGCCTTAGAAACTATTCCTACACAAGAAACAACAGTAGTGCAGACGACACCTAGTACAACTACTGTATTAAATACTGCAGCAACTGATACTACTGTCTCTACCACTACTACCACTACCACTACCACCACGACAACTACAACTACCACAACACCATCACCACCCATAATCAAAACTCAATTTGACAAGCTGTACTCAGTAAGCCGTGTTGTTGAAGTGTCGTCTAAACTAGACAAGCATCGGTTAAATAAAAACAATGAAACGACACTTATTGAAGAAGGAAAGATTGTGGTTGAAAAGAAACCAGTGGTAGACAAAATCGGTGAAGTTAGCCGATTCAGTCTTATCAAAATTGTAGAAGATGAAATACCGATATACTTAACTAAACTCGGTCATGTATACCCGGTGGATAATCCTCCAGATAATCCAATAAGGATTGACGAAGCCAGAAACGCTAGAGCTTTGAACTCCAACACCTACCCCGAAGCGCCTAAGGAGAATCTTGTTGCATCTGAAAGCATAAATGAAGCCTACCGTCACATCAATCCTATTTCAGTCCATCATGTCACCAAAAACCAGGTCGAACATGTCCCTAGCGATGATTTCTTGAGTTATATTAACGATGACAAGAAAGATAAGTTGCAAGAAGACCCGCTTTTCGCTCAATGGCAGTTTATACCCGCTGCATACGAAACAGAGAGGGCAAAACAAAACCGAGCTCCTAAAAGCTATGAGATAATAACTCCACGGTCTATGCTGACTAACCCTTCAACTTTGCCATTAGAAGCTCTTTTTAAAACTGAACAACCCATCATGGCTAAGAAAGTAAATGAACCCAATGAGCCATTTATCGTTTACTCTTCATCTGGAGCAAATGAGAAGGAAATTGTTGATAAACAACTAAGTGAATCCAAATCTGAACCAAGTCACAATATTGTGACGTTCGCTAAAGGCCAGCAGTATAGCGGAGCGCCCTCGTTCGAACAAACTACACAGAAATATCTTACCAGTGTGTCTGTCTCAACAACAACTGAAAGTACGACTTCAGTTCCCTCAACAACGACGACAGAGGGTACAAGTCCCATAATAGAGTTATTGACGACACAAACAACACCGATACCCACAACAACATCTACTACGACAACGACTACAGAAGCTCCAACAACAGAATTGACGACGGAAGAAACAACAACATTAAAACCATCTCCTCTTGATCTTAAAAGAAATAAATTCGCGTTCCCTAGAAGGCCTATTATTAAATCTAATGTAACTAGAACGCCACCAGCGCCCCGAGTGATAAAGAAAGCTAATTCTACAATATCACTAAATCAAATACAAAAATCGAACAAAACATCGTCCTTCTCAAAATCTAGGTTTACAGCCAACAGGGCCCAAAACGTACCAGTAGATGCTAGGAAAAAGACAGGAAACCTTAAACCGACTACAAAAAGCTACACTACAGAAGCACCCAGGACAACAACCGAGAGAAAATTATACTTCAATCAATTAAGGCCTGGTTTCCAAAGGCCTACTTTCGTACCGAGAAAAATCACGCCCCCACAAAACAGTGATACTTAATTAATGACTAGATTAAACTGGATAGTAAGCGGTTCAAACTGGTTTTAACCAGTAATCTGGCCATAACCCTGTTGATTAGAATTTTGTTAAGTAAATTATGATTCCGGAGTCCGCGTGTTTCGTTAAATTATTAACAATAATGAGATTTTTATTTTACTAATGGCCGGTAGTGTGTTAAATACAAACGTATATATTTCTGTAGTCATATTAGGTTTCATAGCTTTAATCTAGGTTTACATGGAAGTTTTTTGTACCAAAAAATGTATATTATTAATATGTTAGTCTGTTTTGGTATAGCAAAGGCTTTCTAACCAACAAATTGTCGTAGGTTATCGTAGTGTTAAAATTATTTAAAACTTATAATATTGTGTAGTTTTATAAATGTTACCAACAAATGTAAATATGAGAGGTAGGCACGGGATTTTTTCTATGTAATGAATGGAGTTTTGTAACAAAATGATATTAAAGGATTGTAATAAAGTATTAGTGATTATGTTTTACGTTTTCTTTAGTTGTAAGTTTTATATGGAGACACGCGATTTAAATCCTCCTTACAATATTATGGAGCATATTTTGTCTACATGAAAATAATTCGAGCTTTAAGGTAAGTACAATTGTTTGAACATCTGTTATTACATTTTATTAGGCTCACGAAGGTAAAGTCTTTAATAGGGCAACGATATACTTATTCACAATGCACCACAACATTATGGATAGTATAAAAGAGAATAAACGATTAAATAAACGACTGAATTGATCTACAAACAAGGCAATTAAGATAGCCAAGGTAGGTATGACTATAAGAACAAATAAAGGATTTTATCTTGGCCATTGTGCCTTTATTTACTATCAAAACATGTGCTCAAATGACATTCTTAAACCACTTTGCAACATCTTGATCTTTGAACGGAATCACTATTTTTTGTTACAATAATTCAACTAGTACTGAAATATTAAAACCAGTTTTTATTTCATTAAATAACCACATGCAGTGTCGACTGTCATAAGATACTGACTTTAAACTAGAAGAAACTTTTTAAATCTCAAAACGGAAACTCTATAGTCGAATAAAAAAAATTTTTCATTGCAAGCATTGAACTTGTATCTCTGAATTGAATGAAACTAGTGAAAACCTTAAACAAACTGCCTTTTTTTTCAAAGCATTATATAAATAAAATATGCAACAAACTTTCTATATTTGTATAAACAAAGAGTACATACAAAATATCAAAACAATACATCAGTTTGACACGTGAGTGTGAAAAAACTAAATAAGAACCGATTGTATGCCGAGCTATTGTTAACCAACTATTGTAGCCGATGGCGACTGTGTGAAGCAAAAACTTGATGATCACAATAAATACACTTTGAAAGCGAATCTAAACAATTGCATTGGATTTTGCAGTAATCATGCGCCATTTTTAATTAAATGACAATAGATCAAACGTCAAAGTTTCGCGCCTTTTTTGCCGTTTCCCGCCTTCGTATTTGTTATTATGAGTAAATAAAATACAATGTTTTATACAACTTTTATTCAAGGAATCATTTTTATTTCTACCTTTGGAACACCACTTGATGATACCTACAACTACTTTATTTATTAATACTTGTAATATGTGTTTAAAGAAAAGAAAAAGTATTCTTCTTCTTTGGTTTTGTCCATGAGCGGTCGTATCGCTTACCATCAGTTGAATAGGATGCTCACCTCGTACTTAATTACTTAGCAATAAAAAAACAGGACATTAATAATGTCCTTAAGGTTTTTAAGACATCAAATTACCATCACCATACTTAATTAAACTCTTATTCATTAGAAATGGTCAAACAACATCCGCCATTGACTATTACCTTATTCAATAACGATACAAATCAGTTTTTGCCGAGATTGCTCAAACTAATAGCCGTTATAATGATACCGTGGTCATGTGAATCGAAATAGGCCCTGCATTTGGTCCAGTCGCCCTTCACTTCACTTACCTTAGCCTAAACCCAGTTTTCGGCACACTGCATAAAGTTATTTGCAAAATAAATGGTAGAAAATGTAGCGTTGAGCTTGCAACACCGTGTAGTTTCTCCACGATTTTTGTTAGCATTTGTAATTGTAGCATTGATATATAAATCAATTACACGCTTTATTTTATCACCTGTTTTTATATTTAGTCTACAGCGCAATTATTTTTGTGAATTAATCAGAATTAGCCTCATTATTGATTAGAGAATGGAAATGTATTTATTTTTAGTGTACTGCGCAGTGCATATAATTGAAAACAATGTAGATCTAAGAATAATTTACAAAAAGTACAAGTTCTTATCACTCTAGGCAATTTAGGATTTTTAGGATATTATTATGTTCTGACAAGGCTTACGCTGATTTTTTAGCCTTTTTGGCTGCATGCCTTGGGTTAGGAATCGATTATGTGTAGTTTATCACACTAAACAGAATATTTTTTTCGTAAATTGACCATATTTTTAAATTGAATATCATAGAATCAATAAGTATGAATATTTAGCATCGCCTGAAATCAATAATCTAATGCTTTGGAACCTTGTGGACTCTGTTCTTTTGTCTGGCATGACTACAACAATACAACCTAAGGATCTTTGAGAAAAACCTACAGTTTCCTTCAAAGTTGGCATCACAACAATAACTATGGTTTTATAGATGTTTATGGGCATCGGTGACCAAATACCATCAGGTGGCCCGTCTATTCCTTAGCCTCCTATTCTTCAAAAAGTTCTCTAGATTTTGTCTGTTGTTTTTCATTTGCATTTATAAGCTATTTATATTTGTACAAGTTTTCTTTTGTTATTTCTTTTAGTATCCATAAACCTTTAAAAGTAAATCAAGTTTTGCATCTCGTTTACTTACTTTCTCCATCTTGAATACAATTTTCTTACCTCACGTCTTGTTAGCGTAGGGATAATTGTTTACATTTATTTCTTATATATTCCAAAATACCTCAGTGCCTTAAATCGAAAGTCTTCGATAGTTGTGTGTTGCCA
This sequence comes from Hyles vespertilio, assembly GCA_009982885.2. NCBI lineage: Eukaryota > Metazoa > Arthropoda > Insecta > Lepidoptera > Sphingidae > Hyles > Hyles vespertilio. Next base: position 19,361,875 of record CM042811.1, read on the forward strand.
GTGATGACTTACGGCACCGAGACGTGGCCTCTCACTATGGGCCTTATTAGGAAGCTCAAAGTCACTCAACGAGCTATGGAGAGGGCTATGCTCGGGGTTTCCCTACGAGATCGAATCAGAAATGAGGAGATCCGTAGGAGAACTAAAATAACCGACATAGCCCACCGGATTAGCAAGTTGAAGTGGCAATGGGCAGGGCACATAGTGCGGAGATCTGATGACCGATGGGGTCGGAAAGTGCTCGAATGGAGGCCACGTAGCGGAAAGCGCAGCGTAGGACGTCCACCCACAAGATGGTCCGACGACCTGGTAAAGGTCGCGGGACGTCGCTGGATGCAGGCTGCCTCCAACAGGTCTCTGTGGAAATCATTGGGGGAGGCCTATGTTCAGCAGTGGACTTCCTTTGGCTGATGGATGGATGGATGGATTTCTTATATAATATAATATGTAAAATAATAGTAATAAATACATCCAACAGTCACACAAATAGTCGTGATCCCACACTAAGTTCGAGTCTTGTGTCGTGGGTATCAGGAACTACGAGAGGATTTTCAGTCTCACAAACACCAAGACTCAATACATATGGTTCACACAAACATTATGTATAGATGCAGGGATCAACTCGGCGACCTCTCGTTTCAAATCCGGCGTGTAACCAACTGTGCCACATAGGCCACATATGAGTTTAATGCTCAATAATAAAAATACCTAGTCCTAACCACGCAATAAGATATCTTGTCTAGTTTCACATGTATAAATCTTTATGAATTCGCAAAACCCAAATTTAGGCGTTGTCTATCTGTATCTGTTACACAAACATTATGTCACACGCGGGAATCGAACCCACGGCCTCTTCAAACCAACTCTTTATTGAACCTGTCGCATTTAAACTTCTCCCTTTAAAACAAACGCGGATAATACCAATAAAACCACACATATTTTGTTTGTGTTTTGAAATGAGATTCTGTGTCGTGAACAGAACAAGAAAATATATGAGATCATTTATTTCCAACGTTGAGGGCCAAGAAACATAAGATACATATCAAATTAATCCTTTGCGAGAGGACGTTTGTATTCAGATAGCATCTATAAATAAAGCTTGTCTCATCGCGTTAGCAAATCGGCTATTTATTTTGCTCATCATTTATAGATATAGTATAGAACTAATGGTTTATTATTGCTAAATTGTATAAACTCTAGTATATTCAAGATTCTATTTGCAATGAAGTATTAGCTTGGTGATCTCCACCAATTAAAACCTACAGCAGACACCAGCATCTCCCAAAATGTGTTCTTATGCTCCTACGATTGCTGATAGTAGAAATAAAGTTTATTATTATAATTTATTCATTGAAAGTTTGTTGAACGTATGTATCAAGCTTAAGTTTGCAATGAAGAATTCATTAATATTTGCCACCGTATTTCGTTTGTACTTATACTTTTTGTCTCTGAAGGAATATGCAAATATATTACTTTGTGCCATCCATTTTCATCTATCTTACATATCGCCATACAACAGAAAAACAATTGATGAGTTTTTGCAGAATCCAAATACATCACGCAAACTGGGGATCGAACCCAGGACCTTATGATTTGAACCAGACGATTATCATTTTGCATAAATAAATTATTTCCTATTTAATACCTAGTTTTATCTATCTGCTAAGCATTGATACTAACATCGCGTGACCAGATTGCAAGGGTTTCCAAACCGCGCATTACATGCTTTCCACTGATTCGGCTCTTCACTTGCGAAACTCGTGTTTCTATATAGAAATTATTCTTTTGAAACTAATGTGGATTGTGCAAAATGGCGGCAAATTCGGATTGAGTCGGCGAGTCTTAATTATGTATGCGTGTAGAAATGTCTAGAAATTGATTGATATGAGCTTAGGAATGTAATTTGTTCTGAAATGTTGTTTGGAAATTCTTCCGATTTTGATCTAAATTTTCTTGAAAATAATTAATATATCTAGAGTAACCACTACCTATTCTTATAAGTATTTATCAATATTTTGTCACTTTACTCAAAGAGATAGGGAATACAGGACAGGTTAATAAAGAAAAGACGCAAATTGACTTGTTTTATTATGCATATCTCTCGTCATAAAGTTATCTTTCATTTATTTTTTCTTCAATAATTCATAAACATAAAACACGATCCGCTATTATGACATTTCTTGACCGCCATCTTCTTTTTCTTTTATTACGACATATATTTCCCCGCCTTTTTTTCTTTTTTTCCTCACGTGATGTCACCCGAACCGTATAAACACAGCATTTGTCTGATGAACATCTGAAACAATAAAAAGAAAACATTATTTTCTCTGCAAATCTCAAATTAAATTAAAATAAAAAACACAGTCTTATACAACATATTTTTTTAATCAATTGTCGTTAGTTAATTAAGATAAATGACAGTCTTAAAAACCATGTGGTTTTTTTTATTTAAATGAGACACAATTCTTTGTTACGCAACAGACCACACTACGTTGGATAATATCGAATCATAGACAATTTGCGCGGGAGAAAGCTGTTCTTGTCCGGTTTGCTCAGTCAATATTGACACTATAAACGGTGAAAATCAAACGTTTTTCACCAAGTCACGCTTGATGATGTTGATGTAACCATAAAAAGTCGTCTGTGCTAAATATTTGACAGCAATAATTACCACAAACTTCGCAATCGATGTGGCTGTATACTTGTTTTTGTGTTGCCTATTTTTTTTTTCTTTTTAATTGGTAGTTTTTTTATTGAGTATGTTAGGCCATGCATGTCTTAATTTATACAGACTAGAATGTTGTAAATTATTTTGTTATTGCAAAAATGTCAAAATAACCTAGTTATGCCAATCATCAATTAATAAATTATTGGTATGTCTAACTATCCACAACCGCTAACTATCCACAATTTATGGTATAAAGGAAACCTAAGTTTAATGGAGAGCGTATGTCTGATGGTATGTTTGTTGGGCAATCAAGGCGCGGTCACTTTAAGGATGGGCCTATGTATTGAGTCATTATTCTAGAGGGCTTTACATTAAACAAGTATAATGATTAATGACTGCATGTAATGGTAAATCTGAGACAATCCAAGTCTTCCTTCTGGCTGCCTTCATACCACCCTTAAAGTAAATTTTGCATGTTAACGAAATACTGATATTTCAATAAATATACCTATACGAAAAAAAAATGCCCATTTAAAATCTTTAAATACTACTTTCTTTTTTTCGTAGGTAATTACGAATAGACGTATAGAATTAAAATTAAATACGTAAAATATACGTAGTTTAGACTGTACGGATATGTTCAGATTTTCAAATCGAACCAAATATAAATCTTTAAGTAAACACTTTAAATATGGATTACTTGATTTAATGTCTCAAAATGTCTGCGACTAAACATAAATTGCAAAACATAATCATTAACTTCTAGAAAAAATATCATGAATTGTAAATCGTGGTTGTATTGCTTATTTCATTCAAGTATTTCCTTAGATTATGTAAGAAGTGTTGAAATTTTAAAACGTATGATTAAAGTAACACTCATATTGCCTTATGAAAATATAGCTCCAACACGAAATATATTCGGAAAGGCGAATAAAAATGAACGTTTAGACATAATCCGATGATTAGATTTCCAAGAAAATGATTAATATAAGGCCCAGTCCCTCTTAATCGTACTATTGTTTGTAGAGGAAGCCCGTGACTTACAGTGGCACGTATATAGGCTGATACAGAATTATTTCTTATACAACTTTGAAACACAAATTACAAAATAATAGGATGATTTCTATGGTATATAAAGTCAATCAACCCACACTAGGCCAGTGTGGTGTTTTATGGTTTAACCCCTCTTAATCACAGCTGCTATTACCGTAGCTACGTTATTCAAATTGACTCGTAATTATCCTTTAATCGTGTGTTTATTTTGACGCTTCGACAATATTCTAAATCGATTTTTTTTTGTATCACCTCATATACGTCCCACTGCAGGGCACAGGCCTCCTCTACAATCGACAGTACGATTGAGAGTGGTTAGGCCATATAGTCCACCACGCTGGCCTAGTGCGGGTTGGCGGACTTACATACCATAGAAATTTTTATAAATCGCTATGGTATGCAGGTTTCCTCACGATGTTTTCCTTCACCATTTTAGTGCGTGGTGATTGACTATCAATACACACATGACACGCGTGCGTGGTGGCCTGTTGGTAAACGGACTAGACGCGACTGCCAACATGTTCACGGTGGTCGCGGGTTCGAATCCCAGGGCACACCTCTGACTTTTCGAAAAAAATTAAACCAATTTAAATATTATCAAATTATTTTTTTTAAATAAATTATGACCCTAAATGACATGTGTATAATTTGACGCTATATAATATTTTGGATCGTAAAAAAATACAATATTTTAACGCCTGTCAAATCATATATTTTAACTGGAAGATATCTCGAATCACAAGTCTCCAAGAAGCCGTGCTGAAAACCTTATGATCTACATTCATTGCCGATAGATCGATGAAGTAATAAAACAGTTGCTGTGCAGCTTTTCGCCTGTATGTAGGCAAGTGGCGCAACGCTGACCGTAATAAAACTAGTTATAATTAGCTTCCTGTCCCTCCGACACACCTCTCTCATACGAGCATCAATCACATAAACTTAATAAAACCAACTTCGATCAAATATTTGGTCGAAAAAACCCTTCGATCAAATCTACACTAGATTATAAGTAACGGCCTAAAAAACGGCAAGAGAAATAAGAGCACAAATGAGCGTGTGCTCTTATTTGTTTTTAGTATGGTTCAAACCATAATAAATCTTAATTAAAGGAATAAAGTTTATCCTCACCTGACGTTGATTAAAATTTAAGACTTGTTGCTACATCTCGTAGTAGTAGTACCGTAGAGTATATATATATATATATAGAGGGAGCGCTGGTACTTCAAAAACGTAGATAAAAATGGTGGTGCCGGGCCACCTTTTTCTGCCCTCCTACTGGCTAATATTTGAACAGGTTGTGCAACATACATAAATTATTTGAAAAAAAAAATTAAAAATAAATAGTTTAGGTATATTTAATTTCACTCAAACTCGTTTTAAAAGGATAATAGCTAAATATAATTTCGGCTATCAAAGAAATTTATAACAATTTATTGCTAAATAATTAATTCAATTTTCGCTAATATAGGAGCGCTACCAACATTATAAAATAAATAAATAATAAAATAAAAAAGCCTTTATTCCATTTTCCTTTGATTCTGTTACATTTTTTGACATTTGTTTGTTAGTGTTTGTTAGTTATTTGCTTATAGTCTAATTGTTAATAAGAATTAGTTTTGGCTATTGGATATGGACCCCTCTTCGGGTGAAGGCCTCCTCCAGTCTTTTCCATGCATCTCTGTCCTTGGCGATAGATTGCCAGTCCTTCCCTATAAATTCGGTTATATCGTCAGCCCATCGTCTTTTCGGTCTTCCTACCCTTCTTTTGCCAATTGGCCCTTTCCACATTGTAGTATTGATTGTCCATCTGGCTTCTGTGTATCTCGATACGTGGCCTGCCCACTGCCATTTCAATTTTAGGGCTTGTGTGAGGGCATCTGTAATTTTTGTTTTCTGTCTGATTACTTTGCTCCTGATTTTTTGTATTTTTCTTAAGTTTAGAATACTTCTCTCCATTGCTCTTTGTGTTGTTGTGATTCTTCGTTTTGCCGATGTAGTGTATATCCAAGTGTGGCAGCTATACAGTAGAGAAGGCAATTTAACCGAAAAACTTGATCTATTTGAATACATACGGTCCCAACATAATATGGTACGTGCCTTGTATCATAGGTGTTAGAAACTGAAGGAGACAAGACTTATTACAAATAGACCCGAAACAATATTCATCAAACATTTTTCTCTGATGATAAAAAGAACTTACAAGACTTAAAAAAAAAAGGAATTTCCTTAAGTGACCAAAATTTTTTCCAGGCTATGTTTGTTCTTCTTTCAATTTCATCTTCATTGTGCGTTTTCAAAAATGATATTTGTTTGCCTAGGTATATGTAGCTGTGGACATAGTCTATAGTTTTTTGCTTTACTTTAATGGGCCGTTCTATGCTGTTTGTCACAATTTTGGTTTTTGTAGCATTCATCTCTAATCCTACTTGTGAGCTTGCTTGGACAAGAGAGCAAAGCATATATCTTGTAATTCATTTGCTGTTTCAGACAGTATAACTATAGCGTCCGCGAATCTGAGATGGCTTAGATAGCTGTTGTTTATTTTTATGCCTCTAGTTTGCCAGTCTGTGTTTTGAATTACATCTTCTAAAACCGCAATAAACAATTTAGGTGATAGGGGGTCCCCTTGTCTGACACCTCTCTCAATATTAATAGCTTCCCCCCTAGATTCTAACATGACATTACTTACGCTGTGGTTGTATATGTATTTAATAATATTTATATATTTCGAATTTATATTTAGTTTTTTTAATGATTTCCATATGGAATTGTGACTTATGCTGTCAAATGCTTTGCTGTAATCAATAAAACCCAGATAGAATGGCTTGTTAAATTCTTCGTATCGTTCTAAAACTTGTTCCAGTGCTTGAATATGGTCTAGTGTGCTAAACCCAGAGCGAAAGCCAGCTTGTTCTATTGGTTGTGCATTTTCAATATATTGTGTTATGCGTTTCAGAATTATAGATGAGAATATTTTGTATATGTTTGCCAGTAAACTGATTGGTCTATAGTTGTTGATATCGAGAGGGTTTCCTTTTTTATACCGGGTATCTCAAGACTGCTACCGAAAACGAAGCCGGGTGGTAGTTTTAGTGGCTACAAACACAATGCAATTAAAAATTTCGCTTAGAAACGCGACAATTATTTTTTATGATTTTTTAAATATCGTCATTTTTGGGTGGTAAATCCATAGATTTTGCTAAAATAATAATTTAAACTCTCTTATATCTTAGAGTATTTATAAATTAAAGGGTATACACTATTATTTTAGGAAAAAATGTATTTACCACCAAAATATGGCAATAGGAAAAAAATTACAAAAAAAAATTGTCGCTTTTTTTTGCAACTTTTTCTGTTGCATTGTGTTTGAAGTCGCTTAAACTACCACCCGGCTTCGTTTTCGGTAGCAGTCTTGATATACCCTGTATAATAGTATGATGTCTGACATGCACTACTGGATTTTGGCTACCAACATTACGAACAAGAAAATATCTACGTTTCTCAAAACGCGAATGTATGACAGCGCTCCCTCTATATATAAATACTCTAAGTGTATAACCAACCTCGGTCACTTTTGGCGTATGATTCCGAACCCTGTGTTTAGTATATTACATTTGATCGAAAAAACTATACTAATTTCTTAAAAAAAATTATCTTAAATTATCCCAGAGTGGACTTGGATCTGAAGGAATATTTTTTTTTCGTTATTGATAATTGATTATTACAGAAGATCGGCGTAGAATAATGTCTAAACCCTTTGAATTGTTAGAGTCAGCATGGGTCCCCATGCTTGCTCGGATGTATTGTGCTTAGTGTTTGAAATCCCTAATATGAAAAGACGGTTAGATCTCTGAAAAGAAACAAACTTTTGTGTACTTAATCCTTACTTAATCCATTATTATATTGTAGAACAAAAACTTTTAAAAACTACAGTATTTCAAGACAAGACATTATTATTCTTGATTTTTTACCCAATTTATAAAACGTTCTGATAACCTGACGACTTTAAAAGCTATTTTTGGATTAGAAAGCATTCAATCTCATCTTTACCTGTTATATAATTCAATAAACTCATCTCAGTGAAAACCTGCCTTCTCTTATAACATATTATGTAAAGCGATAAGCACATTACCTTATAAATAAACACGTACTGTACCGGACTCATATTAGCACTTCTTATATTATTTTGAGGCATGCTTAGTCAGTAGCTCTTTAACTGTTTATTTAAAACTATTCTATCCATATCATATAACATTGGTACTTGATATTGCCTCAGTGGCGCTACTATGGTACGACACCAATACAGAAGACTCAGGTTCGAATCCCGAGTTAAGCAAAATGATAGTGGATTTTTCTATTAATTAATAACTTGGAGTCAAAAATTGGTGGCTAATATGGTGATAGGCTCGACTCCTATCACATCGTTGGACGGAACATTCAGGCAAAACGTGAGTGTTCTGCTTACACCTCTGCTTAACCCGTTTGGGAAAAAGGCGTGAGTTTATGTACGAATGGTACCCCATAATACTCCAGTATTGAGCACGGGACTTTTCCACTATCTATTATAGTTCAATAGACAAGATTTAGACTATACCATCACACTGGTTTGGGGTGGGCTAATAAACTTCACATACCATGGAAACTCCTGTAGTGGTATCTATGGTAAGCATGCGCGCATACTATATCCTATTGATACATAATTACATAGGTACTTAAGCGTTAAAGATTGGTAACAATTTACACAAAAGGTTTTACTCCTGTCTATAAGTATCAAAATTCCCATTATTTTGGAGAACTAAAAAGCTATTCATTAAAGCAGTCAAATTAATCTTTATAATGTTAGGAAACAAAAGGCAATTATATTATTTTAGTCATCATTAAAACTCAAAACGTAGTTATATTTGATTTACAACTAAATAAATATTAAGACAGGTAGCTTTTCATCTGTTCAAGCAAAGTGTAAGAAAACATTGGTTATGAGAAGTTGAGACACGTAGCGTTATATAATGCTCATTACGATGAATTGTAAGAGGGCTGGTAGAGACAGTAACCGGAAGAATTATTGAAATTAATTTAATTAATTACATACATAATCGTCACGCCTGTATCAAAAAGGGATAGGTAGATGCTCGATTCTGACATATTACTTTCGCTTCATCCACTTTCATCAACTTTCGGGGTACTTTTGACCTGACCCTTGTTGAAGGTATCAACGATTTGGATGGTGTAGGTTCGATGAGGTCGACCCCTACCGACATTTATCAGTGAGACGTAAATCTGTGGTAACACTTCAGAATATTGCACGGTGATCTTTAAATTAAAGATTTTATATAATTCCATACTTACATTTCTTCTGTAGGTATTGTTAACGTGGAATCCAGAAGCAGAGAAATATAAATGAAATGTTTTATCTTGACTGATGTTTGCCTTCCTTGAATATACTTTATTCAATATTCATTTAAGTTTGCAATTGTATGCCTAATACCCCTTTCCTCTTTCTGACTTTATTCTTTCCCACTCCCCTCCCAATTTTATGGGCTGGCAACACATACATGGCCCAAGTGTTATAGACTATTAGATGACCTGCTTGGTGGTTTTCCGGACCCAAGGTTTAAAAAAAATGGTACCGCGCCGTTGATTCAACTTAAATAATAACAAAAATATTTACCAACAAATGTTATTATCCAGAGAGCCATAAAGGTGCTTTTTAAGTTTATTTTAGTTTTATCAAAACATGTGACAACCCCAGCAGGAAGTGAGAATAAATAATGTTTGAAATGTGCAGTAAATAAATATGCATTATTAAGATGCATTAGTATGCGGCGCTACGCAGGTTATTAGTAGGCATTGCCACAATGGAAACTAACCGGAAAACTTGATCTATTTGAATACATACGGTCCCAACATAATATGGTACGTGCCTTGTATCATAGGTGTTAGAAACTGAAGGAGACAAGACTTATTACAAATAGACCCGAAACAATATTCATCAAACATTTTTCTCTGATGATAAAAAGAACTTAAGACTTAGTATTATTTTATACAAAAATCTTAGACTTTATGAAAAATCATTATAATTTAGAATACAATTCGTTTCTTCAAAAACATATTTTATAAAAATCTAAACATAATCACAGCAAAGATACAAGAATTCAATTAAATAAAAAGAATCGTGTCAGAAATTCTAAATAAAATCAGATTAATTATATCTATATTATGGAAATCGAACCCACGACCTTATGTTTTTAATCCGGCTGAGATAGTGTATCCTTGAGCTTGTTACTTCGAATCGGATTCGTTTTGCACCTAAAGGTTCGGCCCTCGAGATACTCTAAGTACATTGACTTGTGTTCAATTTATCAGAACTGACCTAATCTTGGACATGAATTGTGATTGTACGAAGCTGTTTTGTGGATAAATTTGTACCTGTTACAGTCTACACGCAATATTTCTAATTTTAAATTATGTTTCAAATAAGTTTAATAAACCACACTAAGACAATGTACTAATTTGAAAAATACTAAATAATTATAAATTACTACTCTTTATCACTTCATCAATTTGAAAGAAAAACAGCCCAAGGACACCATTTTCCCTAGAATATTAATTAACAAAATTGATAAATATTAATTTAAATACATCAATAATATGCATTCTTCTTCTTCTTCGAGTCAATGGCTCAATTATGATAAAGATATTTAAATTCTTCCGACCAAGCAGATCGAACTTCGACATAAATACGAGTATATACTTCATCCGAAAAAAAATAGGAGTATACTGGGTATCTCAAGACTGCTACCGAAAACGAAGCCGGGTGGTAGTTTTAGTGACTACAAACACAATGCAACTAAAAATTTCGCAAAGAAACGCGACAATTATTTTTTATGATTTTTAAATATCGTCATTTTTGGGTGGTAAATCCATAGTTCTTGCTAAAATAATTATTTAAACTCTTTTATACCTTAGAGTATTTATAAATAAAAGGGTATACACTATTATTTTAAGAAAAAAATGTATTTACCACCCAAATATGGCCATATGAAAAAAATAACAAAAAAAATTCGTCGCTTTTTTTTGCAACATTTTCTGTTGCATTGTGTCTAAAGTCGCTTAAACTACCACCCGGCTTCGTTTTCGGTAGCAGTCTTGATATACCCTGTATAATGTCAAATTTCGTTTAACAGTGAATAATATGAGGTTTTCAAATGATAATGTTGATGTTCTAAATTCAAATTAAATATATACATATTTTTCTAATAATCCTTACAAAACTTAAACTTGCAAGGTGTTTCGATTTTTGTAATGAGAAGTATATTTCAATATGCATTACAATATAACGGGTATATCAAGACTGCTACCGAAAATGAAGACGGGTGGTAGTTTAAAAAAAATTTCAAAAAAAACGCGACAATTTTTTTTGTTATTTTTTTCCTATGACCATGTTTGTGTGGTAAATACATTTTTTCCTAAAATAATAGTGTATACCTTTTATTTATAAATAATCTAAGGTATAAAAGAGTTTAAATTATTATTTTAGCAAAAACTATGGATTTACCACCCAAAAATGACGATATTAAAAAAATCATAAAAAAAAATTGTCGCGTTTCTTTGCGAAATTTTTAGTTGCATTGTGTTTGTAGTCACTAATACTACCACCCGGTTTCGTTTTCCGTAGCAGTCTTGAGATACCCAGTATTTATTTCAACCCTACATAAGATTGTCATAATGTAGTATAAACGGGTATGAAACAAAATAAAGAGGATTTCACTACATGATGAGGTAATGTCAATAAGGATGTTGAAAGTAATTTGTTATTGAGAAGAGTTTTAGAAAGTGCGGAAACGATAACCGGTGTATGCGACAACTTTTTCTCAAATTTTAATGATCTCTTTGAAACCGGTTCAAATTTTACAATATTTTTACATGTTACATACATAGGTATGTTTGCATAACATTTTTATATTCGTGTAATTACATATTCCGGCAAAAGGTATTTGTGGGTTTAACTGTAATTAATTTATAAGTGAAATTAGAAGTATTTGTTTATTGCAAATACGACTTAATAATAAATAAATTATAAATACATATAACATGTATTTTTAGTTTATTTTATAAGTAATTTATCAAATCTACATCAGCTTGGTGTAATTCGGGAATTCCAACAATACTACAGATATTATCGTGAGAAATATTTTTGGTAATACGTACTTAATTTGAATAAAATTTTTAATACACATTACCTAATTAAACTCATTACAAAATTAACTTGCACTCAATTTAAACGCGGAAGTAATTTTATTACGAGAGAAAGTTATTTGACATACCGAAATAACTAATTAATTATTCAAAATGATAATTAGCATAGCGCATATTATAAAAATGAATGTAAATTAAACAATTTTACAAATTGAAATAAACCAGATTGCCATTTTCATTTATGAAATCTCAATAAACGATCCCATAATTAATAAACACGATACGAATACAAACAAATTCGTAACATCCTGCCAAACATAACCTAGTCACCGGCCCTCGGTATTGTGTGTCTAGTTTCACCACCCAGGCACGCGGGTTATGCAAATATCATTCAAGATCAGAGCAAACATTGCATAAGGAGTCAATAGCCTGCAGTCTGTAGTCTGTACGGCAAACCGGAGCGCGCAAACTATAGTATTAGACGTTAAACCTTATTGCGACAGTCCTCATCTTGCTATCGTTAGAAAGTAACACAGTGGAGAGAGGAATTTAATACTACAATCTTCTTTACAATTATATCAAGGAACAAAACTCATACAGCCTTATACATAGACAATTTATAAATCTGTTTTAGGAATCGAATGTTTGTTTTCTTCGCCGAAGTATTCTGAATTCGAATTTAAAAGTCGTTCGAAATAGACAAAACATTCGACAACTTAAAAGTTTTATAAACTGTTTACGATTACTTAGTGCCGATACTGTACAGTATATTTAATTAAATTTTAACAGTGTTACATATTGTAATGAATTTGGGGGTTCTAGGAGTTTGAATGCAAGTTGTACGTTTGAACATAATTATGTGGTATGAAAGATTGTAAAGGTCTTCATAATTCTCATCAGAAAAACCTTTAAGATATTTGATGATTACTTTATAAAATTATGTATAACCACCAGCTAACAATTTATCTTTTATTAACATGATATCATTATCTTTCGCATGGCGTATGTTTTTCTAAGCAATTATGTTGTTTATAGTAATAATCGCAAAAGTTAATAACATAGTAGGTAGCTAAATAAAACTATGATGCATGGAATGCGTCGAGGTTTTTTATCTAGAAGCTCATCATCTATCATAACCGCGCCTAGCATTGCTTCACCTCAGCAATCACGTCGCGTTTGCTTTTGAGTACGATTGCAAACTCATTTACTACGAATAAATACGCAGTATTAACTTGTAATGATCTTTTTCAAGTCTCATCACGCATACAAATTTTATTAAAAGGCCAAACATGGCAACACCATAATTTGAATAAAGAATTCCACAAATAAATTACAACATAAATAAATTTTATACGAATTAAATAAACGATTGACAAATCCGATTAAGCCGCGTATAAACGTTGGACCAAGGACAAAGCATTTAAATATTAAACAGTGGTGCGTGTTTGAAAAACTCCGTTTCACGGCCAAACCGCTCGGTCACGTCTCCGCACGAAATACGTTTTTGCGCAATATTCTACGTGTGTTTCGATGAAATAATAACAGCTTTTATTTTATAGTTGTACATATTTTGGAATGTCCATAAACAGAAGTTATGCGCATACCAACATTTGTCAGGATGGGCTCTTTACATTAATTTAGATATGATCTCGATGGTTTAGCCATATCACTGGTTTGTTTACCTGATATCGAATTTGGATTTACTTTAGACAGACCTAGTTCATCATTCTATTTAGGTGTTAAGCCTTAAAAAACTATTTACTTTTAAAAAAATGATAGATCAGTAATAAATTCAAGCTGACATAATATATATAAAATGCTATATCCAGCAATAACATACATGGACCTATATTAAATAATGTCATATTAACCGTCAAAAAATATCTGGTATAATATCACAATTAGGTGTTTTCAGAGATAAGCCGCCTCGGAATTTCAAATCACGTTCTGAGGTCATTAACATTTATAAATGACCGTTCATATTTCGCGATATAGTGTCAAACAATTATTTAGTCTGTAATATATGAATATCGGGCTAAAATCTAACAAGCAAACAAAATACCATGTTTGTGTTGTGTATTTTCTAACTTTCACAATATGTCATACAACAGAAGCCATATAAATCATCCATTAGCTCTTCTGGCTCAATGACAACCTGAAGTTTAATCTCCGAATATAAAACTACAGGGCTACCAACATAACAACAAAGTTTTTTTTTAAATACAAGGAAGTACTTAACATACGTCCTCTATAAAAATGCAAATTAAATTAAAATAAAAAATAACATAGCGTAATTACGCGCAATTTTTTGTGATGTTTTTAAGTATGTACAGAATGAATCGCGAATATTTTTTGTTACCCGTCGCCCTTGCCATCTTAATTGAGCTGGTGGAATGCCGCTCCTCATGTCAGTCATGGCTGACTGGTCCACGTTTATCGTATATGGAATTTTGTGACACAGATTTTGCACACTTTAGCGCTAAAATGTGACGATCAATTCTAACATCAATTAAATTGGCTCTTAGTTGAATCACGTTTTATTCTCGAAATTGCATGCTGTGTTAATTATCATCTTTGATTTCCTTATGCAGTAAAAAATATAATCTTGTTTTGCATCGATATTTTGAACAAAACAACGTTTATATTTTTATAAAGGTGAAAAAACGTGAGATATTCTAATCAAACATAGTTTATACGAAATTGAGCGTTTTAATATTATACTTATTAAAAAACAAACGTTAGGAGAGGCAAAACAAAGTCATAGTCATTTCATTCATCTCACGCCAACATAGCGTTACACAAAACAAACTCAGTCCTATTCAACTCTAAACGATTAGTACAACCGTCGTACCGAGTTGCAAAATGGTACTCACTACACATGTAATACATGTCCGATTTTATTCATTCAACCACTTAAAGGTCACCACGGACCTAGAATAACAATGTAATAGCCTCACTACACTACAATAGAATTTTAACTCGCATCTATTCTTTTTTCCTTTTAGTCTAGAAATAGGTATTCAACGCGGTCTTAAAACGTGTAAATGCGTCGTGAATTTTGTATTAATAACGGGTTATATCGGTATTTACGATTGTTTGTTTTTAAGAGTTTAAATAAAATGTTGAACAGTTTTTAATTTTGATGTCATCCTGTCTGTAAATATCGTCGGAAGTTTTTGAATCAAAAGCTTAATTTTAATGATATTATGGTAGGTGTTGTATCCGAAAAATCTACAATAATTTGCATTAGTATTTGGTATTGTATAATATTAACGATAAATAAAATCCTCGTGAGAAATCTCTTTAAGCAGAAAAAATGGCTCGAAGGATCAAAATCATATCTAATGACGAAAATTTGTATTTTTATTGCAGAAAACCCACTAACCCCATCTGTTAATCTTAACACAGCATCACTTACGTCAGTATTGCCAACCTAACAGACTCTGGTTAGAAATAATTAAACCACATGTTACGAAACAGTATCTTCGGCCAACTAACCCAAGGGCAACGTAGGCGGTAGTATTAAATTATTCATAATCGCCAGGTGCCTGGAGACATACAAGTTCAGAAACTTTGTGAAGACTCGATCACCTTGAGTACTTAAGGTATGTCCGTACTCTTGATTCGAATCTGGTTTCTTGGGAACTTGTGGTGTATTCAAAAATGACGATTGATTGAAATTGATACATTGTCACAATATTTGAACGGACGTTGCAATGATAGAAAAAAAAACAGACAACGATTTGTAATAATTTATGGTTTTCAGCTTTGCTAATTTAATATAAACTTTACATAGTTAAACTAACTCAAGTTTAGATTGCTAATAATTCAGTGGCACTGCTCAGATGTTAAAAGGAATATTATTATTATTTATGTGTATTCCTTTATTTTTATTTTGTTTTTTCGTTTATTTCTCGATATTTCGACTTATAATAAATAAATAAATACACGCCCAACAGTCACATACATAGTCCCGACCCCACATTAAGATCAATTAAGTGTTGTGTCGTGGGTATCGGGAACTACGAGAGACTTTTTCGGTCTCACAAACACCCAGACCCAAGACAAATACTTGTGGGCCTCACAAACATTTGTCTCGGTGCGGGGATCGAATCCGCGGCCTCTCGTTTCACAGGCGGCGTCTAACCAACTGCGCCACGGAGGCTGTCAAACTTATACAAAAAAAATACAGATATTAAATGGCGTAAACAGGAAAATTAGTAGTTTAGAACTAATAGCCGGTTGTAATTATTGTGACGAAAGGAACATAATACATTGCTGGCCAAGTAGACCGGCACGTTGTACAACACAATGTAAAGAGGGTAATGATTGTGACAAAGTATTATACATCCAACAATGAACAGTAACTGGGCTATTTTCTTTGGAATTGGAAAACATTTGAAAATTCTGTAATATATTTTTAAACACTGCGGTTTTAAGTCTTAATATATAATTTTAAGTGTAAACTGTCAATGTTATCTATAATTTAAGCATGTTAGTAAGTAAATTATTTAACTTACTATGAACTTCGACAGCCTCCGTGGCGCAGTTGGTTAGACGCCGCCTGTGAAACGAGAGGCCGCGGGTTCGATCCCCGCATCGAGAGAAATGTTTGTGCGGCCCACAAATATTTCTTCCGGGTCTGGGTGTTTGTGAGACCGAAAAGTCTCTCGTAGTTCCTGATACCCACGACACAAGACTCGATCTTAGTGTGGGGTCAGGACTATGTATGTGACTGTTGGGTGTTATTTATTATTTTATTATTATTTAACTTACTCTGTTGTACAAATAATATGCCTTTGAAATTACTACTTAAGTTAATGATACTTTTAGGAGCTTCTAAACAATTGGTAGTATGGTATTATCTATAACTATTTTACATTATAACCACCATTAAGACAGCTAGGCTGAGTGTTATTTACTCCTTGTGCACATTTAAAAAATGCATAAGAATATACGATTTAATTTTCTATTGAAAATCTTGACACACGTGAGGCCCATACGTATATCGACACACAACAATACGGATTTAACCCACATAAAACTACTTTTCAAAATAAAATATGAGAAAAGGGTCAACGGACAACATTGAAAAGTTATTTTACGACACAAACATGTCATCAGGCGGGTATGCGCGCCATTTTCGGTTAGTGTTGCCACACCTACACACTATTATGTATTTTACAATACATCCCACGTTGTATTTTAATGGTAGTTCATTAGGTTTAAATTTATTGAGGTTAGTTATTTGCAAATTAATTTTGAAATTAATGAGTGGTAGGATGTTTGCATGTTTCTGTATGGCGACTGCCGTATATGGTGCTGGAAACTGGGAAACCAGTCAGTGCCGCGCGCAAAAGTGTCGTGTTTTGAGTTGATCTTATGTGTATCCAGTTTTGAGTAGACCCGCCTAATTGGCTTGATTAAAGAGATATTACAATAGTCTATTGCCTATATATGTTCTACTTTAATGACATACAATTAATAATCAGGTGCAATATACCTAGTGAATTTGCTGTGCCTCTATAAAATGTGGTAGTTGAAATCCTATATTTTTAAATTTTTGAAATGGATCCGAATTTGTCTTACATGTCATAGAGTCCTTGAATATTATTATTTTATACTTCTATGCACCTGACGAAAAACAAAATTCCCTCACAAATAACTTTACCATTTATCACATTTCTAATTAAATTCAAATTTATAGACGTCACAGAATAAATTAAATAACATCTAGATGCATAGATAAATGTCTTGAATCTAGAATCTAGATGAATCAGCCATTCCGCGGGTGTACCGGTTTTAGACAAAACACATTGTGGTGTTTCGCGTGTGGAGTTGAAACCTGCTCAAATTTTTTGGAATGCTTTCTCATCGCGTAGATTTATTGCACGATTTCACATATAATAATGTCGAGGTTATCTTGCGCGGTTTGGCGGATGTGTATTAAAAATAAAAATAATCAAAAGAGGATATTATGTTGAATGTTACAGTAGGAGATTAGCAGCATCCTGTTTTTTATTAACGCGACGTTATATTAAATTTCCATTTGTAATGTTGTGTGAGAAAATATTTATATTTAATGGAAAACTTCAATTTTCGATGAGAAAGACGCTCCGTGTTTCTTTTAGAAATTATGAATAAAGTTATCATTAGCCTGTCAAATTTATAGCGTTTTTTAAAGTTTTTACATAATATTATAGAAACATTATTTAAATTAATATCTTTATTTTAAACTTGAAACTATGAACTTCACGTTTTTTCTTATTACCATACATTTAAAATTACTAACAATCTAGTTAATTAATATCAACACCATACTTTTATATTAGTCGCTAATCGCTCCGCTCGTGACGGCATCGCAAGTCGCGTTATATTTTGCCGGCTTAGAAGCGTGCCTCTGTCTTTTCAATACGGAGCTTATTCAGCTTATGTTTAATTAATATCAATCGATTTCACTCTATGATTTACAACATTGTGTCATTCACTACATTCAAAAATGTATGTATAATTAATTAAAAATTATAAATTTTATTGCATGGTGTTTTAATTAATTTTCTCTTTCATTCATAATATTATGTGTCAAGTCATTTTTGAATTATGAATGTGTTATTTAAGAGTGCCTCAAATAAACAAATTGAAAAATCGTTGTTTTTTTTAAATTGACAACTATACAATTATTTTCATAAAAAATAATAATTAGAAATGAATAGGCAAAGTAATATAATATAATAAAATAATACGTCATTATAAACAAGTTAGACGGAACTTTCACCCATCCATTAATAAAATAAGATAAACACAAATTTTACTTTCACATACAATATAAAGACGTTATAGCACTATTGTTATCTTCTTGATGATATTAATCTTGTTTTATTGGTTAAGTGGCCGTAGTACGTATCTACGTACTGTGAACCATGAAATTCCAGGCTCCTACATAGACCACTTTATCTAAGGATTCCTTCTCCTGTTGCAATCTTATGTAATTTACTTAAATCCTTTAATAGATACGGTGATAAAATATCTTACGCTAATATAGAACCTCTTTTACCATAATTTAAATCGAGTTAGCATATATTAAAACGAACGTAACAGTTGCCCTTGCCTATAAATATACTTTAGAAAAAATATATTTAGAAACACGCTCCATTTGCATACGATAGCTATTCCGAGAATTGCGTAGAACATCTGCGGTGATTCCAATAAATATTTAGTTAACTTGTTTTTTATCTTCTATGCAAATAGCTGTAGGGTTATTATTATTAATTGTGGAGGTTTTGCGGTGTCGTGGGCGAATCTACGTGAGAATCGGATACATAAATAGTTTTTTATGTTCATATCAAGAATTTTGCTAGCGCTGAAACTATTAAACATTGGTGTCAATTTTAGAAGGAAAACCACTCTTAATAAAAAGAATACTGCAAATATAAATCTCTTTAATTAATACATTTTTCATTTAATCAAAAATCAGTTACTAAATCCACCGCAATTTACAACTGAATCTTTTTTTAACTCTTACTAAGATTGTTTTGTTATCAATTCCAACTGTTTATTTATTAAATAATGCTGGAATGTCTCTGTATTTGATAACTCGATACAACTTTAAACACATGACCTCCACTCGTCCATTCCACACAATGTTTATTTACGTTTCGTTGATTAAAAATAGTTGCAAAACCGCAACAACGACCGCAGTGTTATTCTGCACTTTAGACGCTGTATAGTAATCATGACAGCAATTTGCGCCATTATTTTACTTGGGATAAAAAATACGTGACTCAATTTAATTAATTTATTTGTTAAGGCAAAAGAAGTAGAGTAAATGCGACGCAAAAACTTTTTTATTCCAATAAAAAGGATATAGAGAATTGTTGGAATGAAACGTATTAAATAAATACACTTTTTAATACGTATGAAAAGTGCTATAAAATGATTCGTAATATTGCATTTATTATTTCATAAAAAGCATACGTGTTTGTAACATCTTACCAATAATAATATTAATGAAACTATTTTACCAATCCATTTCTGTGAATTTGGCAAGGACCAGTTTTTGTACAAATCTCTCCAAATGACTTCAATATTTTGGTATTCATTATTGCTAAGCTGCGTATAGTTGAATGAAGTAACATTTCAAAATACTACTACTACATTTCCTAATCGTGAAACAAATAAGGTTTTATAAAACATACAAAACTCTTTTCATTTCGTAGACTAGTTATTTCTTACGCTATATAAAAAAATGCAATTAGAAAAAATATTCATTCTAAGTTCGAATTTTAAAATAGGATCGATATTTGCAATTACAAACCAGGATATTAAGAATTAATAAATCGATTACATCATTAGGCGTGGGAAACGATTGTACGTGTAATGTAGTCATTGATTATAATTAATTGTGTAATGAATTTTTATATTACATGTGTGATTTTCATATCTAAGTTGTACATTTTTTTATCAATTTTAATTTTAATATCAACGAATTGGTGTCTAAATGTTTTAACAAAATAATATTTTATACATAAACCGTTGTTTGTACGTTTCTAAGATTTATGTTATTACTCATAAAATCTGTGCTGGCTGTATTATATCGCGAATGTTAATCGCTAATTTGTGTACAGGTTGCCAATTATTTTAACATTTCGATGTATACCTAAAGTAATTTCACATAAATTAATATAAAACTTCTCTAATCAATTCGAATGTATTGTAACACAAATTTAGTCAAAAACATTCGCGGTACAACACCAAACATGTACAACATTCCAATCTCATCGCATCATAGATAAACTTATACTGACCATATATGTTCTTCCACAGGCTCCGAAGCGGTCCTTCCTCCGCCGAACCAAGGCGACAGCTCCACCAGAGACAACAGACATAGAGCCAACAGAAGCTTCTCTCACGACCACTAGTAGATCCACAACGCGGCGCGGCAGTTCGAAATTCAAACTTCGCAAGGAATTGGAGAAGGAGGTTAAAAACGCGAAGAATGCGACGGAGAATACGGAGAGTGAGGGAGAGAGGAACAGGCGTCCGACTCCGATCGGCGGGCCGCGGCGCAGTGAGCGTCCGAGCCCGACGCGCAATTTCGCGCGACGCCGGCCCGGTGGGGCGAACGGTGAGTCCGGTTGTTTAATGTTGCTAGCGTGCTAGGAAAACTCCGAGGAATTATTGCTGTAATTTAGATCAGCATATACGTCGAATTATATCGATTTTACTCGACAGGTGGTCACCAAATAATACATATGCATAATATTATGTAATCTAAATACGTAACACTGTTTAAGGCAGTTAGAGTTTTTTGAGTAATTGAAACCAAACAATTGATCATGGGATCAACCATATGCATATTATTTATTTATTCGAATCGGTATACTCGAGTCAATAAATAAGATTTAAAATACTATATATAAATTTAAAACATTCGGATGACGTAATATTTTTTATTTATCTTGCTTGTCTTAACAAATAAAAATCTTATTAACTAATACGACGGTGAATATACCGGTTTATATTTACAAATTCAACACATATTACTAAATTCCATGAATAAATTTTAAAGAGTTACTTACAGCTAATATTTATCGGTGATTCATTATCCGATTAGGACACCTTTTCGCAATAAAACATTATTTACTACTCTTACAAATTAATTAACTTTATTTTGACTTAGGTACTCAACAAGTCGTTAGGCCGAGCTCTACATATTTTTTTTTTGCAATGAATGACGACACCAACGTACCCTTCGCCTGATGGACAGGAGTAAAACTAAACAACATCATGAATCACAAAGAAATGCTTAGCTTATATCTTGAATAATGATAATTTGACTTATTACTTTACCAATTCACAACAAATTCACTGAAACTCTGGGATTTGTACTTAAGTTGGCAACACTTAGTATCAGGTTGATATTTTATCTGTAGGGTTTGTATGGAAAGCTGGTTAGCGGGGAAATCTGGCGATGGTCCACGGGTCGCCATCCATGACCTTTGGCTAGCAGGTTCTAGAGAAACCAATAGATAGGCTTGTAACTGCGCATCTGAATTTCTAGCCTTTCACACAATTGCCAAAGAAGCGTGGTGTATTGGCTGCAACATTGATTTGCGGGAAATTTTGTTTTCGGAAATATTTATTTATAATATAATGAAGGTCGATCAAGATGCGAATTCAGTGCCCACTAGTTTACTTTATACTTGCCCTCATAAACATAATTAACTGTAAAGGAACGCATGTCTGGGAGACTTCCAGAAGATGTTCAGAAATTCATTAATCTTTAAGCATCTAGTGTCTGTAAAGAGGGTTACTAAAAGTGAGCTCTTTAAGGATACGATTTGTCGTAGGAAATTCACGAGCATGATAACTACCGTACATACATATCTGGTCAAGCATACCTCCAATTACAAATTGTTGTTTGGTTTTACCACTGTTCGTCGTAACGCTTACCATCGGGCGAACGGCATGCTCGTCTCGCCATTCATGGCAATAAAAAAATCTAGACCTACCAATTTTTTCTCGAATCATTTTTTTTACATGCAACTATTTAGAAATTTCTTCTTTCTAGCGTACAACACAGGAGTATGAATTGCAAGGTTAATCCCTACTCTTTAAATCCACGATGGTATAATGAAAGTTAAAGTGATAGCAACACCATACTCCATAGAATTCGTGATGCCGTCGCGCCGCAAGGCCGCGCTTGGTATTGCAATACCGAGTAATTACGAACACGTTAACTGCACCGTTTTATAACTGATTATTTAAATTCATAACAGGTTAGATATTCAGGTAGGATAGGCGAGATAAATAAATAACACCCAACAGTCACATACATAGTCCTGGCCCGACATTAAGATCGAGTCTTGTTTCGCGAGTAACAGGAACTTCGAGAGACTTTGCGGTCTCACTAACATCTAGCCCCGAAAGAAATATTTGTGTGCTGCACAAACATTTATCTTGGTGCGGGGGTCGAACCCGCGGCCTCTCGTTTCACCGGCGGCGACTAACCGCCAGTGGCACTGGCCCAGTGCGACGGAGGCTGTCAATAGGCTGTGGAATAGAAACAGTTTGTTTTTTTGCCCGATTGGAACGTTAATGGGGACTACTGACTGATGTTATATCTCTCTAATGTGAAAGGCCGCCTGAGTAGGTACCAATGTTTTAAAAAAATGTTTTATTGAAAGGGTTTCGAGATTAAATTCTCTGATAATCCATGATAATTATAGTACTCAGAGCAATTCGGGCTCTATTTTCAGTTGGAGATTTAACCATTAAATGAACGGCTCAATGCATAAATCAAACAAACGAAGATGCAAATTCATTTGAATACATCGTGTTACTCAACTCCGTTCTATAATTTATGCATTATGGCAATTGAAAGAAAACATCTTCGCTGGCTATGTTATTTATTACCGTTTTCAATTTAATAAGTATCTGACGATATCAGTAATGGTCATGTAGACGCTATCTGTAAACCGGCAGGACCTGGGTTCGATATCCATGCGACCAATTCATCACGTGAGGGTTTTACGATTTAAAAAATAGAATATACCCAAAACTAGATATTTTCCAAAAGGGTGAGGTCAGTAGCATCCTGACTTTTACAAGTTATGTGTATATATACATATGTACTTATTGTTTATTGTATTACTAACTTTACATATAAAAAACCGTAACGTTACCTGCATAGCGAGGGTTTTCCACAACAATTTCTAAGTTATCTGATGTTCAATAACACGCATCGGCCCAGTATGATGACCTAACACCTCCATCACAATAGTTGAACAGTAGAAAAGGCCCGTATTAGTAATTTTACTACAGATATATTGTAATTTGTAAATTACCTATACACAATTGACAATTCATAAATATGGTCTTACTCATTGTAAAAACAACACGAGTTCTACAAATAGGTCTTTGTATTATATCACAAAGCACCTATTAATATTCTGTAATGTCCACTAAGAATTTCTGATACATTTATCAAATGACTAACTTGCAAGGCGATTGAATCTAATTACTATCGGCCTTTACCTACAGTAATCTAGGTGAAACTTAATTCCCACTCAGACAAGTATTAATAATCAGCTTTTACCTATAAATGTGAGAGATATTAACTTTCTAACAGGTTTGGTTTAGTAATCGGATTGATAGGTACAGGCAAAGGTTGCAAGTCGCAACATAATCTAAATCTGAAAGATCATAAGTGCATTATACTCGTTTCTAACAATATCAGCCAATAATTACATCAGCCCAAATACATCCCATTGCAGGGTACAGGACTCTTCTACAACCCAAAGTCTGGTTGAGAGGAGTTGGGCCATATAGTTCACCACACTAAGCTGAAATTATTTTTTTGTCTAACTTTGTTGTTAGTGTAGTGTTGTTTTAACAACCTCCGCGGCGCAGGTGGTTAGATGATGGCTGAAACGAGAGGCTGCAGACGCGATCCCCGCACCGAGACACGTATTAGTTTATTTATTACGGGATGGGTGTTTTTGAGACCAAAATGTCTCCCGTAGTTTCTGATACCCACGAAACAAGACTCAATCTTAGCGTGGATCCTTTCACGTAACATCCAATTTACTTACCGATAGAGCATTTATACCTGAGGTATCGAGTTTCCCTTCTAAAATGGACGAAATTGGATAAATACTTGCATAACGATGACCTCTGGCACGCAGGTTCGATAGCCGAACAGAAACTATAGGTTGCATAGAGTTAAATTCGTAAATATTTTCATGGTGTGGGATAGAAAGGAGTGTTTATTTGTTTAAGGTTTATTGTACATCATAAAGAAAACAAAATTAGTTACACAATTAACATTAGAAAAAAGTATAATTGGCGGTCTTATCACACAAGGCAATTTCTAACAGACAACCATTTGATGGATATCAGAGAAAAAGACGAAAGTTGGGGCCGCCGGGTGTTAAATGCATGTAAAGTTCCAATTTGAAAGTCGTTGTAGCCAGAATAACCACTGGGCATACTGAGACTTAACATGCTATGTAAAGTCTAAGTCGAATGTAAAGTCTTCTTCACGTGATTTAACTAATTTACGTTTATGAGTTAAATTATCAGTTTATTATGAATAAGGGAGCCAGTAGATATAATTCCTAAGAAGAATTCCAAAGCACCATGATTTAATAAAAACAACACACACCAACAATTCCTATAAACTCAGATAAGATCACAATAAATTATGCACCATTGAAGACGTGTATGCGATAAATGCACGCTAGATATAATTAAATATTTGCTTTATGTGTTGTTAATCCTTTGCGTTTCCTTGTTAAGGACTTTTGAAGGCAGTAACATAAAGCTAGGGTTGTGATAATGGACTTTACCCGCAGGAAATATAAATTAATATTTTTATATAAATATTTCCATTTTATTTCACACGTATTCTCTGTGCCAGGGTCCGCCGGCTAATTCTTCTCCATGTCGCCTGATCTTCAGCATCCTCAATACTAAGCCATTCACCACAATATATTTCTTGACGACATCAAGCCAGCGCTTTTTTGGTCTACCCCTCGGTTGAGGTCCGGGAATGTTGAACCTCACACCTATGCATCTGTATCTGTATCAGCCCATATACGTCCCACTGCAGGGCACGGGCCTACTCTACAATCGAGAGTACGATTGAGAGTGGTTAGGCCATATAGTCCACCACGCCGGCCTAATGCGGGTTGGCGGACTTACATACCATAGAAATTCTTATAAATGGCTACGGTATGCAGGTTTCCTCACGATGTTTTCCATCACCGTTTTAGTGCGTGGTGATTGACTATCAATACACACATGACTCCGAAAAGTCAGAGGTGTGCCCTGGGATTCGAACCCGCGACCACCGTAAACATGTTGGCAGCCGCGTCTAGTCCGTTTGCCAACAGGCCACCACGCACTCAAAACTCAGGCATTAAAGACTCAAAATATTTTTATGACTGTTGCTGTAATATTTGTCTCAAATTTTCAATCACCTCGACAATGACATAATAGTTCAATGATGGTTCAGACATATTTAGTAAACAAAAACTGTGTTGAATATATCCTTTGAATTGAGCCTTGGGCCTTAGAATGCATGCACCAAAAGCAAATTTGTATTTAACATTAAAGGGCACTGAATTACTACAAACCTTGTTATTCATAAAAGTAAATAATTTCAGGCAATTACAACCTACTTTAAAAGTAAGTTTAAAAATACTACCAAAACAAACTTATTACCAGTCAGTCGACGATACCTCAAGATATCGTGAATACATTAAAAATACGCATGGAATTTGCTCTTATTGACACCAGCCCTATATTTACGTAGCTATTTACTAGGTAAGTAGATTAAGTACATTGCACTGCTCGGACCTTCGTAAAGGTCGACCAGCTCCGGTCCTCACGCAAATATGTTGATACAACACACGATCAAAATAAACTGGACTCTGCCATTGTTTCAATTGAGTGGTTTGAACAAAACCCATTTTGAAACATATAAACATACATAAACTTACTTCTTTTTCTCGGAAGGAGTAGGTAAAGGTGCAAACAGGACACTCACGTTTCGATTTGTGTGTTCTAACCCATGATATCATAGGAGGGGAAGGTATAAATGTTAATAAATATACAGGGTATATCAAGACTGCTACCGAAAACGAAGCCGGGTGGTAGTTTAAGCGACTTCAGACACAATGCAACAGAAAAAGTTGCAAAAAAAAGCGACAATTTTTTTTTGTTATTTTTTTCCTATGGCCATATTTGGGTGGTAAATACATTTTTCCTAAAATAATAGTATATACCCTTTTATTTATAAATACTCTAAGGTATAAAAGAGTTTAAATTATTATTTAAGCAAAAACTATGGATTTACCACCCAAAAATAACGATATTTAAAAAATCATAAAAAAAAAATGTCGCGTTTCTAGGCGAAATTTTTAATTGCATTGTGTTTGTAGCCACTAAAACTACCACCCGGCTTCGTTTTCGGTAGCAGTCTTGAGATACCCGGTATACACTCACAAGACTCTTGACCCTAAACTAACATCGAGTCTTGTTTCGTAGGTATTAGAAACTACGAGAGACTTTTCGGTCTCACAAACACCCATATCCAAAAAAAATAATTGTGGTTCACACAAATATTTATCTCGATCCGGGAATCGAACCCACGGCATCTCGTTTCACAGCCATGTAACCAACTTCACCACGGAGGCTGTCAAAAAATACTATACTAACTAGAAAAAAACATGCAAACAAAATTAAACATTTATGCATACAATTTAAAACTTTTTTCGGTAAATAAAATTGCTCTACCAAAATTCCAAAAATACAATCCGATGTTTATTGGGCTATAATTTGCTATAGTTATTGTAAGTGGTAAGAAGTTATTAATGGCAAATATGTCCATAATAATAGTGGTTTTGTTTTATTTATACTTACATTAACAAAGCTGTCGTAAAAGGTTATCGACCAGTGCTATAAAACATGCATAAAAATGAATTCTTTATAGCAATAGCAAGTATAACACGCGTGTTTCTGCCATGCAAATTGATTCCACGCTACAATGGAAGATTGTGATTCTTGATGGCATTGCCAATGAATTTCTTTTATACATAGGTAAAGTTATTGAAGCAAATTTTTGAAATTGTATTTAAGAAAATTTTATATAATTTCTAAGTACGCTTGAAATTTGATGTTACTAAATAGATAAAATCTAGACAGAATTATTGCGTTGGTACCTAGATATAAACATTGCAAGTTGAAGTCGAATTGGCTTAGACTTGAAATAAATGTATGTTGTACTGTAGCAGTCCATATATGTCCCACTACAGGGCACCGGCATCTTCCATAGATTATGGAAGATGCCGGTGCCGAATACGATTGAGAGTGGTTAGGCCAGATAGTTCAGCACACTGGCCTAGTGCGGTTTGGCGAACTATATATATTTTTTTACATACCATAGAAATTTATACAAATCGCTATGATACGCATTCCTTCAGGAAAACATCGTGAGGGTACAGTACTACAGTGAACCGTAGTACTCCGTGGTGATTGACTATCAATTTTAGACCAAACGAGCATTGATTGAATTCATACTAAAAATAAATATGAATTAAACTTGTCTATGAATAAGGCCGTTAGTATACCTATATATATTCTTAATATATTATATTATATTACTTTTTGTCAAAAAGTATATTGGGAATGTACGTTTTATAACCTGATCCCCGAAGTCATTATTCATTTTAACTGTCATGTCGCATGATAAGTAACGATTTAAAAAAAATATGACGGAATAAATAATATTTGGGCACGTCAATGAATGCCAATTATCAGCTATTGTACTACAAAATACGTTGTTGCTACCTCTTGCAAATAACCGTGAATTGATTAGAACATCATTGTCAGATGATTAACAGGATGCTTTCAAGCAGTAACCTTTTCTACGGAGTTATTATACCTGTTATAGGTACGTGTCAAGGATTTCGTTCACAAAAATGTAATAGAACCAAATTACTTGTGCGATTTGAATTTATCGCGTGATTCAACTAGGTATATATGGAAAAAACCTGAGGTGTTTTTACCTGAGATTTGATATATTTTGAGTGTATTTGAAATCTTTCTAAACTTGAAAACTTGATTTCGAAAAGGTTGAGTTCAGGCAGGTAGGTTGTTAAACGTAAAACTATAAACTATTGTAGCCAGAGTAACTACTGGACATATTGAGACAAGTTATGTCTTAGGATGGCGAGCGCAGTGAAATGCCAAGCATTGCTTTATTCAAATTGCAATTCAAGGTGTTCAGTTTTGCTACTGTTCGTGAGCAGTAGTATCGCGTACCATCAGATAAACGGCATGTTCGTCTCGCCATTCAGTGAAATAAAAAAGTCCATACAAACTATTTTGATGAATCGTTTAAAACATCTAGATATTACTTACGATCTATTCGTATGGCTATGGCTTTCTCTCGTTCCGCGCCATTACCACGAGCGTCGACAATGGGTTGTGCAACGATGCGCTCTGCCACTGGATGTTGACCCAGAACTTTCTCTCGCACTACGCTCACGATGAGATTTTTCGCGAGCTCTGACATAACGCAATGGTTATTGTTATGCTTCATTATATTGAAGCTGTTTTTGGTTGTTTTTTTAACTAGCGTGGTAAAGTGGCAAGTGCAGTCTTCTATGATGATTTGGTTTGAATAACGGAAAATCGATGGATCTAAATTAGAATTTTAATTTTATAATTAGAAAATTATTATTCTGTCCGCCCCGTGACCACGAAAGCTGTAAAGTAATCGTAATACAATATCAATACCACCACAATGTTTATTTCTCCTGCCAAATAACAGCGTAACTTAACTGTTTATTTTGAATTCAAAGACATTTTGGCCAGAGTAACTACTGGACATATTGAGACTTAACATATGTCTCAGGATGGCAAGCGCAATGGAATGCAAAGCGTTGCTTTGTAATTCAAGGTATTGTTTGGTTTTGCTTCATGAACGGTCGTGTCGCTTACCATCACGAATGGCATGCTTGTCTCGACAAATTACTTCCGCAACTTTCATCGCGAAATTCTTTAATCACTCAGTCAATTGGCCATCATCATAAGTACCAAAAGCGAAATTAACCAAAACAAACTCTGTCGACGGCCTCCGTGGCGCAGTCAGTTACACGCCGGCTAGGCTGTGAAACGAGAGGCGCGGGTTCGATCCTCGCACCGGACAAAGGTTCGAAATGCGAAAATTTCACTGGTGGTAGGTCTCTCATATGTGAGAGGCCATCTGGGTAGGTACCACCGCAATGTCTATTTCTCCCGTGAAACAACACTGCTTAAATGCACTGTTGTGTTTCGGATTGAAGGACATTGTAGCCAGAGCAACTACTGGACATATTGAGACTTAACATCTTATGTCTCAGGATGGCAAGCGCAGTGGAATATTGCTACTGTTCATGAGCGGTCGTATCGCTTACCATCAGGCGAACGGCTTGCTCGTCTCGCCATTCAATGCAATAAAAACAAAAAAAAAAATGCCCACAAATATTTGCTTCGAGTCTGGGTGCTAGTGAGACCGAAAAGCCCCTCGAAGTTTCTGATACCCACGACACAGGACTTAATTGATATTTATGTGTTGTCAGGACTATGTTTATAACCGTTGAATTAATTTTCTATTTACTTATGGTTTACTCTAAAAACCCGTAGTCTTGGTTAGTTTATCAAATCACCTGTAACGTCTGATCAATATGAGTGAAAGCAAGTCAAGTACGCTGGACCGGCGCCTCTGCCTCAATCATACTTTCATACCAATTATATAACCGGTAATTTGCCATGATCATTGACGACGCCCATAGGAGATGTGAAAGCTAGCTTCATATGCTGCTGTGAAGTGTTTTACTATTGGGAGAGCGTAGTAGGTGAGGCTTGTTCCTGAAAGAATTTATGACGGTTGTAGTATAAAATTACAGGCATACTGTGACAAATATAAAATTACGTATTAAACTAACGTATGTATGTGTAGGATAAGGCTACAAAATACGAACCAAAATGCTGTAACTGGGCACTTCACTAAATTTACCATTGATGTGTGGTGTAGTTTTTATTTAGCCAGGCAAGAGAAGTAATGGTTTAACTAATATTAAAACAAGCAATAGAAACTGCGGTGAATTGAATTGCGTATTCAAATACACATAAATGTAATTATTGACCACATTTTGTGGCGAAGACTAAGCCGGTATATTAACTTTCGATAATTTCCTCTAATAAGCAGAGACAACTCTTAAACCTGTCGCAACATCGGAAACGAATTTCACGCACCACTAGTCACGCCGCTGAGAATCTTGTTAGTCGTGTTCTTATCTTTTCGTAATCTTAAGTTAATCTTCTAGGAATTTCATTATATTTATAGCATGTGTAATGGAATCTACTGGAATCCCACATCCTTCCTCAATGATTTGAGCTCTGTGACGGCGTAATATTGTTTGGGTCCTAAATAAAATATATGTGGCGTGATTATTGAACGTCTTATTGACTAGAACAATAAATGTAAATACACACATAAACTAACGCCTTATACCCATAAGGAGTAGGCATAAATGCCACCAAGATACCCACATTTTATCGCCATGTCGGGCACATATTCCTGACTCTTTCACTATGTGCGACACAACCAAAAAAAATGTTTGCTTTTTGATTAGAACCCGAGACCTCGGCTTTGTAATCATACTGTAGTACAACTATGCCACCGAGGCACACAGAAAAACAAATATGTTCTACTCATATTTATATCAAGATATGAAGCCAAACATTTAATACAACCTTAATTTCGGCCGCATTAGCAAAGAGTATATTTGTGCCTGATATGGCCATAAGCTAACAACATCGTGGCACACCTATCACAAGGCGAAATGTGGGTGTCCTGGCACCTCTGCCTATCCCTTCGGGGAAAAAGGCATGAGTTTATGTATGTATATGTTTTGAGAGACTTTCCCGCCCTCACACCCACAACTGCAACTCCTGTCAGCTGGGATCAACACACACAAAGAATTGACACCCAGCTCAGAAGCTCGGCAAGTCTCAGGGACAATAGCTTGTCTTTAACCCCCATCGAAATTAATCAGAAAGAAAAACAAATAGGAGTTGGAATCAAAGAGTTATTAAGGTGCTATTATGTAAAATGAATGCCCATCATATTATACTTGTCATATATATGTTGCAATACGTATCTGTGGCGTCGTCGTGGGAATACGTTCCCGAGCAGCCATCTGTTCCCACGGTCGGGTTGAGACACCGCTATGGCGTTTTCACAGCTACCACTGTTCACTCGCTAAAATGCTGCTGCGGTATTTAAATTTGAATTTCTTTGAGAATTTCATGTGATGTTTATTTATATGACGATTTTTGTAAGAATTAATTAATTACTCAATTTTAAAGTACAGTCCATCCATTTTTAATACTATTCAAGTTAGGTTTCAACTTTTCAGACATTCGTTAAGCGTATAAAACAAAATCTGCAATCTGCAAACAACGCAGATTGCATATTTAATTTTGTGTTGATATAATTTTGATATGCTCTTATACTCTCCAAGTTACCTTTAAACACTGTATTGGGTATAGTATTAAATTTTTCCGGCATTTATTTAACGTTCAAAATTACATCTGCAATCCTTATATTAAGTTATTGATCAAATTTTGTTATGCTTCTCTCTTTGTTACTGAGTTAAGGCCTCAACTTTCTATCCCAAATGGCTTGATCATTGTTCATCATGTTAGCGTGGATTTTATTGTAATTACTTGTATACTCGTAAGAGTAATAGTTCAAATATAGTCACCAGATGCACAAAACATCCTTATGATAATTGGCATTACAATTGATACTGTATCTAGGAGTGAATGAAGGTTTTAGCTACAAAATCTATTTCAATTCCAACCTAGTAATAAACTAGCAGTCTGGTCCAGCGTACCGGGTATAGATATACACTATTTATAATATATTTATAATACACTATTTTGAATATATTCTATCGTCCATGTTGATTAAGGATTACGTAGGGTTCTAATGTTGAAAGAATTTTTCAAATCGTCCAGAAGCTTCAGATTTCAATACAAACACTCAAAATTTTGCTCTTTATAATATTAGTAAGATATAGATAATCAACAATGATTAATTTATCCTGAGCAATACATATCAAATCGAAGTTAAACTTCGTGTGAAATATATGGCTCAACAAGCATAGTTTTACCACACCAGCCCAATACAGTGAAATGAAATCGACAATAAAAATTGGATCAATTTGATCACACGCCGTGAGGCAATGTGACATTGCTGTCGACACCCATGAGATGGCGCAATGTTTGTCAAATGCTCGCGCTGTTCGTTTCCGCGTATGAACCAGTATATTAACATTTCACGTTGGGTTATGGGCTGGTCTGATTTTCCTTTCTTGGGTTGAGTTATAGCTGGGTTGTCAGTGACATGTCTAAGATATTATACCTATTGGGTTGGTGTAATTGGCCTTAAATTTCATATGCGTACCCGGTGACCGATTGATTATGTTTTAGAATGTGTTGCTTGTTTAATGAGTATAATATTTGTTTGGGTCTTTCTGTTATGATTCTAATTGATTTGAATAAATCATAGATTGATTCCACGCTCTTTCACTAAAACCCTATCAGGTTACTTATAGAATGAACATAAATAACTTAATCTTTCTTTTCCCTTTCCACTTTATTAGTGAAACGGCTAATCATTTAAATGTTTTGTAATGTTAATGCAAAGAAAACAACATACGACAGATAATCTCTCTTGATGCTTCACAGCTGGCTTCTCCGGCTGTAAAAATATTGTTTCGAGGTTATTTACCTCTTTAGCTCATTGTTTTGTCAACCGCTTTGTCACGGAGGGAAGCGGGCAATAGTCTATTTTCAACCCCTGCTATTGATTTAACTTTCTAACTGAATTCGTTACGCTTTAAAGACAAGTTAGACAGTCCTGAAGACTCGACAAGGTTCAATGCCCGATGCATTACAATGAGTGCCACTGTTGAACCTGGCTTACAGAAATTACAGTGGTGTGTGTGAGGGCGGGACATTCTCTATATCAACTCTCGTCATTCGTCACATTGTGCCAACCTTTTAATACACCCTTATGAATATTAAGCTTAAACAGGTCGCATAAACGGTGTTAGGTATCTCATATGTGAGAGGCTGCCTGGGTGGGTATCACCGCAATGTCTATTTCTCCCGTCAAACAGCAGTTTAAGTGCACTGTTGTGTTTCGGATTGAAGGACATTGTAGCCAGAGTAACTACTGGAAATATTGAGACTTAACATCTTATCTCTCAGGATGGCGAGCGCAGTGGAATGCCAAGCATTGCTTTGTAATTCAAGGTGTTGTTTGGTTTTGCTACTGTTCATGAGCGGTGGCATCGCTTACCATCAGGCGAACGGCATGCTCGTAACGCCATTCACTGCAATAAAAAAATTAAAGAAAAAAATATGTAACTACCCATTTATCTGCCTACGACTCAAGTGTAGTATAATAAGTTTATCGTCGGTAGTCATTCATCATGTGAACCATCATACTTATTAATCGGACCTAAAAAAACTACACATCCCTAGCACATCCATTAATAACCCGTCTACGATGTCGGATAAGGTGTGTCCAAATGATACATTGTTTAGTAAACACATAAGTGCGCGGGCGTCCGGCCCACGCTCGTTACACGCTCCGCGGCCACCGACAATGCAGAATACAGATGTACGATAACAAGGATTTTGTGTGAATCCTCTGTTAAATATGGTATTTTGTAATGCAATTTCTGTGACGGCACACCCCTCCCCCCTCCGTATTTTTAACGTACAATGTAGGAACACTTAAATAACCAACACGATTGACAACTGTGTAGGTATCTCTGGTTCCGAATAGTTTTAACCGCGTGCAAATTTAAATAGGTACGCATTAACGAACTTTTTGTTGAAGCTCATAATTGAAAACAAAAGTAGCCTACGTGGTCGACGTTTTCTAAGCTTCTTATGATCTATGAAATTCATTGAAATTGGTTCTGCATAAACATGAAAACATAATAGACAAAATTATAATCGCAATATAAAAATTATAATTATAATATTGCCTGCCTCGGTGCCGCAATTGAACTGCGGTACAGTTACAACGCTGGAGTCTCAGATTCAAACCCCGGGTCGGACAATGTAATATTGGATTTTTCTATTAACTGTCAGCACCGAGTCTAGTATTTGTGCCTGAAATAGCGATAGGCTCACCCCCTATCACATCGTAATAAGGAACTCACAAGAGTCACAAGGCAAAACGTGGGTGTCCTGGTAGCCTGCTGCCTGCCCCTTCTAGGAACAGGTGTGAGTTACTATATATGTATTTATGTATGTATGTTTAGTGGTTTGAATGCCAGTGTATCATGCGCAGTTTGAATACTGCCTCACCTTGTCATTCACACACGATATTATAAACATATAATGAATATGTATGCTTATGGAAGCTATAATATTCAACAATACAAGTAAAGGCGGTATGTAAATATTAATCTAAAACTCCAATGCCAAGGCTAGTTGACAGTAAAAAATAGGACGCCTTCTACGTTTCAAGTTTGTTGACAAGTTTTTGAGTTAGGGCTGTGGGTACTAATAATTTTATTATTATTTTCATTCATCCGAGGTATAAATGATATCAGTGTATTGTTTGGTTTAGTTTTATAAAGTTAATACTTTTAAATTCGGATATCAAGTTTATTGACCAAACTGGGATATTAAGTTACGAAAAAATAAAACTATTACATTTTATTTCGGATTTTATTATGAATTTGGTGGAATTGTTACGTTTTTTCATTTCCCGATGACGCGAGGTTTAGATTGCTTTACAGCTTTCGTAGCCCCGGAGAGGACTTCCTTAAATAGTTATTTTCATATATTTTTTGTATTCTGCAGCTATATTATTTCAATTATATCGGGGTATAATACTTTTTAATAAGACACAATATTTTACAAATTACGTATTTAATGTGACTATTCGGTATTCCCAGTGATTTGCCGAATTTATGTGCTCGATATCTTGATTCTTTCCTACCACTGTTAATCTTGTCATTCAAGAGTTACCACCAGGAGTTTGTGGTGATTATCATAATTTTAATATCTATAATAAATCCATTTTTATTTTTCTCCAACAGGCAGTACAACAACACTAGCGCCATCTAGTGTATCGACTGCCGGAATTACGCGCCGTCCGTTCGGCTTCGCCACGCGTCGCCGACCTTCCAGTACCACCACTACCACCACCACCACTACCACGCAGGCTACCACCACTGCCGACGACCCCGTGGAGATAGAAGAGTCATTGCAGGAGATTGGAGATACTGGTAAGACTTAAGAAACAATAGTAGCTACTCATAAACACATACCTACATGCTCACAAATTCGATACATTATCCATGATGTATTTAAAATATTGTATGTGAGAGAAATTGCTGCCTTGAAATTGATGTACTAGAGTACGGTTACAAAGCTGAGGTCTCGGGTTCAAATCCCGGGTTGGGCAAAGTGATATTAAATTTTTCTATTCAGTATCAACCCAGAGTCAGGAAATTGTGCCCGATAGGATGTTAGGCTCGCTAATTATCACTTCGCGGGATGGAACTTACAAGGCGAAATATGGGTGTCCTGGCACCTCTACCTTCCCCTTCTGCGAAAAAGGCGTGAGTTTATAGATGTATGTATATAGAAATTACTGATGAATTTACAATTAAAAACGTGAAAAAATTATCCTACGCAGTTTTGAGGGGTGCCGATGTGTTTGATGAATATGCAATAATCATCAAAAGCAATTGTTGTTAAGCCTTTTTTTAATAGAACTACCTACTAAATTAAAGCTTGCTAACACAAGTATCGTTGCTCATAACGCCCATAGACCTAAAAATATCTTTAATTAATCATAGACGCCATCGAAGACCCAAGCCTAGAGCCGCGCGAACCAAAGATATCGAACAAGATCCAGCGTCGACCGCTGGTGACTCTAAAGGACGAGACCAAGGATCAAAACCCTTCAGCCACCACTGAGGAGGAGAGCAAGAGACAGAGCAAGAAGTACAGCTCCAGCTTCAAGCAGAACCAACTCGATGACCTGCTGAAGGCTAAAGCCGGGACTCCGGAAACCACCACTGAGTTTAAGACTACTGTAGAAGGTGAGGAATTGTGATTAATTTTACAAAGCGTAACAATAATTTTCATGAGTTAATTTCTGTTTGGGTTTATGGAGCTGCTAAGTATTATAGCTAATGTAAGCGTAGTGCTTTCCAAATTGAGTTTCGATCGGTAAAGATTTCATTTGCCATTGGACTTAGGCATACTGACATCATTGACCTTTTTAATTGCAATGAATGGTGAGACGAGCATGATGGCCTGATGGTAAGCGATACGACCGATCATGGACAGTAGCAAAACCAAACAACACAATGACTTATATCAAAGCAATGCTTGATTTTCTACTGAGCTACTACTAGCGTTCTGAGCCTTAAGATGTTAAGTTTCAATATGTACAGTTGTAACTCTGGCAACAATGCCCTTCAAATCAGAATACAACAGTGCATTTACACTGCTGTTTGGTGGGAGAAAGAGACATTGCGTTGTTACTTACCCCGGCGGCCTCTCACATGAAAGACCAACCACCACCAAATTTGATTGCATATTTCTTTTGAAATTTCATTGTGAGTTTGTTAATTCTTCATCAAATCTTAGTTCATCTTCATCAACACCAAATCAAATCACATATATATTTTCTAAGTGCACACTCATAAATACACCACCTTTATTACACCGCTTACTTCCCGCAGATGTCGACGCGGAAACTGCTTTAGCTATAGCAACACACCAACTCCTGACCGCTCCTGTGCCGATCACGCAAAACTTCGATGACATTGACCCCTCAAAGACAAAGA
Source organism: Hyles vespertilio (assembly GCA_009982885.2). NCBI lineage: Eukaryota > Metazoa > Arthropoda > Insecta > Lepidoptera > Sphingidae > Hyles > Hyles vespertilio. The sequence goes on from CM042811.1 coordinate 19,399,240, forward strand.
CCACGCAGTCATACAAATACACAAGTCCGCAGCTCAAGGAGTTCACAGATAAGACACCGATCTACGAGAAGTACCCGAGCACCTCCAGTTACACGGCGACTAACACAGACTTCGGCCAGACGACTAGCGGAGATACCTTTACCAACACACAGTTCGATACGCCGAAATTAGCGTCGACTACGCTAGAAGCTACCAATCCGACAACCACTCTTACTTACCGAACGATAGACTCTAGTCAACGAGGCTACTCCACCTTGTCCACTCTGTCCGAATCTGGAGAAATATCTTCAACTTACGAAGTTCCCAAGACGACCACTGTCAGTTTCTCGACGAGGTATTCAAGGCCGACCGCATTTTCGACTTTGACAACTGATTATGACTCTCCGAGAATATCTACTCTCTTCGACACAGCTACTCCCACTGCTACAAACACTTTCTCAACCGACCCAAGGCAATATTTCTCAACTTTAACCACTGAGTATGAAACTCCTACAATTACTTCCACCACTTATGACGCACCAAGGTCGACGAACACATTCACAGCCAGGAACACGCGGCCTTTGACGTACTCTACAGAAACAAGTGATTATAACACTCGCGACTCTTCAACAGATTTTGAGTTGCCAAGGACTATTGCATCCAGATCGAGAACAACTACATTGGCAACGAATCCAACAGAGTTGAACTCTGGGGAGATAACTTCATCTAACATTGACACTCCAAGAGGTAATAGATACACCAGCACGCCGAGTTACAACACAATAACTCAAGAGTATTTCGAAACGACGCGGGGAACGTTTGCTGATACTCCGACGGAATCCAAGATTAGGATTCCAACAACGTTCACGCGTCCAGACCCCACCACGACAGTTGCTTCTAAGAGAACGCGACAGAGATTATCATCGCCGAATGTGATCAACACTGGCTACACAGGAGTGTCTGAGAGAGTCAGGACGTCAACTCCTCGATACGTGTCGACGACGGAGAGGTTCCTGTCAGGTCCTGTTGAGGATGCCAGCTTCTCCACAGCAGGATACTCAGTGTCCAGTCAAGAGCCCTCGTACTTTACGAGAGAATACTTGTTGGAATCGCCTGTCACCAAGACTTACGATGGTGAGTTAACTTTCGTAAATAATTTATAAGAATCAATTTACATTTCTGCTTAAAAATTAATATACATGTCCAAAAATATAATTGCACCGCGACAAATGTTTGTTTACAAGTAAATGTTTCACTATGTTAACATGGCCCACGTTTACCCCAGTGGTTATCGGTTCTTCGACAGATGAGCTAATCCTGTGCTTTAATCAATGTACTATAACTTTGGCTCTCTAATGTATACATCAGAGACGTTTTTACAGTCAACTTATAAGCTCACCGTAAAATTATTACCTTTAAAATATATCCATTCAATGAATATAAATTATATGTACTGTCAAATTCTTTAAAAATTGACTAAATACATCTCATTTATTTCCCAGACGAATACCAATACCTATCACCAAAGACAACACCGCAGCCGGCTTCAAAGTCTCCTCGCCGCAAGGTCTTCAGGAAGAAGATCCAACGGCGTATCTCTACCACCATCCGCCCCACCACTACTACCACCACCACAGAAAAGCCCAAAAAGACCACCAAGCCATTCGAGAAGATCTCAAGGGAGCCTCCGAGGACTTACAAGCCCATAGTCAACTATGATTACTATGATGACAGTGAGGAAAAATTGGTGGAGAAATACGTAGCGGGGACTAAAGTGGTGCTGCATGATGAGGGTAAGTGGATCATGGTGCTTAGCTTACTTTGTGAATCATCACCAACATATAATAAAGGTTAAACACAAGTTTTCCACAAGTCTTCCACAAATAGCAAAACATAAAATAATTTATTTTCATACTCCAAAACATAGATTTCTTTCGTAGGATAGTTCATCAATTCCAAGTGACGGCTTATCATTGAATCGTCATTTTGCTATGACTTTGACGCCAATAAAGTCATATATCAAGCATTTCTATACTGCAATGGATTTTTTAAATTGCTTTTCGTATCTATCAGCTTGCAAATTCTCTATGTCTCTCACACCCACAACCTAGTATTTATGTTCCCTGTTACTCTGCTACTGCAAATTGCAACATATTATACTCTATAAAAGTTATGTGATTTAAGTACTTAAAACTATATCACTTCACGTCGTTTTTATTTCCAGGTACAATCGAATGCCTAGACGTCGGCAACTTCCCCCACCCGACGTCGTGCAAGAAGTTCATCTCTTGCGCCCGCATGGAGAGCGGCTCCCTCATCGGCTGGGAGTACATATGTCCCAAAGGTCTCAGCTTCGATCCTGTTGGAGGCATTTGCAACTGGTCCGCAGGGCTCGGCTGCGATGAGAAGGACGTATAGGTGCTATAACCGTTACTACTAAATGGTAGAAAAATACGAAATTGGTATCACCACGATATAATTTTTGTAAAATGTGTATTTCGCAGAAATATGCTCAGGAAAGTAAATAATGATTAAAATTAGTGTATTTTTCTTATTAAGAGAAATAGTAATACTTATATACAATTTATTTGTTGTTTGTACTGTAATGATAGGGATACCAGCTTTAATAATCGTCATTCTACTTTCGTCAGAGCATATTTTGTAATGCACGGATTTACAAATAGTCGAAATTATATTTAAAATTAAGTAAATAATTTCACATTTAGTATGCACGTGAAATTTTTAGATTTGTGATATAACAACTTTCATTTTATGTACTTGCGTAATCAAACGCTTGATTCCTAAATTTAATTTTTGATATCAAATCTTTTTCTATCTATCTCAGTACATATTTTATAAGAATATAGTATACAATTTAATTTTATATATATTTGCTATATTTATTACAATGGCAATCACATATATTATATTAAAGTGATATGTATTTTGTATCGTTGACTGAAAAATATATTTAAAATATTTTAAGTTTTAAAAGTGTACTTACTGAATGGTTGATTTCATAAAACTACTTTTTGTATTAAAAAATTATAGAAATATTCATGTTAATTAAATGTGACTCTTGTAATTAATCAAAGTATTTAAAATTTCATTATAATTTTCTAATTCACATTTTTCATAGAAAAACTCAAAAAAATACGTCGCATAGTTATATTTAAAAATTTTGTAATCAACCTTTACAGTATAACATTTTTATAATTAATAAAATTATTCTAAGTCAAAATATTTTGTTACTTTTATATTTTTTATGTAAAATGTACGAAACACTGCCAACTTTATACTCTTTAGAATATCTGTTTATTATTAGAACGATGGCGTTATAGCAAAATTATGTGACAATTACGGAATGTGCCTTAACTATTATATTATAGTCGTAAGAATTGTGACTTATTATTAAGAAATAAAAAATATAAAATAAAAATAAATAATTCATTTTTTTAGTCTAAGAAATTCTAACTTCCAAAGTTTGATAGGAGCAAACTGTTTGCAATGTCAGACACAAAATGCAGCCCTGCGTAACATATCTATTTCTCATAACAAAAAAGTCATAAAAAGACAAGTACTTGACCCTAGAATCGAACCTACAATCTCACGCGTCAAAGCCCATAAACCAATGAGGCATTACACCGGTTGTTAAATATCAGAGCATATGTGGGTAGTCGTTTTGTTTGTTTAGATCCCCATAAAAAACATTCTGTAATGTCCACCGCTATAAATAATTTAAAATCACTAACAGACATGTATATTACTTTTGAGAGTAGTATGTAACAAAATATCAAACTGAACTAGTTTCTAATCATCCATATCAATGATATGATGTCAAGGAGACCTGATTGGTCCTCCGTAATTAGTGGGCGTGGCTTAGCTTAGAAGGAGTATTGATATAGCCAATAAGAAGGTAGCTTCGTATTATGAATAAAAATATCTCCGTCAACTTCATGCGGTCCTGGTACTCGAACGGTGAATCCCGTTAAAATTTAAAACCAAATCAATGATTGATTTATTGATTTTTTCTTCTGACTGGGTTGCAAGATAAAATCGTCGCAAACTTAACAAGTACTAGGATAGCAGAAATTAAAAAAGTTACATCCATTTTATTTGACTGGTTGCATTTCAGTGAAATCGTCGCAAACTGAATGAAAAGTACTAGGAGAGCAGAAATGAAAGGAGGTTACCTCCACAATATTTATTATTTTAACCGACATCGAAGAGGGTAGTAAATTTATTATTTTTATAGCTACCGTACCGTGCCTGCTGTCAGTTGGTAACTTAGAGTTAATGTTAATATTAATTAGAAATACTTTATTATTCACAATTTAATTAATTAACCGTGCGCTGTACATCTGCATTTCAAAGTTAAATTGTTAATAAATGGAAAAGCGTCTTTCTATGACAAATTGTATGTTTTCAGTTATTGTTTTTTTTAGTTTGTTTTGTGGAAAGTGTTAGTTACAGTAGTGTGGAGTGAAAACAAAATCAAACTAGAGTGAAATTACACATCGTTGCTAGCATGTTTTTAATTAATATCTCTCTAATTTATCAATACAAAGTAGAAAAAGACCTATGTTTCTGGGAAGGAAAAATATCTTCGAGAAACATAATTAAGGATCTTACAATCCATTATGCTAAATTCAAAAAGGCTTCAACGGAATTGTAAACGGGCCCTTATAACGGTAGGCTTAATACTAGACAGAAATAAATAGAATACAGAAATTTAAGATATATTTTATTAATATTTAAAGCGTCCTCTTGCTAATATTAACATAACCTATGCCCACACACGTCATCTTGATCTTCTGCGCAGTATGAACCTGTTCATCATCAGAGTCCTCGTCTGAGTCCTGCCGATGCACTTCCAGCTTGAACATCACGCCGAAGAACTCTTTGAGGTGCTGCAGGAAGGTTATCGTGTAGTCTGATAGAGGGCCGACCTAGGAACATAAATATTGCACCTTGCAGTTATTGAGATGGAGTATGGTTACCCATAGGTATGGTTGTCTATAAAACTTTGATAAGGCAATATGGCCGCCTTTTGTACTTTTGATGTACTATTATTATTACAATGAATGGCGAGATGAGCATACCAATCGTCTGATGGTAAGCGATACGACTTCTCATGAACAGTATGGTACAGCACCTTGAATTAAGAAGCAATGCTTGAATGCCAGTGCGCTCGCCATCCTGAGACATAAGATGTTAAGTCTCAATATGTCCAGTAGTTATTCTGGCTATAATATCCTTCCAAACGAAACAACACTGCATTTACATATACATAATGCAATGCTATTTGACGGGAGAAATAGACAGGAGAGAAATGAATATTGCGGTGGTACCTACCCAGGCGGCCTTTCACATATGAGTGACCTACCGATATTCTAAATTGACAATCGGAATTGAACATTTAGGTCGCCATTTTGAAAAGTGTATCTTCATCCGAGCGGAGCCGGGCCCGACCACTAGTCACCTTGATATAGAGCAAGGGTCCAGCTACTTACAATACATTCGCTAACATCCTTCTGCCCCAGCGCCATCCACAGAGCGAGCAGCCACTGGAAGGAGGAGTCCACGGCGCCGCCGCGGTATATCTCATCCAGTAGACGCTGAGCGCACTCGCGACCTAGATCCTCGGGCAGCGTGGTCTCGCCTTTACCAGCTTCTATTGATTTCTATGAAATAAAGTTGTTAAACATTAGTGAGATTTTAGACATACTTGAGAGTTTTAAAATAATAATTTGTTATATGAGTTTTGCCTCTAAAGTTTAGTGAAACCAGTGGTATTAAGAGATACGAGTATACACATTATTTCACCACTGGCAATGTCAAATGTGCTATTACTAGCGAAAAAATATATTTGGTATTGGCAAATATGTGTAGTTCGATACAATACAAAATATTCAAAAACACTTCTTTTCTCCTCCCCGTCGTTCCATGTAAAGCGCCCTACACACCAAAGCCGCCGACCGGGCGACACAACCCGGCAGCCTTTATTTAAATAATCAGAATGTTTCCGACATGTACATACCTACGGGCCGGCGGCTGTGTTATGTGCGCATAAACTTCACTTCTCGCCACTGGCCCATGCTAATTTAAAATATATGACAAGTTAGAAAAATGGATCTAATGCCACAAACACAGGTATTACTTACAGCTTCAGCGCAGTAGAATGTCTTGTCATTAGTCTCCGCGACGAGACTGACGCCGAAGCCGGGGCTCTTGCCCGCGTTGGCGCCGCGACACTGGTCCGTGTTGATGTACACGTCAGGGAGGAAATTCAACATTACCTGCAAACAATGAGGTATTATGCTAGTGCGGACATCGGGAACAAAATCTCTGCGTATTGTACGTGCACGCGTGAAGCGAGAGCGAAAATTATGTTACGACTGACAGTGACAGAAACAGAAGGAGCGGTACAGTACCGGTCATTTAGTTACAAAAATTTTGTTTGCAGTGCCCCCTCTAGTATAATATCTCAAAGCCTGCAAACAATTAATAAACAACCATACTTGTTGGATGTAGGTTGAAACATAAAACTGGATAAAAAAACAATTGTAATACAAATAGATCTTTGTAAGTTAGAGACTCTTGAGGTTCCCACAGACAGACTGAACAAGCAGTTTTGTGGGGCTATGGAACTGTATATGCATTTGTAAAATTTAAAGGTGTAAAAAACATATCTATAGCGCTCAATCTCGACCCTAAAATGAGCTCCTAGTCCAATGTAATGGCAGCAGTATCAAATACTAGGAAGATCTTTTGGTTAGTTAAATAATAATTGAACAGATCTTTTTGTAACAAATAAACAACTATTGCAATCCGTTAGTTAGTATGGTATTTTGTATTAAAATTAGACACCTAACACCTAAACAAGAAATAAATTAACATTTGTGGCCTACACAAACATTTCTCTTTATGCCAGCACTGAACCTGTAGCTTTCGGTCCGACAACTGCGCCGCGGTCGCTATCAAGTAAAAAAATAACCCGAAGCTTCTCAGATAATGCCTGATTTTTCAATTACCTGCTCCAATATATTTTTAAGCCAATTTGCATACAATTAAATAAATCAAATGGAAAACGAACAATAATATGTGGATTTTTTTTCTCCATAAATGAAAATAAAATAACTAACCCCTTTAGCAGCCTCCACGACACGATTAGCCATCGTGGGCGACACTCGCAACGCATACACGACGCCTCGTATCCTCTTCACGAGCCCCCACTTGGTCCACTGCAGGGGTCGCAAATGGCGCCGGACCGGACACTTGAACACCACCTCACCACCGCCGAGAGGTGGCGCCCCTTTTGTAACAAAATTACAGAATGTTATTATTCAAAAGTACCTCAAACAGATGAAAATGCATGAAAAGATCGATGCAATTGGATGATGCGAAAGTAATATGTCAGGATCGAAAGTGGCGGTCTATAGTCTCTGCCTACCCCTATGGGAAACATGCGTGACGATTATGTACTTATGTATGTATGTATTTTATTATTCATGAAACGAGCATGTCATATGCCTGATGGAATTCAACCAATTATTGAAAGTCATTGTATGAACCCATCTGTATCCCACTGCAGGGCACAGGTCTTCTCTATAATCGAAAGTATGATTGACAGGGGTTAGGCCATATTAGCAGACTAGTGTGGACAGTTGCAAAACCAAACAACACCATGATTTACAAAGGAATGCAAATGGCAAGCTAAGATGTTAAGTCTCATTATGTCCAGTAGTACTCTGGCTACAATGACTTTCAAACTGGAGTGCAAAAGTGCTGTTCGGTGGGAGAAATAAACATTACAATGGTACCTGCCTGGGTGGCTTCTCAAATATAAGAGACCGGCAGTAAGGACCAGTAATATAGCATAATATCTCACCTCGTCTCACTACCTTCAACTCCAGTCCATCATCAACTAATATGAATTTTAATAATATTGGAAGAGCTGCAGATTTAATCTTATCCACTGACACATCCAAGTCACTGTGTGTCACTCCTTGAAGAACTACATTTAAAGGCTCCTTGCAAAATGGACCCAGGGCCAGAAGGATTTCAAGATAATAACCTGCATAATGAAATAAATGTAGTTTAAAAGTCAGTTATTCTCAAAACAGTAGAATATAATGTAAATTAAAATTAATTTATTATTCTTTTATGAATAGAAATTTTATTATTACTTACAAACAATGAAGTCAAGATTTTATTCCATTCATAATACAAGATTATGCCTGCCAGTAATTTGGTTTTATCAAAATTAACTAACATTCATAAAAATCAACAGTGCATTAACATATAATGTGGATAGTAATAAATGTTTAATATCAGATCCTAAGTACTCACCTATGCCTCTTTGAGGACAGCAACTGTGGTTCACTTGTCCACCGATTAAAATCCCCGGCTGGAAATACACAGAGGTGCCTGTCTCACTGAGTTCCACTCTCGTGCCGTTCGTCACTTTGTCCAGTAGACGGATGAGGTTTACTTCATACTCCCGTAAGCCTGGGTCGTCGTGTGTACTGCGAATTTCTTCAATTTTAATAGCACGCCCGCTAAGAGTTGCTAAAAGAAGTCTTTGGCGGAAGAAATTGCTTCCTTTGTACTTTAGCACGTCATTTTCTATTACCGCTAGCATTTTATGTTTTGTAAAATTATTAATTAATAAAGTTTCTAGTTAAAAATCAAAATCTTATGGTAAACATTTCGAAGTAAACACGTGTTTGTGACAAATGACAGGTCGCCGAACTGTCATTTGTGAAATGACACATGTCAGGTACATTCAAGAATAAGATCACTTGATGCGTACCACTTTGATACACAAACATGGCGGCGGCTCCGCCCCTAAAAATAGTGATACGCTAGTACCAAATTTTCTATCGATATCGATCATCAACAGTGGCATACGACTAACATTAATATAACATTTTAAATTTTTGCTTTACATGTCAATTGAGTATAAACAGGGGATTTTAGGACTTGACAGTCAAGTCATTAAAAATTAAATCCGATAATAATAGGTCAATGTTTTGATATTTTTTTTATGCTATGATTTATTTGATGGGTAAGTTTTACCTGATGATTGGATTGGATTTGTCAAATAATACACACGTGAGATAAAATACAACTTTATTAATAGCTAGAATTTGCTTGCGACTTCGAATATACCACACTTTTTTCCTTAAGCACCAATTTTCACCATGTCAATATTTCTTTAGCCAAATTATAACTAAAATCTAACAAAAAACAGACATTTAGCAAACAGCAATGAAAATATGTACACTAAACTAACAAATTAAATATATAAATAGAAATAAAATATCTACACAAAATTAACAATTAAAATGTTAAAATAGAAATTAAAAAATTAACTAAATAAACACAATTAACTAAATAAACTGACATTATTGTGTTCTGTGACATGAACCATTGTAATTTTAAATGGCGATATAAAAAAAAGAAAAAAGAAGACAGTTCGTGTTGCTGACGAAGTTTCTTGCGCCACTTCTTCTTCACAGCTACAACACGTTCCGAAGCGGTGGCAGCAGAAATGAACAATCCAAAAGATCTTTTGAAAGACTATTTGAATAAAGAATATTTTGATTTTGGTTTTGAATAAAGGAATTGTAGCGGACATCGCGAACGAAGGCAGGAAATCAGCACTAGAATAAAAATATTTTTCAAATAATTCAATCAAACAAAAAATACATAAGGTACATACATACATAAACATACAAGCGGTGAATAATGTGTACTATAGATTTTAATTTATGTATAAATATTGACTGCCTCGGTGGCGTAGTTGTATTATGGTACGGTTACAAAGCTGAGGTCTCGAGTTCGAATCCCGGGTCGCGCAAAGTGATATCGGAGTTTTCTATTCATTATCAGCACAGTCAGGAATTTGTGCCCGATATTGCGATAGGCTCGCCACCCACAACATCGTAGGACGGAACATACAAGGCGAAATAAATAAATAACACCCAACAGTCACATACATAGTCCTGACCCCACATTAAGATCAAGTCTTGTGTCGTGGGTATCAGGAACTACGAGAGACTTTTCAGTCTCACAAACACACAGACCCGAGAGAAATATTTGTGGGCCGCACAAACATTTCTCTCGGTGCGGGGATTGAAACCGCGGCCTCTCGATTCACAGGCGGCGTCTTACCGCCTGCGCCACAGAGGCTGAAATGTGGATGTCCTGGTTGCACATCTGCCTACCCCTTCTGAGAAAAACGCGTGAGTTTATGTATGTATAAATATTAATATTATGATAAATTTATTTGTAACAAAACTAATAAAAATGCAACTGCTACATAAACAATAGTAATATGATGTATTAAACATTTTGATCTTAGTGTGGGGTCAGACTATGTATGTGACGGTTGGAGGTAATTATTTCTTCATATTCCTAAAAGTATACTTATACTTTACAATTATCGTTACTTTTTTAGTCGCCATAATGTAAACATAATATGACCAACTAATACTAGTTTACATGTTACAACCGTTACAAGGTTATACCTGTCGAGACAAACACCCAGTTGCATCTAATACATTTCGTTCATTATTACGTTGCACCATTCTTTGCTAAAATCAAAAATCTATCAGGATATTTAATACATACCAAATAAAATAAAATAACATATAGGTAGATTTTTATTGCTATTATTTGACTGAGGAAAATCATTATGTCTCACTTAGAATTCAATCAATGAATATGAAAGTGTTGGTTAAGATGAACAATTATAATAATAAATAATAAAATATAAAACTATTTCTGTTCATTAAAAGGTTCTCCAGAACATTAGACAATAGACTACCAATTGTCCAAATTATCTTGCATGTCATCTTTGTTATTGATTAACAGTTGTATTATTAATAGGATTGAGTAGGATTTTGACAGCAAGAGGTTAAAGACGCGTTTTATTTGCTTTCGTAAATTTATTTTTAATTTCTTTACTTTGTACCATTTAATTAACTATTATATATTTATTTTAGTCTTTATAATTAATCATATGTTATATTAGTAGAATATTAGTTGTGTATTTTTCTTTAGTTGATAGTGTTTGTGTTTTTGTGTCTACCCTCACATGGATTTGGACGATGATGTTCCCCCAGATGGGGGAGGCGGAGATTTTGGTAAAGTAGAAATCACTTCTCATTTGGGTTTGAATAAAAAGGCATTGAAACGCCCATTAGAGTCACCCACGGATAACCCAAAAAAGAATAAATCTCCAGCGGAGTCTATTCAAGACAGTTATACTTGCCCTGATTTTGAGGAAAAATCGATCTACTTTTCCACTGATAAGGGTCCATATGTGGTCCATTTATCGGCAGAAAAAGGCAGTCCCATTCAAGCCCTCAAAATTGCCAAATTGCTGTATCAACATGAAGTACCCAACATTGTTCCAGGGAGCATTAAACCACTTGGTCGCAGTAAAATTACTATTTCATTTAATACCGCAGAGTCAGCAAATAACTTTTTAAAATGCAATGTCATTACTGACAACAATCTCACTGCTTCTATTCCAAGATACCAACTGTGTAGAATGGGTGTGGTTAAGCATGTCCCTACTGACTGGTCCCTTGAGGAATTTATTTCTGGTATTCAGCCCCATCAAACTTATGGAGAAATACTAAAAGCTCGAAGACTTAACAGAAAGACAATGCAAAATGGCACTACAGAATGGTCCCCATCCACTACTGTGGTATTAACTTTTCGGGGTAATCTACTTCCAGACAGAATTTTCTGCTTTAACACCTCTATGCCTGTCTCCTTATATCAGCTCCCCACCATACAATGCCGCCAATGTTGTCGTTTTGGTCATGTAGCATCCCAATGTAGGTCACAACCTCGTTGCTACCGCTGTGCCCAACCTCACCCGGGGTCTACTTGCCAGGCCTCTATCAATAACTCGACATGTCTTCTATGTTCTGGGGCCACATGGCTACTTACCCTAATTGCCCAGAGCATTCCCGTCAAAAAGCAATTAAATTTGTCATGTCAGAGGAGAATGTTTCTTTCTCCGAAGCCTCACTTAGATTCCGTCCTGTAAAAAAATCGTTTGTTGAGGTAGCCAAATCGTCCAATTTACTACCTTCAAAACCTGCTGCCTCTCCCTCTTCCCCTTCTTCCATTCCCATAACCCAAAGGAAAAAAACAATTTTCGTTGAACGTCGCGCCGGTACAAGCCGACCAAAAGGTTACGATATGACTGCGCATAATAATATTATATCTACCCCTTCTTCCTCCTTACCTAATGGTTGTGCCATCCCGCCGCAAGTCCCACTTAACCCAACCCGGCCTGAGATTCCTTGCCCTTCCCCTTCCCCAAATGAAAACTTGATAGAATTACTTCTGTCTGCTCTCCTAAACATTGCATTTAAGTTCAGTGATGCCCTTCCCCCTAATATATTCTACCTACTGGAACAGCTATTTACACAATTTAAAATTCAACATGGCTCACAATCTCCTCCAATGGAACTGTAGAAGTATCCGTCATAAAAAAAACAAAATTATCCATCTGGTCAATCAGCACAATCCTCTCGTTTTTGGTGTCTCTGAGACATGGTTGAAGCCGGACTCACCTTTTAGGTTATCCGGCTATTCCTGTCTGAGGGATGACAGGGACGATGGTTGGGCTGGTTGTGCTATACTTTTTTTTTTTTTTTTATTGCTGTGAATGGCGAGACGAGCATGACGTTCGCCTGATGGTAAGCGATAGCGACCGCTCATGAACAGTAGCAAAACCAAACAACATCTTGAACTATAAAGCAATGCTTGGCATTCCACTGCGCTCGCCATCCTGAGACATAAGATGTTAAGTCTCAATATGTCCAGTAGTTACTCTGGCTACAATGTCCTTCAATCCGAAACACAACAGTGCATTTAAACTGCTGTTTGACGGGAGAAACAGACATTGCGGTGGTACCCACCCAGGCAGCCTCTCACATATGAGAGACCTACCACCAGTGTCAAGAGATCCTTGTCAAGAGATCCGTAAAATTCTCACAAATCCCTCTCTTACCCCACAATTCCTCATTTCAAATAGTTGCCGTCAGGGCTCTAAATGTGTCTTTTGTATCGATATATATTCCTCATCCCAATATTAATATTATCAATGAGATACGAAGTCATTTAAATTCTATTCCTTCCCCCCTAATTATAATGGGTGACTTTAACCTTCACCACGCATTGTGGGGATCTCCCTACAATGATTCCCTATCGTCACCCTTTCTTGACCTAATTGACGAATTAAATTTATGCGTCCTAAATGATGGTTCACCTACAAGAAGAGTTTCTCCCACCCAAAGTCCTAGCGCAGTTGACCTTAACCTTGCATCTTCCGGCTTGTCCCCATCTCTATCTTGGTCAATCCTTCCGCTTTCTTATGGCAGCGACCACTTTCCTTTGGTATCAACATGGCATACGAGTATTTCCTTCAGCCCTAAACCCTCTCCTCTTCTAAAATACAGACTTTCCAAAGCAGACTGGGATAGCTACAGTCGTAAACTTGATTGCCTTCTGTCTTCTATGGAACCCGTTTCATGCACCAATTTTCTCTCTACGTGCGGCTCCTTTTCTAGTGCCCTAATTTCCGCTGCCGATTCTTCAATACCTCTCAAAAATTCTTCTTCTGGTAAGATCTCGTCCCCCCCATGGTGGGATGATGAATGTACAAAGATTATTAGACTTCGCAACTCTGCTGAGTTGTGTTTTAAGTCGGACATGTCTCTTCAAAATTTCGTAACATTTAAAAAGATCACTGCTAAAGCAAAAAGATTTTTGGCTAAAAAGAAAGCTGAAGGGTGGTCCAGATTCTGCGAATCTCTTTCCCCTCGTTCACCATCTGCTTTAGTATGGCGAAAAATTAAAAATTTTCGTGGGTCTATACAATACCCCTTAAATCCATCATCAAATAATATGGATCTTTGGCTTCATGATTTTATCAACAATATAGCTCCTCCTTTGGCACTTTCTGAGGACTTTTTTCCTACCCTTCTTCCTTCTACTTCTTCCGATCCGTTTAATGAACCATTCTCATATGATGAACTCTGTTGCACCTTGGAGAGGCTTCAAGACTCTGCGCCCGGTATTGACGGTATTCCCTATTCTTTCGTTACTAAATCCTCAAAATCCTCTAAAATTTTCTTCCTTAGTCTTATCAACCACATTTATAATTATAGTACCGTGCCAAAATTTTGGAAAACCCAAATTATTTTACCCATTCATAAACCTGGCAAAGATCCTAAACTTGCTGCTTCCTACAGACCCATTGCCCTTTCCACAACCTTATGCAAAATCTTTTTTGCATAATGCATTTAATTAAAAATAGGCTAGAATGGATCCTTGAGAACAGAGGCCTTCTAGCGAATTCTCAATACGGATTTAGACGGGGCATGAGCACTATGGATAACTTGAGCATTTTCACTACGGATATCCGTTTAGCGTTTTCTTGTGAAGAAAGCGTCATCGGAGTATTTCTCGACATAAGCTCTGCTTACGACAATGTTCATCTCCCCCTACTCAGGCAGAAACTACTGCAGCTGAGTATCCCGCCGAGGATGATAAACATTATATTTAATCTTTTCGTAGGACGTTCAGTCGTCTTTAGTGTTAATGGTTCCTTTCAAAGCTCAAGAGTGGTATGGAAAGGCCTTCCCCAAGGATCTGTTCTAAGCCCGATTCTATTTAATTTGTACACCGCTGACTTAGAGAAATCAGTAATCCCCTCTGTGAATATTTTACAATTCGCCGATGATATTATATTGTATACTTCCTCGAAATCATTTCTAGATTCTGCAAACAGATTAAACTCTGCACTGCATCATCTCAATCAGTGGCTTCAAGATCATAGCCTTTCTCTTTCCATTCCTAAATGTAAAGCTGTAGTCTTTTCTCGTAAAAGATCCATCCCCCCAATCTTACTTTCAGTTAACCATGAAAGTATTCGCTTTTATAATGAAGTGAAATTTTTGGGTTTGATCTTAGACTCCAAACTGACTGGTGTCCCCCATTTAAAATCTGTATCTGAAAAATGTGAGAAGGGCATCAATGTTCTGAGGGCAGTTGCAGGTGTTCGATGGGGATCCCATCCTTACAACCAAAAATTATTATATAATGCCATTATTCGCAGCCATTTTGATTATGGCTCTTTTTTACTGGAACCATGTAATAAATTAGCTCTTCGTATCTTGGACCAACTACAAGCTAGATCCTTACGTATTATATGTGGTGCGATGAAATCTTCTCCCATATCTGCCCTTCAGGTAGAATGCTCGGAACCCCCTCTTTTTCTCCGTCGACAATTTCATCAAGTAATGTCAAGTAAAATCATAAGTCCATCATTTTTTCAGACTCCTCTAGTCTTCTCCATGACATTCTTAAGCCCCCTTTTAATAAAAACTCTTTTTATCTCACCCTAAAAATTAAAGATACTCTGCGTCAATGCCATACTTCTGGTATTCAAGTGGTACTAGCATGGATTCCTAGCCATTCTGGCATATCCCATAATGAATTTGTGGACCAATGTTACCTACGTTCTGTCGTCGGTCGGATGTAGTACATTAAACTATGCAAATCTTAGGGTTTATGACCATGAACTACTCTCTATAATTATTATTGTAAGCCTAATTTATACTATAATTTTAATTACTTTGTTATGTAAAAAAATACGGATGATGGATGATGATTGTAGATGTACAGAAAAACTTATTCTAGTTTATGATACATTCTATGGATAATTAAATGTATTAATTTGTTTTTTGGAAATAAATAAAAAAAAAAAAAAATGTGCGCGTAATGCCATTTCTTGTGGAATGACAACTCACAAGGTTTGTTTTTCCCGCGACTTGCTATATTACACCAAATCCAATCTCATGGCAGCTTGGGATGAGATATGGCAATCTACCAGATTGATTAAAGTCATTCGTTACGGTTCAATTCAACCATTCATACCAAAGAAGCCATGGTTTTTTATTTTTAAAAATGTAAATAAAAAAGTTACATCTACAATTATCCGTATGCGTTTGGGTCATGTATGTACTCCGGTATTTCTTGCCAAGTTTCGTATTCGCGATCATTCTCTGTGTGAATGTGGTCTTGACAATGGTACCCTGGAACACATGTTTCTGGAATGCCCCAGAGTACTATTCCCTTTGTACGAAATTCTCCCACCTAGTGTCCCCCGCCCAGTAAACTTATCTTTTATGTTAACATGTGTTTTTTCTCGTTTCATTTATAGTTTGTGCAAATTTATAAAACTGAATAACATGGACATATTGAGACTTAACATCTTATGTCTCAGGATGGCGAGCGCAGTGGAATGTTGCTACTGTTCATGAGCGGTCGTATCGCTTACCATCAGGCGAACGGCTTGCTCGTCTCGCCATTCAATGCAATAAAAAAAAAACATGTATTTATAAATCTTTTTTCTTCTAGTTTAAATAACATAATATATATTAAAGAACCGGTTTATTATAAGTTTACATAATTTTACGGATAACTTCATAAATTGCTAACACATTTTCACTCCTGTTTTATAGCTGTTTTATAATACATACATTAACCTAACTAATTTCATAATTATATGGTCAGAGCTTTTTTTTAATTTCGTATCGAACTTGGCTAATGGGTAGCCATCATAATTTACGAACTTAACCTCTTAGAGTATTTATATATAGAGGGAGCGCTGTCATACATTTGCGACTTCAAAAACGTAGATATTTTCTTGTTCGTTATGTTGGTAGCACTGCTATATTAATGTTACCGATAAATGACTTTTCCACGAAAAATATATAAATGAATAAATAAACGGAAATTAACATATTCACGTTACATTGTTTTAAGCTGTCATAATACAAAATATTAATAATAAATGAACAATAAAACTCACCCTTGCCTTATTATAATTTATTTCGCTCCAAATTCAAATGTTTTATATTTTTTACATAAAAATTATTCCGGAACTTTTTCGGAATTTCAACAATTTAATTACTTGCAACATTGAATAAAAAGGCGTTCGAAAATTCAAAAATATGAATGTTTTTCTGTAAAATTATTTAAATTATTTCTTGTTAATTAATAAGAAATTGGATTTATTGTCGATGATAAACGAATACACAGTTAATAATTAACCCCTAAAATAAATTTGGAGGGTATTCGATAGCGCTAAATTACATTTTTTGATTTTTCTTTTTCATGTAAGTCATGCGTATTCCAAGCTGTCACAATTAACACTGGATGTAGATGTAGAAAAAGGTGGCCCCGGCACCACCATTTTTATCTACGTTTTTGAAGTACCAGCGCTCCCTCTATATATATATACTCTAAGCTTAACCTCTTTACCTTGATACTGGCAAAATCTCCGAATCCACGGGGGAGCCATCTATCATTTTAAGAAGAAGAAGAAGATTAATAGGATTATTAGGTAAAATATCATAATTACTACAATTTCACTTACCGGAAATATTGTTGGAAAGCTGTTTTCTTTTTCAAAATGTAATAAACAAATAAATGTATTTATTGCAGGGTTCCAATAGCTTCCAATTTTTTTGTATCCATTTTGTCCTGGTTTGTATGTTTATAGGGAATCTAAAAAAATCTTTTTAATTTCACTTTGTTTGTCGGTCTGAATATATATTTAAATATATACTATATTTTTCTTTTTTTGAAAATAAAGATCAAAATATTTTAAAATGATAATATCGATATGAATAATTTCGTATCGAATCCACTCATCCCTAAACTTGTGTGTAAACAAACAATAAGGTTGTTATTTACACTACTTGTACAAATAACGCCTAGAAGAGCCTAAAACTTAATCAACAAGATCCAAATACATTTATAAATGATAAAAACAAACCCAAAATGTAAATTTAGCACATATTTGTTAGTATTTCGTAAAAACAGTTACTAACCTATGAAAAGAAATGTTAGGGTCCATTTTGCTTGAACTCGACTCGAATCCTTTAACACAACACTGAGGCATTTTAAAAACTTAACAACTAAACTAATAAGCAAACTAAACAAACTTAACAAACGAGATTAAGCAATGAATAATTCGAAATTCTTTGTTGTTTACTCCGATTGACAGATAACGCCACTGTTTGACATTTCATGCAGTTTTTGGTTTAATAGTCTGTGGTTTCGAAATAATAACTAAAATGGCGTCATTTTGGTCTATGGGCGGTCCCAGTGTGGTTAGTGAACAAAATATATTATATATTAATATATTCGAAACAAAGAAATTATTATTTGTCTCTTTCATTAAGGGACAAGCCAGCTTTGTGCAAATAAGACTGATATATAAATGTACATTCCGCGTCGATATTCTAACATAACTATAACTTGACATATATAGCTACTTTTGTGCGTGATCCTTTATATTCTTTAATCATTGGGTACATTTTGATCCTAGCTTAGGCACTGGAGGACAAAAAGTTAAATAAAAACTGAAATGATTAGTTATAATTTTAACAATAAATGATTATTTTAATGGTTTTTACTTTCATGAAGTTGAAATGTATTAATATTTGAATTATGTTATATAATTTAACCGTGGCATAACGCTACATACGATCTCTGCACATTTTAATCAAAAGCTGTCAAAAGTTTTGAGATTTGTCACTAAAGCGAATGAAAACAATGTGATTTGTGATTATTTGTGATTGTGAACTTATTTTATTTTGGGTTAACTTGGTATTCAAAGCAATTCAATAAAACAGAAGTTATTTAATGAAACAATCATGAAGGTGTCATTTAACGACGTTGTCTTGCCAGGCGATCACTGCGACGAAATCGCTTCAGCAGGCGAAAAGACAAAAATAATTCTTGGGCCTGGACTGCGTAAAGAAATTAAAGGAGTTTATGTCACTAAAGCGGGTGTATTGAGAAAAAGAGAACCCAACACGTTTTGGGTAGACAGTTATCAAAAAAGATACATACCTGCAAGAGGAGAAAATGTGATCGGAATAGTGATTCAAAAGGCGGGAGATATATTCAGAGTGGATGTTGGAGGAAGTTGTTCCGCTTCTCTCTCATACCTGTCCTTCGAAGGCGCGACGAAGAAAAACAGGCCCGCAGTAAAGACTGGTGATGTAGTTTACGCCAAAATGTTGAATGCAAGCAAAGACATGGAGCCAGAACTTGTTTGTGTAGACTCACATGGCAAGAAAGGTCGGTTGGGCGTTCTCGAAGAAGGCTTCGTGTTCAAATGTTCATTAAACTTAATCCGCAAGATATTAAACCCAAGTTGTCCCCTACTAGACTCACTGAAGAACGAATGGCCTTTTGAGCTTGCTGCGGGGATGAATGGCCGCATTTGGATCAAAGCAAACACAATGAGAGAAACTGTGGCAGTGGGCAATGCAATATTGGGCTCTGAGTACTTGAGTGATGAAGAAATTAAAGCTATGTGCACTAATATTGCTAGTATACTGGCTGGACATATACAATGATAATAAACTTATTTAATGTTAAAGTTATATCATTTATTTAATGCCAATATCAAAATCTATGCATAATACATTGAGGTATTATACTAGAGCGGACATCGGGAATAAAATCTCTGCGTATGGTGCGTTCACAAGGGTACACATTGAAGCGAGAGGGAAGATATGTTACTTCGTAGGCGTGACAGAGACAGAAAGAGAATGTACCCTTCATTTTGTTACAAATATTTTGTTTGCAGTGTCCCCTCTAGTATAATATCTCAATGGCATAATATGTAGGTTTCCTTTTACTATTTTTCTTCACTCTTACTGTGTATGGTAGTTGACTATCAATACATACATGACTGACAAACTATATTATCATTTGTAAGCATATAATAAAAAGAAATACTGCTTTCTTTAGCAACAAAAAAAAAATAGTGACACTGAGTTGCCAGTTATGAGTATAGTATTCACAATAACATGCAATGGATAATCCATTGTGTGGGAAGTATTAATTCATATAGCTAAGTAGATGGCATTGTTAATACAGTTATTAAAATCAGGATGTTCCAGCATACCTTAAACTAAATTACTTTTTAATTAATTTGGCTAAAACTTTGATTAATTGTTTTAGTTTTTCATTTTCTCCATAAGGCATAATGTATTTTATGTATTGCTATCACATTACTATTTTTTTTTTTTTTTATATATACTGGCCTGGCATTGTGGCGGCATTGCACCTGATGGAAAGTGCCAATGCCGCCCAGGCAGAGTATCCATTGGCATCGGACGGCAGTCCCATGCCAATGGAAACAATTATGCCGGCTTGCTGAGGTGCCTCTTCACACCGCGGCGGAAGGACCCAGGATTGTAGGAAGGAGGGAACACGTGCGCCGGCAAACAATTCCACAGCCTGACGGTGCGGCACAAAAACGAATTTGCGAACCGTTTGGTTCGCGCCGGGATGGTGTGGACCGTTAAGCTATGGCTTCGCAAGCCAACACGCGTGGTTCTGGTTAGGAATGGAGAGGAGGGGAGCAAGTTGAACAATTCTTCAGAGCACTCACCGTGATACAGGCGGTAGAACACGCTTAGAGAGGCGACATCTCTCCGGAGTTGTAGCGACTCCAAGTTGTTCGTAACGTCTGCATCATTCACAATGCGGATGGCCCGCTGCTGCAATCCATCCAAGGCATCGAGCAGGTACTGGGCGGATCCATCCCAGAGGTGCGAGCAGTACTCCATACCCGGCCGGACCTGCGCTTTATATAAGCGACAATGCTGACCGGGCGTGAAAAACCGACGCACCCTGTTCAGGACTCCAACCCTGCGTGATGTGGCAGATATTACGCCCTCGATGTGATTCCTTGGATTGAGATCACAGCGGATATCCACACCAAGGATACTCAGGTCATTCCGCACTGAGAGGGGAGTACCCTGAAGAATGGGGAGGGGAGAGAACGGGGATTTTTTACACGTGAACGCACACACCTGGGTTTTCTTGGCATTGAACTCAACCATATTCCTGGAACCCCATGTAGAAATGAGATCCAAGGTCCGGTTGAGCTCAATGACAAGATCTTCGCGTCCCTTCACAGTTTTGACACGGCAACCTGGAGGCCCGCAGTGGTATCGCCCATGAACCGTGCTGTCATCTGCATAGCAATGAATGTTGCCAAGCGACAACATGTCATTGATATGCAGAATAAACAAGGTGGGCGACAGCACCGAGCCTTGAGGAACTCCGGCATTTACCGACATGAGCGCCGAAGCGTGTCCGTCAACGACTACACGTATTCTACGCCCATGCAGAAAGTCGGAAATCCACGAACACAGGTTGCCGGGTAGACCGTATGCCGGAAGCTTGGACAGGAGACCACGGTGCCAGACCCTATCAAACGCCTTGGCAATGTCGAGGCTCACAGCAAGAGCCTCGCCACGCCGGTCAATCGCCTCACCCCAGCGATGCAGGACAAACGCTAGAAGATCACCCGTCGATCGATTATGACGGAAACCGTATTGCCGGTCACTGATCAACGAACAAATAACAAATAATAACACAAATAATATAATATCAAATAACACAAGTCATAGATAGTACATAGATTTACTGTTGTTAATTTAATATCTACTGTTTTTTTTTTCAAGCATTACTGCATTGCAACATTAATCTATCACATAAAATAGATTAATGTTTCAATTATTGATTTCATCACAGACTAACATTTTTTACATTCATGTGAAGGTAAAATGTGAATTTACAATAAAACAAAATCAAACAGTGATGGAGAATTTATTTTGGCAAATGCAACTAACCTAATCATTTCGAAATCTCAATACATAATGTAAAACTACAACTGTGTTCCAACCATCTCTCAGAACCTATTGAATAAATTATGTATATTACAAATAATCCGCATATATACACATCACTGTGGCAACTAAAATGAGCGTTTTTATCGACGTCGATAAACTCTATATATATCGACATAAAGCGGGAACAAGGTCGACCATGCCAATGTATGCTATGATTAACAAAGCTCGTATATTACTGCATTTCTCAAAACTAGAACTCCACATTAATCAGTCTCTTGTATTTTACAATACGGTTACACAGCAAAGTTCAATAACAAAGAAAACTTTATAATGTCAACTATCCTTACATATTAATTTACATAGTAGATTTGTAAGTAAAGCATGGCAACACTTGTATAGGAACGTGGTTGTGTCGATATATAGACCGAAATGTCGATAAGCACGCCACAATAGCGCCAAGTTTCTTCAGCAATAAATTTACAAACAATTAACTATCGATTTAATAGGGGTTGAGTGACCAGAATAATTTACTTTGTTCATATTTATATTTTTTTAAACGATAGTAAAACTCGAGCGTTACCTTTTTGACTTTTTTTTAGAATTTTAAAATCAATTAATATTTTTTTATCTATTTTATGATGATAAATCGTGATATATTTATCGACTAATCACACCGTTCAACTCCAGATCTGTGCCAATGTATCTAGAAAATTAGAGAATTATTTTGTGATAATTACGTCTATCTTCATTATTTGAATTTAGAAGTATAAATCTAAATAATATTTAATCTGCTCCTGTATTATTTATTGCACAAATAACCAATAGATTGTATGTTTTTTCCTTTTCACATCTGTGTGTACTTATAAAATCTAAAAACATAACATTTCAAGTCAGTTTATTAATTTCTTAATTTTCTAAATCCAGAGATACAGGCGGCGTCGCCACTGCAAAATCATCTTAGTACCTAAAGATAAGCCTCTTAGAAACACTATGATTAATTGGTAACTTTAAACTTTAAATAAACATACACGCAGTATGAACAGTAACTATCAAGTTCAACTCCAACAACCTACCAAAAGGAATGTTATTTTCTTTTAATTATTTACAAAAAACAAAACGATCAAGTGACTCGTTATAATCGTGTGATATTTATCGCAGATGTCGATAGAATTGGAAAAGTCTGTGATATCGCTTTAAGCAATATTTCACAATTGAATCTCTATGGAATCTTGTATAAACACATACATTACAATAAGTAGTAAAAGTTGGTGTTCTATAATTCTTAATATCTATACTATAACTATAGAAATTATGACTGCAAGGGGATACCGTGTATGTTAAAACTTTCCAACTGCAAGTACTACAACCGATATAGAAAGTTGATATAAATCTGAACATTTGCTTATATATATTTACATCATTCATACTTCAGCCTGTGATAACAACTATCGATTAAATTATTCATACTTGCCGCGTCCCACTATCGACAATCATCGATAAAAGTCACAAGAAATTACTAACCATGTACAAATGCTACTTACTTGGTCTATAGTACTAAAATAAATAAATTCAAACGGCAATAGGTCATGGAGAGATAACGAGTGAAGCCAGTGATGTCTCACCGGAACACACTACTGAATTTCTATAATCGAAACCTGTGTAAACGTTATAATATGATAATCGTCAACCCTTAAATTAAATATAAGACTGAACATATTAGATATTGAATGCGCTGGCATTTGGTGTGAATAATATTAATTATAATTAGTCTTTACAATTCGCTACCCTCTTAAGAATCATATTAAATTTACATTCAACTTACAACTTTAAATTGAGGAATAGCAAAAACATAATTATCCTAATCGGCCAATATTTACAAATATTATAATGCTTCATATAAATATGTACAATCTAATAGTACTTTAATGTTCTCATATTTTACTGGCATTAAAGTTAGTATTTGAAAGTGTGAATGCTACAACCAAACTCCAGTGCACTCAAGACGTCAATCAATCACAGCAAAAATTCGTAACACTGTACAATATATTTACACATTATTATTTTTTTCATTTTATATCAACAAAGCAGTCAACTTTCAATTTACTCATTAATTAAATACGAAAATATAATTTACTAGTATCAGAGATCGAGACATTACTATCTATAGCATACTTTAAAATGTACAGCAATATTATATACACTAAGTAGCGATGACCCGTCTGTCACACTGGACAATATAGAATAAATAAACCTCCATCTTTTCTAATCGGGTGGTGAATTTCGTCTTGGTTTGTCGAAGTATTCTTTTCACATATTCCTCTATGGAATATTTGAAAAAATAAGTGCTTTTTAACACAATTCTTTTTACATTGTGAAAATTCGTTTTAAATTAATTTTCGTTTAACGAGACGGATTGCGACGTCGTCTTACGATATTAATTCCTCTAATAAATACGTAATGAATTGTCTTACATCGAAAAATCATGCAATGAAAACATTTCTTAATGAAATTTTAATCTGATGACTTTCGAAACAATGTTATGATCGAGTCAATATTCGATAAAGTTATTTCAGTAACAACAATGTAGAATATTAAACTTAACTACAAATACAACTCTTGGAAAACAATATTAATGATGGTATTTTGAATAACGAAACGTGTAATAAATTGTTTAAAATCCGTGGGCAATGACTTGCGCTCGTGTCAAAGCCCAGGGCAAGCTTTAACTAATTTTTGAATTGATAAGTATTTTGGTTTTAGGTTTTTTCACGCTTTGAGAATCTAACCTATATACAAATAAATAATACGCTTAACAGTCACACACATAGTCTTGACCCCTCATAAGAAACAAGTTTTGCGTCGTGGGTATCTGAAACTACTAGAATTTTCGGTTTCAATACCCAGATCCCAAATCTTGTCGATTATTTCTCGTTATAACTAGAAATGGACATGTCTGTTCTATTTAAATTGTACAACTACTAGTAGTTTTATATAACACGTTGACTTCGGCGCATAAGCCATTCAACATTCCAGCTCAGAAAAATCGTCTCTGTGAACATATTACAGCATTTAAGTCTGTATGCATACAATATAGTTTTTAACAAGATTGTCTATGATCGTCTATGGTCTGTGCAGCTCGCTAACCCAGATTAGGCTAGTGAGTATGGCCTAACCCTGATCGAACTGAACTCATACCCAGCAATGGACTACAGGCTTATAGGGTTCAATTATAAGTCGGTAGTCAATAGAGTGAGATGTGAGTAACGCACTGGTGCGTTTCTTGAACGGGCGCGGGGCCGTGCGCGCCGCTCTCAGAACACGGAGTCGGCTGAGCGGGACAGATGTACGGGGTGCGAGGGAGAGCGCGCTAGCCGCTTCTTCGGAAGTTTCTGGAGTGTTGTGAGCAGCGTGGGGAACTCGGGCCGGTCGCACGAGCGGTACGACCAACACTGCATCAAAATGTCCTGTAATGTGTACAACTGGTTTTATAGCTGGGTAGATGTTCTTTGTGCTTGGATGTATTGGCGTTGAATGATAAAATAATGTTTGTGCTAATATTTATATAGTTTTAAGAATAAGTTTATTGAGATGATGATGATAAAGCTTGATTAGCAATGATTCTTAGCCACTCCCTTCTTATCAAATCATACAATATTGTATTGTATCAGCCCACATACATCCCACTGCAGGACACGAACCTATTCTACAGACATTTCTGAGATTTAAAGTATGTTAAGCATGAATTACAACAGTAGTAGAATATATTACAGTAATGTATACCTTAATATCTCTGGAGGCCTGCATGTTGGCGAGCGACTGCTTGACTCCCTTGCCGACCTGCCAGATGATCGCCTCGGGCGGCTGCCCCTTGAACGGAAACTCGCCGCACAACAGCTCGTACCATACGGTGCTGGAAACAAATCGTTTCTATCTAACAAGTCTTATTCATACAGTTTATGAAACAATTTTAGGTATCGCATGTTTTGTCCGTTTCGAACGACCTTCGAATTCAGTTGCGCGAAGAAGACAAAACGTATATACTTACGCAGTACTATTTGTGTATATGACGCCTATTCAGCACATTATTTGAGAATAAAATATATGTAGTAATAGGAGTAAGTGGATAATTTAAGTTATAGTAATAAACCATATTATCAACCGTTATTTGAGTTTGAAGACCCAACATTACAATGCCGTTAATTTGCAAACATTGTTAATAATACACTTATGAATATGTAGAGTTATAACGCAATCGTTTTATAATGAACTAGGATTGAAATTTATACACTAGCCAATCTTGATTCGCAATAGTTATATTATTGTGTATGACAGTGTTATACAGGGTGATATTGACACATTGTACTTATTTTAACCCACATGTTTCTCATCACCCCAGGTGACATTTTACATAATTTGAGAATATGAATATGAAAATCTTTTTTTACTGCTTAGTTGAACTTCAGTTCAGTTCGGAAACTTATCTGAGCTGTAAGAGACTCGGTATCTATAAGGGTTGATCAATAGCCTTGAAACCTAAAATCGCGATTTTTGATAAAACTATCAGGCAGTTTTTGTTCAAACTTGGTACAACGTTACCTGGGATGGTTAGGAGCATGTGGTTTAAATTAAATACCAGATGTCAATATCACACTGTATAGTAAGTAGTAAGTAAGGATGCAGGTTACGTACCCAAAAGCGTAGACATCGGTGGCTTTAGAGAAGGGCAGATGCAGCGAGGCGTGCGGCGTGAGCGCGCGCGTCACCTCGGGCGCCAGGTAGCACAGCCAGCCCGGCGGGATGCCCAGGCTGTCGCCGCGAGCGCTGAACAACCACATCAATTATCATCATCATCATCATATCAGCTACAGGAAGTCCACTACATAGGCCTCCCCCAACGATCTCCACATCGACCTGTTTGAAGCGGCCTGCATCCACCGACTTCCTGTAAACTTAGCCAGGTCGTCCGTCCACCTTGTAGGCGGGCGCCCGACATTTCACTTGCCTGTACGTGGCCTCCACTCAAGAACCTTTCGGCACCAACGGCCAATAACAAATTATAACAATCAATTATAAATACACACAACAGTCACATACATAGTCCTGAGGGGTTACTCTACGATCAGATACGAAGTTTGAATTTTAAGACTTCGTACTTAAAACTTCACAAATAATATATAATTTTTTTTTATTTTATTTATTTCATTGTTTCGATCCGATTATATGGGAATAGCACATCATGCTTATTATTTTTTTACTAGCACTGACAAATAAATATCTTGCACCTGTTAAGCACATTAATGACTAACAACTTTATTCACAGATAGTTTATGAGCTATTTTAGTGTTTGAATGTTGTCTTCTTCGCTCAAACTGAATTCAAAAGTCGTTCGAAAGAGACAAAACATTCGATAACTAAAATAGTCCATTAATAAGGCCGTAAATATTAAAAAATCATACTAACTTGTTCCCAAAGCAGAGTTTAGTGACGCTGAAGAGTCCGAAGTCGGTGATCACCACTTTGCCGTTTTCGAGGAATATGTTTTTCGTTTTCAAGTCTTTGTGTATGATACCGCGCGCGTGAAGGTATCCCATGCCCTGTGGAGCGATATAAGACATCACGGTTAGTATATTTAACTTGGAGTTTATTAATAGTTTGCTTGAACAAAAATATCGACTCCTTTATTTGACTCGTTTCTAATTTAAAAATGTAATACTATTTTTCTGATTTCAAAATAACACATTGGCGAATTGGCGATGCCTTAATATCGATATTACCCTACCCATACCTACTTGCAAATCTACATGATGATTTTGCACATTCATCGACATCATTGTATCAACACTTACAGACTGATATTTTCCTGTCAAATTTTCACATTGACATTTCCGTATCTATATCACTATATCGATATCACACTATCGATATACAATTATTTCCAACTCCTCTCATTATTTACTTCATGATTAATTTAGCTGCGAGTTAAAGACAATTTAGACATTCCCGGAGACTCACCGAGCTTCAATGCTCGGTATCATTAAAATGCGTGACACTGTTGATGCTGTTTTAGAGTTGCAGAGGCGGGTGTGAGGGCGGGACAGTCTATAGATATAAAATCGCACGTAATCGATACCTGCGAGATCTGTTGAGCGACGAGCACGCTCTTGTTGGCGGTGAACTTGTCCTTGCGCAGATGGATGTGTGTGTACAGCGTCATGCCCTTGCACAGTGACGTCACGATGGCCAGCCGCGGCGGCTTCATGCACGCGCCCATGAACAGAACCAGGTTCTCGTGACGGGTCTTGCGGAACGTCGCCACCTGGTGACAAACAATAGTTTTATTTATTTTATATAATTTTTTAGGATAAATATTGGTTTGTTACGCTTGTACTTAACGATGTCAGATATTTAGTAATAGATTGCAAAAAGTTTAGTGATGGATTATTTAATTTAGGTATATTTCGCGATGTTCACAGTGAAATGTTAGAATGCTAATTTATTTATCAGTAAGATACAGGGTATATCAAGACTGCTACCGAAAACGAAGCCGGGTGGTAGTTTAAGCGACTTCAGACATAATGCAACAGAAAAAGTTGCAAAAAAAAGCGACAATTTTTTTTTTATTTTTTTTTTCCTATGACCATATTTGGATGGTAAATACATTTTTTCCTAAAATAATAGTGTATAGCCTTTTATTTATAAATAATCTAAGGTATAAAAGTGTTTAAATTATTATTTTAGCAAAAACTATGGATTTACCACCCAAAAATGACGATATTTAAAAAATCATAAAAAATAATTGTTGCGTTTCTTTTCGAAATTTTTGGTTGCATTGTGTTTGTAGTCACTAAAACTACCACCCGGCTTCGTTTTCGGTAGCAGTCTTGAGATACCCGGTATAATTATTGGAATAGCGTGCAAAAGGTTGGGAGATGGAAAAGCGTGCGTAAGTGAGTACGTGTGTATGCGTTTACGTACTTGCGTGCGTGCGTGCGTTATACATGTTTGTGTGTATTTGAATGTTTAACCTGGTGTTTCAAGGTGTCTATTACCATCACTGCGTGTGTTATACATGTTTATGTATGTGTACACGCGTACATACCTCGTGTTTAAAAGTGTCGAGCGGCACGCAGTCGTCGCTGAGCGAGTGCACGTGCAACAGCTTGACGGCGACGGCGCCGTGCCAGCTGCCGCGGTACACGGTGCCGAACCGACCGGCGCCGATCACCTCGAACAATTTCAACTCGTCGTAAGGTATGTCCCACTCCTTCATTGACAACTGCAATCATAATATTTACCTTCATTTATATTTTAAACAACTTATAGCTATATGCAACTGGGGGTAGGTCTTTTATAAGTGAGAGGCCGCTTGGGTACGTACCAATGCAATGTACGCAATGTCTGTTTCTCCCGCCAACCAGCAATGTTGACGTATTGTTGGGGATTCCGGTATACAGCAAGGAAGTTTGAAGTAGACAGAGTAACTACTGGATATTTTGAAACTTAATATCTGATGTCTTAGCATGGCGACCGCAGTGGAATATCATTGCTGCTGTCCATGAGCGGTCGTATCGCTTACCATCGGGTGAATGGTGTGCTTGTCTCACCATTCATTACAAAAACAAAAAAAAAAAATTGGTATCCTACAATGTAAAATAATCACCATTATTTATTGCATATGTCTGGCAAACTTCTTACAACCATTTGTCAGCATTTTTTTTATTGCCTTGAATGGCGAGACGAACATGCCGTTTGCCTGATGGTAAGCGATGCGACCGCTCACGAACAGTAGCAAAATCAAACAACACCTTGAATTACAAAGCAATGCTTGGCATTCCACTGCGCTCGCCATCCTGAGACATAAGATGTTGAGTCTCAATATGTCCAGTAGTTCCTCTGGCTACAATGTCCTGAAAGACATGTGTTGAAACACAACAGTGCTTTTAAACTACTGTTTGGCGGGAGAAATAGACATTGCGGTGGTACCCACCCAGATGGACTCTCACATATGAGAGACTTACCATCGGTAAAACTGGTAATTGACAATCTCTAAAAATGGGGAGAAGCATGTGTAATTAAGCTTCTGGTAACCATTTTATCATTGAAATTAATAAAGACAAAAGCAAAATCATACCGGCCATAGTTGTAAAATAGAAATCTCACTCATTTAGCAAAAACTTTATTCTTAGAAAAACAAAAATATCGGAACATAATTTCTACCCACCGCAAGTTACTTTTCCACGAATATGTTAACAAGTTTAAACTAAAATAAAAAGACAAAAAAACCCTATAAACAATGAACACTCACTTCTTCAAACAGTCGCCTTCGATGCAATATCAAAGTAGCCATCATACAAATCCCACTCAACACGTTAATCACAAATTACACCTTACTCTACTCTAGTTTTAATTTCTCAATTCACACAAAAATACAAATAATTTAATACCCCATCGTTTGTGTATATTAAAAAACACCCCAATCTCTTAACTAGTTAATTAATTTCAAATAATAAAAACTCTAATTTAAACACCAAATAAAATCATTCAAAAGGAATTTAAATTAATGAATTAAAAACAAAACCTCGTCTCATTACTCAGAACAATAACACTCGCAACCGTTTTGAGTGACACTGGACATTGTTATCTGAGCTTTGTGCATTATCAGCGTTGAAGGGAAGGAGGTCCGTCATTTGTTCACTATCAGTATTATTTACGAGCATTCCACACGCCATGTCGGCTTGAAATAGACGCCTCCAGACTCGAGATTTGTTTCATTTTATTATATACATTAATAGGGTAAATACTATATAACATCTTACACAAATCGATCATAGTCATTAATGACTATTATATACCTAAGTATAACTTTATATACCTAAGTCAAGTTGTTTGTGTTCTGGAGGCACGGCAGTGTCCCCTCCAAGTCGAGCTAAAAAGCGGCACAGACGTACCATCCTTTTCTCGAAGCAATTCAGACCATTTTCAACCCCCTATAACTTCGTTGTGGTTAAAGCAAGAAGCCTGAATTTTCAGTTACTAAGCAGGCATTGTGTAAACACGGTATATTTAAAATTTCATTCAATTTGAACCAGTAGTTTAAGAATTGTAACTAGTCAAACTTTCTTAATTTTGTCACTCACTGACTGACTGACCGATCATCAAAAGTCGAAGGCATTTCTAGCAGACATAGGACCTTCAAATTTAGAATATAATTAGTGTTTACTATCTAAAATAAGGGAAAATTCAAACATTTCATAATATTTTGTGTCTAGTTTTCTAGGTAGACCAACTGCGTGAATAACATTGTAATCCCATATAAAGGAGATGTTTTATCTTGGGCCGTTTTGTGTACGTCTAATACAAAATCTAGAAAAAAATGTGGAATTCAAATAAAATACATTTAGATTTCTTGGACAACAGGGGGCTTTATACAAAAATGTAATTGTTTTAGTACAGAAGCAATATTTTCTTCGATAATCTGTCCTCCATGATGCCTAATTGTCATTTCGTTCAAAAATGCGCGAACCCATTATCTTTAACTTGAAATATGTCTTATTTTTAAAAACCCCCTCCAAATTATAATTATTGTCTATATTTCTTTTTCTATATTCTTCGCTTTTTAAAAGACGATATATGTTGTTAAAGAAGTCACTTTTATTATTTTATTTATATTACATGATTTTAGTTTAAGAACGAAAATGTTTAACTTGACAGCAATTGCAAAACTCTGTGTTATCTGTCTACGTCTGTGGCCGTAATTCGTAGATTCATATTTTTTTTTATTATTCGCATACATTTCGCAAATGTGTATTTGCTTCTCTGTTGACCTGGCTTTGTTTTATGGATTCTG
Source organism: Hyles vespertilio (assembly GCA_009982885.2). Lineage (NCBI taxonomy): Eukaryota > Metazoa > Arthropoda > Insecta > Lepidoptera > Sphingidae > Hyles > Hyles vespertilio. The sequence continues at coordinate 19,430,830 of CM042811.1, forward strand.
ATTCTCGCAGATGATATGTCTTGACGTTTAAACGTAATTACTAGTTCGTATTTTGGTGAGTAAACATGTATATTATTTACAATGCCACATGTAAGTAATACTTTTATGTTTTTCTATGTTCATATTTCTCTTCTAACCCACAATTCTGCTTTTCAGCACATCAAAAGTGGCGCTTTGCTTGAATTGCACTTCTGCAATTGTTGTGAAATGGTTGAATTGCACTTCTGCAATCAAAAATTGAAATGGATTCTATCATTCAACAGAATCTTAGGCTCAGTTGCACCAAGTAACTTTGCCAATACCTTTGCCTATGAAAATGTCATCGCCATACATTTGAGATGTATTTGACCTTGCGAATGTATGGAATTGACAGTTTCAAGGGCAAAGGTATTGGCAAAGTTAGTTTGTGCAATTGAGCCTTAGTAACTACATGGGATGCCAATTCTCTCTCGTGTAGAGTATTTCAAAACGTTTTATTGCTGAAATGGCAGAACAAGAAGTAAGTATTCTATTTTCTTCATTAACTTGGGAAATGTATGTTTTATGCCAATTAATCAAGGTCAATACAAAGTATGGAGTATTACAAAAGTATTCATGTTAGAGCTGAATTGCATTGTGTCCACAGGACAAGTGCTACTAGTACATAAATATGTAAGAAGTGATATTTTATATATTGTTGTTTAAATTGTTAAATGAATTACATTTTCTTTTATTTCCCTCTGGACACTCGGATGATCTTGTGTTATGTATAATATATTATATTATTATTATTTCCATAATAACAACACTATGTCTGATGGTAAGCACAAATGCCGTCCAGGCGGAATATCTAATGGCATCAGACGACTGTCCCAAGACATTTCATACAATTATCCGGCCGGACTGCTGCGATGCCTCTTTAAACAATAGCGAAAAGACCTGGGATTATAGGAAGGAGGGAACACATGTGACTGCAAAGAGTTATTTATTCATCATAATTCTTTGATATCTTCAATATTAAATCTTTTTTATTTTGTTTTAGTTATCAGAACAAGCAATTATCTGTACAAACTGCTGGCTGCAAATAAATCAAGCTGTAGACAATGAGCAAGATTTTATTCCAACTCTGCCGTAAGAAGATTGTATAAATCTCGATTCTTTTGGACAAGTATAACACCCACAAGTGCTTCATGTTGAAAGGAACATAGCTGGACACTGGACAGTGGGTTGCTGTACTCATACCATGATCATACTGTGGTATTTAGCCTTTAGGTTGGGCTAGGCAATAGTACAATATGGGAGCACCGGCATTGTTCCTAGATGTTTTGACTGGAGATTATTTTTAGGCAAATATAAATAAAAAATATAAAGCAAGATTTAGTTGTACTTTATTGTCCTTAAGTTTTGTTTGATTTTAGTTTTCTTTGATCAATTAATCCTACTTTTTCCTTATGTGTGCTCAGAAATAACCAGTTAGAATTAATGTCAAATACATTATTTGAAAAATAATATCTTAAACCTTAGGATAATATTATTTTTAAGTATGCAGAAGTCTAATATACCAAAGTATATTAGACTTCTAGGGGTAGACCAAATATAATGTTTAAAATGTTAGCTTGTACAGAAATGATTGCTAGTAAGTTCCTTTACTAGACATTAAGGTATAGAAATAAGCATGGCTGCTATCAGATTCGATTCCATTTTTATAGCGTATTCATTTGTATGGACTATAATAACTAAGAGCTTATTAAGTGCATATGCCTAATAATAAAATGATTATTTATTCATATGCACATAGGGCACACCTCTGACTTTTCGGAGTCATGTGTGTATTGATAGTCAATCACCACGCACTAAAACGGTGAAGGAAAACATCGTGAGGAAACCTGCATACCATAGCGATTCATAAGAATTTCTATGGTATGTAAGTCCGCCAACCCGCACTAGGCCAGCGTGGTGGACTATATGGCCTAATCACTCTCAATCGTATTCTTGATTGTAGAGTAGGCCCGTGCCCTGCAGTGAGACGTATATGGGCTGATACAGATGCTAGCAGTCGCGACAAGTGATCAGTCTGTGCCGTGCTGTATCTCATGCCTAGCAGATTTTTATTGTGGATTATTTAAATAGGTTGTTTAGCAGGTACTATGCACCGCACTTACGGCCAGATATAGGTACACTTTCTTAATGTTAAATAACTATAAACATGACGAGATTCTGACAGACTTGTTGCAATTTATTGTATAGACATTATGTTATATTATATTAGATGATCAATAAAGTATGATACTAATTCCGTTGACGTAAAAACATTTACGAATTATATAGAGTACAGTAATTTATAGCACAGACGACTAAAAATAATATTTGATTTATAGGAAAACGAATTACGACTTCATATTTCATAAATGTCAAGTTTTGACATCGGTTGTCAAACATGCCGTTTCAGACGCCATATTGTCCCCTTGTAGTGTTGCTGTTCTTGGCTTGGTATTTATTTTTGTATAAAGCTAATATGCAACGTATAATAGTATTTCATACAGAAATCGAATGCCAATTTCACGTTTTTAAGTAAATTTGGTGTAATGTACTACAAACGGCCCAAGGTCCATACATTTCTGGCCCATCTCCTTTATAGGATTACAAAGTTACATTTGCAGTTAATGAGTCATTGTACCCGTATATAATGGAATAATAGTTGTAGATAGGTATCTGTATATATGAGGCATAACAGGAGGGGTATAGAGAGGTAAAGGGTGTATTCAGCCCATGAAACTGTACAACATTCCTCTAGAAAAACATGACGAAGAAAAACTTGCAAATAAATAGACTAAATAGCTCGAAAATATCAATTACCATGAAAGAAAGAACATTAATAATCAAATAAGCTATATTTGTGATAAATTGATACCTACAAAAATAAGAAAAATCCATAAGACAATGGCTTTAAGAAAAATCGTATATTCTAGAAGTAAAAAGTACCGAAAAGGAAAAAAGTAGGACTACAAAAAGACGTGAGACACCATCAAAAACATCCTGTAAAAAAATTCCAAGTCTCGCAGCTCAGGTTTTCTACCGCAAAAAGTTGTGAGATGCATGTAATACCAAGTTGATTAATTTATTTAGTCCTTGCTTAAGGGACCTTCTGTATAAAGTTATTACGTAAGTTATTATCCTATCAATATTAAAAATTCTTTACGTGTTAAATAAATAGATCGGCTTGGCCAGCAGCATTATGTATAAATTGTACGATACATTATGTTTTCATGCGATGGCCAAGTCGATCATACATGCATCTCACAACTTTTTGCGGTAGAAAACCTGAGCCACGAGACTTGGAATTTTTTTACAGGATGTTTTTGATGGGATTCCTTTTACAAGTCAAATCATATTGTAAAAACACTTACATTTACAAATAAATTATTTTGATTTTGCATGTAATGTCATTTTAAATAGAGAATACATTTTAAGAGCGTTTATACCTTCCGCGCGCTTTTTGGTTTAAAAACAGAACTTTTCAAACGAGTTAATAGCCACCAATAAACAATTTAAAGGAAAAATAATTAGTACTAATTTTAGAAAAGGTTGTCATCTAGGGATTTTGGTGGAAAGCATTATAGATTGATGGATAATTTGTGAGTACTAAAAGGATTACTGAACACAAGTTTCGTTATTTAGGCTTTAAATGGCAATTTAGAAGCTTAAGATATCCGAAATCACTAAATATAAGATGAAAATAAAAATATTATCAGACTAATAAGACCCTTATGGAAGGTTTTTACTGCGAAATGTGTTAAAAACCAGAAAAATAAAAATTTAAACAATCCAAAATTATTCAGAAACTCTCGTCAAGAACATATTTTTTTTCACCAACTTATCGTACATATTTTTTTATAGCAATTGCATATTATAATAGAAGAACATTTTATCAATAAATTACCATTTTTATATTTCAACAAAATTAGTTTTCATGTTTTCTACAAATATTTTAAAAACCACTATAAAACACGCTGTCCAACCTGCATCAAATCAGACCACCGCAAGGCCTTCTAGAGGGAGGACGTATCGCTCGTCGCTCCGGCCTAGCTGCAGTCGATTTTTGCCGTGCGTAGTAAAACTAGCCACGCGCGGACTGCGATTGCCACATCTTAGTGCATTGGTTTTTTTTTTTTATTACCTAGTACTATGATTTTGTAGTGAGTATAAATTATGTTTCAGATAATATAATGGGATGTAATTCCGAGGCTAAATTATGTTATGTATGTTACTGATAGTCAATCACCACGCATTAAAACGGTGAAGGAAAACATCGTGAGGAAACCTGCATACCATAGCGATTCATAAAAATTTCTATGGTATGTAAGTCCGCCAACCCGCACTAGGCCAGCGTGGTGGACTATATGGCCTAACCACTCTCAATCGTATTCTCGATTGTAGAGTAGGCCCGTGCCATGCAGTGGGACGTATATGGGCTGATACATACATACTATACATACATGTTATTAAGGGGTTGTAAGGCCCCTAACTCTATTCATGTGTTCGAACACGAAATGATTAATAAAACGTCCGTAGTGTCTACTGATTGAACACTAATTTGAATGCAACTTAACAATGTAATAATAACGAAAATATGATTAGTATCTAAATTTGTATCGTTCATTGCTTGCACAGTAATATTTGTCTATTTATAATGCAATAAAATATTTTTATGATATTATATTTCCAATATATAAATCACAAGTTACATTTCAATTGAATATTAGAATTTTGAAGCGCACGGATCAAAGTTGGTTGAGATGACTGTATAGCGAGCCGACGCGGCAGCTCTATGCACACAGCTTTGGTCGCTTATGTGTGCGTGAAATTAACGAAGAAATACCTATAGTTGACTTTGCGCGCAAGGTGTAAACGCTCTTAACTGTCAATCTCAATGTAATCTTAGCTTTAATTTTAGTACAAATATATTTACAAAAAAATACTTTAATCTCCTTCTCACAAATCCATCCAATCTCTAGTCTCTACCAGACAACTGGTAGAGATTGTCTAAGTACGATAAGACCGCCATTTGTACCTTGTTGTCATAATATTATCTCTATACCGGGTATCTCAAGACTGCTACCGAAAACGAAGCCCCGTGGTAGTTTTAGTGACTACAAACACAATGCAACTAAAAATTTCGCAAAGAAACGCGACAATCATTTTTTATGATTTTTTAAATATCGACATTTTTGGATGGTAAATCCATAGTTTTTGCTAAAATAATAATTTAAACTCTTTTATACCTTAGAGTATTAATAAAAAAGGGTATACACTATTATTTTAGGAAAAAAATGTATTTACCACCCAAATATGGCCATAGGAAAAAAATAACAAAAAAAAATTGACGCTTTTTTTTTTCAACTTTTTCTGTTGCATTGTGTCTGAAGTCACTTAAACTACCACTCGGCTTCGTTTTCGGTAGCAGTCTTGATATACCCTGTATAGTGTTATGTTTAATGTGTACATCATCATCAGCCCATTCGCGTCCACTGCTGGACATAGGCGTCTCGTATGGCACGCCACTGGGCTCGATCTTCAGCCCATCGTTTCCAACCATTACCGGCATCTTTCAAATATCATCACTACACCTGATTGGAGGATTACCACCGCAATGTCTATTTCTCCCGCCAAACACCAGTGAAAGTGCACTGTTGTGTTTCGGATTAAAGGACATTGTAGCCAGAGTAACTACTGGACATATTGAGATCTTAGGATGGCGAGCGCAGTGAAACGCTAAGCGTTGCTTTGTAATTCAAGGTGTTTGATTTTGCTACTGTTCATGAGCGGTCGTATCGCTTAACATTAGGCAAACGGCATGCTATAAATGTTCAGCCCAACAGTCTATAAACATTAAACTACACACAGTATACTCACACTATTCTGCCTGGGCCATCGCGAGTTGTTGGTGTGGTCCAGCGAGTCCGCGCGACTGTCTGTGGATCCGGAGCCCGAGCCTGACATGCAGCGGGAACGATCTGTCGGTGCAATGATCTGTTATTACAACTAACTCTATGGCCTTGACTTATATCTTCACTTATTTGTATCGAAACTGTAACATTGCTTTTTAGTTCCATGGATTGAGAATTTTAACAAATATTAGCGGATGAAATATGTGTCTCAACAGAAGAATATTGTATATTTATTTAAAACTTTATTGTACATCTAAAACTAATACAGAAAAAATATTTAAAAAAAATTACAAAAGGCGGTGTTATCGCTCGAGGTGATCTCTTACAGACAACCATGGGATGGATTAGATGGAACGACGGTTTTGGGGTACCATGAGGTGTACGAATGATTAAATGGACATATATTTATAAGTATAAAAACCTAATGAATATATAAATAAATACATATACATAGACATACATATATAAATATATGTATGTCTATAAATTCATCATAACTTACATGCATCAACATTAGACATAAAATAACCACAGTAACAAAAATATATATATTATACCGGGTATATCAAGACTGCTACCGAAAACGAAGCCGGGTGGTAATATAAGCGACTTCAGACACAATGCAACAGAAAATGTTGCAAAAAAAGCGACGTTTCTTTTTCTGTTATTTTTTCATATGGTCGTTTTTTTCCTAAAATTATAGTGTATACCCTTTTATTTATAAAGACTCTAAGATATAAAAGAGTTAAAATTATTATTTTAGCAAAAACTATGGATTTACCACCCAAGAATTATGATATTTGAAAAATGATAAAGAAAATTGACGCTTTTTTGCGAAATTTTTAGTTGCATTGTGTTCGTAGCCACTAAAACTACCACCCGACTTCGTTTTCGGTAGCAGTCTTGATATACCCGGTATATATATATATATATATATATATATATGAATATATGTAAATATATACGCTATACATGCAAATGATAATGTTCTTTGACTAATCTTTTGAATATGGGCAGTGACTTTGCCCGCCTCACTGCGACAGGTAATGAATTCCACAGCCTATCAGCTTGTACAGTGAAAGATTTGTCATAGAATGTAGTGGAATGCACAGGGATTTTAAGTTTTAAGTTCTACGATGACCTCAGGGATCTTGAATGCGTATCATGAAGAAACTCGAATCGGTTATTAAGATAAGGGGGAGAATGGGGATTAAAAAGTATAGAATACACGTAACATTTTATGTCATTGCTTTGTAATTCAAGGTTGTTTGGTTTTGCCAGAATCCATGAGAGGTCGTATCGCTCACCATCAGGTGAATGCAAGCTTGTCTCCCCATTTATTGCAATAAAAATAAATTAAGAAATCTTTCTTTACAAATGCTCTCCCAGCCGAACTTTGTCGCAGGTACTCATTCGCTCGATTTGAAACATTAAATACGAAAAAAAAAACTATACAGCGGATTGCAGACGAAGAAAATAAATAATTATGGTATGTGACTGACCGCTCTTGAGGCTGGAGGTGAGTTCGTCGTTGTCGGCGCGCGCGGGGGACTGCACCAGGATGCTGGACGAGTGGTTCGGAATCGACGCCGGAGGCTTCACTTCTGCCGACAAACCACACAATTACATACATACATAAACTCACGTATTTTCCCTAGAAGGATTGGGCAGAGGTGCCAAACAACACTGCTTAAATGGACTGTTGTGTTGCGGATTGAAGGACATTGTAGCCAGAGTAACTACTGGACATATTGAGACTTAACATCTTATGTCTCAGGATGGCGAGCGCAGTGGAATGTTGCTACTGTTTATGAGCGGTCGTATCGCTTACCATCAGGCGAACGGCTTGCTCGTCTCGCCATTCATTGCAATAAAAAAAAAAAAAAAAAAAAAAAAAAAAAAAAAATGACACACATATTTTTTATTGCCTTTAAAGGCAAACGAGCAAACTGTTCACCCACCAAAATAAATTAATGTGTTGAAAGCAAGTGTTGGTTTCACAGTCACACGCATAGTCCTGACCCCACACTAAGATCGAGTCTTGTGTCGTGGGTATCAAGAACTACTAGACTTTTCGGTCTCACTAACACTCAAACCCGAAACAAATATTTGCCGCACAAAACTTTCTCTCGCTGCGGGTATCGAACCCGCGGCCTCTCGTTTCACAGGCGGCGTCTAACCAACTGTGATACCAACCTAACACGAGCATACTAAAAAAATCCCACAAAAAAATGGTATAATTATTATACCCACCTGGGAAGTGAAACTGGTGCTTGTTATGGTGGTGTGTGTGGTGGGACGCGTGGTGTTGGTGTGGCGTGGCGTGGGGTGTGGCGTGTGGCGTGGCGTGCGGCGTGCCGTGTGGCGTGGCGGGCGGCGCCAGCGCCGGAGACGACGGCGTAGAGCTGTTGCACGATGACGTGTTCGATGATGAGTCGGGGCCGCCGCCACCCTGTTTGGAAAATATGTATGCTAGAATAGTTACATAAATAAAAAAATTACAACTTAATTGTAGACTTTGAAGACAGCGTTAAATGTAAATTATACGCCTGTTTTTATTGCTGAAGGGTATCAGGAGTATCAAAACAATATACTGAGAGACCCCTCTCAGTTTATTTTAGAAGGGTCCTGAGTACCCACTCAGGACCCTTCTAAAATAAAATTCCTCGTTTTTTTTTGCAAAATGTTTACTTTTATTGTGTCTGAAGTCATTAAAACTAGTACTCGGCTTTGTAATACCAGTTCTGATGTACTTGTCTACTAATTTTTCAAAGTGCCTGCACACAATGAGTAATGGTATAACATTCGAACATAGGCGATATGGCGTAATGCCGACTATACATTACGAGCCACAGGTACGACTCAGCGTGATCGCTAATACTTCCATTTTTTGTTTACCCATTACGGATTTTATCGTGAATTTTAACTTTTCAACGTTTCAATTACTTTGCATCTTTCGTGGTCACAATATATATAAATGACATAATAAATCAATTATTTTGTAAATATAGAATAAGTACCATGTATTGATATGTCATAAGAGCTGGGGCCCTACTATATAAATCCGAAGTTCGAATCTTCGTGACGTTTTTCGTTTCGAAACCTACTCTGTAATACGAAATTCGAAACTTCGGATCGAAGAATGAATGATTCGAATATATCGGCAATCCGAACATTTACATTTTTATTTACTATATTCATCCGAAACGAAGTTAGAAACTTCGGACGAACGAAGTTTGTGACGATACGTATGTACCTACTCTGCAAATGTTCGTATTGCCGATATATTGGAATAATTCATTCTTCGATCCGAAGATTCGAACTTCGTGTTACAGAGTAGGTTTCGAAACGAAAAACGTCACGAAGTTTCGAACTTCGTTTCGGATTTATATAGTAGGGCCCCTGTTTAATTGCCTACATGATTAATAAAGTAATTTAATTTAATTTCACTTCATTATTGGGTGTTTAAAAAATGATATATATGTTGATTATGTGATCGACTTACATAAGCAGTGTAGTGAGTACGTACGTCGCGCATGTTGTGTTTGGCGTGGTGGTGCGGGTTGTGTGCGCGGCGGCGCGGCCGACTCGTGAGCGCCGCCAGCAGCCCCGCGCCGCGCGCGCCCGCCGGGGACGCGCACATGTACGCGCCCGCTGCGCACACAGCCATACATGCATACATACATACATTATTATATCATAATAAGGCTGGAAATCTCAAATATATTACACCTTAACAATTATAAAGACCTTATCAAAAAAAAAAAATGTTGGCCTTAGAGTATCTATAATGTAGAGGAAGCGCTGGTACATCAAAGACGTGGCTATAAATAGTGGTGCTGGGCCACCTTTTTCTGATCTCCTGTTGGATATTTGAAAGAGGTTAGGTTAGGTTTAGGTCTACTGGTGGTAGGTGTGTCATAAGTGAGAGGCAGTCTAGGTAGGTACTATCACAATGGCTATTTCTATCGCGAAACAGCAATGTAAATACACATTTATGTATCGGTTTGAAAGACATTGTAACAAGAGTAACTACTGGACATAATTAAATCTTATGTCTCGGAACGGCGAGCACTGTGGAATGCCAAGCATTGTTTTGTAGTTCATGGTGCAGTTTGATGCTGCTACTATCCATGAGCGGTCGTATCGCTTACCATCAGCGAACAGCGTGCTCGTCTCGCCAGTAATAAGACAAATTACGTCCAGCACCTTTGGATACCTAAGGTTTTACAACACCAAAAGCCTATGTATCACCGCGCGTAGATGCTGGGGGTGACTCTATAATACAAAACGACACCCGAAGTAAGAAATATGTTTTCCACTTATAAAAATCAATATTATTCTCTATTATACTTATAATTTCTCCAAACTTATTCTATGGTTGCGACATTACAATAGAGGATCCCAACATTTTGATTAGTATCTAGGCACATTAGTGAAGTTTTACGTACGAAGTCAGAACATTCGAACTATGTATAGGATCATAAAGTAATCCCCTTTAGACTCGCGCTCAGACATTTTAACATAGTGCCACGTTGTGTAGTACTATGACTTTAACAAACTGTTAAACAGGGCGTTATTCATAATTGACAATCTAGTAGTGCCTCAGAACACCGACCCGACGCTGTAACATAATATTACGCGGCACTACGCATGCGTTGAATGTAACAAAGCCGTAAACGCAAGTAGCTTCAAGGGCGGATCAAGGGGGAGGTCATGGGGGTCTTGACACAAATCACGCCTGCAACAACCCAGTGTTCTGCCATGAGCTATATGACACCCCCCTGGCGTAAAATCTGACATGAACTATAATATGACCCCTCGCTGGCGTAAAAGCTGGATCCGCCCTTGAGAGGCTTGGAGTCTATTTGTTCAATTTGCACAGTTACTTACTGTCTTTATGGAACTTTTCTTTAAACGCGACGACGAACTCGTGCGGCAACCCGCACGACGGAGGAACTTTACTTTCACAATCTCTGCAAGTCAAAAAACTATTGTAAATGCATGTACACAGAACAAATTGGGAATTTGCTGTACTGTATTAGCCCATATACCGGGTATATCAAGACTGCTACCGAAAACGAAGCCGAGTGGTAGTTTTAGTGACTACAAACACAATGTAACTAAAAATTTGCGCAAATAAACGCGACAATTTTTTTTTATTATTTTTTAAATATCGTCGAGTTTTGGTGGTAAATCCATAGTTTTAACTAAAATAATAATTTAAAGCCTTGCGTACCATAGCGTCTTTAAAAATAAAAGGGTGTACACTATTATTTAAGAAAAAACTATGTATTTACCATTCTAATAAGACAGTAGAAAAAAATACTAAAAAAATTCGTCACTATTTTTGGCACAAAATTTAGTTGCATTGTGTCTGAAGTCACTAAAACTACCACCCACCTTCGTTTTCGGTAGCAGTCTTGATATACCCGGTATGTCTCACTGCAGGGCATGGGCCTCCTTTACAATAGAGAGTACGATTGAGAGTGGGTAGGCCATATAGTCTTCCACGCTGGCCAGTGCGTTTTGGCGGACTTTACATACCATATACAATGGTATGGAGGTTTCCTCACGTTGTTTTCCTTAACCGTTATAGTGCGTGGTCAGGTGATTGACTATAAAACGTACCTGTGGCACTTAAACTTGCACTCCTTGCACTTGAGTCCAGAACCGAAGAGCATCTGTTTGTCGCAGTAGTCGCACGTGGCGATCATGTTGAACGTCTTGGTGAAGCGGTGCGCGATGTCGTGCGCCATGCAGCGGCTCACCGTGGGCGTGCGCGGCGACCGCGGCGCTGTCACTCCCTGGGGATAAATGTTGAGAGACCATGTTAGTGTGCAACCATGGCGCTGTGCGACGTTGGTACTGTATGACCATGGTCCTGTGCGACCATGGGTGCATGATACCATAGTACTGTGCCACCATGTTTTCATGCTACCATAGTACTGTATGATCGTGGTTGCATCCTACCATAGCACTGTGCGACCATGGTTGCATGCTACCATAGTACTATGCGACCATGGTATCTATGGTATATAATTTTTAGGATTAAAATACTAGTTAAATGCAGCGCCAATGTGAGGGACCAACTTACCTTACAAGCCGAGCGTATTACGTATAGAAATAACAAGCCACGCCTCGAACACTTTGTGTACTCACAACGTCTGAGTTCTACGTAATTATATAAGTAACAGCAGTAGTATATAACTAACTATTACAGAGTATATTTCGAGACCTTTATTATAATTGAAAATGCGTGGATTTGATAAACGTTGTATATTGGTTCAAAACAGAATGACAAATCAAAAAAGTGAATTAATTGACAAAGGCACAGAAAACATAAGTTTTAACACAAACACAGAGTACGTGCGTATTTACACAGCGTGTGTGTGCGCCGCAGTCTACCACTAACAAAGTATGTACATTTGTACTCACATTATTGTTGTAATAAGGTAGTGGTCGGTGCAGCGGCGTGTGTTCGGACTCAGTGTCGTGCGGCGAGGCGGGCGGGGACGCGTCGCCCTCCGCGCCCTCCACCTCCACTGCCTCCTCGCCGCCGCCCAGCGCGGAGGACTGACTGTTGTCGCTGGAACATATCATCATCATCATCATCATCATACCAGCCACAGGATGTCCACTGCTGAACATAGGCCTCCTCCAAGGATCTCCACAACGACCTGTTGGAAGCGGCCGGCATCCAGCGAATTCCTGCAACCTTAGCCAGGTCGTCCGTCCACCTTGTAGGCGGACGCTCGACATTTCGCTTGCCTGTAGGCTGTACGTGGCCTCCACTTTAGAACCTTTCGGCCCCAACGGCCATCGGGTCTACGAGCTATGTAACCGGCTGCGACTTCAACTTGCCAATCCTATGGGCTATCGGCCGATGCCAATAATTAATCGAAAAAATTAGATTGAAGTCAATCTGGATTGTTTACTACTTTTCGATTTGTCATTTACCATGTTGCCATATTTTTTTCAATACTGAGATTGATTATTGGCAATATAGTATCAGAAAAAAGATTGAGCTGTCAATCTCAAATGGCAAATTTTGGATTGGGATTGTTTATTGGCAGCGGCTGTAAGTCGGTAACCTTTGTTCTCCTACGGATCTCCTCATTTCTGGTTCGATCTCGTAGGGAACATATAGTTACACGTTATAATAGTGGTGGATATGTGTGTTCTGTTCCGGTAAGCCATTGTATCCACAGTAATTAATGGACATATTGGGACTTAATTAATATCTCATGTCTCAGGAAGTACTACTTTGTATTTATGGTTGCTTGGTTCTGATACGGCCATGAGCGGTCGTATTACTATCTGGCGTAAGGCATGCTCATCTCGCCATTCATTGATATAAAAAAAACATTTAATTTCACTGCATGCAGCAATGACATTCTTTAGTTGACTCCATTGTAACTCTGATAGCATAAATATAAACCTAAGTGGTTTCTAATGTTATCTACTAACAAATATTGTATGTTTTCTTAAGCATGTTAAATAAACTAAAAAAAAAGTGTTGCCACAAAAAAAACTTTTTCCCCGTCATAGTCTTACAGTATGTGATATAATATGCCACCTGATACCATGTAATGTCAGTAAATATATACCGGGTATCTCAAGACTGCTACCGAAAACGAAGCTGGGTGGTAGTTTTAGTGGCTACAAACACAATGCAATTAAAAATTTCGCCTAGAAACGCGACAATTTTTTTTTATGATTTTTTAAATATCGTCATTTTTGGGTGGTAAATCCATAGTTTTTGCTAAAATAATAATTTAAACTCTTTTATACCTTAGAGTATTTATAAATAAAAGGGTATATACTATTATTTTAGGAAAAAATGTATTTACCACCCAAATATGGCCATAGGAAAAAAATAACAAAAAAAAAATTGTCGCTTTTTTTTGCAACTTTTTCTGTTGCATTGTGTCTGAAGTCGCTAAAACTACCACCCGGCTTCGTTTTCGGTAGCAGTCTTGATATACCCTGTATATATATGTAGCGTACACACCTGAGATCCGAAGCGTCCGGCCTGACAGACAGCTGCGACTCGTGCGATCTGGACTTGGTGAGCGGCGCGGCGGGCGCGCCCGGGCCCGGCGCCGGCAGACGAGCGCTAGTCTTGCGACGACCCACCGGAGTCGTGGGGGACTTGCCACCTGGGGATAACATACTGGTGTTAATATGGATATACGTTATATGACTTCCATTAAATATATACTAGTTTTTTTTTTATTGCAGTGAATGGCGAGACGAGCATGCCGTTCGCCTGATGGTAAGCGATACGACCGCTCATGAACAGTAGCAAAACCAAACAACACCTTGAATTATAAAGCAATTGTTAGCATTCCACTGCGCTCGCCATCCTGAGACATAAGATGTTATTACTCTGGCTACAATGTCCTTCAATCCGAAACACAAGAGTGACACAAGACGGGAAAAATAGACATTGCGGTGGTACCCACTCAGGCAGCCTCTCACATATGAGAAACCTACCACCAGTAACATACGTAACGTAAAAAACAGCTAGAGAAATAAGAGCCAATGAACGTATTCTTTAATTTTAGTATGTTTCAAACCATAATAAATCATAAGTTAAAGGAATAAGGTTTATTATTACTTGAAGTTGATTATTATAATTTAAGACTTTGCTACATCTCGTAGTTCGAATTCATACATCCAAATATATACAGGGTGAGTTTTTCAAGTGGGCGTGGATGGGGGAATAAGAAACTATGAGGAATAGCGAAAAATGCTAAAAGGAATTACGAGCCCGATTTTAATGAAAACTAAAACTGCATACTTCGATTTTTAATAAATCAATATGCCTAGCTAAGAATCGAACTCAATAATTTTGAAAAATAAAAACAAAGGCTGTATATTTTGCTAATAGAGATAAAATTCAGAGAAGTAATGTTATTCGTCAAATAAAAGGAAAGATGTCATTTTAATCAAAATTCAATTTTTTCATCAGTTTTCTTGGCACCTGACCTCTCTGTGTCGGTAGAGGAATTTTATAATTTTTGTTATCCTTTGAGGATACAAAAGTTTTATGCATTTTATTAAAATTAAACATATTATGCAACGCAACAACTTATGTCAATAACTAAGACATAATATCTACACTATGTTTATTACCTTTCTTCCCCTGCGGCGTGGAGTGATGTGAGTCCGGCGCAGAGTCCCCTGGCAGCGAGGGCCGCGCCCCCCTCGCTCGCGGCGCGCGGGGTGAAGCCCTGACGTGTCGCTCCCACGAGTCCCAGAACAGCTGCAGCTCTGCGCCGCCCTCGCCGCGACCCAGGGCCTCTGTAATATCACCATCCTTACTAATATTATAAAGGTGAAAGTTTGTATGTATGTATGGATGTTTGTTACTCTTTCATGAAAAAACGGCTCAACAGATTTTGATGAAATTTGGTATAGTGATAGCTGACACCCTGGATTAACACATAGGCTACTTTTTATCCCGAAAAATGTAGTGTTCCCGTGGGATGAGTCAGGAAACCAAATATACATATTTTCTACTCTTTCAAATTCAAATTGTTGGCACGGGATGTCCTCTCCTACGGAAGGGAAATATAGTCGACGGCACGCGGGAAATATAGTTAGTAGACACGCGAAATAATATGTTCTTGATGTGGATTGGACTCAAAAACTATCTGCACCCGGGCGAAGCCGGGCCCGACAGCTAGTAGGATATGAAAACAAGGCAATCCTTAACTATAAATAACATAATATGATTTGGTTCACAAGTTGCTAATTTCTAGGAGACACTATAACATATTACCCGTTATATAAACTGTAAAAGATCAACCTAGAGCTATTAATTGACACCGAAATTAATTAACTATTTTTAGGAACGTTTCCGTAAACAGATCAATCGGATTAAATATTTATCGACAAGCCCACTTTTGACTTATCCTGTTCGGTTTACTCATGGTACGGATTCTTAAATAGTCATAAATATTGTTTAAACACTTTCATAATATTAGATGGAGCTCGGACTGATACATCAAAAATATTATTTAGGTAGGTACATATATTTTTTTCTACAAACTATTCACTAAAGTCAGTAGCTTATAAATAAACAATAAATACACCCAACAGTTTTGTATCAGCCCATATACGTCTTACTGCAGGGCACGGGCCTATTCTACAATCGAGAGTACGATTGAGAGTGGTTAGGCCATATAGTCCACCACGCTGGCCTAGTGCGGGTTGGCGGACTTACATACCATAGATTTTTTTTATAAATCGCTATGGTATGCTTGTTTCCTCACGATGTTTTCCTTCACCGTTTTAGTGCGTGGTGATTGACTATCAATACACACATAACTCCGAAAAGTCAGAGGTGCGCCCTGGGATTCGAACCCGCGACCACCGTGAACATGTTGGCAGCCGCGTCTAGTCCGTTTACCAACAGGCCACCACGCACTTCACATCCAACAGTACTGACCCCATACTATGATCGAATCTCATGGGTATCAGAAACCACGAGAGACTTTTTGGTCTCGCAAACACCAAGACCTGAAACAAATATCAGTGGATCACACAAATATTTGTCTCGGTGCGGGGATCGAACCTGCAGCCTCTCGTTTCACAGCCACACAACCAACTGAGCCACGAAGGCTGTCAATTATTTATAACCGTAGTAAGTAATAACCTATTCAAGGAAATACATTATTTACGTTAATCCATATTTAGTGGACCATGAGTAAAAGTAGTAACTACAGATAGTACATAACGAATATAATTACATACCATTGAGGTATTATGCTAGAGCGAACATGGGGATCAAAATCTGTGCGTATGGTGCGTGTACACCGGTACACAGTGAAGCGAGAGGGAAGATAATGTTAATTCGTAGGCGTGACAGAGACAGAAATATAATGTACCGTTCATTTAGTTACGTACAAACATTTTGTTTGCAGTGTCCCCTCTAGTATACCGGGTATATCAAGAGTGCTACCAAAAACAAAACCGGGTGGTAGTTCGGCTTCGTTTTCGGTAGCAGTCTTGATATACCCTGTGTAATGTCAATGTAACGTACCGATATAAGTCCTCAGTCGGTGCATGGCGCGACAGAGGCGGAGGACCTCCTCGTCGCGCGCGCCCGCCAGCAGCGCGCGCATCTCGTGGTCGGAGCGCTCGCGCAACGACTCTAGCGACGTCACGCGCGAACATACCGCCTGCA
This sequence comes from Hyles vespertilio, assembly GCA_009982885.2. Classification (NCBI taxonomy): domain Eukaryota; kingdom Metazoa; phylum Arthropoda; class Insecta; order Lepidoptera; family Sphingidae; genus Hyles; species Hyles vespertilio. The sequence continues at coordinate 19,447,954 of CM042811.1, forward strand.
CCAACAGGTAAACATGCTTCACTTCCCGACGTTCCGATTACTTTACAGACTTCGTGGTCACCGGACGGATCAATTAAACCAAATCCGCGATAAAAATCCGTAAATAATAGTTTTATTTCAATGTGTAACATACGCGTAAACCTAAGATATCATTAGGTAAACATGCTATAATTATCAAGCGTTTTTTATGTCAATAAATGGCGAGACGAGCAACCCCCTCAGCCAAGTTACAAGCGCTTCCAATCTATTTTCTTTTTGCTACGTTACACCTTGACGTAAACGATAACGTTTCGTTTACGCTAATCATCTTGGATAGCATTTGTATGAGAGTTGACCAATATCGTTGTACAACGTACTAAAGTCTTTTTGGAAGCCCTTGTAACTAGAATAGATATTCTGGACCCGAGTCCTGTCCTTTTGAATTGCCCCTCAGGTTCTCCCGCGAGAGCTAGAACAAACCCTGTGACTTCAAAATAAATGTCTTCAATTGATGCTACAAAAAAATTGCCAACATAAAATAAGCTGTACAATCATAAGGAATTGTTAGCTGGTCTTCTGCAACTTCCTGTCACATCTACCCTTAGTTTTATGGTTAGTATTTCTGTTATTTTAACCTTTGGTAATTTATCTTTCATAACCTACCTCCCTCCTCCCAGATTTACTCTCATAGAATTATATGGAAGTTCTGTGGGGGAAAATCTAAACAATATACTTTAACGGCTTCACTCATATACAATTTTAAATTTAGGTATAGAAACATTTTGATTATATTATTGAATCCAGTTTGAGCGAAAAAGACGATTTGATAACTAAATAAAATAGCTTTTATAATTCTCTATGAATAAGAGGGTTAATATTATTTTTAGATTAGAAATCAGATGAGATCAATATTGATGACATAGTAAAAATGTAGAACAGAATCAATATTTACGTCTAGTATGTTTCGTACGTACATGTTGATTGTCCCAAACAATGTGTTAATTAGTGACGCCCTTCGGAACATTCATGATGGCAATAATTAAAGACTCAAGGGTCAATTGCTCCAAATATCAGTTTAACAACTGTGGTAAGTAAATTCCTAAACTAGACGTGTATACCACAATAGAATTCTTTTTATATGTGCACATTAAACTTCCACATATCAAATAATGTGCTTATCCTTAAAAGACATAACATTTTAAATATGCTTTTAAAAATATTCTTGTTCATCTAAATACATATTTATATCAAAACTGGTAGTATTTTAATTAGAACGATATTATACTGTAAATAGTAATTTTATTTGCCACCTGTATAAAACACCACAAGACTAAAACATATTGAGACATAATATCTAATGTCCCAGGCTTTGCTTTTGTGACAATCCACGAGCAGGCGTATTGCTTACCATCAGGCGTTTGGTGTGCTCGTCTCGCCATTCAATGCAAATTAAAAAAAACTAACACACATAAATATTGACATACCTCTATAGAGTCAGGACCCAAACCGACGACCCTGAGCCACTGCGGCAGGCAGGGCACGTCGCCGAGCTCCCGGCGCAACTCCTCACCGAAGCTGGCCTTGATCACCAGCTGACGGGAGAAGTGCTTCACCAACTTGCCCTGTAGAAGAAAACATTATTTAATCAATAACTGTTTCGAATTGAACATCCACTAAAAAGATAGACCGACAAAAGAAATTGACGGGAAGTCTAAAACCTAAAAAACCTATGTTTAATTGTGGCTTTCAAATGACTGAAACAGGAAACATTAAAATTCAAGTACGAATTCCAAGGCACACCGCCTTTTCGGATTCATGTTTCTATTGATGATTTAGGGAAACTGTACACCTACCTAAAGAGATTTCCAAGAATATTATGATGTGTAAAGTTCGCCATGGACATGGACTATGAGAAAGCCTTTGATTCGATCGAGACTTGGGCTGTGCTACAGTCTCTCCAGCGGTGCCATATCGACTATCGGTACATCGAAGTGTTGAAGTGTATATACAACAACGCCACCATGTCGGTCCGAGTACAAGATCAGAGTACGAAGGCTATTCCACTACAGAGAGGCGTGAGACAGGGAGATGTCATATCTCCGAAACTGTTCACTGCCGCGCTGGAAAATGCCTTCAAGCTCTTGCAGTGGAAAGGATTCGGCATCAACATCAACGGCGAGTATATCACTCACCTTCGGTTTGCCGACGATATTGTAGTCTTGGCAGAATCGCTGGAAGACCTTAGCACTATGCTCGAAGACCTCAATCGAGTCTCCCAACAGGTGGGTCTTAAAATGAACATGGACAAAAAGAAGATCATGTCGAAGGTCCATGTTGTGCGCACCCCCATCGGTGTTGGGGGCTCGACTCTTGAAGTTGTTGACGAATATGTCTATTTAGGACAAGTGGTCCGGTTAGGCAGGTCCAACTGCGAGAGAGGTCAATCGTCGAATCCAACTCGGTTGGGCAGCGTTCGGGAAACTACGCGACGTCTTCTCGTCCAAAATACCTCAGTGCCTTAAATCGAAAGTCTTCGATAGTTGTGTGTTGCCAGTGATGACTTACGGCACCGAGACGTGGCCTCTCACTATGGGCCTTATTAGGAAGCTCAAAGTCACTCAACGAGCTATGGAGAGGGCTATGCTCGGGGTTTCCCTACGAGATCGAATCAGAAATGAGGAGATCCGTAGGAGAACTAAAATAACCGACATAGCCCACCGGATAAGCAAGTTGAAATGGCAATGGGCAGGGCACATAGCGCGGAGATCTGATGACCGATGGGGTCGGAAAGTGCTCGAATGGAGGCCGCGTATCGGAAAGCGCAGCGTAGGACGTCCACACACAAGATGGTCCGACGACCTGGTAAAGGTCGCGGGACGTCGCTGGATGCAGGCTGCCTCCAACAGGTCTCTGTGGAAATCATTGGGGGAGGCCTATGTTCAGCAGTGGACTTCCTTTGGCTGATGGATGGATGGATGGAAAGTTCGCCAACCGACAATAAAAAAGAAACAGAACAGAAAGTCCAATCTTCATAATCTTTGCCAACATCCGTAGCGCTATTGTTTAAAAGCCAGCTGTGAAGTTTGAGGCGACGGATTCAATGACCGTACCGAGACAATTTTTTATGTAATTCACAAGTTTTTGTTTGCGGTCTGAGTGTCGTGAAACCATATTAGTCTGCTGTAGTTTCTGAATTCCACGACACAAGAGTTGCGGCTTCCTGTAGGGTCAGGACCATGTGTGCGACTCTTGTGTATTTATTTATTTTTTTACATTCCACCGTAGAAAGCCTCCGTGACAGCCTCCGTGGCGCAGTTGGTTAGACTCCGCCTGTGAAACGAGAGACTGCGGGTTCGATCCCCGCACCGAACCAAATATTTGTGTGATCCACCGGTATTTGTTTCGGCTCTGGGTGTTCATGAGACCGAAAAGTCTCTCGTAGTTCCTGATACCCACCATACAAGAATCGATCTTAGTGTGGGAACAGGACTATGTATGTGACTGTTGGGTGTATTTATTATTTGTTACAGCCCACTGCCGGACGTAGACGTTCCACAATATTCGGAATGTCCTATTGGTAGACGACTGCATCCTTAACTAGGTCGTTGGTTTATGTTTTTGTAAATCCAATTTCTAAAATGCAAATTACAATATGCGGATTCCCTGCACATAGTAACAGTGATTCAGTCTAAGCGTTACCGCAATAAATAACAGGTAAATAATAAACATATGGATATAAATAACCGCTACACTCATCCGTCGCATTATGCAAATTAATTGGCATTGCGTAAATTGCGGCCACCAATCATTTCCATCATGAGGAAAAGGTTTTATTAACACTGAAAACATTAATATCATTTTTTTCGCATGCGTCCCTTTTTGTAGTTGTTAATCTTGATTGCTCTTTTGACGGTAACAATTATTTTTTCTATTCTTTACGATTTAAATTGTCGTCAATTTATCCTTTTCTTATATCCGTCTTATGATTGTCTGCAAGACATTGGCTTTGAGCGATAAGACCGCCAATTGTACTTTTTATATATATGATTTCTCATAGTATTTGTTATGATTTTGTGTGTACAATAAAGTATAGATACATAAATAATCAATCAATTTAATGTCTTTTAAGTCTTACAAGCGAGAGTTAAGTACTACAATTAATACGTAAATCTGTGAGTGCAGGACAAAGGCTATAAATAAAATATTTATCGACATAAATATGTTGGCCTGTTGGAAACCCAATAAATAAGTAATGAACCCGAACCAAAGACCAAAACACACATGGATATGTTGCAGTTAAAAATATTTATTTACGGCCGATGCCAATAATCAATCGAAAAAAATTAGATTGAAGTCAATCTGGTTTTTTTTTACTTTTAGATTGGTCTATTGTTATGTTGCCATAGATTTTTCACTACTGAGATTGATTATTGGCAATATAGTATCAGAAAAAAGATTTAGCTATCAATCTAAAACGGCAAATTTTGGATTGGGATTGTTTATTGGCAGCGGCTGTTAGTCTGTACCTTGGAAATTATGTTTATCCTAGCATGAGCCAATGATTAAAAAAAAATGAATAATTTATACCTAATTCGTGCCTATTTCTACCCAAACATGAAACAAAGCTTTTAACACTAACCGCAGTATGACTAAATAGCATACGTTACGCGCGGAATGCGCTTCGCATATATCAATGTTATGATAGACACACTGACTAATTGTTTTATTATGGCAATCAATTACTGGCAGATTGATATGTTTATAAACAATGGTTACACTAACGTATTTTACTATACTTAAGTGTAATGGAGATACTGTTTTTGTATTTTGTAAGCAGTAGCGCTTTTTTTACTGCCATGAATGGCGAGACGAGCACGCCGTTCTCCTGATGGTAAGCGATATGACGCCTCTTGTACAGTAGTAAAACTAATCAACACCTTGAATTACAAAGCAATGTTTGGCATTCCACTGCGCTCGCCATTCTGAGACATAAGTTGTAAAGTCTCAATATCGTATGCCCAATAGTTACTCTGGATAAAATGTCCTTCAAACCGAAACACCACAGCTCGATTGCTTGACTTTGAGATACTAAACCCATAAGCTCATTGCATCATCCAATATGGTAATCGAAAAATCACTTTCAATAATGCTCTTTGAGCTCGTTCTATTTCAATTAAGTATGATTTTGCCGCTCCTGCCCAACAGCATATGCAGTAGGTTATTAGACAATGACAAAGGGCGTAACTAACAATAACTTCTATGAAAAATATTATTTTCAGGCTTTTGTATTGGTTAAGAAGTGTGAATGAAAAGTCTTTCGTAGTTTCCGATATCCAACGCTTAAGTAAGAATGTAAGACTAATGTTTTTTTTATTTTTATTACAGTGAATGGCGAGACGAGCATGCCGTTCGCCTGATGCTAAGCGATGCGACCGCTCATGAACAGTAGCAAAAGCTTGGCATTCCATTGCGCTCGCCATCCTGAGACATAAGATGTTAAGTCTCAATATGTCCAGTAGTTACTCTGGCTACAATGTCCTTCAATCCAAAACACTTTCAAATGCACTGTTGCATTTGAACTGCTGTTTGACGGGAGAAATAGACATTGCGGTGGTACCCACCCAGGCAGCCTCTCACATATATTATGAGAGACCTACCACCGTAATGTGGGATGAGGTCTATGCATGTGTGTATTGGGTATAATTATTTTATGAGAACGCAACATATTTTAAATTCACAAGATATGGGGTTCCAATATTAAACTTAAACTTACAGTTAAAGTTATTTTGACTGGGTTTAAATGTCTCGGGGTGTAAGTGCATGCAGTACTTTCTAATGTAAGTTCGAGTATTAAACCACTTTTTGTATCGACATAATATATTTCGTTCGGTTTATGGTGTTTATCACCATTCACCAAAAGGTTTATCATAGTTTCTATCAAACATAAGCCACATATTTCCCTGTAGGCTAACCATTACAACTCTGGCATGACATAAGTTAGCTATCCTCTTGTTGGATAGGGTTTATACGCGAATGTTGGGTATATCCATTATTGTAAATAAAAAACTACTAAATACGATTCTGAAAGGTTCTGAGGAGTAGAGGTCACATTAAGGCAATTAATTTCGACGACTTAATTCAAAGACTTAATTTAAAGGCGACTTAATTTCGTTGCTGGTTAAAGACAACAACTCTTCAAGACTCTTGCCAATCTTGGGTCCTCGGTATCATTAAAATACATGCGACCGGCGATCCTGGGGGGTACTCTATGAAATGATACGAACTTCTAATGTTCGAATGTTTGACATCCTGAGTAAGATATAATATTCTAAAAATCAATTCCCTATTACACTTTTAATTTTCTCCGAACTTAGTCTATGGTTACGACGTACGACAGAGGATTCCAACATTTTGTGGAGTATCTAGGCATATAGTGAAGTTTTACGTACGGCGTCAGAACATTCGAAGTTCGTATGTTTCCATAGAGTCACCCCGTGGCTTAACAATACATTACATTTGTTATTTAACTATCAACGTCAGTTCTAACACAAATACCAATATTATCAGTTTGGTTTTTTACAAATAAAAACATAAACAATAATATTATCACCGCATGTTTTTAGTATTAATCATCGAACCGATAAACATGCCTGACCTAGCCTTGTTTCGAACAGTGACGCCCCCTAAACAGCGTATTTTACGTAGAACTTTCCTTGTAATAGGATTTTCGTGTTATCTAGGACAGAGAAACCAGTATAAACAGGCACTCTGACTCTGACACAGTATGATCTGAAACGAAGTTCGAATGGCAGCCTCTGTGGCGCAGGCGGTTAGACGCCGCCTATGAAATGAGAGGGCGCAGGTTCAATCCCCGCACCGAGACGAATGTTTGTACCGCCCACTAATATTTCTTTTGGGTTGTGGTGGGTCTAGGTGTTTGTGAGACCGAAAAGTCTCTCGTAGTTCCTGATAGCCACGATACGAGACTCAATGTTAATGTGGGATCAGACTATGTATGTGACTATTGGTTGTATTTATTTATTTTAATGTTCGAACACTCGACCTCCAAAGTAGGTTCAAGTTTTCCAGTTCTAAAAATAAATACTATTCTCGACCTAGGATAGAGGATTCGAATATTTTTTTAAGTGTCTATGCGCATTCGTAGTTTTACGTACAACGTCCGAACTTTTTAACTTCGTCTTGCTATCGTAGAGTAACCCCCCAGGGTGTCAAAATTTTGGGTATCAGCACACATACGTCCCCCTGCAGGGTAGGGGTCTCTTCTACAATTGAGAGTACGATTGAGAGGGATTCGGTCATTTAGTCCACTAAGCTGTCCCCGTGCAACTGACCTAGTTGGCGGACTTTACATACCATACAAATCTCTCTGATATGCAGGTTTCTTCACAATATTCTACTTCACTGTTATAGTGCGTGGTGAATGGTGATTGAATATCAATACACACATGAGTCTGAAGTCAGAGGTGTGAATGTATGGTCTGGAGGACGTGTACCCATGGACTAGAATTAAAAATATATGTTTTTCTGCTAAAAATTGAGCAGGTGTCACTAGATGAACTCTAAAGGCAAGGTATACACATTCACGGGAGTTATGCGGAAGGATAAATTACAAAATAATTAATTAATTAATCAACGTTCAAAATATTGAACAATGCTCCAATTTAAATCAGTTATTTACAGGAAAAGATGTACTATGGAAGAGATACAAGCAACACGTTCATTTGGTCGGTAATACACCAGCTAAACTTTACTAAAACTATTACATACGGGTTAAACCTATTCTAAGGCCCCATTTCACGTGGAGGGATTACCGGGTCGAGAATCGTATTCTATTGTCGCATGAAATAAACGCCATAGATTATCGTGTTATGTAGGGTGATTCTCGTAATTAAAGAAGCTCAGTTGCAGTGCAGTTGCAGTTAATTTTCGATCAAAACAGCCCTTTTCGTATGCTCGTAATTTTGACAACCAATGTACGATAATCGTATCTTCGACGAACTATTTCTATGTTACTGGAGCTTAGTCATTGGAATAAATCGTAAAGATTAGGAGTAAATTCAATTGGTACAAATATTAACATCTATTTTCTGCGCGTGAAGCAATAAAATCCTTTCTTATTTCGAAAGTTTGAAATAATGTAAAGATACAATCTAACAGTTTTGGGAGACACCCTACGAGAATCTCACTCATAATTTAAATATAACAATATTATTTAGTTCAACACTTCTAACTTAGGAGCAAGTCAGAAGTACGATAGCCCCTATCCACCTTTTACAAATTTAAATATTACAATAGACAAAAGACACGTAATGTGGTAAACGGCCGTTTTTTTTAAGCCGCTCGATGTGTCACTAATTATATAAATTGTCGTTTCCGCTAAGACCTGTGGCGTCTCTGACGATGTTGGTAGCCACTGACGCGCACTGTTCGGTTTGAAAGTATAATCAGGCGATTCCATAAATCGCATAGGAAACAGGCGAATACATGCATCGTTATGACGCTGTTTATCTATACTTGTAAACGTAATATGTAACAAAGAGTTTGTTTGTTCGTCACCTCTAATCTCAGGAACTGCTGGTGCAGGCAGATTTTTTTGTGTTGTATAGGTCATTTATTGAGGAATGCTATAGGGCATTTTTTCGTGGTTCGATTGATCAATAAATTGAATAGAAAGTTGAAATTGAACATTTTGGGCGCCTTTTGAATTTGCATCCGGGAGGAGCCGAGCCGGACCGCTAGTGTACTTATTGAGTTTCACGTTAACATTGGCATGTATTGAGATTCATTCAATTTGTTGTTGGAAATTGTTGGATTTATAACAGCAAACATTAAATAATATAAGCCCATATACCCAACACAACCGAGAGCGATTTGAAGGGTCTTTAATACAGTCCCCCACGATGACTTGTTGCAAGTTTACGGAATTCACATAGCGTCGGAATTAATGTGAAAATCTCTACAAAACTCGCGAATTTATCTTTTGATTTCAAAGTGCGGGAATCTAGCATATTCACTAATAATTACCCTATGCTCATCCATTGCTGAACGTAAATAACATTTAACGGTTTTTGCAACGACCTGTTAAGTAATTTATCTACACAATTATTCACTCGATTAACCATAAAAAAAATCACTAAAATTAAATATTTAAAACAAAGAGATTGAGAGAAAAATGGCCTAATTTCCTAAAAAAAAACAGGAATACGTGGGCGATGTTTGCCTGAGCCTCAATATTCCCGGACCTCGGCCGAGGGGTAGACGTAAGAAGCGCTGGCTAGATGTCGTCAAGGAAGATATGAGAGTCCTATACAGGATGGTAAAGATGGGGCGAAATGCATTTGCAGAAAATGAAAATGTAATGTTTGCATTGCAGAATTAGCTGGAAGGCGGATCTTGGAACCGGCCAGAATAACGCCATGTAGAAGAAAAAAACACTTTTCTGATTTGCAACAAACACGTTACGTCACAGGTCACGTTAAAGGAATCGAATGCGTGGTTTAAGGATTCTGCTACGATGCGCTGCGGGGCCATTTTAAATGTCAAACTAAATTGAAAATTGAATCATTTTTACGGTAATTTTACGAACTAATATTACTCTTTAGCCTCGGCACAGGGTACGCTCTTGTAATAATAGATGGATAGTAAGTTTCAAAATATTATTATCTGATTTCTTTCCTATTTCTCTATACAGTACAAAAATAAATAAGATCCTAATTTAAAACATCCCCTAACTCATTCGCAACCAACCTTTTCGCCCATACGATCGAGTTATCTTCGTATGAAAGAATTCTAAATGAGGTGCAGTGAGCCATCCTTGCATTAGCATTGAATCAGGCGGCGACCGGCGGCAACCTATTGTCAACCTCGTTTATGTGATTGCCGACTGGACAACCGCCTTATGTGGTTGCCTTATGGTGTAATAACACATGGTAAGGACACGAGGCCCTTAACAAGAAAATAAATGAGGTCCTTAAGTTTGGCAATCGTGTTCTTTGAGTGTGAGTGAAAAATGATTTACGATTGTGCTAATATGGTCGGTATACTCTTTGTGAAAAGAGTCATCCATCATCATCATCCATCCATCAGCCAAAGGAAGTCCACTGCTGAACATAGGCCTCCCCCAATGATTTCTACAGAGACCTGTTGGAGGCAGCCTGCATCCAGCGACGTCCCGCGACCTTTACCAGGTCGTCGGATCATCTTGTGGGTGGGCGTTCTACGCTGCGCTTTCCGCTACATGGCCTCCATTCGAGCACTTTCCGACCCCATCAGTCATTAGAAATATTTTATAACTTTGATATGTTTAACTATAATTCATGTAATTTTTTTAGAAATGGCAAAGTCATTTTACAGCCATTTTTGTATATTAAAGATATAATTTGCCGTGGTTACCCTATAATATACTGCAATCGAGAAGTTGAGTAATATTATGTAAAATCTTTTCTGTCACGTTTAATGATTCAGCAAGATTTTCAAATGACAAATATTTAAAAAAAAAAATAAAAAAATTTTGATGATAAACTGTGAAGCGTGCTAGAAAAGCTTGAAAATGTATGTAACCCGTATGACATGCACATTTTGGCATAGTTCTGGATATAAAGAGCAGACATTTTCTTTCATCTGTATTGGCCCAAATACGTCCCACTATAGGACACAGGCCTCCTCTACAATCGACAGAATGATTGAGAGGGATTAGGTCAGGTTTAGGTATAGTCCATTTAGCTGGCCAAGTGCGGATTAGTAGACTTAACATATCATAGAAGTTCTTACAAATCACTGTGATACACAGGTTTCCTCAATAAGTTTTTCTTCACTTTTATAGTGATCGGTGATTGACTATCAATACACACATGAAAAGAACATTACTCCGAAAAGTCAGAGGTGTGCCCTGGTATTTGAACCCGCAACTACCATCCACATGATGGCAGTCTAGTCAACAAGCCCCCACGCACTTTTTTTTTCTTTTCATTTACCTATTACTCCTATTTTTCAACATGAGTATAAAAAGTTTGAAAGACTTATGTGGAAGACAGTGTTTAGTATGACTTATAGGAATTTGCACAATTTTAATTACAAATTCTGAATAATGCCCTAATTAAACAGCCAGTTACAACTTTGTAAATTTCAATACAATTATAAAACTCCTAAAGAACTTTTCTCCATACACGAAATTAAAAGTGTGAACGCTTGATGACTTTGTGTGTCAATTTTACACACTGAATATATTCCTGTCATGGGCCAGAAAGCAATATCTTAGAAATTTTAACTGTTTCTTACTTTGGTATTAGTTTTCTAGGTTGCTCTATAGTAATTATAAACATTGCAAACCCCTCAAAAACATGTTTCCTACTTCAAATTTACCTATAAAATTAATATGTGGATAAAAACTACCTACCAACCTTAAAAAAACAAACATATCCCACCTTAAAGGTTGGGAATGCATCTCCATGCCCTAAGGTGTTGCAAATGTCCATGAATGGTGGTGATCACTTAGCATCAAGTGAACTGCTTGTTTGTCCCCGATAATATAAAAAAAACTCAATAATCAAACTTATTGCAATACTGCTTTTGAGCTCATTATGGCAATGCAGTAATGCAATTATTTCACAGTAAATGCTTTGTACCTGGTACCATTTATTATCATTAAACTCGTGTTAGAAGTGTATATACCATACTCAATACTTAAGTACTAAATATCTTGTTATCACTCGGACACATTACGTGATTGTCATATTATGTGAGGTTTGCACAATCTAAAGATAAAGTGGATAACAATCTTATTTTTACAGAATTCTAGCTCTTAATGTATCTTATCAACAGAAGAGTAGCACCTTGATTAGAATATCTAGGTACCATGATTCTCCAAAGGAAATGTTAACTCCAGATGACTTTAAATTACTCATAAAATATGGCGATAGGCTCGCCACCTATCACATTGTGGGACGGAACATACAAGGCGAAATGTGGGTGCCCTCGCACCTCTGCCTACCCCTTCTGGGAACAAGGCGTGAGTTTATGTATGTATGTATGTATGTATAAAATTTTGGTCAATAATAACCTGGATGTCTACTGTAACTAGCAAAAGACCAACAAAATTGGACTACTAAGTAAGAGGCCCGTTTAGCAGCAGTGGCCCTAAAGGCAGTTGGTAATTTTGTATTTTACATATAAAGGTGGATTCACAACTAAGCTAACATTCCAGGAAGTAACTGAATGCCTGCCAATGTGAAGTTTCTTGTGAGAGACCTATGTTCAGCAGTAAAATTCCTATGGTTGAGTAAGTAAAGAACATCTGGCATGGAATTTTAATATTTAAAATTTATGAAAATATTGACTATTTCACTATTTTTAACAACTCAATAATAGGATTTTTAGTACAATCATTTGTCATATCAATGTTGTAAATATGACACACATTAAGACAATATTATCAGTCTTCAAAGGATTATAACCAAATTATATTAAAGAGGTACAGGTAAAAGTTACCTTCAGCCCAAGAACAGATTATAGTTGGGAGATATTAAGCAATGTGATTTGAAACAGAGATTTGCAGTCCCTGAATACCCATAATATGAAGTAGAGGTTTGATATTATCTAGTCAATTTCCCAATAAAAAAATCCTGTGGCAACTGTAAAGAATATTTTCCATTATAATAATATTAATTATTTGTTAAATTTTAGTAATTTTACCAGGCATTAAATTAGAACTATTTTATTTTTATTCCACTGAATTATATTAATAACTAGCAGCCCAGCTTCGCCCAGGTAAAAATAGATTTTTGTACAATAATATGTACATATTATTATTATACATATAAACATTCCTATATAGGCACGCTGCCGCCGCCCCGGCCGGCCAGTACCGCCGCAAGCGCTACGTCCCGCAATTTTAAATCTGTAATATCTTCGAAAATATTCATTTAAATCTTGTGCTGTAAAGGACCACATAGATCTATATTAAATCAAAAATTTATTTAAGCTATTTAATTGGATAAGGATTAATGCTGTATTGGTTAAAATCGCTTCGAAAATTAGCCATTATTTGTCGTAAAAAGTAAATGACAAAAAAATATTATTGTGGGATATCCATAAGAGATAGACATATACCATCGCGGAGTTTTCTGTAGACCTTTTCAATGTGTACAAATATGTAGTACATTATTTTGATAAATCTCGTAGGGTTCAGCCTGCATTTGCAATGTAAGCGGAAAAATATTGATAATTAACGACATCACATTAGAAACCTCAAAAATAACAATATTTCTCCACTATTTAATGGATGTAATTATACATATAAACCTTTCTATTGAATCACTCTATTTATTAAAAAAAAAAACGCATCAAAATCCGTTGCGTAGTTTTAAAGATTTAAGCGAACAAGAAAAATAAGGACAGAAAAAGCGACTTTGTTTTATACTATGTAGTGATATGAAAAGTCAATTAAGGAAAGGTTACATATTTACTTATGATTGGTCACTTTATTACAGTAATTGGATATTTAAATTTAAATTAACTTTCACATGCAGATTAGCAACTAATAGATAAATTCAAGTAACTTAATTCAATTTACAGAATATGTAAAAAAAACTGAAATCTCATCCAATATTGTAACTAAGATCTGCTTGTCTAATCTTATCTGTGCCGGTGTAGCATGCAGGTCACCGTTCTATGTTCTATTGATTTAACAAACACCATAATCCATCTGTACATATTCTCAGTATTCATCAAACCTCATCATGCAAAATTAATTTTATGTTCAGCATTATATTTCATTCCAGGTCATTGTGGAGATCCTTGGGGGAGGCCTATGTTCAGCAGTGGACTTCCTGTGGCTGATATTATGATGATTATATTTCATACATTTCAATATATGAATATGTTCTTAATGTATCAGCATGAGAGAAAATATTTTTAAAACACCAGAGAAATTCAACAAAAAAATTATACAAAGTTGGAAAAAGCATTTCTATTCAACAAGTACACGTCTATATTGTTGCAAAAACTGGTTCAAGGTGAGAGGCGCGTCTCACACCCCTTTTGCAACGGCAATGAACTATTCGCCTCGCTCCCGCAGAAAAGCTCGGGACCTTGTGTCGCCAACGATCGACACACGCATTTCAAGGGCACCTAGTGTTTCCCTGCCGCTATGGTAAGGTATAATGCGGGTGAAACCTACCTCCAGGGTCCGGATCTCCTGCTGCGTCAGTTCGGCGCTCGTGGAACATTGTGTTCGTAAACCCTCAAGCCTGTCAGCTGAAACGTCGATCATTGACTGGATCGTCTGTATAGTTTGAATTGCATCACGAACTCTCTTTATTTCGTACTCGCTATCCGCATCCATTACAAATATCACAGCACAATACACGGTCCGCTAAACACTATATATAAATAAAAAACAGTTTATTCATTTTATAAAAATGAATATACAAAACAATACAGATGTTATATTGCCGATACAGCGGCCATATCCAAAGAAAATCTATATTTTTGTCTATGTCCGTGCATTTTGTCATACCACAGCCAATAGTAGTTTGACAGTTGTCATAAATGCCAAATGACGTCAAAATAATCGACTAAATTCTAAAATTGCTATCTTACTAAACCCTATATTTTATTTTCAAGAGAAAAATATATGAATAAATAGTAATATAAAAATAAAACAACATATATATATATATATATATATATATACATATATATATATATTTTTTTTTATTGCAATGAATGGCGAATAGGAAAGCAAACAAATTAACTTGAACGAATTGTGGTAGCCACAAAATGTTTTAAGTGGTATTAAGTGTAGATTTGAAAGAAAGAACTAGATTAGGTTTTAGAAGATTTAAATTCTTTGTATTAATTTATTTCTAACATATTTATATAAGGTTTCATTTACAGTTATACTTAAAATAGTTACATAATACTATTCCTCTGCTCATAGTGGATAGTGTATATTTAGCCTTAATTAAAATGTCAAATTATTTTTTCAATGCAGCAACAACATTCAATTCTGACATATTTTTTTAGTCTATGACTTAAACCAATGAAGAGCAGACGTTTATTGTGAAATTTGTTTCCTATTATTTCGCCTCCGTCGTTTAATTATTTCTGTGTAATGTAATAAAAAAGATAGATAGGAAATAAATATTTTTTACATTAAACGTAGCTCGTGTGAATTTTTCTTGGGTGTCTAGATGTAGTTATAGTAGAATGTTTTTCGAGCGTGTATTATTGCCTGTGATCTGCCTTGGAATAGAAGGTAAATATTTGTTTTGTGTTTAGATATCTAATTTAGTAAAGATAATTAGCTTATTATATTTTAAAAAATAACTGGCTTTGGTTTAGAATCTTAAATGTTTTTTATTTTATCCTTTAGTTCTCCCATGGGCGTTCGGGGAGGAAGTAGATATTCGCGAAGTCTTGGCCGATAAAGGCACCAATGTGACGATACCGTGTCGTGGATTGCTTGCGGTGCCAGCACCCAACGTGCAATGGGTGCACCGGGGGAACAAAACACATCATGAAGTCTTGGTAAGTTCAAAACTTAAAATAAATAAACATATTTAATTATTATTATAAATATTTTTATACTTCGCCTAACTATACACCTTTACAGAATTGTAAAAACTTGGACACATTTAAATTATGGCCATCAAAAGAACTCTTTAGACAAAATAATTTTATCAACAAACTTTCCCTTTTTATTTACTCATCTAATATTTAGAAAAATAATGTTGAGTGTGTTTCTATGTGATTTACTGCCCATTTTTAAATACTGGTGTACATGTGAGCTGAGCTGAGCAGAACAACACTAAAAAAAGCTAAACTTTACTATTAATTATAAGAAAAATCCAAAAAGTCTTAGAAGCCTCACATTTGCTAAAAGTTATATTTTAATAAATTATTTTACTTCTATAAGTTTATTAGAGGAATTTTGAAACTCTTTTGGGGCTACATAGGAGTCCAATGGGAATACTAAACTATATGTATGGTTTTGAAAGATAAAAGTTGATTTAATATTCTCATGTAAAATGATTATTCCTATTGATTTAGAAAGAAAAATCATAGTTATTTATGTTTGAAATCTATTTTGTATATTTCCATCATATTTTACCTTACATAATATTTCCTCCAATCCATTTAACCAGTTAACTTAATTCCATATTTTAACTGGCAAGGCAATTCGACTGCACTGCACCACTTTCTTGATTATGAAATATAAAATAAGTGCAAACATATGTACAAAACTTATCCATTAACCATATCTTCCTAGCTTTAACTGTGCTGTTTATTGTTTCCATCAAAACAAAGAATAGTTGTGTACACAGATGTGGCTGTGAGATTTACTATCTCCAGTTAGGTTTCATTGAGCATGGCTTATAATAATAAATAAGATAAACCATTTATTTACATTGGTTAATTTTATTAACATTTCATTATACAGAATGTACTTACTTCAAACACTGCTCTTTCTGGTAACAGCCAGTGACATTTCACGGTTAGTTACATTTCGGTTTGAAGCACATTGTAGCCTGAGTAACTACTAGCCATATTTTTTGTAGTTGATTAAATAATATGTTTTGCTTGATGCATCCATAATATGGTTAGAAAATGCTGTATTGTCTCGTGCCTACCATATGTGTATAAATAAATAAGTGGTAGGCCACAGACTGATAAATGCGTAAAATGGCCGTCCGAAAATCGTAACAGTACCTATATATTTTTTGCTACATAGTACATACCTCAGAATACTACGATCGTGTTTAGTAAACCTCATAAATGTCCATGTACCTGTAACTACGGGAGGGAGTGGACAATTATTTATTCCTGGTACTCATTTTGACAGCCTCCGTAGCGCAGTTGGTTAGACGCCGCCTGTGAAACGAGAGGCCGCGGATTCGATCCCCGCGCCGAGAGAAATGTTTGTGCGGCCCACAAATATTTCTTCCGGGTCTGGGTGTTTGTGAGACCGAAAAGTCTCTCGTAGTTCCTGATACCCACGACACAAGACTCGATCTTAGTGTGGGGTCAGGACTATGTATGTGACTGTTGGGTGTATTTATTTATTATTTATTTATTTATTTTATTACCATCTGATAAATTCCGAGCGGTCGAAAGCGGAACTTCAGTTTCCATTCACTAAAAAAGTATGCTGTTGATCCTGGCTTACAGAACTTAAATTGACGTATGTGAGCGCTGAATAGCCCTTAATGGTTTCTTAGAGTCTGCCCCGTGACCAAGAATGCTGTAAAGCAGGGTTTCCTAACCTGGGGTCCGTGGACCCCTGGGGGTCCGCGGACCATTCTCAGGGGGTCCGCAGACAACATAAAAATTACGACAACAAAAAGCGAAAAGGGTTTTTAAAATACAGAAATAGACTACAACTAGAAGCAGATTTAAGGCTCCAACTGAGCAACAATGACCCAAATATTACAACTTTGACCGCAAAACCGCAACATCAACCATCACATTTTTACAATAATTTACATACATACATAAACTCACGCCTTTTTCCTAGAAGGAGTAGGCAGTGGTGCCAGGACACCCACATTTCACCTTGTATGTTCTGTCCCACGATGTGATAGGTGGGGATTCTATCACTATATCGGGCACAACACTCTGGGCTAATAAAATGAATAGAAAAATCCAATATCACTTTAACCGTAACCGTACCCTAGTACAACTACGCCACCGAGACAGACAAAGAAAATAAAAAAAGTAAAATAATTTATGTAAGTAATATATCCATGGTTTTTTTTTGCAATTAAAAGTACGTGAGTGATTTTTTTTCGTATTATTTATCGGGGTCCGCTAATCATAATAAAGTGGCGCTAGGGGTCCGCACTAGAAAAAGGTTGGGAAACCCTGCTGTAAAGTAATCGAAACGTGGAGAAGTTTAAAAAAAATATGTAAAAATTAAACCAAAGCCGCGATAAAATCCGAAAACAATAGTTTTATTTCAATAGCCCTTACACTCTTAACATCGCCTCTACATATGCCTACCTTAAAATATTCCGGAGGATTTTGACATAATATTTTGGTATATAATATAAATCACATGCTTCTAATCGCCCTAGGAATAATATTTCCTTTTGAGATAAACAACCTGGGAGTTTTGTCAACAATCTCGATTTTAATTTTCAAGGCTTTTGATCAAAGTAATGGGTACGAGTCTTTACCGCTCTAGTAAGTTGCCGAACTGAACTGAAATTCAGCTGGGCGGTAATAATGCTCGTATCTATTTATCCGCTAATTATTAATTTTAGCCCATACGGTTGGCCAGAAAACGCTAAAATTAAATTGTGATTTTAAATCACGAACATTGATAAAATATCACCCTATATAACCATGTATGCACTTTATGTGCGTGCTTATTTTTCTTTAAAATACAGTCATCAAACATAAAATAATTAAATCCTACATTCAACATATGGACTGTGGTTTCCTTATCACATCGAATGACCTCTTTTATTGGCGACTACGACGGTCGCCCACGACATGGCGTGTAGCAATTTATAAGGGGGACAATCAAGATATAATCGTAGTTGATGTGAGAAGGAAAGACGGAGTATCCCTCCGCTTGTAAAAAGCGAATGAGGGGCCTTCGGGGTCATTGAATGCGTATGGCTAGGGTTGTGCTATTAAATCTAAACTTATATATAGACGAAGGAATTGATTGTTTGCGTTGAATAGGTTCTGAAACTATTGGCTAAAGTTGGTTAATTTTTTTCTCCTACAGAATATTACATGATCCCTGATGGTCATAGGTGAAAGAATATTTTGAAAAAAGTGTATCTACATCCGCGTTATGCCGGGCCGGATCCCTACTAAAAAATAAATTGATAACAAAAAGTTAGAGCCATGAAGAAGAAAAAGAAATAATGATGAAACCTGCATTTACCAACTGTTGTCTGCGTGACGTCGATTGAGCATTCGCTTTTAATCTTATCGCGATGGTTGAATTTAGTTGGTTGATATGCCTTCGAAATTCTTGTAGAGAACTCACAGATAAATAGATTGTCCTCACAATAGTTAACTATCTCGTTAAAGCTGGCGGTAATTAACAAAGAATGTAATGTAGTAATGAACACGTAATTTCGAAAAGTCAGGGTTTTTTTATAGCAATGAATGCCGAGACGATCATGCCATTTTCCTGATGGTAAGCAATACGACCGCTCATGGACAGTAGCAAAACCAAACACTATGAATTAGAATGCAATGCTTGGCATTTCACTGCGCTCGCCATCCTGAGACATAAGATTTTGAATCTCAATGTCTAGTAGGTTACGATAGCTACCATGTCCTACAAACCGGAACACGTGTGTGGCCAATATTTGAATCCGTGCACAACATTTTGGGGGTTCAGACCGCAATAAATTACTATCGCTCCCTTCATTAGTAGAAGTTGTAGCATAAATCAAATCTGCTTGCCTCAAAGAATTGTAGCCAACTGCCAAAGTAATTACTGGACTTATTGAGAATATTTAACATCAAGATGTCGAGGACAGCATTGCTTTGTAATTCATGGTATTGTTTGGTTTTGCTACTGTGGATGAGCGGTGGTATCGCTTACCATCTGGCGAACGGCATGCTTGTCTCTCCATTCACAGAAATGAAAAATAATGTGAGCATGAATTGAAAGATGTTTGTTACTCTTTCACACAAAAACGGCTCGATGGATTTTGATAAAATTTTATATAGTAATAGCTGACACCCTTTTTAAAAATGTAGAACACAAAAAAACACAATCAATAATGTAAATCTGACCAATATTTCTCACGATATTTGTACAAATAGTCTGTTGTGTTTCGTAATACGCAAATATCATATGCATTCCTCTAATATACTCGGAAAACACATTGTTGTTGTCGGGTTGTGTAATCAAGCCATATTGGCTGATCGGCAACCAATGCCGATATTCATCGCAAAGCATTCATCAGCTGTAAGCTGCTTCCAAGGCTGAATTCCGCCTTCCCCGAAGTAGGAGACGAAACCTATAAAATTGTTATATTGTGAAAATCTATATTATATTTTATGTTATTTATATTCGAAACGCAGTAAGTTCGCAAAGTAATTGGCAAATATCACTAGCATTTACGATTAAAATCTTTCCATCATGCTAGTCTGAAGCGGGTTGGTGGACTTTACATATTATTGGAGTTCTTTCGGATAATTTATTCATGGTTTCTCATTAATTTTTATTCCAAATTAAATTGTACTTATTATATACGCATGCATAAGCATACACCTTTTTCCGAAAAGGCAAATATGCTAGCAGGGACACCTTATGTTTTCCGTCCTACAATGTGATAAGGGGCGAGCATATCGCCATATCGGGCACAAATCCCTGACTTTAGGCTGATGATGAATAGAAAATCTTACATCACTATGCCCGACCCAGAATTCGAACCAGGATCCTCAGCTTTGCTATCACTACGTAGTACAAGTGAGCCACAGCGGTAGTCAAATTATAATATTTTGCAAATGGCAATAGAATTCGACACCAACTTTGCAATCAGTTTCCTACATAGTGATATTTTTAACTTGAAGGTACTATGCACTTTCGTCGAACTTATGTTCAGAAAGTGTACTTGAATTACATCTACAAGATTTATTAAACATTTGTTTCTGTTATTTTCACTATTACTCCATACACTTCCTTTGTCGTACCATTTTCGTTAATGTAGATTTATTTGTACTTGTATAAACAACGCACAGCTGTTTCGTCCCCAATGGCGTTATTGTTTGCTGTCTCTAGCCGAGACTAATTTGAGGCCACGTGCGAATGGTTGTGACATGTAAATATACTATATTGTTATTCCATATTACTGTGGCAACTGGATAAATTGGGTTAGCTTCCAAATTTTAAACCAAGATATTCAAGTATTTTGTATGATCAGAAAGATCATTTGTAACTTGAAAACCAAGTTGAACCATTGATCCGCATTGTTGTTTGTGATTAAAGCAGCGTGGAGGTGTAGCAAATACTATTATATATGTACTTATCGGGTTCTTTAATACAGAAACGAATCGGTTACTCCAGCAAACTTGTAACAAAAATGAACGGTACAGTACCACTCCTTCTGTTTCTGTCCTTGTCACGGTTAAGTAGTAACGTATTTGCTCTCGCTTCACTGGGTTCCCGTGTGCTTACGGTAATCCTGTACCAGCACAATCTGTATCGGCCCATATACGTTCCACTGCAGGGCACGGGCCTCACAATGCGCAGTGATTTTGTTCTTGAAGTCTAGTCTAGTATAATACCTTAACGAGTGTGCCTAACGAAGGTTAATTTAAAAATATGCAATTAGGCAGGATTGGAACCAGTCCCAATCCTGCCTAATTGCAACCCGTGAACGGATTTGTTTAAATGACTAATCCTATACAGTGTTGTTGCAACAAAGGCACTAGATAAATCAGGAGTGAATTTGGCACCTCAGAAATTTATTTCAATATACACAGTCAGGTCATAAGTATTGTCACACAGTAAAAACTTTTCTTTTAGAATGCTTGCCACAAAAAAGTTTATTGAATTAGAATTTCGAATTGTTCATGAAAATAAAAATGTATACTTTTTAGAATTTTACTTATTTTTAAATATGGAGTGGACGCTTAAAGAAGACCGTGTTGCAGTTATTGCGTTGCATCGTTGGGGTTACGCGCCAATTCAAATTTTTGACATACTGAAAAATTTGAATATAACCAAAAGATTCGTTTATCGTACCATCAAACGATACAATGAAGACTCTAGTGTAGATGACAGGTCAAGAAGTGGTCGCCCTCGGTCTGTTAGGACTCCAGCAGTGATAAAAGCTGTGAAGGCGCGAATTCAAAGAAATCCCAAACGTAAGCAGAAACTGTTGGCTCTTCAGATGGGGTTAAGAAGAACTACAGTGAAAAGGGTGTTAAATGAATACTTAGGGCTTCGGGCATATCGAAGAAAAAGAGGACATCGTTTGAATGCTCGTCTAATGGACCTGAGACTGAAGAGATGCCGCGCTTTGTTGAAGCGGTACGCGGGAATAAAATATCGGGAAATTCTTTTTTCAGATGAAAAAAATTTTACCGTAGAAGAGAGCTACAACAAACAAAGTGATAAGGTGTACGCACACAGTAGTGAAGAAGCGAGCAACCGTATTCCGCGTGTCCAACGAGGTCATCTTCCATCCTCGCTCATGGTATGGTTGGGAGTTTCTTGTTGGGGCTTA
The DNA here is from genome assembly GCA_009982885.2 of Hyles vespertilio. Taxonomy (NCBI): domain Eukaryota; kingdom Metazoa; phylum Arthropoda; class Insecta; order Lepidoptera; family Sphingidae; genus Hyles; species Hyles vespertilio. The sequence continues at coordinate 19,470,159 of CM042811.1, forward strand.
ACAGAGATACATTTCTGTGAGAAAGGTGTAAAAACGAATGCAGTTGTGTATCAAAATACAGTCCTGACAAACTTTGTGGAACCTGTTTCTCATACCATGTTCAATAACAGGCACTGGGTATTCCAACAAGATTCGGCGCTAGCTCATAGAGCGAAGAGCACACAAGACTGGCTGGCGGCGCGTGAAATCGACTTCATCCGGCACGAAGACTGGCCCTCCTCCAGTCCAGATTTGAATCCGATAGATTACAAGATATGGCAACACTTGGAGGAAAAGGCGTGCTAAAAGCCTCATCTCAATTTGGAGTCACTCAAGACATCCTTGATTAAGGCAGCCGCCGATATTGACATGGACCTCGTTCGTGCTGCGATAGACAACTGGCCGCGCAGATTGAAGGCCTGTATTCAAAATCACGGAGGTCATTTTGAATAAACTTTAGTGTCATAAGAATCTATGTTTTGTTAAGTTCATTTGGGTATATAAATGGTCACATAATGAATACACTTGTTTCAATTATTTTATATTAAACATGTGACAGAATTTATGACCTGACTAGGTACATGCACCAACGATAAAACAGCGTTCCACACTATGGCTGATAATCATGATTTTAAATCTCCTTTGCTTAACACATTTAATGTGATTCTTTTTCACCTATAATCCTAAAATCTGTATGCATCTAAACTATTCGTATAATATTACCATGAGATAATTTGTTCCGAGTGGCAGCGCTATGGTGGCTGAAGTCCAAATTGGTCATTTGTTTAGCCTAAATGTCACCAAATGCTTGGGGCCAAGTTGTAAAACCCAGAACTTTGTATCGCTGACGTCAGACAGCCTGAAACTATAGAAATGTTTTTCAAGGGTTTTATACATGCTAGCGCGCCCACAATGTCTCACCCGTTGCATGTTATATACAATGAGCACTTAGTAGCAGACCTAGAATTTGCATACGTATTGACCGTTACTGTTTATCGAAAATCGAAGTATGTACGTTACTGAATATTGTAAATTCTATCTTGTCATTTTCATAACACGAAACCAAGACTGGTTTTTTCTTGGAAAAGTATTTTATTAACTGCACCGGCATTATATCATTATTAATATTATAATTGCATGAATGTTTGTTACTCTTTCACGAAAAAACTATTTAACTGATTTTGAGGAAATTTGGTATAGGGGTAGGCGACACCCTGGATTAGTACATAGGCTTTTTATCCTGAAATAATGTAGTGTTCCCGTGGTGTGTGTAAAGAATTCAAATATACATATTTGCTACTGTTTCAAACTGGAATGGATGCACGGAAGAGGAGAGGACAGCATTGCATGCTTTTCGTCATAAGACAAAATAAGACGGGATGTCAGGGGCGGGGCAGGAAAAGCAATATACAACAATAGTCAACGGCGATAATATTAAGCTTTAAAATAAAACGAAAATAATATGTTGTTGATGTTGGCTAGACTCAAAAACTATCTGCACCCGGACGAAACCGGGCCCGACTGCTAGTAATTCATAATATGCAACTTCCACCGAGACGAGTTACGATCGTCTGTTGCAATTTAAATTCCCCATGCTTTTTTTAATGCATTCTAATTTCAAAATCTAATTTGTTCTATATGCCAGCATGGTCAACCTTTTTTTCGTCCAAAAAATTTTCATTCTAGCGTCCATCATTTCACAAGGTGGATATTTTCGCGCGTCGGCTGTGAGAGTTCCACTTAACAACTTGCCCGGTTGGCACAAGGATCGGCCACCGAGGGCTCCAAATATTGCCACTTGTGTGATTTTTCAGTTTTAAACTAGCTTACTGGGTGCTAAACTTTTCTGTTGGGAAACTCACGTATGAGAAATTGGTTTTCAGTTAAAACGTAACGCGGAATTTTTTGATTAGGTAAAGTTTGTATTTTTTGAATAACTGGCTCTTTTCGGTAATATCCATGTTAGTTTTGGTTGTTAGTGATTTTTGTTTTGTGTGCGTCTTATTTATACAACTGCCTCGGTAACAGTTGTATCATGGTACGATTACAGCGCCGTGGTCTCGAGTTCGAATCTCGATTTGGGCAAAGTGCTATCGGATTTTTCTATTAAATATAAGCTCGGTATCAGGAATTTTTTCCCGATATGGCGATATGCTGGCCTCATATGTCATTTTGGTACGGAACACACAAGGCGGAACGTAGGTATTTTAGTAGCATCTTACCTGCCCCTTTTGAGAAAAGGCGTGAATTTATGTATGTATGTAGTTTATACAAAAGGCACTATAACACTCATTTTGATCTCAGTATCTAAATTACAGTAGCCGGTTAGCCTATAATTAACTCCACGGTAGTGAAGTATTACTCCATTATATGTTAATCCTTATATAAATGTAAAACACCGTCTTTATGTTTGTTTGTGCGGTCATAACTCGAGAATTACCGTTCGTATCCTGATGATTATGTTTTTCTATGGAAATACGTTACCCGGCTTGGTTTTTATTTATTTAGTTTTATATACAAGAGTATATAGAGGACCTAAGATAAGAGAAGAAACTATTTAAGTTCTTGCTGATGTGAGCGAGTCAACTGTTTTGTATTTAGTGACCTGCGTTTGTGTGATTACATTATATGTGTTATTTTGAATGGGGAAATCTAGTAATTCCTCTATTAAAAAATCTATATTTACGTTCAAATCAGCTGTACTCTCTTTATCATACTTCTTAAGACTTACAAATCATACATCATAGTGCATATGTTATAAAAGTTACCTGGTAAGCCAAAATGTATCAGATCAGGTTTTTGAAATACAATAACAGTATAAAAAATTGTCGAAGCGATCGGAGTCGCGGGTAGAGCTAATAAAAAATACAAATTGATAAAATGTGGTGAGATAATGTTAATAATAATAACACATGATGCGGTTGAGGCTATATTTGGAAGCAGGCATAATTGAAGCTGACCTATATTGGACCTTTATAGTTTTCTTAATTGAGGGATATTTTTACTATTGCGTCTTGTTCTATTCTGCAAACATATATTTTTGTCCACTTACCTTATACTCAGAATATCAAAAAGGTATTCGTTGAAGGTCATACAGGTATACGCGCCGACCTCGACACACCCAGATGAAGAAGATGTATGAGGACATAAGTCGGGCCATACATACTTCCAAAACCTACTTCAATGTTGTTATGGGGGACTTCAACGCAACGTTGGGCAAGAGAAGCGATGCAGAGTTGAAAGTGGGGCAATTTGGACATGGGCAACGGAACCTCAGGGGTCAGAGGCTGGCCAACTTTCTGGAAAAAGAGGGACTCTTCGCGATGAACTCTTTTTTCCAGAAGCCGCCTCACAGGAAATGGCTGGCTGAGTCCTGACGGTTCTACGAGAAATGAGATAGATTTCATCTCGACGACGAATAGACGGATGTTGAGTGATGTCTCTGTGATCAACAGGGTGAAAACCGGAAGTGATCACCGAATGGTTAGGTGCACATTGAATATCAACGTCCAATTAGAAAGCGCCGCTTGATGAAGTCTACGCTCCGACCTACTCGCGCTCATATCCAAAACCCCGAGAGCTTTCAACTCGAGTTGACAAATCGCTTTGATTGTCTAAAAGAAAACCTTGCAGTGGACGAGTTAAACAGCGGTTTGATTGAAGCTGTCCATACGGTGGGATCTAAGTATTTTAGACCTCGTCGTAGAGATAGACCATAAAAACTCTCGATTCAGACTCTTGACCTCATGGCCGAACGTCGATCTTTGACGCTGCAGTCTTCCGTTGACGCCGAAACATATCGGCGGCTCAATGGACGGATCTGGAAGTCCTTGCGACACGATGTCCGTGCTCACAATACTGTGACCATTAAGGAGACAATTGAGCGTAACGGAGGCTCCAAAGTGTTTGCAAGAGACTTGTCTATTGGGCAAAGCCAGTTGTCTAGGCTGAAAACGGACGATGGCCGCGTGGTATCGACGAGGGCAGAGGTATTAAGAGAGATCGAGAGGTTCTACGGACAGCTTTACACCTCGGTTACCAAACCTACTGTTAGCTCGGCCGAAGACCCGAGAGCCGAGTTGATCCGACACTTTAGCGATGATATCCCGGACATCAGCCTGTGTGAGATTGAGATGGCCCTCAAATAACTTAAAAACAACAAGGCGCCGGGTGAGGACGGAATCACTTCAGAGCTTCTGAAAGCGGGTGGAACGCCGATACTGAAAGTCCTTCAGAGGCTATTCAATTCCGTTCTCCTCGAGGGCTCAACGCCAGAGGCATGGAGCAGGAGCGTGGTGGTACTGTTCTTCAAAAAAGGTGATAACACCTTGCTGAAGAACTACAGGCCCATCTCGCCCCTGAGCCATGTCTATAAATTGTTTTCGAGGGTCATCACAAATCGTCTCGAACCCAGGTTTAATGACTTCCAGCCTCCCGAACAAGCCGGTTTCCGAATAGGCTTTAGTACCATAGACCATATTCATACGCTACAGCAGGTTATACAAAAAACCGAGGAATATAACTTGCCGCTTTGTTTAGCGTTTGTGGACTATGAGAAAGCCTTTGATTCGATCGAGACCTGGGCTGTGCTACAGTCTCTTCAGCAGTGCCACATAGACTATCGGTACATCGAAGTGTTGAAGTGTATATACAACAACGCCACCATGTCGGTCCGAGTACAAGATCAGAGCACGAAGGCTATTCCACTACAGAGAGGCGTGAGACAGGGAGATGTCATATCTCCGAAACTGTTCACTGCCGCGCTGGAAAACGCCTTCAAGCTCTTGCAGTGGAAAGGATTCGGCATCAACATCAACGGCGAGTATATTACTCACCTTCGATTTGCCGACGATATTGTAGTCTTGGCAGAATCGCTGGAAGACCTTAGCACTATGCTCGAAGACCTTAATCGATCTCCCAACAGGTGGGTCTTAAAATGAACATGGATAAAACGAAGATCATGTCGAATATCCATGTTGTGCCCACCCCCATTGGAGTTGGGGGCTCGACGCTCGAAGTTGTAGACGAATATGTCTATTTAGGACAAGTGGTCCGGTTAGGCAGGTCCAACTTCGAGAGAGAGGTCAATCGTCGAATCCAACTCGGTTGGACAGCGTTCGGGAAACTTCGCGACGTTTTCTCGTCCAAAATACCTCAGTGCCTAAAATCGAAAGTCTTCGATAGTTGTGTGTTACCAGTGATGACATACGGCACCGAGACGTGGCCTCTCACTGTGGGCCTCATTTAAAGGCTCAAAGTCACTCAACGAGCCATGGAGCGGGCTATGCTCGGAGTTTCCCTACGAGATCGAATCAGAAATGAGGAGATCCGTAGGAGAACCAAGGTTACCGACATAGCCAATAGGATTGGCAAGTTGAAGTGGCAGTGGGCCGGGCACATAGCTCGTAGAACCGATGGCCATTGGGGCCGAAAGGTTCTCGAGTGGAGGCCACGTACAGGCAAGCGAAATGACGGACGCCTGCCTACAAGGTGGACGGACGATCTGACTAAGGTCGCAGGAAGTCGCTGGATGCAGGCCGCTTCCAACAGGTCATTGTGGAGATCCTTGGGGGAGGCCTATGTTCAGCAGTGGACTTCCTGTGGCTGATATGATGATGATATTTTTGTCCATCCTAAAGTTGTCTTGACGAAAACGCTCAATGCGATAATGCATTTTTTTTATTGCCATGCATGGCGAGTTGATAATGCCATTCACCTGATAGTAAGCAATCCGCTTGCCCATGGACAGTAGCAAAACCAAACAACACCTTGAATTACAAAACAATGCTTGACAGTCCACTGCGCTCGGCATCCTGAGACATACGGTGTTATGTCTCAGTATGTCCAGTTGACTCCGGCTACAGTGTCCTTCAAACCGAAACACAACGGTGCCTTTACACTGCTGTTTGGTGGGAAAATTGACATTGCGGTGTTACCTATCCAGGCGGCCTCTCACTCTACTGGTCTCCTATATGTGTGGAGTATTTACTGGTGGTAACCAAGAAATAAACACTATTTTACTAAGTTTTTTCTAAGTAAATATATTTCCCATAGAAGAAGAACAGTAATCACAAACAATCAAAACTAACGATGCATTATATTATCGAAAACAGCGATTAAAAATAAAACTTTACCTAGTAAAAAAATCCGTTTTACGATTTCACTGAAAACCAATTGCTCTTACTACGTGAGTTTTCCAACAGAAAACTTAGGCACCTAGTCAGCTAGTTTAAAACTGAAAAATCTCCTCTCACACATGAAAGTCCTACCAGTAATGATTAGGATCTGAGTAATGTTTCTATTGTTTATGTGCAGTCGTGAAACTCGAGTCGAAGTTCGACTCTTCAGATGATCGAAGTTTATGACGATACGAATGTAACTACAGACTTATAGTCATTATTGACTTGTGGTCGTAACCATAGACTTATGGTTACGATGTACGTTATACGAATCCGAACATTTACAGAGTAGGTACATTCGTATCGTCATAATCTTTGATCGTCCGAAGATTCGAACTTTCGGATTTTCAGAGTAGGGCCACAGGAGAGCGATTTTTGTCGTTTCGTCATACTTACCCGAACAGTAGCACGTTATTATCTATGCATACAATAAAATATTTATCACTTGTTTGTGTTAAAGGAAGAAATTTTGATGACCTATTGTCTTAAAGACATATTCCATTGTTTTTTATCAGCTTGTAACATTTTATTTGTGGCTTCTTTAGGAGTTTCCTTGGTTATCGTATTAGATTTATTGCTACGTACAAAGTCGATGAGGCCTGTTGTTCTGGGTTTAGTTAAGCCGGATAATCCACTTTCTGCAAGCTTTTCAGTACAACCGATTTACTGGGTTTGTTTTATTGAGGGTAAAGGAATTGTACGCAGCCGGACGTAAAAGAATTTCTATCTATTTTTATTAGCAATACCAATGCATTAGCTCATCTGTGGCGGGTTAGGGGTGCCACTAGAGTACCCACAGTTCGCGCTGTTAATTTAATCTTAAAATAAGATCGTCGTGCAACCCGTCTCAGAAATTTAAAACAAAATGAATCGGTTGATTGTCCGATTTGGGAACGAGTCTAGGACCCCACAGTTCAAAGCCTTTAAACGGTGCTACTAAAACAACGACGCGAGTATATAAATACTGGGAATGATACATATAAACTACAACTTAGGACATATATTTTTGATTTTTGATTTTATTTATTTATTAAATTAAACATAATCATACATGAGTTACACCCAATGCGATTATATTTACATACTAGCGGCCCGGCCCAGCTTCGCCCGGGTACAAATAGATTTACAATAATATGTATGTATTATACATATCAACCTTCCTCTTGAATCACTCTATCTATTAAAAAAAACCGCATCAAAATCCGTTGCGTAGTTTTAAAGATTTAAGCATACAAAGAGACATAGAGACATAGGGACAGAGAAAGCGACTTTGTTTTATACTATGTATTGATTTATACAGGTATTTAATATCCTTACAACTAATTCATATACCCACATTTGTCAGACATATTTCATAGTGTTAATAGATTTTTTGTTAGAATTTCTTTAGTCACCCTTATGAATTCCGCCAATTGACACAGATGAATAGCGTATGAAAAATTGTGACATGAAATGTAAACGTTTGAAAGTAACGCAATTTAGTTGTGACCCGGCGAAAGCTTTTATAATAATAATAATAATAAACTTTTATTTGGCACAAAATTACAAAGGTTACATTTTTAACGCATAGGGTGACAATCATGTTAGTGCTTACATAAATTATGACAGCTGCAGTTTAACAGGGGGCCCCAAACTAGGCTGAGCCTGTATCTTGGAGACCAGTATTTTTTTAATATTTTTAATGCGGAACTTTGTGCTACGAGCGTGTCCATTATCGAATTGATCGCGTCAAACGACCGCGTTGATGCTTTGATACAGCGACAGATATAAATGACGCATGACGTCACTCATCAACGTCTGGCGGGAAAATGTTTAATGGCAACCTATTTTTAGTATTATTGTATCATTTATGTGGTTAAAGAGTATGTAATATATTTAATGAAACAAAAATAACCAAGTTGTTGGTCTGTAAAAAGAAACAATATTTGAAGCTATTGTTTCAATTTATATTTTCCCGAGCACAATCCATATTAATATTATAAATGAGAATGTAAGTTTGTTTGTTACGCTATCACGCGAAAACTACTTAACCGATCATCATGAAACTTTGAACACATATTCCTGGAGGTATAAGAAGTAACATAGGATCATTAAAAAAAAATTCAGTCGGATTTGAAAATATTGACCGCCATTTTGAAAAGTGTATCCCGGGCGGAGCCGGGCCGGGCCGCTAGTATTACATATTTCTAATAACTTCTTAACGTTTTATAGTTTTATTCTACAAAGCATGTATAAATAATAAAGCAGATAATAAATTGAATAAAGGGTTCAAAGAGCTTCATTTACAAGTATATTAGTAGTAAGTAATAGCCAAAAGTCTACATAGAAGTGCACTTGGACAGAACTGACTGTGTTCTGCTGTTACAGCCCAATGCCACACCTCTTGAGTCTTTGAATTGATTTTGTCGGTTATGCAAAATATCATTAGAATAAATAAATAAACACACCCAATAGTCAAATACATAGTCCTGACCCCATGCTAAGATCGAGTCTTGTGTCGTGCGTATCAGAAGCTACGAGAGATTTTACGCTCTCACTAACACCCAGACCCGAAACCAATACCTGTGGTTCGATCACAATAATTGTTTCGGTACGGGGATCGAACCTGCGGCCTCTCGTTTTACAGCTGACATCTAACCAACTGCTCCACGCAGGCTGTTCTCTATAATGTCAAAGGTACAGAAAATGCGTTAATCCACACAAGGTTTAAAGACTAAAGTCCTCAATCGTAGATCTATTCTGATTGAGCCAGACTACTCATATTGCAATTAAGACTGTCTGCAGTGTTAATCTAGCACTTAAAAGATATGAAATTAATTGAAAATGTCTTCGCCTCTCTACTAGCTACCATTCTGTTCATAATGGAAAGATCAAGTTATCTCTGGATTGCCCGTTTGCGAATTCCTTTCATATATAGACGTATGTATGTATGCATACATATGTCTATAATCTCACGTCTGTTTTTCACAGAAGGGATAGGCAGAGGTGTCCCACATTTCGCCTATATATTCTGTCCCACAATGTGATAGTTGGCGAGTCTATCTCCATATCGGGCACAAAATTAATGACCCCAGGCTGATAATGAATAGAAAAATCCAATCACTTTGCTGGCCCCAGGATTCAAACCCGAGACCTCAGCTTTGTGTAACTACGCCACCGAGTCGAATTGAATTTTCCATTACCTAGATCTTTAGCGTATAACTTTTTGCACATTAAAGCCATCGAATGATTAAACATATCATTACGTGTTAGTTTTTGTTCCGCGTCACATGTCGCCGGTCGCCGAGTGCCGGCTTCATGACTTGCATAAACCTGTTTTCGATGCTTTTTGTGGCATTTAAGGTCGTTCTGTGGGGCCTATTGCGTCGTATTATATGGGTAGATTTGCACATTTCTATTGCTATATTATTTCTGTATTGAGGAGTGGTTTAATGTTTACTGAAGTAGGAAATGAAGACTAATTTTTATCACTATCATTGGGCATTCATACATACTCTCATAGTGTAGGTGATACTATCTCTTATCTCTCCCCTTCGTTTCAATCCACCCCATGATTTTCTGTAAGACATTGCTGTAGAGCGATAAGACCATAAGATAAGTCATTTGTACTCTTTTTTGTTATTATTTAAATAAATAAACTATGAAAGGTTTGAAAGTGTTGAATTGTCTGAATCTGAAGGTGGTAACTTTCGTTACTGTGCGGATTAAATTTTCCATTTCTATGTGTGTTTGTTTGTTCGATCGGACGTCTGCTGTCGCACGAACGAACAAACAAGCATACCCATTTCTATAAGTATGGATAAATATTATAAACAGATAAGAATAAGGAGACGAGACAAAACAACCACCGTTTTGTCTCGTCTCGCTGCGACACGTTTGGATGGGTATGTATGTACCTAGAGGACCCTACACACAAGGAAAACCAACTAGTGAAATATCTTGGACTATATCTCATACTGTATTTCTTCCTATTTGTATAAGCCCATATATGTAAGTCCCAATGCATGGGCCTCCTCTATTGACTACAATCGAGAGTACTCATATGTAAAGTACGCATTCAGTTTACGTACACAAATACGCAATTTAGAATTTAAAAATAAACCCTAACTGCGATAAAATCCGAAAAATGGTTACTGTAAGTAATTTGAGTTAGGAGTAGCAATTACTCCCACAACGCAATGGTTGCGAACCAAACCAGAGTAATGAATGTGCTTTACAGGCCTGTATTTAAAATAACATATCCTTTTGAAAAAGTTACTCCAAAACACCTGCTTCAATCCAGATTGATACGTGTATGATAAAAGTATATCTATATTTGAATATATGAAGAAGTGAGCATTAGCAAGTCAAATGCCTTTATTTTGTTAGTCATACTTTTTGCTTCACACTTCTCGCTATTGCTCAGCCAAAGGATTTAAAATAATATAAAACTCGACTTTAAACACTTATTATCTTCCAGTATAGCGATGTTAAGTACAATATCAGAATTTTTTATTAACCTGGTATAATATTGAAGTAAGTACAGAATAAATTCTAATTAAAAATACAATAATCATACATCGTTTATCTTTAAATTGTTTTATCTTTATAACATCAACTTAAAAAAACGAGAACAAAACATAATTGTGGCGAATACTGCTTAGTAAATAGCCAGTAGTTTGAGGACTTGGAAAATCCAAAAGACAGATATGTGTGCTGTGGGTTTTCAGCTTTTTTTATCGTGAAATACTTTTCTTCTTCTTTCCTGGCACTAATTCTTTTGCAAGTAAATTAACCAAGCTGTCTGAATTCACTTGTTAAGCTCCACATCTGTATCTGTATCTGTATATATATATATATATATATATATATCACTGCAGGGCACGGGCCTACTCTGCAATCGAGAGTACGATTGAGAGTGGTTAGGCCATATACTCCACATACTTTGAAAATAATTATTCAACGTAAATCAATGCAAATCACTCCTCACATCACAAGATAGTCATGTCCCGAGTATAACGCTCTAGGTAATGGAGAGGAAGCGAGGGGACGCACGATCTTACGAGGAAGACATCCGAGCCGATATGGTACCACCCTCCGGTGCTAACTGGTTGCAATTGACATCCAGGATACTGCTGATTGGGGCATCGTCCCACTCTGATGCGCAGCATCTTGGCGTGGCTTGAGTAATCAAGGAATAATTTGACATGTGAGATGTTCTAGGATTTGACTCGGTTTCAAAGTGAAGATCATTGTGCTAGAGGTTAGTAAGGGATTAGGGAGGATATAAATAAATATAATGTTATTATATTCGAAACTAAATGTTGACTAGAAAGACACCATTTTAATTTTGGACAGCATTTTTTTTAAATTGTATTTTTTTTTAAATCGCATGGTGTATTAATCATCTTCTTGAAGGGTAGGTTATAAATAATTCGGTGTAAGTTATAATTTTTATTTAATACATACAAGTTATATCAAGACTGGTATTGATAGTGAAGCCGGGAGGTAGTTTAAGTTATTTCAGAGACAATGCAACTAAAAATATTGTAAAAAAAGCGACGATTTTTCTATTATGCTTTTGCTATCGTTGTATTTTGGTGATAAATACATATATTATTTTTCTAAAATAATATTGTACACCCTTTCATTTTTAAAGTCGCTATGGTACGCAAGGGTTGAAATTATTAGTTTAAAATGTCGCCTTTCTTTGCGTTAGTTGCATTGTGTTTGTAATTAGGCTTCGTTTTCGGTAGCAGTCTTGATATACCCTGTATAATTAGCCTCTTACAAGTGCCATTAAGATCGAAGAGTAGTATCATAATTATGTGAAACGATTACGAAATAAGGAAGCAGGCTTGTATTATGGAATTTCATGAAATGTATTGTCGTCAGAATTAAAACTGAACTGTGACGTATTTTATAAAATTTATTAAGTCGAGGTTATGAACGTTACGGCATACCATATTGGTAATAAATTGTGTAATATACTTCTTTCGTGACATTTATGTGTGAACTGCTCATAAGGCAAGCCTAATGTTATTTATTTATTTGTTTTTTTTTTTATAGTTACGGTCAAGGCCTAAGTTTCTCAGTGGACTTTTAGTGGCTGGGGTTGATTGAGATAAATTAAAGCCAGCAAAAATCAACAACCACGCCGCAGGATATATTAACAACAACTTTCATCATACTAGCATTAGTCAATTAGGAAATTGATTTAATAATAAAACCAATTTGCAAGGCATATTTAAAAAAACTTGATTATACAACAAAAATTAACAATGGCGGCGGTGTTCACTTACCATCAGGTGAACCGCATGCTTGGTTGCCACCTATAATATAAAAAAAAAAAAAAAAAAAAAAAAATGTATTTTTAGTAAGTAAAACATTCAAAGCTCGATATTTTATCCTTGTTAATTTTTTCCATAAAGAAATATTTCCTTTACATTACGACAAACAGCAGTATAAATATATGTAGTTGTGTTTCGGATTGAATGACATTGTAGCCAGAGTAACTACTGGACATATTTAGAATGCCAAGCATTGCTTTGTAATTCAAGGTGTTGCTTGGTTTTGCTACTGTTCATGAGCGGTCGTATCGCTTACCATCAGGCGAACAGCATGCTTGTCCCTCTTCACAGCAATAAAAAACCATGATATGTTATCTCTTAAACCACGTCATTGAAATAAAAATATCCTGTAAAATAAGCAAGTCAGTGATAATTTCAGGGTATTTTTCTACCGCTATTAAAGTTATAAAGATATTAAAAAGTGTGACATGCGGTGTAACTACAGCAAGGCTAAGAACTACGCACGTGGCGACGTTTTATTCTAATTGCGTATGAATACCGGTTTCACTGTAAATCGTTTCCTTCACCTTTAAAACGTTGTCTTGATATGGAGCATAAAATGTAAACAAATGCATATTTATGGTTTGTAGTGGGTGCCTTAAGTTTGTAGCTTGTAGAACTAGGATTCAATTTTCCAGCAATACCATTATACAAGATCCCGTCAGTGGTATTATTGTACAGAAAATTAAAGCAAATCAGCAGCGTTTCTGATTCTTTGCGTACCTATGGTCATTAGTCAACAAGATTGTCAGTCAACCAAAATTCTTTACATTTCCCTTTCTTCTAGAACTCCTATCTTCAATGTCCGGAAACAGCCTTACGGTTCCACGTTACTTGTCAAACTCCTACAATGAAACAACTTTATTAAATCACAATTTTTCAGATTAACTAAAATGAGAACCAAAATACGTCTATTGTATTTTGCAGTTAGTTAGGCAGGTTAAACATTTGTATAGGTACTTCAACCGCAAGCGAACTCCAAAATGCTTTGCTTTTATTTTTAGTTTACTAAAAACTCTGCCTTGAACTAAATGCATTCAGTTTATTCGACTCAGCTCGATTTTTCACTAAAAATTGTTTTGAGGGTTCTGAAAGAAATTCACGTATGCAATAGCCGTTATGAGCGTTCTGATTTCAATGGAAAAGCTAAAATTGACTTTTTAAAATTTTTCCCGATCGTAGCTTTTTATGTTAAACTTTTTTTTTTAAATTTAATCCACACCGCCCAAACAAAAAATTATGTACATAGATCTGACCATCGGTAGTAATCCAATTCTAATGGGGGTGTTACTCCATTGAACATCAATTTGTTAATCATAATATTATGTTACATCTTGAAAATTACGCATTCATTCTTAGTTTCTTTTCACCATTTTCTTATAGTACGAGAGATGACAACCAAAATTTTTGTCTCATAGCAATACGGCCACAACCGCATCAAATTGATAGATTTGATTATTTCGAACTCGAAAATATCAATTTCAGACATTTTTCGCGTAGCGTTTGACCGCACTGAATTTTCAGAAATGTCAAAAATTTTACCGGACTGTATCATAGCAATCTGTCTGATTTTCTGACTGTAGTTATAAACTCATTTGCAAAAAAAACGGGCACCTAAGCAATGAACCATTTCAAATGTTACTATTGAATTGTTTGATAATTATAGGTAGTTTTACTTTCACAATTTTGTAAATTAATAAGCAAATAATCGTTTTCGTCAGTATTATCATAAAATTTAGATAAAATTTATGGGTTTTAATGCTAAAGTTCACTAGTAGTGTATGCTCGCTAGTAGTGCATATATGCTCGTGAAGTAAAAGTTAACAAAGATTTTTGTTTGTTTTTTCTTTAATAAAGCAAAAGCAGATAAATGTTCAGTATCGAGTGTGACCCCCTCTAGCTGAAATCACAGCTTGAATTCGTCTGGGTATGCTAGCGAGGATATCCCGGATACTTGCTTGCGGAATACGTTTCCACTCCGCGGTAATCACATTCTTTAGCTCTCTGATGGTCTGCGGAGCCGGTTGTGCTGATCTCACGCGTCGTTTCAGAACGTCCCAGACATGCTCTATAGGATTGAGCCTGGTTCTGGAAGAAAACCATGTACCCAACCACGGGATGATCGTTTTCTTGTGAGTCGCGCATTGAGAAATCGCAAGTCTTCGTATGTGGACCTTAAGAACAACCTTGAAGAAGTAAGAAATGTGCATATTAGTCTATGGACGGTCAGGAGGAGGCTTCTCGCGGCCAAGATACGCAGTCATCGCCCGGCCCGCGGCCCTAAGTTACTCCGTGAGCACAGAGTTACCAGGCTTAGGTTTGCTCGAAATTGTGAGTCATGGACTCAAGAAGACTGGAATAGGGTATTGTTCTCCGATGAAGCCAGGATATCTCTGTTCGGTGAAGATCGACGTCGGCGAGTGCTACGAAGACGAGGAGAACGCTTTGCAGAGGCTTGTTTTGAAGAAATCACACCTTATGGTGGGGGCTCTGTTATGTTTTGGGCAGGAATAAATTCAATGGATCGTACAGAGTTAGTCTTCATTGAAAACGGCTCACTGACTGGACATCGATACATAACGGAAGTTCTAATTCCTAATGCACAAGCCGCATTGGCCGCTTTAGGCGAAGACTAAATTTTTATGGACGACAACGCTCGCGCCCACCGGTCTGGCGATGTGGAAGCGTATGTGCAAGA
Organism: Hyles vespertilio; assembly: GCA_009982885.2. Classification (NCBI taxonomy): domain Eukaryota; kingdom Metazoa; phylum Arthropoda; class Insecta; order Lepidoptera; family Sphingidae; genus Hyles; species Hyles vespertilio. The sequence continues at coordinate 19,485,344 of CM042811.1, forward strand.
GGTCGGCATTCGTCGTTTGGATTGGCCAGCTCAAAGTCCCGACCTCAATCCTATAGAGCATGTCTGGGACGTTCTGAAACGACGCGTGAGATCAGTACAACCGGCTCCGCAGACCATCAGAGAGCTGAAGAATGTGATTACCGCGGAGTGGAAACGTATTCCGCAAGCAAGTATCCGGGATATCCTCGCTAGCATACCCAGACGAATTCAAGCTGTGATTTCAGCTAGAGGGGGTCACACTCGATACTGAACATTTATCTGCTTTTGCTTTATTAAAGAAAAAACAAACAAAAATCTTTGTTAACTTTTACTTCACGAGCATATATGCACTACTAGCGAGCATACACTACTAGTGAACTTTAGCATTAAAACCCATAAATTTTATCTAAATTTTATGATAATACTGACGAAAACGATTATTTGCTTATTAATTTACAAAATTGTGAAAGTAAAACTACCTATAATTATCAAACAAACCAATAGTAACATTTGAAATGGTTCATTGCTTAGGTGCCCGTTTTTTTTTGCAAATGAGTTTATAATAGCTATAAGATACCGAAAACATATTTTTCAGAAGTTAATAGTGTAGCGCGAACCCAAAAAATAATTTTGAAAAATTAAAAATGAGACAAAAAAATATAATGATAGCAATCCGTCTGAAAATGTTCTTTACGGGTAAATTAGGATTAGTTAATACGAAAAAAAATATTTTCAGAAGGAAATTCGGATGCAACAAATTTGGAGACCATTCTAAATATGTTAAGGAATTTTACCGATCGGTATCATAGCAATCTGTCTGAAAATTGTTGAAATAGATGAAATGAATTAACCAGATGTAAAAAAAAATTATATCAGAAGAATTCAGTGTAGCACCTCCCTTATCAGACAACTTTTCGATATCGACCGTATTGAAGCGTGACTGATTGCAAGTTGGGCAATCACCTTGCTTTTGTCTTGCCAAAATAGAGCGCGGACAACGTATCTATGCTATAAAAACGTCTATTATAATTGATAATTTTTAATTCTTAAAATACTACTCTTCCATCCCCGAAAACTTCATCAATGGGAGATGAGCAAACTATGCCTTATCATTGGAAATAGAAGAAAAAAAACGTCCGCGAGCCCTCGGACAACCAGCGACACACCCACGTCCGCCTGAGCTACTTATAGTTTGTTGTCACTTTAAGTGAGCGTTATTTCAACGGTTAGGACAGCTGGTGAGTGACTATGTATAGTAAAAGAGTGGCAGGAGTATAATATGCGCAAAAAACCATTCGCACCGCAGCAGAAACGTAAGAAGCGCTCAGGCATCGGTCAAGCGACTCCAAATCGTTCTTTTCTCTTTTGGGAGTACATGCGACATCTAAAATGTCTGAAAACATTTTTTTTTGCAATCTTCCCTTATTTACGAACGGTAGAAAAAAAATTCATTCGGATTGCTATGATACAGGTCGGCTAAATTTATTGACATTTTCAAAAATTCGCTTCAGCTATATACTACGCGCAAAATGTCTGAAAACCAACTTATTCGTCATAAAATTATAAAATCTATGTACATTTCTAATATCAGACGTATTGCTATGATACCGACTGCCTTTTTTTTTGGACACAGCAGAAATAGCTTCACATGCAATTGCTACACTTTTGACCGTTACTACCTACGTAGTCGGGTTTAGAATTACATAATCTAACGATTTTATACAGTTTCGACCGTATTGCTATGATACATGGTTTTGGTCGTCATCTCTGGGACTATTAAGCTTTATTCCAGTAATAATACTACTATTGAAATAAATACTTAAACCATCATTAAGAACAACTAGATCCCTTAATGTATTTTTCATGTTCTAATTTAATATTTTATGTAGTCTAGTTACGTTTAGTAAAAAATGTATACCTTTTCATTTTTATGTACCTATCTTTTTCTTTTTATTATTTTTCCCCATTCTGTGACCATCCTTTTCCTCCTTGCTTCCGTTCATTTCAGGCCATCTTAAGGTTGTCTGGAATAATCGCCAACGGTGATAAGATAAAAAGATGCTATATATTGATGTGTACGGTACAATAAGGTATTTATACATAAATACATAAAGTTCACAAGCCAACATTCCGAGTATCAAATCGTCATCACCAGCAGAAGCGATCAACAACCTTAAAAAAATCGGTAGCTCTATAAATGTATTTGCTTGAATGCCAACCGGTCAATAGATCGGTAATTTATCAGATGAGTTGAACCAATCATGCCAATAAACCCGTCGAAAACAATGAGCCTAGTTAAATATCCGTATTGAGTTAGGTGTATCTGGTTGCATTGACGCTAACCGGCCCGCTCCGCCGCGTCTTGGTATAATGGCTTTCGGCTGCCTGATTGATGTTGCAATGCATTTGCTCGATGTAGATACTAGATAGCCTGTAGGCTGTATATAATACAGTGGACAGTGATCTGTGACTATTGGAGATGGGTGGAGCTTCTGCACTGTATTGTCAGCCATATATGTCCCATTGTAGGCCACGGGTTTACTCAACAATCGAAAGTTCGATTGAGAGTGGATAGGCTATATAGTCCACCACACTGGCCTAGTGCGTGATTGCGAACTTTACACACCATAGAAATTTTACAAATCGCTACGGTATACAAGTTTCCTCATGATAGTTTTCCTTCACCATTATAGAGCGTGATAATTGACTATCTTATATCTATACACATAAGACTCCGAAAATCAGAAGTTTGCCCTAGGATTTGAACCCGCAACCACCGAACATGTTGGCAGCCACGTCTGGTCTATTACCAACAGACCAACACGCACTGTGCAGCATATAAATATAGTGATCGGTAATTAAGATTGTTATCTCAGCAAATGAGTCACTATTTTTATTGGTCATGATTTCTGTTCAGTTTAAAGTCTTGCGGATTTTTAACATATTTAAAACTTTGATTACTTATAAGGCGTTGATTGGTTTATCAATATCAATATATGGAGGCTGTGGAGCATGATGAACTCCATTTTCGAGGTAGACTTTTCGCTAGTATCGTGATTAATACTACCTTAGGAAAAAAATCACCATTATTTTAAAAGTAAACTAAAACTAAAATAATGAACAGGTCTAAAAAATATATTTTCAGTCTTCATTATACTTTTTAATAAGTGAAATAGCTGAACCGATTAGGCTAAATACTCTTCCAAAGCGCTCCAATATTAAGATTTTGGGAGTTACTAAATTCGCGTTACTACTTTGCAATGCTATCACGAACATAGTCAAACTACGATCCCGTATTTCAAATAACTAAACAAACTCGCTACAAGCGGCGGTAACCGGTGTGCTCCACCGGTGCTATTGTGTCGTCTCCGTGTAACTTGTCCTTGCTTCTATCGCTCGACGAACCGTGGCAGCCTGATTGGCGTCGTCTGTTGCTTCGACGCTTTCCTTAACATCATGTACTGTTGATTCAACTTAATCTTTATTGGATGACTTAATGTTTTTAATATCAGACTATTTGATGCAGAGTTCGTGTTCCAATTCTATTACTGTTCTTCTAACTGAATTATATTCAGCCTATCGCCGTCTACTGCTGGACGTAGGCCTCTCCAAGTAAACGCCAACCATCCCGGTTTTAAGCAGCTCTCATCCATCCGCTACCCGCTACCCTTTTCAAGTCGTCGCGTCGCCTCGGTCCATCGTGCAGCACTGCATTTACCTAAGCGCGGTCTCCACTCCTACACTTGTCTGCTCCACCGACCACCACGTCTGCCGCCAGAAAGGCAGACGTGGCCCGCCCACTTCAACTTTAGTGTGCTAATCCTGCGGGCGATATCTAACTGAATTGCGAGCTTTTATATTAAATACTTCAACAAACCCTCAACAAGCAGTGGAAATCAGCGTGTTTCACCAGTCCAATGGTCTGGTATCCATATAGTTTTTGAATCTGTCGCTCGTTCCGACCAACACTGGCATTTTGATTGGCAACTTCTATTGCTCCGTCGCTTTCCACTTATAAGTTATGTGTTACTTTAGTTAGTTTTTTATTAGACAAAGTAAGCGAGTGAGTGACCTAATTATATTCTAGCTGCGTGGGAAAATTCTTGTAGTTGTAATTAGTCTGTCGGGTTCTCTTTTTTTCTTTTTATTACAACTTTAATTAACTTTACAAGATATTACTCATGTCTAGGTTTACCTACATTCATTGAGTGGTTTTTTACAGTTCAATAATAGAAATGGTTTCTCTCTGGATGTGTGCTTCAAAAGCTTGATTTTATTTTTCTCTCTCTCTTCAACCACATAAAGTTTACTTACTGCTGAACATAGGCTTTCTCTATGGAAGAATATAGTTCTTATTATTCATTTCTTAATATTTAACGTATCAGTCTCATATAATTTTCAGTGAGTATGTTTGATAAATGCTTGCCCATCGGGAGCCTGTGGTTAGTAAGTCATTAGCTTGCGCGCAGTCAATTGTAGCAGTTAATGAATTTGTAAAATTGTTGTTGATTTCATGTTTCTATACAGGGTATATCAAGACTGCTACTGAAAACGAAGCCGGGTGGTAGTTTAAGCGACTTCAGACACAATGCAATAGACAAAAAAAAAGCGATTTTTTTTTTGTTTTTTTTTTTTTAAATAATAGTGTATACCCTTTTATTTAAAAATAACCTAAGGTATAAAAGTGTTAAAATTATTACTTTAGCAAAAACTATGGATTTACCACCCAAAACTGACGATATTAAAAAAATCAAAAAAATATTTATGTGCATTGTGTTTGTAGCAGGGATCGAAACCCATTCGACATTACGGTACCGGTATCGATAAATTTCGGTTACCTTTAAGATTTCGGTAACCGCTATGACGCAATATAAAGGTTACCCTTATATACGGTAACCGTTTTAATACCGGTAACCTAGAAAGACCTTGATTGCAAAACAAAATGCGTTATTGTTGCATAACAAATAAATATCATACTTTTCGTGTGGTTTACACAATATCGCTGGATACGGTTCATTTCTTTTTTGGTGTGTAATTCTGTTGAAAAAATCATGAAATGAGTAAAGATAAATGTGTGGTATAGTGCCATAATGTTTAGTAAAGACAAACGGCGGTATAACCACACACAGGCACTGCCCCCGCTTTGACTTATAAGGAACGGCGCATGAAACATAGAGGTAACCTTTATTTCGGTTACCGGTATGATACCGGTTAAATTCTAGGAATCCAATAAAATTGGCGTATAGGGGTAAGGGTAAGGGGTTGGTTACCTTTAAAAATACCGGTATTATTTTTTTCGGTTGATACCAAAAAATACCGGTATTTTCGTTACCGGTTTCGGTCCCTGGTTTGTAGTCATTAAAACTACCACCCGGCTCCGTTTTCGGTAGCAGTCTTGAGATACCCGGTATGTATAAAAATGTTTTATGATTGATGTAAGGTTTTTCATCGTATGGGAGTGATGGGGCTATAGCTATTAGTATATTTTGTTCACGGTATTCTTAAAATACCTGTAAAGTTTCTACAGCTCGTTAAATATCTCCAATATGTTTTCTTTGATCTTTAAAGAGCCGGATGATTAAAAAAGAATTCGCACGATACGTGGACATATTAAAATAGTCTGTCGTCTTTTTAGATCTGCGATCGTAGGTATCAACGCTTTGTGTATGTCTGTCGCTAATCAGTAGTGTGTAAGCATTGATGTGTTCTAGTCTGATGCACATTGTAGCCAATGATTACTTATTGGTCGTTAAAAGACTTAACACCTATTATCCAGGGGTGACAACCGTAGAGCTGTGCCTAAGTGGTGTTTGTCTTGTCCATGAAGACTGTGATTAGGGGAGTGAAATGCTCGTCTTGATTGTATACATAAAATACCATCATAATCAAAATATTAAACGAAATTGGTAATAACAATGTTGTTCATAATTAAACATGACACAAATTAATACATACATACATACATAAACTCAAGCCTTTTTCCCAGAAGGGGTAGGCAGAGGTGCCAGGGCACCCACATTTCGCCTTGTATGTTCCGTCCCATGATGTGATAGGTGGTGAGCCTATCGCCATATCGGGCACAAATTCCTGACTCTGGGCTGATAATGAATAGAAAAATCCAATATCACTTTGCCCAACCCGGGATTCGAACCCGAGACCTCAGCTTACTCTGACTGCCTCGGTGGCGTAGTTGTACTACGATACGGCTACAAATTAATACTTGACAATTTTCTCAAAACGAAAATATTCGGCATGGATTTGACTTTGGTATCCAAAATATTTGTGTTGTCACCTTCCTTGTCTCTCAATCTGGTCTGTCATCACCTTGTCACCTTCGAAATTAACAAACCATACAGAGTACTGAGAGTAGGTGCCCTAACTGATCATAAAACAAATCTAAACAGTCCTTGATGCTTCAATAAAACTTATAACACGTAAAAAATCTCTCAAATGCGACAATGGTACGTGTGTCGCGCCACCTATATTGTCTGGCGGGCGTCGCCTCACTCCCGCCGACCTCGACAGATCTGGATGGAACTGGTATCCATTCGGAGATAATCAGCGGACCACTTGCTGCGCATGTAGCCGTGTGCGAGACGTGTGCGAACACTAGCAAAGGATGTAGGGGGATTGGTGAAATTAAATGATAAAATAGAAGAAAGAAATGTCAAATAGACGAGGTTAGAGAGAAATTGATGATTGGTGTAATTATAAGAAAAATATGTTTTGAAATATAGATTGAAAAGAGCTTTGCACCTGTACTGACGAAATGGAAATTATGTTAAATGAATTTTCGTTTTCTGCCTTTCCTTTGCCCATTGGTAATTAAATAATCAATGCTTTGAGTCATTCATAAATTCGCATTTGATGCCAATACATGTGTTTATTTTACACACTGATATGAAAACGTCTATTAAGATGTTCTCATTTTTTTATCAGGTCATCTCCGCATTGTATCCAATATTGCTGCAAAAACGTTGAATAATCTAAAGACTGGGAATCAAACTAAAGCCCTCACAATTTGTATGCTGACACTAAACAAGACTAAATCAATATGCACTTAAATAATTCAACGTTTGTTTTCCAAATGCCGGCAGTAAACAAGAGACAACCTCGACCAAGGTCAATAGCTAAAAATACATGATACGCCTAGACTTTACCTATTTCCAACAACAAATTGTGTTTTTTTTACAGATTTTCCTTGTGGAAGTAATGTGGTTATTACGTGTAATTTTCAACCATTAACAAAAGTTTTACTCTCCGGTAAATGATACGAAGTGGTTTATATAATGTCTGTTAAATGTTTAAATAATGGCATTGTTTTTATTTAATGTTTCTTATCGTTTTTGTGTATATTATAAGGAATGATTTCTTGTAAAACTTTTTGATTAGTTTGTCAGAAAAATTACATCCATTCATTGATAATAGATATTTTGTAAACTTGATATGGATAACTCTCAATCGTACTGTCTATTGTAGAGGAGGCCCGTGTCCTGCAGTGTGACGTTTATGAGCTGATGTAGATAAAATTATGATAAACTTAACAGGTTTTTAAAGAATAATGAATTAATTCTTACATTCCTTCATTATCTAGATTAAGAACAAATTTAGCGTTGTATTCATTCTACCAACGATTTTTCCGATTTCCGATCGAAAACGCTCTCCGATTTTTTAATTACATTACAATCGACACCAACAATTTTCCAAAACCCTGTAATATTCTTCAGGTGCCAATCGGTATAAAACCCATAAAACTCCAGTTGAGAGCCCAGCTTGTTTGCTCAAGCCCGAATGGCAGCAATCAACAAGCATTGTGGCAAAATTGCATGCGACCCGAAAAACTCGCAACTTTGTCAACTGTCTTTGTGCTCAGCTCATGCAGAAAGCTTTTTGGCATTCGCACCGCTTTGTGTGGCTTCGTAAATCTAAAGGTATTCCATTGAGACAAAATTGTGTTACAGTTAGGCGTGTCTATGCCATGAATGAGCCCACTCATTTCTGTACTGTCTCGCCATAGTAAGTATTGTCTATAGAAGGTATTCCGTTTGAGTCCAAATAGTAGTGCTGTTATCGATTTAAAAACTAAGGATAGGACCTTCAGAACATGCTGTGTTAATCCTTTTCTAAAACCCATCCCAAAGTTGTCTGTAAGACATGGCCTATGTGCGATAAGACCACCAATTGTACTTTTTATGTTTGTGCGTTTCGTTTTATCTGTATTTTTTGTGTTTAAATAAATACATTAAGAGTATAAATAACATGACCGTGTTAATCGCGCCATCGTGAAATAAGCTAACACATATTATCAAATTACCTTAATGTAGATTTTTTCTTAACTGTGATAAAAATGCTTTTTTTCGGTAAACTTTCAGTCGTTGCTACTACAACTTACAATGGGTCCTTCCGCCGTAGTGTGAAGAGGCATCTTAGCAGGCCGGCATAATTGTATCAATAGGGTTGTGTCCAAGATTTTATTTGAGCAGTAATCATTCCTTAAAAGCATCGTTTATAAAAACAAACGAATTTGAAAACAGCATCAAAATTGAATGTAAAATGACTGAGATATTAATACATTTAATAGTACGGTGGGGACACTCGTTGTCTCTTTCGCACGCGTGCACCTTATGGACGATGACGTCACGCCGTGCATGTTGCATCCTTTTCTATCACTCCTACCACCAACTTTCATATATTTGTAATTTGCTTATTACTTAACGGATTTTAAAATTCTTTCCGATTTTGATTATGCGTAACGTAACCTTCCGTTATAAACAAAAATAAAAATGTATGAAACTAGCCTATTGACATGGGATTACCTGGATGGTATTAGGTGCTGTGTGGTCACTATGCCAGGCAAGAATAAAAAAAAGTGGAGCTATCGACACAATGCTCCAGTTGAGCGCCGCGCCACTTGCGTCGGGACCATTTATGCACGCCCGACCTATCTATACCGGGTATCTCAAGACTGCTACCGAAAACGAAGCCGGGTGGTAGTTTAAGTGACTAAAAACACAATACAACTAAAAATTTCGCAAAGAAACGCGACAGTTATTTTTTATGATTTTTTAAATATCGTCATTTTTGGGTGGTAAATCCATAGTTTTTGCTAAAATAATATTATAAACACTTTTCTACCTTAGATTATTTATAAATAAAAGGGTATACACTATTATTTTAGGAAAAAATGTATTTACCACCCAAATATGGTCAAAAGAAAAAAATAACAAAAAAAATTTGTCGCTTTTTTTCTGCAACTTTTTCTGTTGCATTGTGTCTGAAGTCGCTTAAACTACCACCCGGCTTCGTTTTCGGTAGCAGTCTTGAGATACCCTGTATATTTTTGTCAATCTACAATCTTGTCTATAGCATGAATTAACCCACTCACGTTATCTCTATCATCTCATTCTATTAGAAGTGCTGCAGTAACTCATATCTATAGTAGGTATTCCATTGGAGTCAAAATAGTAGTGTCACTCTTATCTGTAGTATGAATAAGGCCACTTATGCTGTCTGTCTCGCTACAGTATACAATATACATGCTATATTATTCTATAGACAACTCACTAAGAATCTTGTCTATAGGATGAATAAGCTCGTTCATATTGCCGCAGTACTGTCTAGACGCAAACAACGGGAAAAACTAAGTTTGATGTGTCATTAAAATCGATCGGTGAGATTGCTGAATGCCCACATATTTTCTCCCTTCACAATCGCTTTTTTTTTAAGTTGCGGATGGCAATGGGCAGCAATTTTTATACCTACTTTTATTTTTATTTGAGCGGTAAAATTCTGGGATTATATACAACTATTTTAGGATTGGACAATATTATTATCTGCCTGAATAGTGACCATCACGCATTATATTGCGGTTGGCCTTAGATAGTATCTAAGGCCGTCTTTGTGTGCGTTTTTACGCACACGAATTTTTATTGGGTTTAGACTGTATATGCTCGATTTATAGCTAATGGCCGACCACCGAACAGTCTAAGAATACTCTATCTTGGCACCTCTACAGATCTCATCAATGATGATGAATGTGCATGTGAGCCCCTAAAAATCACTACTGCAAAACTCTTTCTCCCAGGAAACTAAATATAGCCAAAGCAATTACTGTTACGAGTACGACAAAACGAAACCTAAGCATCTATGTATTTCAGCTCAAGTTCACCTTTGAAATACTTGATATTACTTTTAAACTACAAAAAACAAACTAACATGGCAACAATCTATGAAAGAAGGTGTCTACCGCCGCTAACGAGTTGTGCAGTTCAGGCCTCGGTGAGGGATGACGAGTGAATAGATCGCCCTCCCTTGGGACCGCTGCCTCGGCCACCGATGTTTGTGCAGTGACCGCAGTAGAAAATCTTGAGTTGAACAACTTCAATGCTTTTATACCTTCAGGTGATGGTTTAGATAAGTTTACTTAGTATGGTTCAAGGTTTTGACCTATTGTATGACGCCTAAAGCGTAGCTACATAGGTTAGCTTGGAACATAAAGCCTTATAAAGAATTATTTAAAAAGATTTATGATTAACAGTAGGTAGCATATGAATTGAAAGAATTAAAAAAACCTGCAAAATAGAAGATCGCAGCCATAATAGATTACGCGTAAAAAATATTCACCAATATGTCCGCGGCTTATTATATCCAAATTCAGCGTGAAAACACAAACAACGACAAAAAAACAGCGCTCCCTTTGTGAGAAACAGATTAATTTACAGAACAAAAGCTGTGTCTCATTGTGTTGAATGTTCTCGTCTGTAGCGGCGTGTCCAATTTGTCCACAATGGGATGGGGGGAAAAACAAACGCTCATTGTACCCCACCTGGGCGTGTAATGCGATTGGGATGGATTTTAAAGAGGCCAGTGTGGACGGCTAGCTCCTTGTCGGTCTCAGCTTAGACTGGAGTAATTGGATTTGTTATGGATTTTATGAACAGCTTTTTGTTGAGTCATAGAATGAGGAGTCATCATTTATGTTGTGTATGAAAATATCGGCAAGGCATACAATGTAACGATGAAAATGAATGAAGTAATTAAATAGTATGAAGCGAAAGAGCCATATTGATACGGGGTGATAGTCCATAGTCCCCAACTAACTTTGTAATAGTCAGAAAGTGTGTAAATGCATGTATCTATTAAACTTGAAAATATATTACCAAAAATTGCAACTAAAACAACATTCAAAAACAAACATGGACTTCTTAAAACAAAGTAGAACGTCCTTCACAATTGTGCAATCTGCATAGAAATCTATATATTAATACGTGATGCAAAAACTTTGGACCCCTTTTTACGAAAATTGCTCGGACGCAGGAGCATAAAATTTGGCACACTTATAGTTTATATGTAGGAGATGTGCAGAACGCTAATATTTTTCAATAATAATGCTTATAAAGTACATTAAATCAAAAAATAAAACATTACACACAGTACCATGCATTTCACACACACATACATACACAGGTATTTGTACACGCATACATACTCTGTTGTCAAATTGTATCTTTTCTTTTTCATTTTGCTCTTCTGACATAGACATATCAAACAAAAAGTTTTATTTGCCAAATGAGGTAATAATATTAATATTAAAAGAGAATATTAATTTTAAATGAGGCAATGATTAATATTAGGCCTAATATTTTATTTATTTTTTATTTTATTTTTATTTATTTGGGAAACAACAGATACAATATAACATAGAATTAACAACAACTAGAAATACATAATCCACAACAGTTTCCACAGATAACAATAACATAAAGAGCTGGTGCGTACCTATACAATGATACACACCCAGACCCAGGTTACATGAGATGAAAGTTTAAAAATAAGATCACAAATTATTTAAGTACTACGTTCAATATAAATTGAGTGCAATTTTTGCTTGTATTGAGATGGAGAAAGATGGAATATATCTATACAATTACAATCATTAGCTGTAATGCTGTTATATGAACGACAAGTTCTCTTGATAAACACATTCATGCCATAGTTTGTTCTGGAAGTACCAACGTGAAAAAGTACCTTTTTACGCGCAGACAGACGAGGACAGACATACGATATCTTGCTGACGAAATAAGGGGAGTCAATTTGATTCCTAATTATTTTATACAGGAACATAAGATCACGTTCGGCTCGTCGGTCCTTCAGGCTTAATAAACCATGCTTAAACTGAACATCATGTCGACTCCGCCAAACGAGATGTTTAATAAATTTATCTTGGATGCGTTCTAAACCGTCAATATATGTATCATATTGAGGATTCCAAACTACTGACGCATATTCAAGTAAAGGCCTCACGAGTGACTTGTATAAAAGTGTCAGAGTCGTCAAATTTTTGAATTCCTTGCTAGTTCTCAAGACAAATCCCAACATACGAAAGGCTTTCTGAGTTGTACCAAGTATGTGAGTATCGAAAATAAGTTTGCTGTCGAGGACAATACCCAGATCGCGCACCTCGGACACTCTTGTGATTTCCTCATCGTTTAGGATATATTTATATTCAATTAATTTTCTCTTTCTGGTGAAAGATATCACGTTGCATTTTTTTACGTTTAAGTATAACAAGTTCCGCTTACAATAACTACAAAAACCATTAAGGTCATTTTGAAGTTCAGAGCAGTCGTTAGTATTTGAGATTATTTTGTATATTTTTTTATCATCTGCATATAAAAGGACATTAGGTGAATTAAATGTTGTAAGGACATCATTTACATATATATTAAATAGAAGAGGTCCGAGATGCGACCCCTGCGGAACCCCAGATGTTACCGGCACAAAAGAAGAACAAAATCCTTTGACAGTCACAGCTTGGCTACGCTCTCTTAGGTATGACTCAAGCCATCGAAGCAGATCACCGTGTATACCAATTCCTGCAAGTTTGCGTAATAAAATATTGTGCGAAATTTTGTCGAAAGCCTTGCTGTAATCGGTATACACTGCATCAACTTGTAAACCTCTGTCCATTGCCGTGGTAATAAAATCGACAAATTCACACAAGTTTGACTCAGTTGATCTACCACAAACAAATCCATGTTGTTGGGGTGCTATAATAGGCCTTACAATAGGAGAAACGATATCGCAGATTATCCGTACAAACACCTTCGGTATGATACTAATTTTAGATATAGGGCGATAATTTTTAATATTATGTTTATCGCCGTTTTTAAAAACGGGAACAATATATGAACGTTTCCACTTAACTGGCATCACGCCCAGGTGTAAAGACAAATTCAAAAGTTTATATAGTGGCAACGACAAACACTTATAACATCTGTTAAGGAACACTGATGGAATTCCATCCGGGCCAGCACCCTTTTTTATATCAAAGACTTCAAATACTTGGAGACGGTGTCTTGTGAGATATATACAGAACCGAGGTTTAAGATATTACGACAGTCAACCAAATCACTAGTTACAGACACATGTTTATCATCAAAAGCTGACCTAAAGTGTGCGTTGAAAAGGTCACTGATTACCCTACCATCAGAGGAAGTGATTTTATCTAAGAACATGCAATCTGGGATAGTATTTGCAGCCCTTTTAGATTTGACAAAGTTCCAAAAATATTTACTGTTCTTTAATATTTGCATTTCAGCATGTGCGATATATTGAGCATAACATTCCCTTTCAATTCTTTTTTGTCTATCTCTCAACAAAGCAAAACTAGAGTAATCATTATGGCGACCGTATATTTTCCATTTTTTATGATATTTTAATTTCTCCTTATTTATTTTTATCAAAGGCAGGGAATACCAAATAGGATATCTACGTTCCAAATTAATCATTTTCCGAGGCACGTATTTATTTATAATTTGTTCTAAAATACTATCAAACAAATCCATGCTTTGATCAATATCATTAGTAACCAAACAAGTATTCCAATCAATTTTAGTAAGGGCGTCAATAATTAAATTATAGTCAGCATTAGCAAAACTATAGGATAATCTAGGCGGACAACGAAGATAATGTAGATTTAAATTTAAAAAAGATAAATCTAAGGCAGGGTGATGATCATCCTCCGGCACTAAAGGAGACACAGATTTAGTGACATGACACTTAACATTACCAATTACTAAATCCAAAAGTCTATTATTTTTATTCACAACGAAATTATATTGTTCAAAGCTATTAAAAGATAAAAAGTTGGATAATGAATTAGTTAATAAATCCTGATCCGCTCCATTAAGAGTAACCAAATTGTCTAGATCTGATTTATACCACTGAGCGGCACTGATGTTAAAATCACCGACCAATAAATAATAATCATATATATTGTCCATCATAGATTGATACCATATCGTAGAAACATATTTCGTCACTGTGTTGTAAATTGCATTGCGGAAAATAACAACAATAAAATCTTATTTTTAGTACTTTGCCTTTTTTTCTAATAAAAAGACACAAGGAGACTATGTCAGCAGATTTATTATTATTAGAAGGAGAAAAATATACGTCTGTGACTATGAGACCCTTTTTTATAGCAATAAGAACACCACCGCCCATTTTATCTTGTCTGGAAGAATAATCACGATCACACCTGTACACACTATATCTACTATCGAACAATTCCGCGTCAAATATACCAGACATTAACCAAGTCTCGCTTAGACATATGATATCGTAGTTAGACAATAATATATTTGCAGAAAAAGTGTTCGTTTTAGTGCGGAGGCCACGCACGTTTTGGTAGTATACGTTCAACTGTAAAGCCATAACAAATAAACTAACTTTAACAATAACACAGCAAATTTAACGTGGTATGAAATCGAAACCATTGGCATGAATAGTATCAAAAAACTTATTAAGAATAATTCCTTTCTCCAGTTGAATACAAAAGCACAATACACAATACAAAAGCAAACAGAACTAGCCATATTCAACACATAAATAGGTACAATATAAAAATAACAAATAAATATCAGTACTCCATCGAGAACGAAACAGTATATCAATTTGGGAAAATTAACATAGTTATTACTTAAACAATAAGGTTTAAATCATCATCAGACGAAATATGGACAAGTTTCCTCGTATCATTTTTACGCACCATTACTGAATAATTCTTTATCCATACGTATTTATAATTTTTATCTTTAGCAATTTTTTTCGCTCTATTGAGTAATGACTTATTATAACTAGAGAGGTGTTCATTAAAATAAATGTTGGATGAATTATTATTGAAACCAATGTCGCACGCTTTTAGGTTTTTGAGAGCTCTCAAACGAGACAAAAACTCATCTTTCTTATATCGGGCCAGGAAGTGAACAATAATCGGCCTAGGCCTTTTGTTATCCTTATTCAGAAGAGCCACGCGTGTGACAAAGTCAATATCGCTGTCAACGTTTACTGGACAATTAGCTTGAGCGGCAAGTCTAGATATGATGTTTAACAAATTCTCCCCATTCTTCTCCGGTAAGCCAATAATTTCGATGTTCGAACGACGACCCCATTGTTCCTGTTTTTCAACACACGAGTTAATAGTTTTTAGCTGTTTAGTGATATCATGAATTTGGGATTCCAACGAGCCCATTAATTTTGATTTTGTTTCAATGTCGTCAATTCTCTTAGCAACCGAATCATACTTTTCACTAATAAAATTTACAGATGCTTGCAGATTCGTGATATTAAATGTAATATAAAAAAAGATTTTAATAATAATGCATAAAAAGTACATTAAATCAATAAATAAACCAGCATGCATTTGACACTCGCATACACAAGTATTTGTACACGTATACATACTCTTTGGTCAAATTGTTTCTTTGGTTGATTATAGACATAGTTGAATGTCAATCAGAAAAATTTGTTTACTGTGGTTTTGTTGAATGTCAAACAGGAAAGATTTATTTGACGAATACTACGTGAAATACTGAGCGCTTATACAAACTGTGTAGCAGTAAGATACTTTTAAATGTACACGGACTATCATTATATGCATAAAGAAAGTTCTGTAGCAGCAATCTGCAATAACAACATTCAAGTACAAAAAAAATATATAATTTACTATTGCTGGTTCAAAGCAATTATTGTAGTTTACGATTTTAGTAATTGCATATACTTCAGGGGAAATAAGCGATTTTGAGAGATACGTACATTTAAATGTGCACGAATTATCAGAATAACAACATCATCATACAGGTAAAAACTTTTTCTCTTCTTGATTTGGTCGAATTTCGACCACTAGGCGACCACTAGTACTTTTAGATACGCAATCCATATAAGTGTCCGCCCACTCCCCTATATTTCACGATCTAAACACAGCAGCAGTAAAACCAATTTGGAATTGAAATCCTTCGAGCAATAACCATTCGTAGTTAATGGCGGACGACAGTCGTGCATCGGGGACGCTGTAAACTAAATTGTCCGATGGCTCAATTCCACAATCATTATTTATAGCGTATCAAACACGTGATGGATGCGCTTTATTGCGCGATCAAGTTCAATGTTCTTTCGTTTGATTGGTTGTCAGTTTATGGACAAGAGTTCAGTTAAAATAATCTTGACAATGGAGTTATTAAGTGGAAGAATTAAAACCATTCCGATTGTTAGTTAAAAAGAGGCTCAATACCTCCTTGCTTCGGACTTTGTGCAAACTATTGAGGGTACAAGTATCAATGGGTACAAGTAACGCACCTAATATCGCAGTATTGTTGAAGTTCATTTGCGAAGGTAATTAGCGCGGAGATTGTTTAGATTAAAGAGTTGAAAAGTAATTTAATGTTCTATACCAAGTCTTAACACAAACTCTGTGAGGTTAAGAGACACCCAATCAAAAATATACACCCATATTCCCCCAAGAATATTTTCGTGCCTAATAAATCCCCGGTTCTTTTTATTTCTATGAATGGTATCGCTATACGACCGCTAATAGACAGTAGCAATGGTTGGTATTCCCCTGCGCTCACCATTCTGAGACATATGATATTAAGTCTCAATATGTCCGTCCAGTAATCTGGCTACAATGTCCTTCAAACCGGAACACAGCAATGCGTTTATACTACTGTTTAGCGAGACAAATGGAATATTTGAAAACTATCCAATCGAAAAATCCCACAAGCACGTAAATATTGCAACAGGAAATGGTGGAAGTCTTGTTCCCGTCTTTCTCACGGGGAACAACACGAAGTTGGCGAAGTTATATAAACCTTTGCTAAGGGAACGCGGACACCGACGGAATAATAATAATCGTGCGTAATTTTCGCTCGCGTTATGAATATTCATATTTGTATTCCTGATTCCGCTGATAAATACAGGCTTTGATTAGAACCTTTGTGGTATGAAACTTTTGAGATTCAAGGATTTTTGGGTTGGTGTTTTCAACCTTCAATTATCGTGGTGATAGGGCAATGGATGCGGATATTTTGATTTAAGTCGGTCTTGTCGTTCACCTAGACAGTAGTATGTCTCTCTAGATGGTCCACTCTAGATGGTTGGTTCTAAGCACTGCCTTTATGTTGGATCGTATTACTTACGAAAAATACTAACTTGTAGAATCTCGACACACCAGGCAAAATCTATTTTCTATTGACGAAGGTAATCCTTTAACATTAGATGAAACGCTTTTTTATTTCCCTGTTTCAACCTATGAAAATACTAGTGATGTTCGAGATTAAACAAGGCACAACAAGCTCTGATCTGTATCGATAACTTGTAATCTTATTAAGTGATTAGGCCGTCGTCGGGTCTTTGTTCAAGACGCCGACAAAGTCACCACTTGAACTTGTAATACTTAGATCAATGTTAAGTTAATACAGTAATCTGTCTTTGTGAAAAACTTCGTATTGATAATTTCAATTGTAAAACCAACCTCATATGATCTTAGGAGGAGTATAACTCTCGTTTGGGTTTTTCTAGTTGTGCATATATTTCTTCACAGAATATTAAATGCTGTCATTTTGGTTAATGAGTTTTGTTTTAGGGACTCTCTTGATATACATTGAGATATAAGTTAATAGTTACTGGATTGTAATTATGCATCATTTAAGACACGAAAAGTCGTCAATTGGGCAGATTTAAAAATACGGCAATCACAAATCAAAATATTTTGAACGGTAACATCTGTGTAGTTGAAAGTTCTGTAAATTAATATCAAGGTATAAATACCATACGACTGCATATGAATAAAAAGTAAACAATAAGTTGATGACAGCCCGATTTAATAGCAGAGATTGTAGTTTTGTGCACGAAAGTTGATACGTTCGCCCTTGGTGTTCGCATTCCGTCTACAATTTCGATTTCCTTGTCGTTTATTTATCACACGCTAGATATGTATGGATTTTTCACGTATTCTGATCTGTGTTATTCTTTTTCATAAGTAAAGTTAAGCTAAATATTAAGCAAAAAATTTTAGAGCCGTCGTAGTACGAGCCAGATTTTGATGATTAGAGGGCGACAATATAAATGGGAAGTATTGTGTCTAGTTTCCTTAATAACATTCTTGAGGTAACTGAATGCTTGATGCATTCAGTTTCCTAGTAGTTTTAGCGAACAGTGGTACTAACGAAGAAATAGGTGCTAACCACCGAGTTGACTGGTCTGTAACTGTACCATGGTTACCAGCTCACCCACGGCTCCATCGGAGCATTTTTCTGCCACCAAATAGCAGAGTAGAAGTATTTAAATTCCAGATTGAAAGACATTATAACTAGGGATTATCGGTCATTCTTTATCAACCTATATACGTCCCACTGCAGGGCACGGAATTCGTCTATAGTCGAGCGTACGATTGAAAGTGGTTAGGCCATACAGTCCACCAGCTGGTTTAGTGCGGGTTGGCAGTCATTACATACCTTAGAAATTACTGGTCTTTATTTAACCTCTACTGTATAGGTTGAAGAGTGGCGCGTACCTTCAGGCGACATCCTTAAAAGAGCTTATCACTTCTAAGTATAGCACAAAATGTCCATTAAAATCTGTATAAAATCTTTCACCTGTCAAAAATGGCGCGAAAACCCCGTGAACCCGCAAATCCCGACACTCCTAGGCCAATCACGAACCTCGGGCGAGGCTATTGTTTGACTAATTGAGAAGGCCAACTCGACAGGCTCGGAAACGGGCCTACTTGTTGAGCCCCTGTTTACGCGCGGCCTATTGAGAGCATTCAGATTACTGACGCTCATTGGCTGCAGACGTTAATTGGCTAAACTGAGGAATTGGGTGAAAATTGATGAATTAGGTGTAAGCTGAGAAATGAGCAGTCTGAGATTATCAGAGAAGAGTTGTGTTTGAAATCCTGCTTCAGTCTTGAATGATATATTGAGACTTAACATCTTATGTCTCAGGATGGCTAGCGCAGTGTTGTTTGGTTATGCTACTGTCCGTGAGCGGTCGTATGACTTACCATCAGGTGATGGTGAAGGCATGCCCGTCTCTTCATTAATTGCAATAAAAAATGGTATCTAATAAATTTTGTAATTTAATAAAATAATTCGAATTATAGCCAGTGAAGTAAATTTTAAATGACTTCTTATGACATAAGGGTTACTTATGACCAACTCTTCAACTTTAAATAACCCGTCTATTCGGATTTGCTTAATTATATCATTTGACAAAAATATTTAAATCGGAAAATGCTGGGAATTACAACCGTGGGATAATGTTAAAAAACCACAACGGTTGAAGCATCGAAGTTTCTATTTTTTTTTATGTGGGAATTGCTTAACAGTTATCTTTCCTTATAGGCCTATTTTAAATATTTCTACACCGATCTTTATTATACGTTTAGCTACTTACAAGGGATTTTCTGAGGTCTTTTAATTAAATACGTTTTTTCCTGTCTTCTGGGCGTGTATATATATTATGACGTAGATATTAAATTTTACATGAATAATAGTTAACATATAAGAAGGCCATTACAAAATTAAACTGAATTCATAAATTAGTCATTAGCTTTATTTATAATTACTGCCATATTATTCTTCTGCTAAATTCTATTGGCGTGTGGCAAAATTTGGAACTAAAAATAAAATAGAAAATATATATTTAACGCATTGTTCAAGATATATTTTCATAATACATATAAACAACAAGCATGTATTCTCGTTATTTCATAGTATTAAGATATATTTTGATTTTGACAACAGCATGATCACAAAGCATTCAAACGCCAAAAGATCGTAGACGATCTATAATCCTTAATTTTCATCAGTTGGATACAAAAGAAAATTATACATCAATCATAACATGAACAACATCAATGGAGCTACTAATGTTTATACCAGTGGTGACGCGATTTAAAAATTTAATTATTATCTTATTTATCTTCGACCTTTCTCTCTTTCGACCTATGAATGACCTATATTAATTTCCCATCACGTCAGATTTAAATAAAAGTTACACTGAGCATCCGTTTCATACATGACAGCGATACATGGTTGAGAGCTTTCATCCCCAAGAGACACTTGTGGCATTGTACACGGAGATTCACAAAGAATTCACAAAAGTTCCTCCACTCGCACTCAAGAACCTCTTAAAACGTCGAGAGTGGTGTTGCCACGCGATTTTATTTAATTAAGAACAATTTGTGAGACACAAAGTAACTGTTGTTAAGATTTGTTATTTCGAGACGATGAAGCTGGGTCATGAAGTGATTAGTAATTATAAGTAGATAGATAGATAGATGAATCGTTGATTTTGGCTACAATAAAAACAAAACAACGAATTAGACATTGTGGTGGTACCAACCCATTCGGCCTCTCACATACGAGAGACCAACCACCTACCAGAAGTACATAAACGTATACAATCTTCACGTTTGTGAGAAATCGTCTATTTGGGTGTATGCTGTTAGGGCCTAAGTCAGTTTTTTCAGCAATCGTATTACTTGTCTTTTCGTGATGACCACATAATCAATAGTACCTTCAGCTGTAGTGTTTATCTCAATAGTCATAGAAAAATGACCACATCAACCTGCTGGATTTAATGTAAATGTATTATACTGTCGGACGCCCGCCTACAATGTGGACGGACGAACTGGATAAGGTTGCAGGAAGTCATTGGATGCAGGCCGACGACACCAGGTCGATATGGAGATCCTTGGGGGAGGCCTACGTTCAGTAGTGGACATCCTGTAGCTGAGATGACGATGATAATGATGATTATACTATCATCTACGTCTGCTATTCCATTATGATTTTGTATATGTTTTTATTAGTAGTTTTTTCAGCAGTTGTGTTTCAGCAGGTTATGTCAGCGTTCATGGTTAGTATTTTCTTAGACGTTTCCTTCGCTTTAGCATAATGATGATTGCCCAGGTTTGTTCTGCGTTTAGCTACGGATTTTTACCATTTTCATGTTTCACATCCGATCTTTGTAGGTGCAGCTTTTTATTTTTAAAATATTTTTCTTTAGCAGTTGATTGTTGAAGCCATGTAATGTTTTTTTGATTATTATTATCTTATTCAAGATGTATGGGAAAAATGAATTCTTAAGGTATTTGCTGCTTTAAGAAAATCGTAGGAATCTTTACTTTGGATCCAAAGTAACGTTGTAGTTTATACTCGTATTGCGTGCGATTTTCAAGTCTCACATAAAAATGTGACAATATTGCACGATTGTACAACTCACAATCGAACGTTATACAGGGTATATCAAGACTGCTACCGAAAACGAAGCCGGGTGGTAGTTTAAGCGACTTCAGATACAATGCAACAGAAAAAGTAAAGAAAAAGCGACCATTTTTTTTTTGTTTTTTTTTCCTATGGCCATATTTGGGTGGTAAATACACTTTTTTCCTAAAATAATAGTGTTTAACCTTTAATTTATAAATACTCTAAGGTATAAAAGAGTTTAAATTATTATTTTAGCAAAAACTATGGATTTACCACCCAAAAATGACGATGTTTAAAAATTCATAAAAAATAATTGTCGCGTTTCTGTGCGAAATTTTTAGTTGCATTGTGTTTGTAGTCACTAAAACTACCACCTGGCTTCGTTTTCGGTAACAGTCTTGAGATACCCGGTATACTTCCACTGAATAGATGTTATTTTAATAGTATTATCGACAACCTCCATGGTGCGGTTGGTTAGACGCCGGCTGTAAAACCATGGGCCGTGGGTTCGATCTCCGCACCGAGACAAATGTTTGTGAGAAAAAGCCTCTCGTACTTTCTGATACCCAAAATTAATATTTGTGGGCCGGACAAACATTTCTCATATTATGGTATCGGTTTCCCCTCTATTGTATCTCCATAGCGATCCTAGATGATTAAAATATTTAAAACAAGCATTAGATTGAAATGTAAAATGTTAATAAGGAAATGCCTGGTCACGATTCCGTTTAATTGGCAATGTGAAGGCCACGCCATGAGAACGGCTTTACGCGTCGTGTGATTTTACATTATATAACTCCTTAATGTATTTATTGTGTTAAGTCTTCTATTTATATACAATACGATCATAGAAGTAATTAAGTTATACCTAATTTAAACAGTAGAGGTTGTTGTTACATATGTTTAAATAATGTAAATAACAGATTATCTCCATGAAATGGTAATTAAATGCATACAATTACACCACATAATCCGATTTTTAAACATTCTCCCACACTGCGATCTAAGGTTTGACTACAATAAAAAAATACGTTTACAGGAGTAGAACTTTTCAGAGCGATGCGGGATTCGAACTCGCAATCTAATCAAAATCAAAGTACAAGTAGTAAAATCAAAGTACCTATCATAATATGGTTCTCATACAATCGTTCAGCTTACTTCTTATCAAAAGTAGTAGTAAAAAGTAATGACTGAAGGATCAATCCCTTTCTTTGTAAGGAACTTAACCCAACTAATGCAAGATTTACCGCGAATCGATAGACCAAGGGTCATTACTCACTGCTGACTGGCAAAGCCTTTACATACAAATACTAAGCAACATAAATCATGCAACCACACCTTTCAGTTCAAATGGCTGAACATGGACTATAAAGCGGCTGAAGCGCTTTCACCGTTCGATGTCCGATGACGCCGCAAAGGCCGGCCGAGGCCGAGGCATTGTCGATTGGCAAAACAAAATATTATCCTCGCTGAGCACAAAAGCGGATTGTTCACGCTACAATGCGTGTGTGAAGCTTGCGGACCTATCCAGCGATGCTCCAGCGACCTCATTCAGCATGATTAGACGCGTGGCGTTGTAAAACCCTGCGCTGCGTTCGCTAATGACTGTCTGTCATTTGGCTAAATGAACGCGTTTTGTGCGTGGATACGGATGTTCCATTTTTGAATTTTCAAACTTGGCAAAATGCAGGCTGTTGCCTACAATTTTTTTGTCTATGGTATTTGCAAGGTGTGTAGTGTTATTTATTTATAGTCTGTGGAAAACGTGTAAACAATAATAAAATTCGTGACTAAAAAATAATTAATAACAAAATTTTATGACCATTTTGTTCATTCATGCCTTACGTAATGGAAAAGGAATGTGTTGGATTTTACCGGGAAACAAAACGTACCCCTGCAAATATATTATTGCTTTACAATATTTTCGCCACATCCATTTTACAGTGAAAGCGCGGTACGAATAGCGGAAAAAGAAAAATCGCCGTATAAAATCGTACCTCTAAATAAAATCGAATAGCTGAAAGGCTGTAGGTGCGTTGTTGCTGTGACCCAGATCAGTTCGAGATTAAAATTAAAAAAAAAAACACCGCGACCGGAACCAATTCCCGAAGTTTCATTTATTTGAACCGCGACCGACGTGAAAGAACTACACACCCGCTTTTATTTCAAGTTTTATTTAAGTTTATAACCTAGAGCTGCATCCAATGCTGTAAACGTGTAAGCTAGGAATTGCAGCCACTCGCAAAGTAGACACAGTGCTACGAATAACGTAGACCTAAACATACCTACAAGCACGACATTCACAAGTCAAACGCTAATATTACATAACATTGACGCATGCATTAGATGGAAACTAGATTTTATTATAACTGGTATATACATACATAAACTCGCGCCTTTTTCCCAGAAGGGGTAGGCAGAGGTGCCAGGACACCCACATTTCGCCTTGTATGTTCCGTCCCACGATGTCATATCGGGCATAAATTCCTGAGTCCGGACTGAGAATGAATAGAAAAATCCAATATCACTTTCCCCGGCCCGGGATTCGAAACGTGAACCGTGCTCGCAGCGAATGGTACTTTAAGTTCCGTAAAACCTACCCACTAAAGGTACCTACTGTTTTTAGTGACCTACTATGTTAACTTCTATACGCAATACTATGAATCATACACAAATAAACTGACATAACACATGCCAGTTATTTAAAGAGTAGCCTGAGGCATCAGCCTAATCTAACCGCAGTTCGCGACTTTATTTTCCTCCTTACAGAGGCGCAATGCCGGACACAAATTCAATTTCCGAACACAATACACATCAGATTTCATACCAAAAAAAAACGAATTATAGTAATATAAAACAAAACAAATAAAGTGGTTGAGAATTTAAGGGCCGAAGACGACGGACATCGCTGGAGGGGATAGCATTACGTCATTTTAACTCACGACCGCTGTCTCAGCTGTGTCATTCACCCCCGCCAATGCCTGTAGTATCTCCCCCCTTCCACCCCCGAAGATCATTATATCGCAGGAGGGTCGTGCCCCGAGTTGTCACTATGACTCAGTGGCATAGATTTAACAAATACCAATATCTGTCTGTATCAGCCCATATACGTCCCACTGCAGGGCACGGGCCTCCTCTACAATCGACAGTACGATTGAGAGTGGTTAGGCCATATAGTCCACCACGCTGGCCTAGTGCGGGTTGGCGGACTTACATACCATAGAAATTTTTATAAATTGGCTATGGTATGCAGGTTTCCTCACGATGTTTTCCTTCACCGTTTTAGTGCGTGGTGATTGACTATCAATACACACAAATACCAATATATTTTGACTTTATTTTTTGTCACAAAACAGTCGTGGTACACGAACATTTACTTCTCATGAAAATAATTGAATCAGCTTGCAGGATTATGAGAAAAATGTGTATAAAAATTGAATCTAAAACATTCGATTTTTTTAAATTCCTGTGTTTTATATTAATTATGGTAAATTGTATCACAGTTCGGTGTTGTGTGAGGTGATAACCAGCAAGGGAAGAAAAAAAGGAAAGGTCTCGCGAAAGGTCTCTCTAACATTAGGATTTCAAAACCGCATATTATAAACTAAAAACTAAACAAACAAACATAACGCTTTTAAACGACATTTTACATAAATTCCTAATTGTACATATTTTTCTGATAATCCTTACAAAACATAAACTCGCACGGTGTTTCGATTTTTTTGATGAGAAGTAAACTTATTTGCAAAAAAACCGGGCACCTAAGCAATGAACCATTTCAAATGTTACTATTGGTTTGTTTGATAATTATAGGTAGTTTTACTTTCATAATTTTGTAAATTAATAAGCAAATAATCGTTTTCGTCAGTATTATCATAAAATTTTGATAAAATTTATGGGTTTTAATGCTAAAGTTTACTAGTAGTGTATGCTCGCTAGTAGTGCATATGCTCGTGAAGTAAAAGTTAACAAAGATTTTTGTTTGTTTTTTCTTTAATAAAGTAAAAGCAGATAAATGTTTAGTATCGAGTGTGACCCCCTCTAGCTGAAATCACTTGAATTCGTCTAGATATGCTAGCGAGGATATCCCGGATACTTGCTTGCGGAATACGTTCCCACTCCGCGGTAATCACATTCTTCAGCTCTCTGATGGTCTGCGGAGCCGGTTGTACTGATCTCACGCGTCGTTTCAGAACGTCCCAGACATGCTCTATAGGATTGAGGTCGGGACTTTGAGCTGGCCAATCCAAACGACGAATGCCGACCTCTTGCACATACGCTTCCACATCGCCAGACCGGTGGGCGCGAGCGTTGTCGTCCATAAAAATTGAGTCTTCGCCGAAAGCGGCCAATGCGGCTTGTGCATGAGGAATTAGAACTTCCGTTATGTATCGATGTCCAGTCAGTGAGCCGTTTTCAATGAAGACTAACTCTGTACGATCCATTGAATTTATTCCTGCCCTAAACATAACAGAGCCCCCACCATAAGGTGTGATTTCTTCAAAACAAGCCTCTGCAAAGCTTTCTCCTCGTCTTCGTAGCACTCGCCGACGTCGATCTTCACCGAGCAGGGATATCCTGGCTTCATCGGAGAACAATACCCTATTCCAGTCTTCTTCAGTCCATGACTCACAATTTCGAGCAAACCTAAGCCTGGCAACTCTGTGCTCACGGAGTAACTTAGGGCCGCGGGCCGGGCGATGACTGCGTATATTGGCCGCGAGAAGCCCCCTCCTGACCGTCCATAGACTCACAAGAAAATGATCATCCCGTAGTTGGGTACATGGTTTTCTTCCAGAATCAGGCCTTCTCTCGACGGAACCGGTGTCTTGATACCGCTGCCAGGTCCTTTGAACCGTCGAGCGACTCACACTTAGCCTCTGAGCCACGAAGCATTGGCTGCAACCCTCTTCGAGCAGTGCAATAATTTTGGTAGCTTTTACCACTTTCTCTAACATTATTGAGACAGCTAAACAGCAATAAATGAAGCTTTGACAATTAAGAATATGAAATAAATTCATAAAAATTGACTAAAAGTTATGAAAACCGATATTATCTTTTGGAACTTCGCACCAAAAATGTAGGATAAAAAGTGGTTTTCTTTAAAAACGAGCATCAAACGAAAATTTGAATTTAGAACGTACTGTTTTAAACACCACGGCATTTTTAAAACCGGCCAGTAACATGTACAAATGATTGAAATCATTTTGGTACCGTATTTTTTTTTAAAAAGAATTAAAATAAAAACCGCCCGTTTTTTTTGCAAATGAGTGTATATTATTCCGTGTATTCCTTATTTATAATATCTCATGTTTATTCTGTTTTGTTCTGCGAGTGTTCGTTATATTTTATTCAAATGTTTTTAAGATCTCTTGAATCGTAAAGTTTTTAATCCTCCAAAACGGTGGATGAGGAAGGAAATATCGCGTTGAGCATTATGTATTTATGTTAATAACAAATATTGATCTAACAAGCCGAAATTGCTGAAAATAATGGATGGAAATAACACTTAGCTTTTCCGATAAAGAAACCCTGAATTTTATATAATAATAATAATAATTAGTTTGACGTCTATTCTTTTACATAATACAATCTCATATGCAAAAAGTAAATCAAATATGATCAAAACTGAACTGAACAGAAATAAGTCAATATATTTCTTCACCTATTTTTAAAACACGCTGCATCTAAACAATCGGAATTAAGGTTGTTTGCTTCCTTATTCAAGACTTAACGATAACAGGTGCAACCATTTGTCATCATTACGTTTACCATTCATCAGGCTTTACTTTACCTAATTCCTGAAAAATGACGTCATAATATTCCCGACGTTTTCAATTTCGTACTGCTCGGTTTTCGATTTGGTCCGCAGAATGTTCCAGACAGGGGTGAAAGTTTGTAAGATTTTTACAATTCGTGGCATCGACAGTGATTCACTAGGAACTCGTAAGCATAACCCACGGGGTGCGTTACGAGGGGGGCGGAAATAGGGTTGCCAGCCGTGACTCATTTACAGGGAAATGTGGGTGCATGTTAGGGAAAATATTTTAAAAGTAAGTTACATTTTTTTCTTTACAATCTGATGGAATTGAAAAAGGTTGTTTAATTAAGCCCGAGTACATAAACAAGAGTGCGTGGTTGATATATGGATGATCGCGGTCACGGTGGTCGCGGGTTTAAATCCCGGGGCACACCTCTGACTTTTCAGAGTCATATATGTATTGACATTCAATCACTTCGCAGTATAAATGGTGAAGGAAAACATCGTGAGGAAACCTCTATACCATTGTGAATTTGTAAGAATTTATATGGTATATAAGGTGCTCCAACCCACACTAGGCCAGGGTGGTGGTCTATATATGGCCTAACCACTCTCGATTGTAAAGAAGGCCCGTACCCTGCAGTGAGACGTATATGGGCTGATAAAATACATACATTGTGTATCTTTTTTTACAACAAAACAATTTCTCTACAATGTGCATTTCATTGAAGGGGCTGATGACGGTGATAATGGACATTGCACCTGATGGTAAACGCAAAGCATTGAGGTATTATACTAGAGCGGACATCGGGAACAAAATCTCTGCGTATGGTGCGTGCACAAGGGTACACATTGAAGCGAGAGGGAAGATATGATACTTCGTAGGCGTGACAGACACAGAAATAGAATGTACCCTTCATTTTGTTACAAACATTTTGTTTACAGTGTCCCTCTAGACAGTATAATATCTCAATTACGCAAAGCAATAAAATAGAGATCACGGTAGAAAAGTAGAGTTCTGAATACAACCCACTTTTAAAGTTAACTATGACACATTTAAAACTCGTTTATTTGTTGTAATTTTAGTTGTACCCCAACACATAAGAATCTGAGAATATCCTGCTACCAGAAAAAAATATACTCGAATTATGTATAAACTTATGTATAAACATTAGCAAGACTATAAAAACTAATTTCATAATATTGATAAGTACAAAATGATTATCGGTTAATTACAAATGCACATTTCTACAATTTTATGAAAAAGTGTTATCTTTATGTTTCTTGCATAAATATGATTTACGTCATTGTAATTTTTGCCTTACTTGTGTGAAGTAGGAAAAGGAAGTGTGAAGATGCTATTGAGGAAATCGGCGTCATTGAGTCAAGCGCGAAAGTTAATCGTCTGTCTTCAATCGATACTGTATCTGGATTCCGAATACCTCTGAAGTTACTATCATATACAATGTTGAATATACAAGGAGAAATGTGAGTCCATTGCTGCCTACCCCTTCTGGAAAAAAGACTTGAGTTTATGTATGTATGATGTTGAATGTGGTTGGTCAGGTGTAGAGCGCTTGTAAAGGTCTTACTCATTTTCCGCGCTACACATAATAATATTTTACAAGGTGTATAAAAATACTGAACTGTGAAAGAACATTTTTATCGTCATGAAGGAATTATTCGTTGAGCAATTGTTAAATAATAAGGCCACTACGTGTAATTAAATAATAATTATATTGCAAAAAGGAATGTTTTACTCGTGTAACGTTACCAAAGGCGGGCAGAGAGAGAGCAGAGTCACTAGCGGCAAAAACAGTTACTAATTTATTGGGTGGCGTTCATAAATTAACATTATCGGCTGATGATGAGCAGGGGGGTTTCTCTATGAAACGATAAGAACGCCGTACGTAAAACTTAACTAAGGTGCCTACATACTCCACAAAATGTTGGAATCCTCTATCGTACGTCGTAACCATAGACTAAGTTCGGTGAAAATGATAAGTATAATCCATCCATCCATCAGCCAAAGGAAGTCCACTGCTGAACATAGGCCTCCCCCAATGATTTCCACAGAGACTTGTTGGAGGCAGCCTGCATCCAGCGACGTCCCGCGACCTTTACCAGGTCGTCGGACCATCTTGTGGGTGGACGTCCTACGCTGCGCTTTGCTAATCCGGTGGGCTATGTCGGTTATTTTAGTTCTCCTACGGATCTCCTCATTTCTGATTATCCATAGCTCTAGATAAGTATAATAGAGAATATTAATGAATTTTAGAAGTGGAAAACTTATATCTTACTTCGGACGACGAACATCCGAACATTCGAAGTTTATATAGTTTCATAGAGTATCCCCACATTTTATATCAACTATAAAGACACCATAACATCAAATAAAATTTCTTCATATAATCGTACTGAAAATTAAGTACTAATGTTTTCATTTCATTTCAATGCGGTGTTAATATATTACGTAACAGTATAAAAACTCCTATTCCGGTAGGTCGTTATTTAGAGGTGACGTTACACTAGTCTAGACGTAGTTGCGTGTAAACAGCTAATACTTGTCCCCAGTTCAATTTGTAGGATTATACATACACTTAAAAGTATTTGTACACAAATATTCTTAGTTTTTATTACTTCCAAACATTTATTTGTAAACAAAATGTTTGTAGAGAAGTTTATTGTGCTAGAAATGGGCAAAGAACCCATCAGCTGTTTTTATGAAAGTTATCATCGCCCTCCATGAATAAGCCCTTTTGTGGCACACCAGGAGATGGCAACCTGCGGCCTGTGAGCCACATTTTATTTTATTGAAATAGGCACACCAACGACATGTAACACATTCTCTAATAATACAATCTTGGACAAACTACTGATAGACATATCAATTAAGGTGTAGATAACATTTGATTAAAGGTGTGTACAACATTTGCACATGCGGCTCTTTGGATGTGAAGCTGCGGCTCTTTCATTCCATACACGAATACAATTTATTTATAATTTTGAATCCATTATTAAGGATAAGGCACCATTCCTATCTCTCAGCTACTTGTCCTCGCTTTTTACCGCCCTCCTCCCCCGTGACAGGCGTCATAACAATCACCCAAAAGAAATGTAATGCTCTTTAAAGATTTAGAAATGTTATAAATTATAATTCTTGGCTCTTCCGACTTAAAAGTTTGCCGACCCCTAGCCTACACTGATTACCGAAGTAAGGTGAGCGTAAAGAAATTACGCAGTTCACTTGACTTGGGCAGAAGCTTTAGAGATTGACGGCCTTGAGGCAGTTTTAAACTTTTGCTATCTAATTTTTTGTCTTCTTCACTCAAACTGAATTCAAGAGTCGTTTGAAAGGGACAAAATAATTGTAACTGTTTATGAATAAGGCCGTAAATAAATATACGTTAACTACGTCGCCAACAATGGCATTACTACATTGGTTTAATGGTTATCGTTTTAAGCCGCAAGGTATTGAGCCAGCTCCCAGGTCGGAAACCTATTTTATGACAGTTTTTCGGTTCATATAACTTGCACTAGTTTTGTCCAGCAAAAGCAGATTAAAATGCGTAATGGACGGTTGACAACACTAGACCCGACTGCCAATATGTTCACAGTGGTTGAGGGTTCAAATCTTAGGGAAAGCCTATGGCTTTTCGTTATCATTTGTTTATTAATTATAATCAAGACGCATAATAACGGTAAAGGAAAACATCGTGAGGAAATGCATACCATAGCGAATTTTAAGAATTTTTATGGTCTGTAAAGTCCGCTAACCCGCATCAGGCTAACGTGGTGGACTCTATTTCTTAACTCATCTCCATCGATTGTAGAGGAGACCCATGCCCTGCCGTGGTACGAATGGGGGTTGCCACAGATGGTAGTAGATTGGCTCGTATCATCATAAAAAGGGTAAAGTATACCAGACAAGCAAATTCCCGATGCATGCAGACTTTCGCAAGAAAAAGCTAATTCAATTAATAAAAAAGTACATTCATGTATTCAATGACAAATTCAGTCCGGTCGTTAAACCCCTGCGTCCGGCGCGATGACAAAGTTTCCGCCCGTTTTGCTCGCGTCCGGCGTCCCTGGCGTGGGTTTGGCAAGTTTTCGCGAGGGGTAGGTGTAGGGGGAGGGGGAGGCCTCCCCCTACGGCGGGGCGACGCGATAAATCCTCATTTCCAACTGTATGATAATAGCGTGAAGGTTCATGCGACCGTCTTAATGGAGTGCATAGTCGAGTTGTGCAAGTGTTAACCGACTGCGGAATGGAGAGTTCATTCACCGTTTTATTGAGTTTTAAGTGGAATTAATATTTAAGATATGAAGGGATAATTCTGCCTTTGTTGTGGTTAGAGAGACGGTATTGCGTTTGAGCTTAGCTGAGCTTTAATTCTTGGTAACTTTACATAGAAACGAGTTTGTGTGGATATATAATACGAAAGTTATCTAAAGGAAATTTAAAACATATACAGGGTATATCAAGACTGCTACCGAAAACGAAGCCTGGTGGTAATTTTATTGACTACAAACACAATGCAATTAAAAATTTCGCATAGAAACACGACATTAATTTTTAATGTTTTTTTTAAATATCGTCATTTTTGGGTGGTAAATCCATAGTTTTTGCTAAAATAGTAATTTAAACTGTTTTATACTTTAGAGTATTTATAAATAAAAGGGTATATACTATTATTTAAGGAAAAAAATGTATTTACCAGCCAAATATGGCCATAGGGAAAAAAAAATTGTCGCTTTTTTTTTCTAAATTTTTTATTGCATTGTGTGTGAAGTTGCATAAACAACCACCCGGCTTCGTTTTCGGTAGCAGTCTTGATATACCCTGTATATATAAATAAATACACCCAACAATCAATACATAGTCCTCACCACGTACTAAGATCTAGTCTTGTGTCGTGGATATCAGAAACGTGTGTGAATTATTTTATTAGTACCGAATGTTGTTGTATTTTAGTGTATTATTCCTGTTATATTCCATGCAATAATTACATTCAGATTCCACGATCAACGCATGAACTTTGTACAAGTAGCGATATAAATATTATTTAAGTCGATTTTCACACATATTATCTGGATCTGAGGCCAAGGGCGATCATTAAAACTTCCAAACTAGAGTTTATGACATGTTTATTGTGAACAATAGATAAGCATGAAATTACCGCATGGCTCTTGCATTTATTGAGTGCGATTGTTGAAAACTCTAGATGTTGTTAATATCCACCAAAGAGTACACATATCCAACATACAGGACAGCCTCCGTGACGCTGTTGGTTAGACGCCGCCTGTGAAACGAGAGCCCGCGGGTTCGATCACTGCACCAAGAGAAATGTTTTAGCGGCTTTTGGTCTCACAAACACCCAGACCCGAAATAAATACCTTTGGTTCTTAGAATGTTTTTCAGTGCGGGAATTGAACCCGCTGCCTCTCGTGTCACAGCCGGCGTCTAACTAACTGCATCACGGAAGCTGTCAATGTCGACCCCGTGTCCAATGTATGAATCTTTCTATAATTCATAAATTGATAACTATTTAATTTAAACATCGAGTATAGTACTTAATATGAGAATTGTTGCTATGGGAACGTGGTAATCTACGAGGGTGCTTTCAGTAAACAAGACAATAATATTTTATGGACTTCATAAATGGAAACGAGTGGGGTTGTACTGCGGTGGGGTGGAATGGTAAATGATTTTCAGTCGTTTGTTTATTGTTTTTAATAGTTAAAGATTTTTTGATTGGTAAATATATTTTTTGTTTTTAACGAACAAAATTATTTTTAAATATTGTTTTGTATTGGTATAAAAATGTGATGATTATTGCAAAGTCATCCAAATACAGTATTAATGTCCCGATACAATTAAACAAACTTATGCCACCCTAGTCAGTTGATTTAAATACACACCTTAATTTTATCTACAATCGATACATAATATCTATGCAAATGCAATAGCATTACTTCTTCAGTTACAAGAGTCCATTGCTAAAAAGGCTCTTCTTATTTTTCCACATCGATTTCAAAGCGACATCATTACTCCATATAGCACACAAACATAAATATACAAATTAGCCACCAGAAAGGCTCCAAGCTACCCACCAGTGGGTTTAAATTACGTCAACTGGTTGCGGGTCTGAGTTGCTAACGATCAGTTCAACCGCTAGTTACTGCAACAACTTTACTGCTCGCGCAATTTTTCAAAATCGCGCTCTTTTCAAAGGCCTTATTCATAAACAGCTTTAAAACATATTTTAGAAACTCACTAAAACGGTGAAGGAAAACATCGTGAGGAAGCCTGCATACCATAGCGACTTACATGAATTTGTATTGTATGTAAAGTACGCCAATCCGCATTAGGCCAGCGTGGTAGACTATATGGCCTAACCACTGTCAATCGTACTCTCCATTGTAGAGGATAACCGTGCCCTGCAGTGGGACGCATATGGGCTGATACAGGTACAATTATCG